>CM039129.1:15878168-16486359 GCA_022036555.1 Microstegium vimineum | reverse complement strand
TTCAGTCTTGCAATTCAGTCTTGGCAGTTCCTGAATTGTAAGAAGTAAATACACGCTAGGCGAATGGATTTAAATCGTTACCAATGAAAACCTTGATGGCGCAAACAGTTTGATGTCAAATTCAGCCAGGTAGTCCTGAAAAAATTAGAATGAACAACACCTATACGTTTATTGTTCTTGAGTAGAAAAAACAACACTACGAGTGACATTCGAAGTTTGTTACCGCCGAGACATCAGATCCCAACGAAAGCTCCTCGGCTGTGGTCCAACCATCACTCCTGCTTTTATAGAACGGCATACATAGGTTCGGAGTAAAGTTGTATTAATTTGTAGATAGCTAATGTTGAACGGTAAACACATCACCTAAAGAACAAAACCATTTGTTTTCGACCGAATCCTTACCTGTCAATCGCGGCACCCAAATCCATGGAACCGTCCGAAGACCATTCAGTGGATGGAGATGAGTAGCCATCCGGCGCTGGCATGGATCCGTCCATATTCGCCCACGAGCTGTCGTGGATGGATGAGGAAGGCTTGAAAATGACGGAACACGAAAGGGAAACCGGATTTATTTAGCCGGAAATCAACTAAAAATAACAGAGATGCTAGTACAAAACCAGTCTCTTTGGTTGCACTGACCTTTGCCTGATGCCGCCACCGGATTCCGCCGCACCAAAGTTCAGGATTTGGATAGCACAGATCTGTTCGTTGAGGATTGAAGTGAAGATTTTTTCGGTGCGTGTTCTTTGCCTTCTGGGGTGGACTTGTTTTTGGATGGGGTCGGCTTGGGCGATGTTTGGATGGGGGGATTTCCGCTTTGGCTGTCTGCGGGGAATCGATTTTGCGGTTTATATTTGCGGAGAGAGCCCGGAGGTGATTAATACGGGCATTGACCGCTCCGCCTGCACTGTAGTACCCCTCGTTTTGATTCTTATTCGCAAGCGTTCATTTGATTCCCACAGAATACTGACGTACCCAGTGAGTAGTCGCTGTAAAAGTGTCGATAGACGCATAGCTCCGCCGTTCATCATGCTTAGGGAATCATGACGATAGTCTAGATTCCCAGCTAGTTTACAACAGTCGTCGCTCGTGACTGCGTTCTAATCCCTTCACCGTTTTTGTTTTTTTTTTTGTCTGGCTTTTACTCCTCTTTCGATTCTGCACGAGCACATACGCATACTAAAATGCCACGTGCAATTAGTCTGTAAAGCATAATACTAGTTGTTACGAGAATACCCACCCACAAGCGAGCGTGTGATGTTTGCATCTTTTTTTTATCGGTACCTACATTGAAATCGTATTTAGGTTAAGGTCAGATAGTAAACATTTTAAGCAACTAGGCCCATTCCAAGACTGCTTTACGCAGAATATTTAACCATCTTTTTAATCTAAAAAAAATAAAATTAAGATGGGACAGGAGGCAATTGTGACAGAAAGATACATCATAGAGTTCTTGATCACAACACTACAACAAAAGAACGGACCTGGCTACACTGCATTAGGTAGGTAAAGCAAATTGCATTCATTACGGACGAACACATCTTTTTCCACGGGGCACACACACTACCCTTGGCTGCAACCTAGCCTACTTCTTGAGCATCTACGTCAACATGGACGTCACCATTTTTCTTCCGGAAGATGAAGGAAACAATGGAACCTGCTCTGATTCCATTAGCAACTGCGAAATTGGTCCAACCCACAGTGAATACAGCCCGCCCATCTTTGCCAACAGAGAATTTTAAAATGGTGTCTTCTTCGCGACTTCCCTGTAGGAAGAAGCTTTCATTTTTGCTCCTAAGCAATGGTACCACATTTTCAGTAGTGTACACCCGTGGTAGGCGCTGAAATCATCAAGTTGGCAATATCAATGTACATAGAGACAAAAAAATTTAAACTTAAATCATTGCACTAACCATTCTATTATTCGCAACGGAGGTCGCTTCCACTTTTCCCACGTAGATATCAACATCCGGCATCGTTCAGTCTAGACTAGTCGCAACCATCCAATCTTCTAACTCAACATCTTTGCCGATGAAGAATTTTTCACGCCACGCGCCAAGAACTCTGCTCATGTCCTCCGAGTCCCCTATGCACATTGCGCCAAATCCCCCAAACATTTTGGAGTTATACAATACAGCCAAAACAAAATAATTGTACCATTTAATTTACAACTCTTCATTCGTATTGCTAACCTTCATCTGTATCGCCCCCTTCCGAAGCAGTTTCCGTATTGTTTATACGCAATGCATCGCTTGGAGAGGTGTCCAACGTAGCTGTGTGACAACGTTATAATTGTTCATCAAATGTACAAAGTTATGTGTGTATATTTATTTACTCGAGATTGAATAGCGTAGTATTTAATTTATTAGTGACTTACCATTAATTACGCATATCGAGGACCCACACAAAATATCTGATCCATCACACCGGAACAACAAAACAACGGTCTCGTGAGGCCCCTTTATATCAAAAATCATGCAGTCCCCAACAACAACACCTGTGCTTGTTAAGAATTCACTCCATCCCTTAGTAAGATGCATATTTCCATAAATCTCCACACCACAGCAGTACTGTGACACCCTGTGTCAAGCTTGTATTAGGATCATCATTAGCCACTAAGCACATCATTTCATTGCATTCATGTTTCCATATGCTATCTTTCCATGTGTGTGTTTTTATGTTTTGAAAACTAGAATTGAGTAGGTGTTTTGTGCTTAATCTTGTGTTTAACCTGTTTAATTAAACCTTGTTTTGCTTAGAGTAAAAGTGTGGTTTGTTTATGTTTAGTTACCCTGCTTAGTTTTATCAAATAAAAGAAAATGGAGAAGGAAATCAGAATCGAGACAGGCCGAGCATCACCCCTCGACCTCGACCCCCGCTCGATAGAAATGTGACGGACCGATGGTTCGATCGAACGACCCCGGGCCAGAGGCTCGATCGGCCAGTCGATCGACGCCCCCCTCGACTTCGACCCCTCGATATGGCGAACCGAGGCTTGGACGAACGACCCCGCACGGAAGGCTCGACCGAGTCGGAGGCTCGATCAGCCGATCGACCCTACCCTCGATATCGACCCCTTTTTCCGCGCGCTCGACCGCACGCACGTGCCGCGCACGCCCGCGCGCACTCGCCCGACCGCGGTTGAGCCGTACGTCGGAGTCATCCGCCGCGTGGCCGACGATGCCTGACCGCGGAAGTGGAACACGCCATCGCCGCCGCTTCGGCTCTGCGCCGACATCGTTGTCGCCGCTCGCGCTGTCTCACTCGAATCCGAGTTAACGACGCTAGGACCAAGTCGGCACCGCTTTTCCGCCGCTGACGTCCTGCTTCGCCGCCGCAGACCTGCCAGCCGCCCTGCCGCGCGCCGCGCCGTCGTTTCGCAGTAACGCCGCCGCAGTGCCGCGTCCGATCAGCGCCCCCTTGTCTCTTTCGCAATCAAGCGCGAATCCGCGCTAACGGCGCGTCGACCAAGTCTTGCTCTGCGCCGCTCGCCGCAAACACGCCAGCGCCGTTGCTACCACCACACCATCGCGTCACGTCCCCTCTAGCAGCGTCGGTCGGCCATGACCGTGCAAGAGGAGCGCCTATACCTCCTCCACCTCCCACACTCATCCACACTCATCCGCACTCGCGCAATCGCTCGCATCCCTCTGCCATCGTTGCGCCGAGAGTTCCGAGCACCGCAAGCGCCTTCTTCTCAAATCCACCACCACCCGAGCTTCTTTGCTCAATCCCTCTCTTTCTAGTTTTCGCCTTTGCCTCTCAACCACGCTGCTCGCCTCTGTTTAACCAGCAGTGGACTCCAGTCGCCGGAACGCTTTCGCCGTTCCTCGATCTCGAGTCGCCACCGCACCGATCAACCAGCGTTCACCGTTCGCCGTCTCGTCTCCGACGCCTCCATCTTTGTGGAAGCTTCGCCAGAGTAAACCAAGGTGAGAACGCCTTTCCTCTAGCTTCAGTTCGACCCGTGTCGTCACAGCACCGTTGGCCGTGCGCCATTGCCGCCGCCGCGGAGCTTGCACGTGGACAGGTTTCCACAGAGCCTCTCTGGCTCAGCTAGCCCTCGAGCCGCACTCACCACATCACCACAATGCTCACGCACCACAGCGCCGAGCTTCACATCGCCGGTGATCACTTCGCCGTGTCACACCACCGAGCTGCACCGCCACCGTGCACCGTCGACCCCTCTTCACGGTCGTGCCGGTTCAACCAACACCACCAGTGGATGCGTGTAGTCATCTCGAGCCTAGCACAACCAACCCCGCCGCCGAAGACTTCACCGTCGGCAAGAACACGTTGATCAGCACCGTTCTCTGTTCCGCTCGACGGTAGATGGACCTCGATTAATCGAGGGTCATGCCCGTCAGTTGCCTTGAGTGCCTCTGCATACCTCGAGCCCATTCCCGAAATGATTTCCTATTCTGTTTTCAGTTGTATGCCATGCTTGTTGTTTATATCTAGAGTTTGGTAAAATCTTGTTGCTAGTTTCTGTTTAAGTTATAGCCTGTTTACTCTTGTTGCTAGTAGCTCTAGATGTGAGTAGTTTTGTGGTAGTTCTCTGGTCCTATGCTTAGGATATCTGTTAGTGTGCTAAATCTTGTTCAAGCATCATCCCTGCACCATTCAGTTATTTATTTATGCATTGCAATCATTTAGGATCCGTGGAGGAACATCAGGAGCCCACAGAGACCGAAGTCCAGAAGGTACAGGAGCTGTACGAGGAGCTGTCCTGAGTGCCCTGACCACCAGCCCTCCACCTTCTCTCAAGGCAAGCCCCGGAGCATTCTTAAGCCTCCCAGTTTTTACAATTAATCTACTTGAGTATTTTATACTGTGATGCATTAGGTGATAGGAGTTGTTTGAATCCCAAATTGATGCATTACCTTCCTTGATTATTGTTTTACCCACCTTGGTACCCTGTTAATAAGAAGTAAAAGCAACCGCTTAGCATACTTATAAATAATGGTTACCTTTCTCTTTATGTTTGGTATTATCCCTTGTGGGTAATACTATCACGGTTGGCTATATTTGCTATCGTGGAAAGAACCTATGGTAGTAATGAAATACGGTCAACTGGAAGGTAAGTGCACCAAGTGGTTTAGACTTGGGGGCAGTCCGTCCGTTGGATCGTATAGGTTTGTACACGATGGTGGCCCTCTTACATCCTTGAATGCGCCCTTTCACATAGGGGCCATTGTGAGTATCGACCCCGAAGCCGAGTAAACACTGTCCGGGCCGGAGCTCAATCTGCTGTGAGCACCCTCTAGACTGTAGATATGATCTGCCCCGTGGTAGCCATCTATTTTCTACAATTGGGTGGACCAATGCGAGCCCGCGTCGGTTACCACCTGGACTTTGTTGAGCGGTAACCTAATGCTGACCCGACGGGGTAAAGTATGAGCGTGTGTTAAAGGTAATCTTACCAGCTGGTGTATATCGATTCGAATTGCCGCCCCCACTGGATATGGGGGATTATGCTGAGCTTCACCACGGTACAACTCCATGTGACACCTTAATGGTTCTACTAAAATATTGATGAAGGAACTGGATATATGTTACTATATTGTTTGAGTAGACCAAGTGTGTGCTCTAGTATAGATGCAATAACCTAGAGATAATTAGTAGGATAAAAGATGACTGCTCACCACATCATTAAAGTGAACTCCTTTAAATTTAAGCATTTCCGCAAAGTAAAGCTTACCCAACCTCAGATACAGCCATGCATATCCTTGGAGTCTTTATTTTTAGTTAGACGGGTAAGTCTAGCTGAGTACATTCCCGTACTCAGGGTTTATCCCGTTTGTTGCAGATGGCCAAGTATACTTCGGCTATTGTAAGCACTGTCTCTATCCTGTGGAAGGAGAAGAGGAGTAGGCCTTGGGCAAGGTCTTCTACAAGCTCATCTTTTGTTGTTATCGGACCTGACGTTGTGGGCACCCCTATCTTTTAAAACTTCAAGTTTAGTTTCAAACAATGTTTTATTTGGCCACAGGTGTTGTGGCGTAAGTACTACTTTTATTTGGAACAAAGTATTGTAATAACTTTATTTCGTACTTTAAGTATTTTCGGTTGATTTGTGGCTCGTTCGAATGTGTATCCCTGAATATACGCGATCCTGATTTGATGTTAGAAATCCTTCGAGATTTCCGGACTATCGGGATTATATGGGCTCAAGTGTTTTAAGTGGTAGCTAAGTCAGCTACTTTAGCACTTGATCTCTTATAATTTGGGCGGTTCCGTCACAAGTACACCCCATTTTTTTAGTCGAGGAGGCCTATGTATTTTTCAAACCGTAGGCAGTACCTCTTGGCAATACAGTTGGGGATCATCTGATAAAAAAAATAGGATCAGTCGATAAGCCGAAAATTCTGTTACATGTTTTTAAGTTGCATGGTACAACTTTGTGTTTACAGGTGAAGCAGTAGATAATTACTATCATAGGATTGTCTAAAATTCCAAAATGAATTGTCCGATTTTTTGTGTAGACATGTGTACATGTACGGGTTATTGAGAGGTTGGTTTATTTTCACATTTCCAAACTAAACGGAAAAAAGTATCTTGGAATGCAAACACATATAGGTATATTCTATCCGACAGAAAGATCACATCATTATGCAATGGTGTTCATTCTTGTTATGCCTTTAGAATTAAAGACGAGTAAAAAATCATTCCAATGATTTAGTCATGGTCGCATCCAGCCTGCAGTGAACCTTAACGTTGACGTCGTCAGCACCCATATTCTCTAATGAAGTCTGCGTTCCCCACCACAAACAAATTTAGTTTTACATCAGTAGTTATAAATGAGAACAAGTTGCGTCATCAAGAAGAAAATCTACGAACCTTCGATTGCCCTTGACCCATCTTGCTGAAGACTTGCCTAGTATGAAAAAACGAGAAAGAAAGTACCCGGTTCACTGCATACGCACACCGTCTACTCACTTGCTCTTCTGGAGGCCATCGACTCTACAGGCTTATAAAAGCACCCAACATTACACAACACACAAGCGGTGGCCCACCAACGCATTTGCATCCGAGCCAAATAATCACCGTGTCTACCAGACTCACGCTTAAACCTTGCAGTACCTCATCTGTCTCCTTGGTCAGTTTTTGAAACCTCCGTGTAGATTGGACCATAGCCTGCGGCTAGTAAGTTTCATAGAAGGGACCAGGCAGGCAACTTACATTTCTTACCCTGACAAACTCGGCCATCCTGCTGTTGCCTTTCTGGATGTATTTTTGCTAGATGGTCAGTTTGGCTTACCAAGTTGTGTTAGGATTTATCCAAGCAGATATTCTGTTCCGTCAGTCGAGCATACATACCACATGCACAACCTGTTTGAACTTAGTTTTTTATGTGCATTTCAGTATTATCAAATTTCCCAACGGGCTATTGAAGCAATTTTATTACAGACATTTTTGACAACAGAGAGTTTGAGGTTCAGAATACCCTTTTTTTATTCGCGGATCAGGGTTTTAGTTGTAGATGCAATACAAGTACTGGTTATCATAAGTATTTACCAGTACTACTTCACAGTAAGCAACCATGTTCTCACATTTCAGTAGTACAACGTAAACTCATGATGAATCTCGATAACATTTGGCTTAGCTCACAGGCCAGGTTCGATTATTACACACTGAATTCAACATAAAAGATACAAACCGATATATAAGACACATCATAAAGACAATGCTTGCATTACAAACTTGAATTACACTGGATAGAGAGTGACCTCCCATCCATTGTAATCAATAGCAAACTTGAAAACGTACACCGCCCCCACAACGAGCCTATGCTCCTTGGATTCTTGTCATCTGGTCTCCCCTCTTCACGATTGTGCCCGGGAAGATTATCCTACTTCCGTTGAATTTCAGTCCAATCGGAGCGGGGCCTGCTGGTAGTCGTGCAGACATCTTCTTGGTCAAATACTGTATTTTTACAACACGTTTAAACGTAGTAACAAAAACATTACTATAAGCTTTAACAAGGATAGTTTTTTGTTTCTATTTACCAGGGGGCCACCGGACGCCGAACTTGTCTTGATTGATGTCACGTACAGTATGATTGGGTGCGTCGAACGGACCCATACTCCGAACAGAGTGCTAACAAACTCGTTCGAACGCCTGATCCCAGGACTAGTGATGAATCACACATCCTCCCACTTGGCTGCTTCTATTGTAAATTAGTTTTAGCATACAAAAACATACGATGAGAAAAGTAAAAAAAAATCACTTTTAATTCGAAAACGTCGATGCCAGAGCAAAGAAACATACATCTTTGGGGCGCCACCAGTCTCGGCTGTTCCGGCATTTTCTCCAAACCACCTCTTGCGTAGATGCTCAGTCCAAATTCTAGTGCACCAATTCTCTTGAACAATCCAATGTCCCCTTGTGAGACACCCTCTTTGTCTACCAGATCTGACCATCCATTCCTAAAGACCAAGCTATCTAGATATGACTCCATCCACACTTTGTAGGTTGCACCGCTTGGGCCAGTTAGTGTGAACCAGTGTTTCTCTAGACATTCGGGTTCCACGGTGTAACCCCTAGGCAAAAACTACGACATAATGGAGACATAGTTCCACATAAATAAAGCGTATAAGCGGTCTTTTTCCCGGGGGGGGGGGGGGTGCTCAACGATTGTTAGATTGTTGGCACTTACCATTATATCCGCAATGTTTCCCACGAACATCTTCAGGAAAGAGGATCCCACTCCAAGCATGTAACCTTGTGTCGCCGAATGGGGTTCTTCATTAGTTTGTGCAGTCGCACCGCAGATCTCCATCTTCCCTTTTCTGAAAACACCAAAAAACCCAGAAGTTTAGATCCCTTAGTTGCATACGGAAACACCCTCTACTGTTTCCTAGATGTTTCTAATCGCTAGAGGACTTGCCTGGCCTTTTTTCTTCATCATTGAACTCCCGCTCGACGCCTTGTTTGTGGACTGCACATCGCGGGGGAGACCTGTGCCGATGAGACACCGGAACGAACCGTACTGAACGACGCCGTTGGCCATCTCCATCATCCGAATGCTTGGTAAGTTTTCTATGGACTGAGCGGTGGCAAAGCTTGTGCGCTTGGTCTGGTATGCGATGCAGAATTTATGGGGGTCTACACCCTACTAGCTCGCTCGGTTGCCTAGCCAAGTAAGAGTATGCTGTAAAGGTTGTATTTGGGGAACCCATGCCCGCTTCTTTTTATGTCGCTGACCCGGGCTTTCTCTATCGGCAATTCGCAGTACTGACCCACTGAAAAAACCCCCAGGTCTAAAAGTGCACCCAGCTTTACGAACCCCTCTCCGGCCCGTCGGTTTCAAGCGTGGTTATTATTGTTTTTTTCTGTAGAGTCCTCACCACGAGGCAACCCACACGCACCTTCTTTTTACCGTGTCATGGAAGATAAGGTCTGCGTTATTTGCTGGCGGAGTATATTGGAATAACACGAACTGGTTGTCTGGCAGATTGTTGTCGTCTACAAACAATCAGCTGCACGGTTCACGCGATACACGGCCCGTGCAAGACCCCCCGTGGTTTAAACTAAATATTTTTTCAAAACCACAGAAGTATTGGGCCAGACACTTTCGGATTGGTTCATTACACATTGATAACAGAAGAACAAGTTCATTTAATAACCGAATTGCAGCCCCACAACATCAACAAAACAGGAATCAATGTTTTTGGCCACAACAACCTACGGCTAAACAGGATACAACAGCAGGGTAACATTCCATGGTACGAAATCGATCCTACCACTCTAGTTTTCCGAAAGGTTGCATGCTACACAGCATCATGCCGGGCCACCCAAAAAAAATGTTCGCATCCGTCTAAATCTTCAATCAACGGGTTCTTCCTCTTGATCCGGACGCTTCGTCAACATCCGTACGTCCAGCAAGAGCACCTGCCATGGCGATAGGAGCCGCTCTGTTACAACTTTACAAGTTGCATGTGTACCAGCTGTACACCAATTTCCTTCGCGTCCACGTAGGGCACAACTGACAAAGCATCGTTGAATGCGATTAGATAAACAGACTCATTGAATAAAAACCCCAAGCATGTTTTGTTGTTGCCCCATATCAGCAACACAGCAAACTCACCTGGTTGTCTGTGTCACAAACATAGCCATTGTTGAAACCCATTAAGCATTCGAACAGCAAATCCAGTGACCCCGCCCACTGAACAACTGATTCTACGTGCTTAGGGACCAGCAACCACCCTCTCCACTGACCCATACCGATGGATTTGTCAATAGCATTCCGTCCCATGCAACGCACACATTCTTTTATGATCAGAGAAGCATTTTTCAAGTGCAACGCAATTTCCTCTGTTGAGAGCTGAGTCATTGCAGGGTCCAAAACAGAAACCATTTTATCTTCAATATCAACCGCGTAGCATGACCATCTACCATGCACCCGAGCAGGCGCCATTACCTACAAGAAACCAAAGCCGGACACTAGATTAGCACGCCTGTTAATTGTTATTTTTCTCATACTAACCGAACACCAATTTATGAAAGCAAAGGAATAAACAAACCATAGTAGCACAACAAAGTTGGCAAGGTGGTATTGGGCTGCAAAATTTGTCGAAAGACGCATCCGGAGTCATCGTCCCAGACGTCAACAAAGTCTGTCAATGATTTATATAAAAAACGTCAATGCAACCAACTATACAAAACAAAATGTTCATTTACGATGGTGCGCACAACACACATACCGCCCAATCCGCATCCAAGTAGTGTCTCAGTTTCGACCTCTGTCCCACATTAAACCTGTCGCTCTCCATTGACCTCAGTAGTAGGATAGATGCCTCTAGCATATCCACATCAAACTCCACTCCACGGACGAACTGTTTGAAGTCTAATCCTGTGAACATACGGTCACACTGAACACCGCAATCGAACCAACACATGTACATTTTCGGTCAGTATCAATAAGCTTTATATTGATTATACGTATCAAAGAAAAAAACTTATATACACTCGATATTTCCTCCTAACGTTTCGATGGCTTACTTTGACAGTGCAAAATCATTAGCCTCTAGGCATAGCCACTTGGTAAAGTCCCACACTGCTTCAGATTTAGGGTTAGGGTATCGGTTGTTAGAACAAGTCGGGTTCTTACAAGCGCCCCGCGCCGTTGTTTCTTTGGAGACGCCACCAAGCTGGCAGAAAAACTTCTCAACGCATGTGATTCCAATAGAGTCCAGCTGCAACTCTAGACTAGAAGGCACGACGACACCACCCCGGTTACCCACCGTAGCTGTAGTACAAACAAAGTGTTAACGACCAAGTTAGCACGTATAGAACAATCGACTGGTAGAATTGGAAGCATACGGCCGAACTCGTTTGCTTACCATCCGAATCCGTTACTATCCGCCCACCAGAAAAATACCTAGTGCATCATCAAACAAATCAGAAGGTATGAGACCTCCTATTTTTTCCATCATCACAATGTCATTACAAGCCACCGTAGCAATGTTACGTAACACATCTTCCAGTGTCATAGTATATTCCCTCATTCCCTTCAAAGAAACAACCATAGATTCAAACGCATTGATGTCTACCATCCTCGATTGTTTCCTGCTAAGGCATACAACGTGTTGGCACAAATTATGATCAACTTTTACATAGCTAAACAAACACATGTCCACTAAGCTCAGGATCAAGGATAAACAAACACATCATGAGCATATTTTATCAAATAACTAGTTCCACATGTCCATGAGTGTTTGAGTATAGGAATGAAGAAATGAAGCAAATGAGAGCTAGTGGGATCCACATAGGGGGTCGCCCGACCACCCTGTGGGCCCACCTGGCTCCCCTCTCGGCCATGATCCAAGAGAAGCAGCCCAGAGTGATTTCCAACCCTTGGATCACTCTGTGCTTTCTCTCAACGGCTCACAAGAATAGCACATGGATCCATGGGTCCACACCAAGGAGATAAACGTGACAACCACCTCCGAATCAACATTCAACATCCATGACAAGTGGGACCAGCACCCGGAAGACCGAGGTGGGCCAGAGCCTCCAAGGAGGGATCGACCGACCCCCCATCTGGGCCCACCAGGTCCCACTCAGTCCCTGAGCAGTGGGGCTTCATCCAAGGAGGCAAGGGAGGGCCCACTGGCCATAGGGGGGGGGGGAGGGTCGACCGATCAGCCCCCCTAGGTCAGTTGGCTCCCCCAACCGCCATACCACTCTACACTTGTGATGAATCACATCCATCCATCCCTTGGTCGGTTTCAAGGTCGGTTGGATCCAATGGTGGAGGATGGAAGGCCCTAGATCGCTGACGTGGTGCCAACGTAGCCCCTACTCCATCCTCCACTATAAATAGAGGGTCACACCCCCTCTCTAGATATGGTGAAGAAGCCTACAAGCTCTATTCCTTAGATTGTTCTAGGAGTTAGTCTAGAGTGAGAGTTAGAGTTGAGTCGAGTTGTGCTCAAGATTTCCGGAGTTGTCTTCTGGGAAGTCTGGTATAGCTCTTGTATCTTTCCTTCTTTGTAAGACTTTATATTATTCAATATATATCTTTCTCTTTACTTTACTTAGTATTTACTTTGAGCATTTCTATACTAGATATAGTCTTGCTATATGCTTTTGCTCTTTAATAGCCTTTACATTCATAGTCTGTGATCCTTGTGACCTTTCCTATATGTGATCATTGCCTGTCATAGGGTGCTTTGATTATAGATCGTAGTCAAAGTAGTAAGTTGTGTGTAAGCGTGGTGCTTATACATCATCTTATCCTTGGTTATCGCTTGCTGCACGGATTGTTTGTGGTAGCTAGCAAGAGGTGACGGCCTTGTCTAGTTGCTGTATTCCACCACGTGTTTATAGGCAAGTTCTTAAAAGGTAAGGCCCCCGTAAGAAGAGGGCGCGGTCCGGTAGGAGTTTTGTCCTCCTACTGATCTATCCCCTCGCCTAGCATACTTGTATTAAGGAGACAAACTATAGTGTTTAGACTAGTTAATTAGCTAAGTATATTGAAGTAGAGTGAAGTACATAGGAGTCCCTATACTCTCTCGTTGTCCTCCCACCTAGCTAGTCTTTCTACTCCGTTCTAAGTATCTTTTACCGTAGCTTATTCATTCATCAACCCCTTCCTATCACATATATCATTTACCCCCTATACTAGTTGGTACTAAGTTGAGGTGCTCTCTAGGATCTCTCGCTAATTATCATTTCTAGCCAGCTTTCCCTTGGGATAATATAAATTACGATACCTTGGAATACTCCTAGGTGAAGTGCTACAACGGTATAATATGTGCGCTTGCGGATTTATCCAATAGTCATAAGAAATACCAACACAACGTCGGTCCCCAATGAAGTCCCCCCTGTGGCAATATATTGTTCATTTAATACGTAGTATATAAGTCTATGGCCGATACGTACGACAAGAATGTTCTTACCTTTTCATCGTTAACCGTTGGCATGCAATATACACCATTCATATCCATCCTTTCTACTCCTCCCTTGGACACCTTATAAGAACAAACATAAAAAAATTGAGTATGAATAACTAGTAAGTCCAACAAATAAAAAATCCAATTGCAGTATACAAAAGCATGTAAAACATGAAACTAACCTTAGGTGGAACAATCTCAAGCATACCTACTGCACCAACGTTTCTAGCACAACCGTCTGTCGTTTCAGCAAACGGTACAATCTCCATACCACACTGCATGTTATGGTTGCTCGAGCTGGCCACGACATCCATCAACGTAGATGGTGGCGGAGCTCCACCATCCATAACGGCAATGTCCTGCTCAACCACTGATGAGGGCAATGGACCACAAACAACCACCGATTAGGTCAATGGTCCAAATACATAATCAACAAAATCACAAGGATGAAAGTATTTGCTGATAGACAGACTTACCTCGTAAAAGGAAGGAACATCATCATCAACGTCAATTCTTGATGACAATCGGTGTCAATGCCGAAAACGGTCGCTCCCCATGGGTTTATGTCATCTTCTCCTTCGTCTCCAATGGACCCATCCAGCATCCACCCATAGTCGTCCCCCCCCCATGTGCCTCCTCCCTATGGTTCATAGATACAAACCAATCACGAACACTAACAAATGCACTGTCAAACAACCAGCACGATCGGTTACTTCGAAGCAGTTTTTAAGTACAACGTACCTGCATCCCCTCGTCCATCGTCAACGGAGCGCACCGAGCTGCTTTGCTCAAATGTTGAAACCAGTCTACCTTCGCCCGCAATGAATGCTATAAGCTAAGCCACGCCCAGCTTGCACTCATGTATAAGGTGGAGCAACATTCAAAATGGTTAGAGCCGGTCGGCAACTTTATATATGGTTCTAGGAGACCACCTCGTCGACCAGATGTACTTTGTTCGACGGCAACAAGCCTGCCGCATGGGCCGACGCGTAGCCTTGTCCCACGGGTCCCCCACCAATCTTTTTTGGTCATGAGGACTACTCCTCGATCGGGATCGATGGACGCATGCATTGCATTCTTGGCTTTGTGCATCGTCGACCGCACCCGACACCCTAACAGCCTACCCAGCGTGCCGCTGCATGTGAGTACCCCATAGCCGTTCAGACCTGTGGCTTCAAAGCATGTCACACCCAATTTTAAGAATAAAATTGAATGCGAATAACTCATGTGTGCCCAGAGATCAATCACACACATAAGCCGACAAATCTTTAAATAGTACCATCACCGAGTGCTTATTACATAACGAATAATATTCTTAAACATAACAACGGAAATAAAGATAACTCTCGCGACGAAGCTCCACTTCACAGGGAACGCCGACTGGTTGACCACTAGCCTAGTACTTCTCACGGTAGTCTTCATAGCCATCTGATGAGGTGGAGAAAGCAAGGGTGAGCACTTAAAGTACTCAGCAAGAGTAACATAGGGTTATGAAGCTCAAAAGGCTGACACTGTCTGAACTGCGATTGCTTTTAGCTTGGTCAAGTTTTACCAACACTTAGCTTTAGTTATGCAAAACCCAATTAATAACCACATGATAAGATTAATAAACAACATTAACAATTAAACAACATGATTATCTACACTATGAGTTTTCCAGGCCGCTCGTGACCGTGAGCACGACTATCATGATAGATTTACACTCTGCAGAGGTTATACACTTTACCCACAAGCCGTGTAGCCCATATGCCCGGGTTTATAACTCCCACAACACTGCCAAGGTGAGCGGGCAGGGAACACTATGAAGTCTTTCAAAAGCCCTTTCTAACATGTAGCGGACCCTACGAACCCAATGCAAAGGGGTATATGGGACACCCCGATGGTACCACCCGTAGCGGTCCCCATACAAGCTATACCCCATAACCAGCTCGGCAAAGGTGCCTTTCACGAACCACAAGCATGCTAGTCCAAACTTCATACTTAACTAAAGCCAGAGCCATTATAGCACCCATGGTTGCATTTAAGTACCAGCTTTTGCCCTACAGTGGGGTCCTATTCCATGTTGTTATAAAAGCCAATTTTAATCAACGTTGCATATATCCATTAGTCAATATTCAACTCAAGATTCTTCATGTTCAGCATAGCAAAATTACCCATATGCATAGTAACCCATGGTGACAAGGTACAAGGTAACAAGCTATGGTAAATATCTAAATAGGAATCAATTGAGACACATGCAATATGATTAGATGAATTAAGGTGAATAGGTAACAAGGATGATCCCATGTTAAACTTGCCTTGATCACAAAGCTCCTGGTGATCCTGATCTGCTGCAAAGAACCCTTGCTCACCGAAGATCTCATCGGCTGTACTCGATCAACATCACCATGCAATCATCCGAACAATCATACACGAAGCAATAAAGATATAATTAGAACATTACACCATAAACAATAAAGAGGTTTTGAAAAGATTATAAAACAGATCTATACTATACTACGATCATAAAGACGCGAGAATCACGCTAAACTGATCTAAAACGAAGAAACTATAGATTAAACAAGATTTTAAAGAGCAAGATTAAAGCATTAAAAGAATTAATTTACTTTTATTTTCAAAAGTGATTAACATAGATGAAAACTATACTACTGGATAGAGCATAAAACTACGAATCTAACGCAACTTGAACAGATCGATTTGGATTTAAAACGAGCAAATTATAAGCATTTAAAAATCAGTGGCAAATCTGTAAATAGGGATTTTTATTTAATTTCGAATTAAAACAGATCGGAAAAGAAATACGCTTTCCAGAGGAAGAAGCGTAAAACTGGAATCCGCTTTAGGACTGCGGGTTGAGAGTCAAAGAACCGAGGGGCTCTTTAGCAAAAACGCCAGACGAAGGGGTATGATGGATTCTGATCCATCCGATCCAATCTGGGCGGCCCAGACTAGAAGAAGAGAGAGAGAGGGGAGGAAGAGGTGGCGCGGCGGCCGGAGCAGAGGGCGGAGGCGGCGGTGCCATGGCTGCTCAGAGGCGGAGCTCACCGGCGGAACCCGATAGGGAGCTCCAGTGCTCAGTTTTCCAAACCGAGAACACTGGGAGAGAGAGAGCGAAGGCAAACTCACCAAGGACAACGGCGGGCTTGGTGATGGACGGAGATGGCCTGGCGGCGACGAACAGCGGCGGCGGAAGTCCTGCACACGGCGGCGCGGTCACTCGGTGGGCAAAAGGATGGAAAAGGAGGTAGATGCGGTGTTCCGCACGTATGTGTAGCCGGTGCGACGCTCGACGAAGAGCTTGGGCGGCCGGAGGCGCAGAACGGCGGCTCGGCGGCATCGACGCTCGGCTGCGGCGCTGCTGCGGCTGGTGGCGAAGCGTGAGCGGATGAGGGGGCGATGCGGGTTGGCCGCGCTATTTAAGAGGCGCGGACTGCGAGTCCTACGCGGACGGGGGCGAGGGGAGCGCGGAAACCGCGGGGGAGGCGGTTGCGGGAGTCGGCGGCGCGGCGGACAGAGTCCGGCTCGGGCTCGAGGGGGAAGAAAGCGCTGACGTGTGGGCCCAGGCCGTCAGCAGCTCCAAGGAGGAAGGGGAAGGACGGTGGCTACGCGGGCCCGCGGGCGAGCTGGGCCGCGGCGAAGGAGGCCGGTCCACGCGGGAGAAGAGGAGGGAGAGGGAGCAGGCCGTCTGGGCCGAGGCCGAAAGGAGGGAGGGGAGGGTTTTATATTTTCTTTTTCTTTTGCTTTTCCAATTTCCTTTTTCAAACATTTTCCAAACTAGAATTTCAAAAGGGTTTTGAAATATTTCTTTGAGCTTTGTAAACCAATCAACACAAAGAAAAAAAATGCAGAGGCATGAAATGCATAACATGTTGAACCCTAACATGAGATTTGTTTTATTATTTTCTTTATTTAATTCTATGATCACAAAAATGCTTGAATTAAATCAAATTTAATTTAAATTCAAACCTAATTTCTATTTCAAAATTTTTGGGTGTTACAAAGCAGCAGCGATATTTCAGAGCAGACTGATCCTTTGAACGCGCTGCACCATCCCACAACCGCGAATCTTGTATCTCTGCCAACTTTTGACTCATGGATACCTTTCACCCATTTACTAGCCGCAGCCTGGTCATTCCAGAAACCAGCAGGTAAACAAATGGTTCACTACCAAACAAACCGACTCAGAGCACGGACAGCAAGGTGCTATGATTCCAGCGGACTGTCCTGGACTCTAGTGAGACCAACTGATAATTTTTGTTGCAATAATAGCAGGCACAGAAATCCCATTCTGTTCCTTTTCGTAATGTATTTTGTTACTTGCTTTGAGTAGAAAATATTTTTATACGTTTAAGTTGTTTCTATACAAAACCATGGAACCAATGAGCAACAATGAATATTCGAAGGTACCAGGGAAACACCGGCCAATGTGCGAAGTTTACAACGAGGCATACCAAATTCATAGAATAACAATGCATCCATGGCTATTTTGAATCGGAACAAAGGGTTATGACGATGCAACAGTATCATATATAATATACAAAATAAAAAATATAATCGCAAACTTTTAGCACAAACAAACCAACATTATATTATAGATTTGGGCGTACTCAAACATTAGACAAGTACATCGTTTTACAAATTATTTCCCAACGTCCACCACCATTCTCGAAATACCATGCATACATAGTTTTCATTCTGAATGATAACACTACTATGTTTGCGTCACTCGACGGGCTATATCAGGTTGCGCCAGCCTTCTAGATCAAGTAGCGCCATAATGTTCAGCATCAACAGTTTCGTAGATCTCCCCAACGGCATGACATTGACGCAAAGCTTTCCTGTTTTCCGATGCAATAGTTAAAACCAACTATTCCAAAAAAAATGGCCAAACGAAATACAATTTTTGTACCTAACAAGGTCCTCTTCAACGGCAAGGTCCAAAACAATTGTACTAACACCAACACCTAATATGTCCACGCTGCGTTTGTAAATGACAATAGTTAGAACAAAATAACGTCTTATATATACGGTGGTTTAGGTTGTGAGATGGTTTACTCGTTTTGTCATTTTTTGATTGTACTCATTATATTGACACGGAGTTCATCCATCTCGGAGTCCTGCATTGAGTACTCTGTAAATGCATGCAGATAATATCTAACCCAACAAACGTTATTTCGCTGTAATATTCTTAAACCTCTTGCGATTCGACAACTAAGTCGAGCGGTTCATCCACAGCAACGCCAACTAGATCGTTCTCAGTTGGTAGAGACTGCACAGTGTGTTTGCCGACAGTAATGATCTCTGCACTGTCCTGTTGTCAACAGGAATAGTAAGAAATGAATAAACGTTTGTGATACACCATAAATCATTTACAGTTCATGTTAGTTCCCTCAACAAGTTAGGTGTTTCAGACCTGGTTAAAACTTTATTTAATACAGTAAAAAAAGATATATAACTTCCCGAACGAACCTTGACTGACAGATCAAAGGTACTACCGCTAGCACCCACATCCTGCACTCGGAGTTTTCCCTTTACATGACATCAATTAAAGTTGTTATTTATGTTATATGAAAACCATTTTCAGCACGGTAAGTCTCACAACTCACTTTGACCGGGCTGCGGACCATGTACGAATGTATAGCATACAAAAAATGATGTGTTATATCATTGTAGTCTGTCACTTTCCTGCCAACAAACCGTTAAATACACAGACAAAAAGTACATGGTCAAAATCAGTATCTAACACAAAGGAATAAACTATTAGATTTCATAGTTTCATCAATAGTTACCGACCATACAGAGAATGCTTGTACAATCAGTTCTCCCAACCTTTTCTCAGGTTTTCCAACCACATGAACGTAGCATCTGTCGCTTTCAAATCCCAATCCAAATTAGAATATCATGAATTAACCCATTTATAAATCTAAACAAAAAAACATGGTTGATCATTACCTGACATCTGACATAGCACTAGGTTTAACGTCAGGAAGCGGGTACCTAACCTCGTCAAGAACAAGTACACGTATAATCATTATTTTCATGTCCAGACATATTAAATAAACCAAAACATTACACCAATATTTGTAATCATATTACCAGTAGTTCACACGTACCGCTCCTGTGCCATCGTCTAGTACAAAGCTTGAACGAAGTTCATGCCCTTGAACATTCAGTAACCGAACGACTAGGCGTATCTGAGTGTTTTTTTTGATAAAAGCAATGTATTTCGTTAGCAAGAAACATTAAACAAAACTATAAAACTATTAAAACCTAGCATTACTTACTGTGAGCACACCCGTACAAAACTAGTTGAGACCCTCATCCAAAGCTGCATCGTCAGTTACCATTTTCAGCGTAACCGGAACCAGCGCCCTCTCTACGGGAGTCTCCATCTCTCTCTAGTGCTGAAGCCGGTTTTTTTTGTGTTGGCTCGGGGGTGGTAGTGGTTTCTTCTGAACAACAAACGAAGTACTTCCTCTTTTTTTTATACTAACCCAGGCGGACGAGTAGGCGTAGTGTATGAGACTGGGCGGGCATAGCTAGAGTTGTTAGTGCCATTCGCCGCAGTGGACGTGCTTGAAGTACTGATGCTTTCAGGCATTGGCCCATCACGCGGAACTTTTTTTTCGGTAAACACGCACTGCCGCTATGAAGAAGGACGACGCCATGCTGCATGTGCATGTTACTTTCATTTACATATGACAGCCTTTCACATTAACGGACTATTATTTCAGCACTTATCTTACTTTTAAAAAAACACATATCTCCAATATGCCGATGTATTGAATGTTAGCTCAACAACGTATTGCAAACACGGGAGACATGCACCAGAGCCAAATCGATGGATTCAAATATAAAGCTACACCAGACCAACATACCACAGTATAGCTGAGTTTACATGTTGTTGGAGACGCGTACATGATAGATTGTGATGCACAAAAAGCAGTACATCTTTTGGTTTTATGTGGCAGTCTTGGAAAACACGGATGGAACCCGAATTTGTTTCCGTCGAGGTGGAAGGCATCGCAAAGGAGACCCTCCCGCGCTGCAGTGGACACACCAACCTGTTTTGTTTTACATTACAATGTAAATATTACAGTACAAACCATTCAATTAACTCAAATATTACAAAAACTAATATTGTACCTCATCCAAAGTAGCAGTGTGGCTTATGTCATCGAACGAACGCAGGAATTGTATAGTCAGGACACCAGATTCCATCCTGTTTCGGACCAAAAAAACATTGTTGCAAACGGTTCTTGCTTTACAAAAGTAAGTCCAGTGTTTTTTTAATTACCATGGGCCAGAATTAGTCTAACGTTCTGTAGGGCAGCAATGTAGCAACACTTTAGTCCAGCTAGACCAGCTAACAATCCAACCTATGAAAAATGAGTTTATGCATATCTGCATAGCTTCATGAAGCAGGTCAATGGCCTTTGAATGAACGGGCCAAGAGACTGCACCATTTGTTCGATCAACTGGATGCCCAGGCACGTAAACAGAGATTTGTTTCCTCTTCACGTCCCAACACACCACTGCCCAGTTCCCTGATATGTACGCTGGCAATAATATCTGCATAAATTACATTTTTTCAAGAACAAATAAACAAAACTCAAACTCATTCAGTGTTAAAGTAAGAAACCCACCAGTTGGCACTAGGACATATCATGTGCAATATGATCACCAGCAAATTGGAGACGTATTGTTTTTGACCCGATGCAGTCATTGCTAGCTAGAACTGCAGCCTTCATGTAAAAAAGATTGATGGTTTTAACTAACTTACAAATACTATTTTTGTTGTGCATAAAGTATTTGGTTGCTAAAACATAAAGATTACCGCGAAGTCCGTCTCAATGATATGACACCAAACATTTTTTGAACTAGAGATCTCAAACTGGGATATTGACCTAATGATCGTGTCACAAGTAACACAATCTATATATCCGCTAGGCCTTAGCTGATCAACAAGTTCTTTTCCAGTGCGCATTAAGGTCTTCGGCACGTGGTGTTCAACCCATGCGCTGTGTAAATGGTAACAAATTTAAAAAAAGCTGGATAATCACTATATACATTACTAAACTTGCTATGTACAATCAAACAAGATAGGGGTACAATTATACTTGTCTGTAGCGTTCACGGCCTCCATTGCCCACTTGTAGAACTCGCTAGCGTAAACAAAGTTTCTTTTCGGAGGCCCATTTTTTGGCCTCCATATGAAAAGTTCTAGATGGCTAGAGGGGGGGGGGTGAATAGCCTATTAAAAATTCTACAAACCACTAGAGCAAAGGGTTAGATAACACTAAAGCGAAGCTTTTTGCTCTAGCTCTACTAGGGGTGCAAAGCCACCTATCAAGCAATTTTAGTTAACTAAGTTCCTACACACAATAGCAAGAACCTAAGGCACTTAGCTCAAGCAAGCTAGAACAACGAACAAAAGAACTAACTAGCAAACTAACTACACAAGATATGAAGAAATGTAAATGCAAGGATAAGGGTGATTGCTATACCGATGTCTTGTGATGTATGGATGTCAATAGGATGAACCAATCACAATGAAAACTAATGAATAACCGGGAGACATGATGACACAATGATTTTTCTCCCGAGGTTCACTTGGTTGCCACCAAGCTAGTCCCCGTTGTGTCGACTACTCAAATGGTGATTCGGTGGCTAATAGGCAATGACAAGCCTAGCTCATAACTTGAGCGCCACAAGAATCCACCCAAGTGAGAGTAACTCAATGACACGAGTAATTTACTAGAGTTACCCTTTGGCGCTCCGTCGAGGTGGGTACAAGCCCTCTCACAATCACCGGGATCAACCACGAACAATCACCAACTCGTGTTGATTCCTCCTTCTTGCTCCAAGCCGTCTAGGTGTTGGCAAACACCAATAATAACAAGAAAACTGCAGCAAGAACGATCACCAAATGCTTCTAGATGCAAATCACTAAGCAATGCACTTGGATGCACTCTATCTCTTTTGGATTGAGCAAAGGATCATAGAGATGAGTGGGAGGGAAGGTGCTCAGCTCTAGAGGGTCTCAAGGTGTTCAAATGCGCAAGAGAGAGAGCCCCAAGCCAGCCAACAAGTATTTATAGACCTCCCTCAAAGCCACTAGCCGTTGGGCTGATAAGTTGGCGATAGACGCTCTTTGAAGTTGCGACGGATGCTCCGTCGCAGCGTCCGACGCCCTGTCAGAAATAGTCGTTGGGCTGAAGCGGGTGCGACGGACGCTCTATGCCTGAGTCCGACGCTCGCCCCCCTCAGCGTCCGGCGCCTGTCTGCGAGTTGCTCGTTTACAGAGCTTTCTAGAAGCCCGACGGACACTCCTTACGTTTGCCTCCAATCCGACGGACAGCATCCGACGCGCTCTGGAAATCATCTCAAGCTTCTGATCAGGCCGACGGACGCTCGGGGGTCAGAGTCCTAGCGTCCAACGCCATCGTCCACTGCGATGGACAGCGTCCGACGCCCGATCTTTCAGCGTCCGACGCCTCTGTCTTGTTCCTTTCTTGTTTCTTTCTTTTCCATCCTTGCTCCATTGTGCCAAACACTTAGTACTACCTTAGAACAGATGTTTAGCATATATTTTATGTCTTTTAAGCAAGGCTATGTTACTAGGTTGATCAATGCACATGCATGAATGACAACACCTAGTAGCACTTGATAACCACAATCGCAATACGTTTTTCCCTTCTTGATAGTACGACTATCTATCCTAAATGTGATCACACTCTCTATAGTGTCTTGATCACTAAACCAAAAATGGCCCTATGATATACCTTTGCCTTGAGCCCATTTTTGTTTTTCTCTTTTTTATTTTCCTTAGTCCATGAAGCACTTGATCAATGCACCATTGTCGACCTTCTAGCTCCATATGTTAAGGTGGATCACCCTAGCTAGTTAACACACTTAGCACTAGGGTGAGTCCATACGTTTCATCAATTAACCAAAACCAAACTTGGGCTTTCACCATGATGGTTTAGTAAACGTACCTGGAGACGCAGACGACGGTCAATTGTTGCACCTGTACCACTATTTTCTACTTCCTCTTTGTTCAAGTCAATCAATTTTATAGCACGGTTTGTCGCCTCAAAAGATGACGAAATATTGATAATATCAGATAGTGGGTATCATTGGAGTTGTTTCCGTCTTGTTTTCTTAGGAGGACTGCCCAACGGCGATGTCAGAGCTCTACTGATTCCTCGGGGATTCAGATCCACACTTGATGATGTACACAAAGGAGCTCTGGTAGCCGGCAACATTTCAGATAATTCTCCTGAAAAACAAAGGTATTGGTGAATAACTAGGTTTAGTGACAAATTAGTTTACGTCAATAGCTTTCACCGATACCTTCTTTGGGACTGCATTTAGGCGGTGGTGTGTTCGTTTTCGCCACATCCTCACACTCTGTCGCTTCAGCATTAGACGAAACGATGGCACCACGCCTGGCAATGCTAGGGCAAGCAAGCTGCCTGACCAAGTCATGTGTTTGTAGTTAAATAGCCAATTTGGCGGCTGTAAGGTGCTTAAGACATTTTGCTTTATAAGCCTTCACAACAACCTTCGTGTACATATCTAGCTGCGGGAAGAAAACCGTATAAGCTGTCAGTCAAGCGCAACAAATCTGAGGGTAGCGTATAAGTAAACGCTATAAACCACATACCCCGATCTCCAAATTTGCATGATTATCTTCACCCGGTACAATGTCTGAAGAAACACACTTATTACCACCACTACCTGAACCTTCGTCCGTGCTCTTCATGGCAACAGGTCCAGAAACCGCCACTCTCGTGCATACAACCGATGAAGCAGGTCGTGGCTGTTTTTCAGGAAAAATGATGCAGAGACCATCAGGCATAGTTACCACTTTGGCAAGTTTGTTTTTTTACAATGTTGTACGAAAAAATACTAGGTTTACATTACTACTAACCTTGCCTGCTCCGAAAACACGAGATGGAGGACCTCCTTTAAGTCCCATGCAGTCTACAGCTACAAGACTTGATATAATCTCATCACTGAATTCAGGTAACCTTGGTACCTTTAAATTACGAACTGTCCCCACTCCGTACTCCATGTTATCAAGATAAAATATCTGATGAAACAAAAGTACCATACATAATCAATAACGAAACATAGGTAAATCAATAAATTAATGTTACTAATATGAAACCACATACCACTAAAAACAGCAAACAACCAGCTGGCGGGCACGGCGATAGTTTCTTTTTGGCGACAGATTGAGCATCTTGGCACATGCTCATCACATCATCGAAAATGCATCTTGCCCAATTGAACATCGAACATTCTTCAATTTTACGTAGAGCAGGCAAAAAATTCTGACTTTCATAATGTGTTGGCCTTCTAGGATCAGAGATCACACCCATTACGTAAACTACGAATGCTACCTTGAACGACTCCTCGTCAATGGAACCATTTTGAGTTGAACTTGTCTTCAAGAACAACTCAGCAGCATCAATGCATGAAGAACGCCCATCCATAACACCAAACTTCTTCTGTATGGCATCTATTGTTTTTGCTGACTTGTCTAAGCTAAAGTGCCAGGGAAATATACCATTGTCTGGCACACCAAAAACATGATTAACATCCTTAGGGAAAATCCTAAGACTACCACCACCAGATAAGTTTATGCATTGTTTTGCGTAATCTACTCTGCCGAGAAGCCATATGCAAAAAGACTTGTCAAACTTCGGATTAATATTCCAACGCGCAAACAACCCAAAACCTGTGCTATCCAATAGCTTCAATTGGTCTTCAGTGAACTTTCTTACTATATAACGCAATTCATGAAATACCTCTGGGTTCCCGAAAGAGTAGCCGACACCATTACAGTTTGGTCGACCGAGGGGAGATGCCGCTTGTGTACTATCACGTTGGTTCCTTTTCCCATACCCATTCCACATTAGAGTGCGTACAGGTATCCGACTCATCGACTGTAAATCAAAGAGATAGGCAAGCAGGCGTTTTTATGAAACAAGTAAAGTACTAACGCAAGAAGCACACAAATAACTTAACTTATCGAAGTTCGTACATACTTTGTTGTCCGTCGCTCCATGCACAGACTGAACAAAGTTGATACAATGGAATGGGCACTACAGAACAACCTTTTGTAGTACTGCGCTATGCCTTCTGATCTCGTGGATCCTATGGCTCACTTCATTGTCATATTAAGTGACCAAACAAAAGTGTGCCCATTTTTTCTGAGCAGACCCTGTACCTCCGCAAAACTTCTCCATTTACATGGACCACCTCCGGCAACAGGCGTAGCAGTGTAGAGATAAAAACACATTTTCAGGTGCACCAATCATGCCAAGGTTTACCACCCCGTACAGATTGGTCCCATGTACAAGTATTAAGAGGAAGGACCACTTATTCGTTTTGCCGAAAATAATTCTGGTCAATCTAGCCACACTTAACAATTTTCACGATGTACACAACTACTGAATGCAGAACAATTTCGTAGGCACTAACAAAACAGTTTACCATACAACGTTGTTCTAAGAACTCAGCCTAACAGTTGCTACCCATGTTTCAATGGAAACAAATTGGAGACAAAGTCTTTAAACACACAAAGAGCAGTACAACTTGTATTTCATAGCAATCTAAACACTGAATCACGGCACAGTGATACATAAAAACAAAGATACATAGACTTAATTAAGTCACACTAATGTAAACATCATTTCGTCGGCGAATAAGTAGATTTCCGCCCACATGTGCTTCTGTAGTGGCCTTCTTCACCGCAACAATGGCATTTCCTCGCTTGGACAGTCTTTTTGGGCACATTGTAATTAGGACAATTGTGTGCAAAATGGTCTGCCGAAGAGCAGATACGACACTTTACTGGTTTCTGTTTTTTTGCTGACCTTGTCGCTGGGCCAACAACGCTTCTAGTTTCGATGCACACAGACTCCTCTTCAATCCCAGATGCTTTAACGTTTTTCCGTTTGCCCTTCGTGCTTTCTATCGGAGATGTCAATCTCACTTCTTTTGGCCTTCCCCTTGATCGGACACGAACCGGTGCAACAACGTCTGCAATGTCCTCCAAAACCGTCTTTGCACAGCCGTCCAACGAACCATCAATGTTTCCCCCAGTACAATCGATATCGTCCTCTATCGGACTTAGTACTGTAATGGCCCCAATTGCTTCCTTCGCCTTTGATATGTAGTCCAGTCCTATTTCGAAGGCCTGGCGAGACACCGCACAAACATTTGCCAGCTCCATCGCAGCCGAGTGCATAACAGTACGCATGGTCTCGCGGCACATGTACCCATTCGACACTCCTATGGTCGAAGGCCCGTGGGCGTTATCCTTAGCATCCCTAGTCCATCTCTTCAGCACAAGCCCTTTCGGAAGCTTGTCGATACCTGTATGCACCACCAACTAGTGGTGTTCCAAGAAAACAACAGCTAAATAGTTAGCCACAAGATAACTAAAGATCAAACAAAAATGAAGGAAAAAGAAAGTTGTAGTTAAATCACGATAATTCGACCCACCTTGAGTATGTGCCTGCATGGTATGCCCGAATGTTCAAACATCTTACATTCACAGAAGTAATTATAGCCATCTGGACTGACAACCACTTGGTACTCGCTCTTACTACGATCAGCGCGGGCACTCAATAATTCCAACGTGTACATACCTTCATCTCCAATATCACAGCAAGTAAATGCACCTGACTTAAATAGTTCCTTGGAAAATCTTTCGTATATTTGCCTTGTATAGATGAGCGATGTGTCTTTCTCAACAGGTACTCCAATCTGCATCAAACAAACAATTTTAATTGTTTTTATTGTTTAAATTCGACAATACCAGAAAAAGAAAATGGCACAGTTATTATCTCGCCTGCTTAGTCGCATGTTCCTCCTTAGACTCGTCTGCTTCCCTATCAGATATCATGCAGCTATATTGTTTGTCAAACAAGTGCATGTGGTTTGCGCTCTCGCTACGCTGCGTGCTAGTCATATCAGCACAAAATGTCTCAGTAAAATATGGTTTATCCCACATAGCCCTACTGAAAATACCCTTCTTAGGAAAGAGTTTCCCACCAAATCGTATCTGTCAATCATCTGGGACCATTTGTCTTCGAATTCCACTGACGATACCACTTCATCAAGCAGTTCGTGCAGGTCTCGTTTGAAGCTGATGTTCTTCGAGTAAATTGGACCAAGCTGACTCCTTAGACCTTCATAGCACATGCCATTTGCACCACCTGTGACGAGTGTTTGGCAAATCGGTAGTTATTGCAGCCCTCATCGTCTGGCACTGGTCTGCAAAAAAAAACAAAATACCGTTAGTTGGCCAATTTTTTTTTCTAAGCGAATGGTAAAGTACAAAATTACTATCATAGCTCACAATACCTGTGAGGATTGTAGAAGGCGCCGTACCCATAGTCTCAACGAAAGTACTGAAAGACCACTGGAATGCAGCAGTCGTTTCCTCGGTAAGTAAAATTACTCCGAACACGATCGTTTGAAAATAGTTGTTAACACCAACAAACAACCCGAATGGGAGGTTATAGAGGTTTGTCTTATAGGTGGTTGTTGGTATTTCTTATGTCTATTGGATAAATCCAAAAGTGCACTAATTATACCGTGTAGCACTTCACCGGAAGTATTCTAGGTATCGTATTTTCCTCAGGGAACGATAAGCGATCTAACTAGGATTATAGATATGTCCTATGATGGATCAAGGGAGACTATGATAACTGGGTTGAGAGGTTCGATATAGCAAAAATATCTAACAAGGTATAGCTGGTTATACTGGCTTTATCAGCCCTTCTCTTGCAGGAGGCGATGAGATAGATCAGTAAGAGGACAAAACTCTAACCGGACCACGCCATCATATTGTATCAAGGCCCTACCTTTTAAGAACTTATCTGACACAGGTGGTGGAATACGAAGACTAGATAGAGCTGTCACCTTCTACTAGCATCCACAAACAATTCGCGCGATAAGCGGTTTACAAAGGTAAGATCTAGTCTAGACACCACATCTATACTATTCTTACTACTTTAACCCTTGCATAAGATTAAAGCACTCTACTTAAAGTAAAGCGATGAACAAGCACGAAAAGATGTATAACATCTATGCCAAAAGTAGAATATCAAATGCTATAAAGAACTTGGATGTATCACTTACATGTGCTAAACTTACAAGAGAATCGAATCCGCTGAGGTACAACTCGAAGAAGACGCCAGACAGGCCCGACTCTCCTCTAGGATCTCCTCACTCTCCAACTAGCATAGCACTACTACAGAGCTCCGCTAAGATACTAAGGAGTAGTTTCTCCAATGAGGTATGAGTGAGAGTGAGGGCCTAGGGGGTCTATTTATAGCTAGAGGGAAAGCCTAGTGCCACGTCAGCGACCCGCGTCACTTCCATCATCCACCGTAGGATCAAACCGTCATTAGAACTGACTTAGATCAACGGGGGAGATCAAGTGGGTGCATGGAGGCATGCAGGGAGTCGGTGGAGAGGTCGGTGCACCTTTTGGGCACATGACCATAGTCGGCCGACCACCCCCTGACAGGTGGGCCCTGCCCATTTCTTCTAGAAGCTGACCCCACTGGTCAGGAGGCCTGTGGGTGGTCTTTGGCCCCACCTAGGTGGTCGGCCGACCATGAGTTGGGGCCTTTGGCCTCCATCTTTCGTGTGGATCATGGCCCACATGTCATAGACACCTTGGCAATAGTTTTGTATTTTTCTGAGATAGTTTGTGGGCCCATGTATCCTCGTGCTTTGATCTAGAGCCGTTGAGAAGAAGCACAAGGGAGATCAAAGGGTGAATATTCACTCTAGGAGGTCTCTTATGGATCATGGACACATGGGAGGCCTTGGTGGTCCCTTAGTGGGGTCGGCCGACCCCCCTAAGTGGGCCCACAGGCTCCCAAGTGTCCCTATTTGCTGTTACCTGCATAGAACATACTCAAGATACAAGTGGAACCAATTATTGATAAAATGCTCTAGCTATGTTATTATACTCTTGAATCCAAGGTTGTTGACGGTATTTTGAGGGTGTAAAAACATGGTGTAATTACCGTCAACAAGATCCCCCATACTTACCTCTTTGCTCCTCCTCGAGTAAAGGATAAAAGTAAACATAACCATGATATTCAAAGTATAAAGTAAGCATAAAGATTCACTCAAGACATTTTGTCATACATGTGGTATATGTGGTATTGTCTAGCATATATCCTTGAGAAGTTGAGAAATGGAACAACTCTCAAAGCAAAGTCATCTTCCCAAATCATATTTTAGTACTTGGAGTTTTTGATAATTTTTTTCAAAAGAAAGCACATAAGTGAACTTACTCCTCATATAGTACTCTAGATCACTCATAAGGTGTATGGTTCCTCACCAAGGCATATGTTTGAAATTTGCCTTCTTTTTCCTCTTACTCTAAAGGCTTATGTGGAGCTATAGGTAGGGATAAAAGATGTAGCAAACTTACCTTGCATATATTGTAAAGTCAAATTCCAGATCCAAGGAGAGAAATGTCATACTCTTAGATCAAGATGTGCAAGTGTGTGGAAACATGGTGAATGATCAAAACTCCTTTATAAGATCTCTCTTTCCTAACTTATTATTTTGAGACAGAGCTATCATTTTATTTTTCTATGAGCTTTGGAATGCTTTTTTTCTTTTTTTTGAAATGAGCTTTGATGTGCTCATCATTTTATAAAACTTGGGACTTTTTATGCCCCTTGATATTTTGCATAGTCTATATCTCATATACTAGCATTATACTAGAGAGAGATTATTCTAATAAGGCATGGAGTATAAACTATGTGGAAGTGTAAGGCATGTTTTTGCGTACTTCCTGTGTAGAAGCAACATGTATATGTGGCGTGCATGTGATATTGATCTTGGGAGCATGATAAATCTCTCAACAAGGGTCACAGAGCTTGACCAAACTCAACACAAAGCAAGCAACTTATGTAGAAAGCTTATAACATGTACGAGCATGTATGGTTGTGGTAGGAATTTTCTCACTATAGAGAAGTAGTGACATTATGGTTTTATGACGTTTTCAAAAGTTAATCTCCAAGAACCTTAAATAGATAGGGTATGAATCATGAGCCGAGAACTATATCACATTAATCAACAACTTAGTCAATATGGTTCCCTATCAAGATGTTTTCCCACTAGTATAAGCAAAAAACAAGAATTCATTTTTATGACGCTTTTACCCTCAGAACGTCATAGATCATGCTACTTTTCAAATTTTAGTTTCAAATGCGATCTTCTTGTTTTTATTCAATATTTAAAGGGAAATAAACTAAGCAATTCATTTTATGAAGAAATAAATTTTTATTTTATTTTATGATTGTTATTATTTTTTTTTTTTTGAAATTTATTTTTATTTTTAGAAGGGAAATTAACTAAGTGATTACTTTCATGAAGAAATAATTTTTTAATTTCATTTTTTTGAAAGAGAAAAATGAGTAAACAAATTAAAAGCATATAGGAAAAGGGGAGAGATGTGGCAAACCAGTCAGAGTAAATGTTTGAAATTGAGTGGATGCTGGCTGGTGGGCCCGGGGGGCCTATAGGCACGGTTAGCCGACCGACCCCTAGGGCCGTTTGGCCACTTCGAACTCTGCATTCAGATCCCTTACCTCTGAATATTGTTTGCTCTGTCTTTTCTGAATTTTGGCCTCCAAAGTGCATCGGCCGATGCACAAAAGTGGTCGTTTCGGTCCAACTTTTTTGTGGAACGTGTTATGGACGTGTACAACATGATTCAGTGGTCATTCTGGTGTTTTGACATGTTGGAGTGTCGACCGACTCCCCCATACTTGTTTTAGAGCATGCTGTAAATAGTGACAGAAGTAGATCAAATGTAGGGGTTCTGCTGGGGTAAGATACCAGCAGAACCAGGAGTTTTATTTGTCACTGATAGCTTAGGCACGTGTTCATTCATTCATGAGTGATGGACTATCGAGCCTAAGTATCTTGTTGTTATGATGGGCTAAGGTGAGCCAAGAAGATGGAGAGAGAAAGTCCTATGGCCTTAGCATAAGGGATGACAAGCATCTCTTCATGCTCTCTTGTATCAGGGCCATGAGGCAGGTTGTGCTGATGGCTTTAGAGGATGACTAAGGAGAAGGAGAGGTAAGGAGATTCTCTCTCTCAATGGCTTTGGATAAGTGCTTGAGCTTTGCATTAGTGATAATGTGAAGATCATTAAAGCTATCTTCAAGATCTAGACGCGCCATTCTCTCCTTAGAAACCCTTTCTTCTAAGTTGGTAAAGCTCTCTTTCGCAACAACACGTAGAAACTTTTCCATATCGCTCTTTTGATCTTCTTCTTGATGGGACCATGGTGAGGTCAAGGAAGGTGAGAAGGGAAGCAAGAGGAGATGGAATTTCTACTAGTGGTGAAGAAGAACAAGGTAAAAAGAGGAAGGAGAGAGAGAGATTGAGAAGAGAGAATCCAACGTCCTTTGCCTCTATTTTCACTTGGATCATGCCGAAAACTGGATAGGAATGTTGGTCCAACACTCAGGAGCAACGTGCAAGGATGAAGGGAAAAAACCCCGGTCGTCCGACCGCTTTTTGGAAGGTTTGGATCGACCGAGCCTAGATTGGAGATCTCACGGGTCAGGTTAGGGAGGTCATGCAACGTTGGGCTGAGAAGCCTCAACATGCGGTCGGCCGACTACCTTTCGGGGCCAAATGGGCCAAGATTTCGTGTGGGGGGTGACAAGGCTAGGCACAAGCTAATTCTAGGGTCAAACACAAAAAATGAACAAAAAATAAAACAAGGAGATTTTATCTCTTAATTGGATTAAGGACAAAATCTATCATGTTAATTTCATGCTCAGGTGATTCATGAAAGATTTTAAGACATTGACCATTTACCTTTAAAGGTTTTGCAGTCGTAACCTTGAAGCGTGATGATTCCATGTGTCACAACATTGATGATGACGAATGGTCTTTCTCTTGTGAATCATCGCATTGTACTCAGATTCTTTTCTCCATTCATTGATTCTCTCTTGTGAAGGATTAGTGGACAACACATACTCGAAGGAAAACACATATCATTTGAAGCAAGGGCATTAAAGTCATAGAAATAGAGGACCTCTTCTATGCTATAGAAAAGTTGATTTCAGCATTTTAGCATAGAAAGAGATGTCCCATCATTGTTCACCAATTCTTTAATGGTTAAGCAAGGTTGAGGCAAAGATGTGCAAGATTGTTTCATTACTACCTCAACCCTTGATTTTTCTCTATGAAGGATCTCTTGACTTAACCACCAAAATTTTGAAGTTATCATGCATTCGTTAGTCCAAAAGTATATCCAAATTTGTTGGGAATATTACCTCAGCATATCCCCAGGGACCTTACGGGCCTGTCGACTAGAGGATGGCCCAGCCCACGAGGCCTTGCGGCACGTGACCAAGCCCATCGTACTCACCAAGGACTCGAAGAAGCCTTGCTCGCCAAGAAGGATCCTGGAAGATAAGCTTGGATCCCTTACCTAAAGGGACCGATTGGAATCTGTTAGGATATGGAAACTGTAACCCTGCTCCTCGGCTATATAAGGCGAGCAGGGACCTGCTCCAAAACGATCCCTCTACAATCCCCTAGATCGCATCTACATGTCTTGTAACCTAATACTCATATCAATCCAACCACCAAAACACAGGACGTAGGGTATTACAGTGATTTGCCGACCCGACCCTGTCTAAATCGCCGTGTCTACGCTCTCTGTGTTACGCTTGATCGCCGTTGCCACACATCCGCCTACAATCTACTACCATGGGGTACCCCCTAGGTAGACTGCGATGCGTATTTCGTCGACAGTTGGCGCTCCAGGTAGGGGGTGTGTGCATCGACCCCATGGCTTGTCAAGTGAGTACTTTTCCTAGATCCATGATCATCCCAGCGAGCGGCGCCACCCTCCAAATCGGATCTATGGTTTGGACCATCTATGGCACCGTCTCCGTCTCGGAAACTGTGGAATCTGCGAGGTCCCTCGCGCCAAACCGTCCCCCAACCGAAGATCTAACCACCAGAACGACTCGAAGGCTTCCAGATTACGCCGACCCCAGCAACACGACGAGCATCATCGAACAGGTCGACGGAAATCTCGCCGAATGCCTAGACCTCATCGACATCGTCCGCCACCGACTTCGCCCCCATTCGCCATTCATGCGTGAGAAAACCATTCTGGAACCTTCACGACGTCGCCCGGTGTCCGACCGCACAACTCCCAGCCCTAAACGAAAGCGTTGACGCAGCAACAGCCACAAGGAAATCCTCGACGGCCATGCGAGAGTGCATCGCCCTCAGAGAAGCCATCTAGGGCAAAGCAGACGACAAGCGACCAGACAACAACAAACCGAAGGAAGATAGGATGGGAGCTCTGGATGTCAGCTTCACAAGGGCGACGCGCATCTTCCCCATATTCGGCGGCCACCCGAGCGGCAATGGTCAGCGCCACCGAGATTTTTCTAACCGCAACAGTTTTTCTAACCCTAGTTTGTTCTTGTGGTGACGATTAGAGAATGAGTTAGATATTTGGTTGATACCTATTGTGGTGATAGCATGAGTTTGTCTTATGCTATCTCCTCAAGAATCTTGACTTAATTTGTTGCATACTTTGTTTGGTAGCAAACATAAAAGTAAAATCTTACATGCTAAAACCTTCTAACTACCTCTTGCCCTCACTTGTCTACCATGATTTCTTCCTTTGGTAGATAGATCATTTTTGGAGATTAATGCCAAACGGGGAGAAATATTAAAAGTGTAAGGGGGGTATAAAAAAAAGAATGATATGTAAAAGGGAAAAATATGTTGTGTGTGCAAGCATAGTTGTGTTGATTGTCACAGGTGCGGCAGTGCCGCTCTCAGAGCGGCAGTGCCGCCCAGTGTAATTTCAGTGTCTAGTACCTCTGATTTGTATAACTGTCATGAGCATCCCGTTTATCTTGATGACACCTTGCACCCCACAGATGCTATGATATAGGAGAGTTCTCACACTTGTTCTTAGATATGTGCATTTGGTATTTGAGGCCAAACTTAAATTCCATTCAATGCACACATTTACGGGGAGCTCACTATATCATAGGATCCAAAATCTTAATATTTATCAATCTCTTGTAAGCTTTAATTGTATTGTCATCAATCACAAAAAAAGGGGAGATTGAAAGTGCATCTAGCCCTTTAGTGGGTTTTGGTGAAATGAATGACAATACAATTAAAGGTCTAACAAGTTTGCTAAGTGTATCAAAGGTTTAACAAGAAAAGAAAACTTGATGGTATTCCACACAATGTTGAATGAAGGTCAATTTCTGTATTGTTGTATTGAACGATCATGGGAATAATCTAGTTCAACCAAAAGACAACAATGCAAATGGAATCAATGAAATGGCTTCTATGTTGTGGGATATCATAGTATCATGTGAAAGCAAGCATGTTTGGCAAATGGCAAATGGGACATGAGTTGATAGTTATGGATTGGTCTCTATATTGGATTGCTTTACATGAACAAGAAGAGTTGGATAGTGGACTAGTGTTGACCAAGGATTGAATAATGAATCAATAGTGCATTAGTGAGAAAACACCAAGCAAAGGTCAAATGACAAAGGAGACAATGTATATTGGATATAATATGGTCTCTACTTTAGTTTGCTTGTATGGACAAAGATTTGGAGAATCACTTTGCATTAATATGATCAAGCTAGAAGTTTGAAGATAGAGATTGAAGTGAGTGATAGGAGTGTCAAGACAAAATAAGGAGGATCTAAGGAATTGTGAATTGGCGTGACCATATTGATGTCGAGTCTCATATATCAATGCTTGATTGATCTCAACACTTATATCTACAAGATATTCAAGCAAGGATCACAATATTGTAGAAATGGTTTTCAATCGGTGCTTAATATGATGTGACTTGAGTATGGCTTGATAGGGTGAAGATAGCAAGGAAAGGACTTCGAGGTACTAAGCAAAGGTGATGGTCAAGGAGACCGAGGTACTATGGCTAAGGTGAAGAAGAGAGTACTTGCATTGAGTCGAAGTACTAATCAAGCTACGAGGAGTCATATTATGTTGAGGATCAATTTATTAGTGGTAGTGACTTGAAGCCATGGGCTGAACTCATATGTGTTGGAAGATTCAAGTCACGAGCTCTAAGGTGTGTTTGCTCAAAGAGATGAGATAATGATGATTTCAAACACATGCTCAAGGTATTATAAGAATGAGGACAATACATTCAATGGTGCAGCCCCAAATTATCAAAGGATGCGGTGACCAACTCAAAAGCATTTAGTTTATTTGATGTTTTGAATTTGAGTTTAGGAAAGGCCGTACTATAAAGGGGGATGCAATGTGCATGCTTAAATGTGCAACCAAGTGCTCAAATTCCACCAAACATCCTCTCATACCTTGCCCAGACTCCCTGCAAAACAGTTTTTCATTCGGAGCATTTTTGGGCAGCGCAGCAGTGTTGTTTCCCAGAGCAGTAGTGCTGGGGGTCCAGAAGTGTCAGGCTTAAGTCCAGCAGTGCCGGACCTAAGTCCAGCAGTGCCGGGACTTAAGTTACTGTTGGACAGCAGGGAGTATTTCTATCCCCTCCCTGCTACCCCCCAACGGTCATCTCGACCATTCCCTTCCCCTGTGCTCACAGCAGCAGCTCTCTTCCTCTCTCTAACTCCATTGGAGCCCCTCAACCTTCTCTCTTTGATTCCTCTCCAATCCTTTGAGAGATTGAGCCTCCAAACTCCATTATAGAGCAACCCAAACTATTCTTCATTGTCTAGAGCACTTGGTTCGCGTTCAAGCCGGTGGATTGCATTCGTTACTCTTGGAGCTTGCTCCTAGCCGGCTAGAGCGTTGCCCGTGGAGCTTGCCAACTTGTGGTGGCAGCCCCGAGAGGTTTGTAACCATCTGATTGAAGCTAAGAAATCACCCCTCACTTCAAGAGTTCACTCTCTTGATTTGAGAACGAGGCAAGGGCAAGCCTTGTGCGGTAAGCCTAAGCCTTGTGTGGCAAACCTCAACAACGTGGACTTAGGCCAGCCTTGGTGGCGACACTGAACCATGGGATAAATCTTGTGTCACTTGTGTTTGTGTTATTTGCTTTACTTGCATTTGTCCTCAAGGTGATTTCAAGGGTTTGGTCCCGATCTACTTGATGGTGCAGCTCCTACCTATTCTAAGAGGTGCTAGAGGTTCCCTACACCTCTAGGAAGGTTTTCATTCAAGCACAATTTCCATTCTAGTTATACTTTTTGAATTGTGCTCAGTTCTGTCCTGGTGGCCAGCACTATTGGGCTTTAGAGCAACAGTGTCGGGCACCCCGGCAGTGCCGGACTCAAGGCCGGTAGTGTCGGACCTGTGCTGACAAAAAGTTTGCAAGTTTATTTTAAACATGCCTATTCAGCCCCCCCTCTAGTCCTGCTGGGCGACATCAAGGTTCTTTCAATTGGTATCAAAGCTAGGCTCTCTATTTCGGGCTTAACCGCCTTGAGAGAACGATGTCGACAAGTAGGGAGGTATATCTAGAACTTCTACTTTTAGATGACTCAAATTATGCATCTTGGTCTGCTCATGTACTTGATGTTTTTAGGACCATGGGTCCTCATATAGAGCAGATTGTAGATGGGAGCATTTCACCTCCTAGTGATGATTTGGACTATCTATCTAGAGAGGAAGTGAAATGCTTACAATACAATGCTCAAGCTACTAATGTATTATTTAGTGCTTTGAGTCAAGATGTTCTTGATGCTGTCATATTTGGAGATGATGAACCACTTGGTGATTCTCATATCATTTGGACCATGCTCAAAGAAAGATATGGTAAATCCAAATGCGATGAGAAGTTGCTCACATTGGAGAATTCACTTGAGGAGTGCTCAACTTCACCAACAAATGATGAGCCTCAAGTGATTATTCCAAAAGTCCTAGGTGATCATGCCACATCCATCTCCTCACCAACATATGACTTAATGAATGGTAATGAAATTATTGGTGAGAACAATATTTGTATATGTGGCACTTCTACTTCCTCTAGTTCTTGTGAAACTAACATTTTGAAGGAAGGAGAAGCTTGTGATCGGTGGAGGCCAAATGATGAATCCACCTCACCAAGAATCCCAACTCTCTATGCCACTTCTCATATGGGTCTCATGGCAAAGAATGAGAAGAATGTGGCAAGTGAGAGTGATAGTGAGAGTGATAGTGAGAGTGAAGATGAAAGTGATGATGATGAAATCACTCAACACATTGCTCGGCTAAGCAAGAAAGATAATTGTTGATGCTCAAGCTCATGGAGAAAATAAATGAGCAAGAAGTAACACTTCATAGGCAAGAAAACTTTCTTGTTGAAAAGATCAAATGCTTGGAGAAGTTGACCAATAAGCATGAAAAGCTCAAGTGCTCTCATGCTAGTTTGGTGAAAAGGTATGAAAACTTGTCAATTGAGCAAACTTGTACTATTAACTCTCTATCTTGTGTTGCTCAATTAGAAGATGAGAATTATATGCTTAAGGAGAAAGTGGAAAGGTTCACTAGCAAGAATGAGACTTTGCAAGAAAGTCATGATGAGCTATTGTGCTCTCATGAGAAGATTATGGATTCTCATATCATGCTAGATATTGCTCATGAGGTTATGATAACAGCGGTAAAATCATATCAACCTCACACCCACAAATGCACATGTACACAAGTTCAATCTATTTTATCATGTGCTAACAATTGTTGCTCTCAAGTAAGCCAACCTTCCGTTGAGCATGTATATGTAAAAATTTGTGATGACTCCGTCACAAAAGAAAATGAACAGCTCAAGGAAGAGATTGAGAGGCTAAGAAGAGAATTGATTCATTGCAAGGGTAAAGTTGGTACAGATCAGCCTGCACAGATGGTGGCACAACAGTAGCCCCGAGCAGCACAGCTACCTAAGGGCGGCAGTGCCACTCCCCACAGAAAAGGGAAGGCTACCACTTCTACCCCTCCTCAAATCAAATCCAACAAGAAGGTCACCATGTTAAAGAAAGAGCCTCAGAAACCAAAGAATGCTTCCATCACTTGCTTCAAGTGCAAGAAAGAGGGTCACCATGTGAGAGATTGCTCTTTGGAGAAAGAAAAGAAGGACATGAGCAAGATCCAAGAGAAGAAGAATATGCCTCATGTAAAATGCTTTAACATGGGACACAATGCCTCTATGTGTTCCAACAAGGTTGATGACCAAGCAACACTTTCAAAGAAGAAGACAAGAATAAGTAATAGGAAGTGTTATGGATGAAATGAGAAGGGACATGAAGTTGAATCATGCCCCCACATGGATGATGAAGTCTTGGCATCATCAAGAAAGAGGCTCACTAGCAAGGTAGCAAGCAAAATGCAAGAAAAGAAGGACAACAAGAACAAGAGCCGCCTATGCTACACTTATAGAACAAAGGGCCATTTTGGTAAGGATTGTCCCATGGGTAACACTCCTAAGCCAAACTCTTCAATTGATGAAAATTTGCTTAGGAGACCCAAAAATGACACTTGTGCTAGAAAGGTGATTGGTTCACCACATGCTAGCACAAAGGCCATTTGGGTGCCCAAGTCTCTTGTGACTAACCTTGATGGACCCATCTTGGTATGGGTACCAAATTGTTTGAAGTGTTATAGGTACTTGAAGGTGATATGATGCTTCGGGGTGCTTGAGCAAGTTGATTGAAAATATTCACTCAAGCTATCAACCAATTCATATTTTCCTTCTTATATGGTTGACCTGAAGATGGATTTATGGAAATATCTCAAACTTCATATTCACCTTGGTAACTAGTATCTAACCCTTTCTAGCTAGCCACTTGACTTGTGTAGTCTCTAGCAAATTCACAAATGTGTGTATGTTTGTGAATGAGTAGAGTGGATAGAATATTCTAGTAAATAATTCACTTTCCATATGATGCTTTTAATGGCTCTCTAGTAGAGCAAGTTCTTGTTATGTTGTAGGTTATGAAGTATAGAGACATGAGATCATTAAGTTGTTGTTGCACCAAATTTCCGCTGACATACTCTATGAAGAAGTGCAGCACATGCACCTGTTGGAAATCAGCAGGGTGGCAGTGTCGCACCTATGGACGGCAGTGCCGCCCCTCCTACCTCAGTATGAACTGAAATTAGTCCAAGCTATGGATGAAGCCTACAACATGTTCATAAGCAAAGTGAAGATGAAGAGACCACCTCATCCATTACATTCATAGGGGTGGTAACAACTAAATCTCAAGTGCATGTTATTTTCACATTTTACTCCTTTGTATCTTCTGTAGCCACTTAGGGAAATAAAGCACTTGAGGTAATATATATTGGTTTCTGGTCATAGAAGAAGAATATGATTAGAATTGAATTGATCATCCACACCACGAAACATAGATGACTTGAGTTTCCTTTGTGGACTTCAAACCAAGAATTTCAAGATGAAGAAAGCATACTTTGAGTTGGTTTGAGGGATTCAAATACTAGGCTCACATTGAAGAACACAAGTAAATTTCAAGAAGGTCAAGAATGAAGAATCAAGCTCAAGTCAAGTAGAGACACTTATCACTCACAATTCAAGAACTCTCTACTTGATGGATTCTTGTCATATGTTAGATTGGCAAAATCTCATTCTCATATTATGGCCATCTACATGCTCTAATGGTTGTAAGTAATTCTTGGCATATTTCAACTTGATTACTCTTTCTTGCCATGACCTAGACATAGAGTGAAATCTCAAGTTCTTAATTGAATAAAGTGTTATATAAGGAATTCAAATACTTAGAGCACTTATCAAAAGGGACTTTACTCTATGACTAGAGTTGTGAGACTAATGTTTTCTCTAAGTGATTTGTGTAGTCTCACTAGCTAATTGAGAATGTGTTTTCTCAAATGGAGTGTGCTACCATAGGAAGGTCATCAATCCAAAACTATGTGATGTATTCTCTCTCTAGTTGATTTGGAGTTGATTTGTCTATGTTAGTCACTCACCATAATATGGCTTAAACCTACCCTTTGGACTCAATTGACCAACCATGCACATTCACATTTCGATTCCACTAAAAGGGTGTGCACGAGGCTTTGAGGGAGATTTAATCCATGTTATGAGGTTTCTCTATTTTGGTAGCCTACTTGCCATCCACATATAAAAGGGTTACTAAATGAGAAACTAGTGCTTGTGTTACTAATGGCCTCTTGTATTTGAGTTTGTTTATATAAAATCAAGAAGAAGAGGTTGTGATTAACTTGGATGAATCACAAGCCTAAAGGTTGCTCTTCACCTAAAGAAAGATGTGGTTGCTAGAGCCCAAAGAGACTAAATTTTCTAGTATTGGATAAACTCGAGTTTGAGGTTGGTTTGGATAAACTATATTTGAAGAATTCACAAGAGTATAAGCATTTATAAGATGACTGAATGGAAATAACATCTTGTGAGTATTCTTATCCCAAATCATCTCAAGATTGGACAAGAAGAGAAGAATTGAGAAAATCATCAAATCTGTCTAGAAAAGTGAAATTTGAGTTGACTGCCTTCAAGAATGGATTTGGATGTTCAAACACTAATGACCTGGTATGAAACTTTGTGAGCATGCTATACACATGTATTACTTGCTGCTGCACAATTGGCATGAAGATTGGCTTAGAAGAATATCAGTTCCAAGTTGGTTTCTGTCAGCCTTAACAGTGCAGTTTCAGATTTAAGCAGTTGACTTCAAACATGGATTTGGAAATTCAAATATTGATGAATTGACCTGAAACTCTGTGAGCATGATATATATATCGAGTACTTGATGCTGTACAGTTGACATGGATATTGGTTTACAAGAAAGTCATTTTTCAATTGGGTTATGTCACCTTCAGCATTGTAGTTTTCAGACCTAGCAATCTTGGTAGAAAATAGATTTGACTGAGCAAATGGTGTCCAATTGAGCTAAAACTTTCACAGAAGTTATAGGACTCCTATATACACATCTCTACCAAATTTCATGCATATTGGTCTAGTGGTCTGAGAGATATGAATTCTTTTCAAGGAAGACAAAATCTGAAAACTGACTGCTTGGAAGTGAAATGCAAGTTGCTTGAAGGAGTTTGAAATCAGTTGGTATATAGTCTGAACTTCTCCTTTCACCCCAGGTTCATCGATATACATGAATGTACTTTGTGTACCCTTGTATGCACAAATTGAGGGGGAGTCTAGTCTATCTGTTGTGGGACAAATGATTTCTCTCAAATTCATGATTGTGCTGTCTCACACTTTGGAGAAACAAGGATGGATGGTTCCTTTGGACTCTTTGGCTGCCTCACATTTATTCTTAAAATTCTTGGTCTTTATAAACCAAGATCTTCTGGTTTAGTGTTGAATGCCCCAATCCTTGGTGGAACCACCTGTAAATGGGTTGGAGAGAAATAATTTATTTGTGGACTTTCATTGTTAGTTCTCCACTCTATAGCTCTTCAAGTGCCCATGATCCATCCCATTGATTACCCATGATCTTATCAACAAAAGTGGTAACTCCTAGTTCACAATTTGCAAGTTTTATGAATTTTACCTTTTTAGTCTCTATGTGAGTTGCTTTAGGTAAAGAAAGAACTAGGAACCTAATATGGTTCTTGGATGATCTTGAAAGCTCTATGTGACCATATTTCTTTAAGTGATATCTATGACCACCCAAATCACTAATTCTTACTTATGATGGTCATATTAGTATGGTGATATTTCTACCTTGGTGGTGGTATGTGTCCTTGGCATAATTTCAATTCTTGCAACTTTATCATGCCTTGACCAAGATATAGGATGAACTCCTCTAGACTCTTAAACCGATTCAAGTGCATTTCACAAGTAATTTGAGTACTTGATGCACATATGAAGGGGAGCCCATTCTATGTCTTGTGTCTTTGAGACTAATCTTTTCTTCTAGTGAATTTGTATAGTCTCTCGTAAGAATGAGTTTCTCATGAGTATGCTACAGTAACTCAATCCAAATCGGTAAAGCTATCTCTCATATTTATTTGGATTGTAATTTTATCTGTCAAGTAGCTACTCTCCATAATATAGCTTAAATTCCCTTGTTTGGACTTAAAAGACCAAAAGTGCATATGTTCTTGTCTTCCACATATATATGTATGCACTATCAAAAAGGGGGAACTTAGTCTATGTTATGAGGTTTTGCAATTAGTGATCTACATGCCTTCCACATCCAAAATGATCACTAGTTATGAAACTCTAGCTTGTGCAATTTAATGTCATCTCTTGTTTTTGTAAGCCTTTATTAGGAGACATCTATGTGATATGATGAGATACAAACATCTATTCCAATTGGTACCAACTTGGGAAGATTCCTTCAATTGCTGTCATACTATGAAGATCATATTTCAATTGATATTGATGGACAATCTTTCAATTTGGTATATCAAGAAATATGTCTTCATTTGGTATCTCAAAATTACAACAAGAGCTAGCTATGGACTTTCAATTGATATCAAGCACAAGTTTGTGATATCTCCTTAAAGATGATGATGATGATGAGAGATGGGCACAAATGAGATATTTTTGCTTGAACAAGTGTCAAACCCATCAAAGCACTAAATTCAAAATAATCATCATGATGGAGATTATGAGGCTTAGAACAAAGGTATATCACCCCATGAACTCTTGTATTACCTTTGTGCATCTAGGCCCTCACATGCTAGTGTGTGCATGTGTATGCAATAATTTGAGCCACACCATAAGTTTGTTCTTGTGGCGACGATTAGAGAATGAGTTAGATATTTGGTTGATACCTATTGTGGTGATAGCATGAGTTTGTCTTATGTTAAAATTGTCATCTAAGTGAGGTATGAGACAAATATGCTATCTTCTCAAGAATCTTGACTTAATTTGTTGCATACTTTGTTTGGTAGCAAACATAAAAGTAAAATCTTACATGCTAAAACCTTCTAACTACCTCTTGCCCTCACTTGTCTACCATGATTTCTTTCTTTGGTAGAGAGATCCTTTTTGGAGATTAATGTCAAAGGGGGAGAAATATTAAAAGTGTAAGGGGGTATAAAAAAGAATGATATGTAAAAGGGAAAAATATGTTGTGTGTGTAAGGATAGTTGTGCTGATTGTCACAGGTGCGGCAGTGCCACTCTTAGAGCGGCAGTGCCGCCCAGTGTAATTTCAGTGTCTATTATCTCTAATTTGTATAACTGTCATGAGCATCACGTTTATCTTGATGACACCTTGCACCCCACAGATGCTATGATATAGGAGAGTTCTCACACTTGTTCTTAGATATGTGCATTTGGCATTTGAGGCCGAACTTAAATTCCATTCAATGCAGACATTTAGGGGGAGCTCACTATATCATAGGATCCAAAATCTTAATATTTATCAATCTCTTGTAAGCTTTAATTGTATTGTCATCAATCACAAAAAAAGGGGAGATTGAAAGTGCATCTAGCCCTTTAGTGGGTTTTGGTGAAATGAATGACAATACAATTAAAGGTCTAACAAGTTTGCTAAGTGTATCAAAGGTTTAACAAGAAAAGCAAACTTGATGGTATTCCCCACAATGTTGAATGAAGGTCAATTTCTGTATTGTTGTATTGAGCGATCATGAGAATAATCTAGTTCAACCAAAAGACAACAATGCAAATGGAATCAATGAAATGGCTTCTATGTTGTGGGATATCATAGTATCATGTGAAAGCAAGCATGTTTGGCAAATGGAAAATGGGACATGAGTTGATAGTTATGGATTGGTCTCTATATTGGATTGCTTTACATGAACAAGAAGAGTTAGATAGTGGACTAGTGTTGACCAAGGATTGAATAATGAATCAATAGTGCATTAGTGAGAAAACACCAAGCAAAGGTCAAATGACAAAGGAGACAATGTATATTGGATATAATATGGTCTCTACTTTAGTTTGCTTGTATGGACAAAGATTTGGAGAATCACTTTGCATTAATATGATCAAGCTAGAAGTTTGAAGATAGAAATTGAAGTGAGTGATAGGAGTGTCAAGACAAAATAAGGAGGATCTAAGGAATTGTGAATTAGCTTGACCATATTGATGTGGAGTCTCATATATCAAAGCTTGATTGATCTCAACACTCATATCTACAAGATATTCAAGCAAGGATCACAATATTGTAGAAATGATTTTCAATCGGTGCTTAATATGATGTGACTTGAGTATGGCTTGATAGGGTGAAGATAGCAAGGAAAGGACTTCGAGGTACTAAGCAAAGGTGATGGTCAAGGAGACCGAGGTACTATGGCTAAGGTGAAAAGAGAGTACTTGCATTGAGTCGAAGTACTAATCAAGCTATGAGGAGTCATATTATGTTGAGGATCAATTTATTAGTGGTAGTGACTTGAAGCCATGGGCTGAACTCATATGTGTTGGAAGATTCAAGTCACGACCTCTAAGGTGTGTTTTCTCAAAGAGATGAGATAATGATGATTGCAAACACATGCTCAAGGTATTATAAGAATGAGGACAATACATTCAATGGTGCAGCCCCAAATTATCAAAGGATGCGGTGACCAACTCAAAAGCATTTAGTTTATTTGATGTTTTGAATTTGAGTTTAGGAAAGGCCGTACTACAAAGGGGATGCAATGTGCATGCTTAAATGTGCAACCAAGTGCTCAAATTCCACCACCCATCCTCTCATACCTTGCCCAGACTCCCTGCAAAATAATTTTTCATTCGGAGCATTTTTGGGCAGCGCAACAGTGTTGTTTCCTAGAGCAGCAGTGCTGGGGGTCCAGCAGTGCCGGGCTTAAGTCCAGCAGTGTCGGACCTGAGTGGCAGTGCCGGACCTGAGTCCAGCAGTGCCGGGACATAAGTTACTGTTGGACAGCAGAGAGTATTTCTATCCCCTCCCTGCTGCCCCCAACGGTCATCTCGACAATTCCCTTCCCCAGTGCTCACAGCAGCAGCTCTCTCCCTCTCTCTAACTCCATTGGAGCCCCTAAACCTTCTCTCTTTGATTCCTCTCCAATCCTTTGAGAGATTGAGCCTCCAAACTCCATTAGAGAGCAGCCCAAACTGTTCTTCATTGTCTAGAGCACTTGGTTCGCGTTCAAACCGGTGGATTGCATTCGTTACTCTTGGAGCTTTCTCCTAGCCGGCTAGAGCGTCGCCCGTGGAGCTTGCCAACTTGTGTGGCAGCGCCGGGAGGTTTGTAACCATCTGATTGAAGCTAAGAAATCACCCCTCACTTTAAGAGTTCACTCTCTTGATTTGAGAACGAGGTAAGGGCAAGCCTTGTGGGGCAAGCCTAAGCCTTGTGTGGCAAACCTCAACAACGTGGACTTAGGCCAGCCTTGGTGGCGACGCTGAACCACGGGATAAATCTTGTGTCACTTGTGTTTGTGTTATTTGCTTTACTTGCATTTGTCCTCAAGGTGATTTCTAGGGTTTGGTCCTGATCTACTTGATGGTGCAGCTCCAACCTATTCTAAGAGGTGCTAGAGGTTCCCTACACCTCTAGGAAGGTTTTCATTCAAGCATAATTTCCATTCTAGTTATACTTTTTGAATTGTCCTCAGTTCTGTCCTGGTGGCCAGCACTGCCGGGCTTTAGAGCAGCAGTGTCGGGCACCCCAGCAGTGCCGGACTCAAGGCCGGCAGTGCTAGACCTGTACTGACAGAAAGTTTGCAAGTTTATTTTAAACATGTCTATTCACCCCCGCCCCTCTAGTCCTGCTGGGCGACATCAAGGTCCTTTCAAAAGCTCATGGAAATACCGCACTATACTTACTTAGTGCTCAAAATACCGGCGCCACATGGGATCATCAGTCTCCACTCTGACCTACAGATCGCCTATGAATGACAGCAAGAGGCAATTGAGGACGCGACCAGGCAAGAACAACAACGCAACACGCAGGTTTGTTTATAAGAAGCAGCTAACCCCCACGCGAAGGAGTTCGACGTTCCAGAGCCCCCGACCACACGCGCGTCAAAGAAATCCAGAGAAACGAAGACGGTGGCCCTAGTCGACGACGACCCTAAAAAGACCGCCGTAATCGGCGCCAACCTCGATCCCGAGCAAGAAAGCATCCTCGTGGACTTCCTGCAGCGCAACGTCAATATGTTTGCCTAGAAACTGGCGAACATGCCAGGCGTCCCTCGCGACCGCGCTGAGCACTCATTAAACGTGGACAGGGGTGCTAAGCCGACTCGACAGAAGCTTAGAAGGTTCGCACCAGATCGCAAGGAAGCTATTAAAGCTGAGATAAACCGACTCCTAGCCACCGGGTTCATCAAAGAAGTAAATCACCCCGAATGGCTCGCCAATCTGGTGCTTGTAAGAAAAAATAATAATGAATGGAGAATGTGTGTCGACTACACGAGTCTCAATAAACACTGCCCCCCCCCGATCCGTTCCCCCTCCCGCGCATCGACGAAGTTGTTGACTCTACCGTAGGATGCGAACTCCTCTCCTTCCTCGACTGCTACTCCGGCTATCACCAGATAATGTTGCAGGCGGAAGATCAGATAAAAACATAGTTCATAACTCCTTTCGGTGCCTATTGCTACACGACAATGTCCTTCGGACTAAAAAACGTCGGGGCCACGTACCAACGCGCGATACAAGAATGCTTGAAGAAACTTATCCCAGGGAAGGCAAAAGCATACGTAGATGACGTAGTCATAAAGACTCACCACAAGAAGACACTGGTCGCCGATATAGAAGAAACCTTCAAGGCCCTTAATGAGTTCAAATGGAAATTAAACCCGAAGAAGTGTATCTTCGGGGTGCCCTCGAGAAACCTTCTCGGCAATGTCGTCAGTAAATCCAGCATCCGAGCTAATCCAGAAAAAACTGCCACGGTCCTCCAAATGAAACCTCCTTCTAACGTCAAAGACGTACAGAAACTCGCAGGATGCATGGCCGCCTTGAATCTCTCCATCTCCCGCCTCAGCGAGAAAGGTCTCCCATTTTTTGGGATGCTAAAAGGCGGCCAGAAGTTCACATGGACAGATGAAGCAGATAGGGCATTCACCGACCTAAAGAAATACCTCACTGAACCTCCTATCCTGGTCGCACCAAAGGAAGAAGAGCCAATGCTAATTTACATTGCCGCAACCAATCGGGTCGTCAGCACCGTCATGGTAGTCGAACGTGAAGAAAGCGGGCGCGTGTACCCGGTCCAACGACCATGCTACTTCGCAAGAGAAGTTCTCAACGAGTCAAAAACGAGGTACCCCAAGTGCAAAAGCTACTATACGCGATCCTTATCACCGCACGCAAGCTCCGACACTATTTTCAACGACCAACAAAGGTAACAGTCATCACAGAGTTCCCGCTAGGCGAAATTTTACGGAATAAGGACGCCACCGGGCGGATAATCAAGTGTGCAGTCGAGCTCGGAACCTTCAACATCGCATTCCAAGGGCGGCATACGATAAAATCACAAGCACTCGTGGACTTCATCGCCGAGTGGACCGACATCCAGGCCCCAATAACCACGGAAGCCCCGGAGCATTGGACACTATTTTTCGATGGCTCCCTTTCCATCCATGGAGCAGGCGCCGGTCTCGTATTTATATCCCCATCCAGAGAAAAGATCAGCTACGTCCTGTGACTACTATTTCCAGCGTCAAATAACATTGCCGAATACGTGGCAACCATACACGGACTCCGCATCGCCAATGAACTCGGCATAAAGCACATCATCATTAATGGCGAGTCAGCCCTGGTAATCAACCAGCTCAACAAAGAGTGGAACCGCTCGAATGAAAAGATGGACGCCTACTACACCGCCATCCAAAAGTTAGAAGGAAGCTTCTTCGGGATCGAATACCACTACGTCCCGCGCGAGCAAAACCAAGCGGCAGACAAAATGTCCAAGCTAGGATCATCGCGATTGAAAGGTCCTAGATGGCTAGAGGGGGCGTGAATAACCTAATAAAATTCTACAAATCACTAGAGCAAAAGGTTAGATAACACTTAAGCAAAGCTTTTTGCTCTAGCTCTACTTGGGGTGCAAAGCCACCTATCCAATACAATTCTAGTTAACTAAGTGCTTAACAATCAATAGCAAGAACCTAAAGCACTTAGCAGAAGCTAGCAACAACTACTACTAAAGAAGCTAACTAGACAAGATATGGAAGTAAATCACAAGAATGTATGGATGTCAATGTAGAGAACCAATCACAAGAATACTAAAGAGTAGCCGGGAGACAAGATGAACACAGTGATTTTTCTCCCGAGGTTCACTTGGTTGCCACCAAGCTAGTCCCCGTTGTGTCGACTACTCAAGTGGTGACTCGGTGGCTAATAGGCAATGACAAGCCTAGCCCACTAACTCGAGCACCACAAGAATCCACCCAAATGAGAGTAACTCAATGACATGAGCAATCCACTAGAGTTACCCTTTGGCTCTCCGCCGAGGTGAGTACAAGCCCTCTCACAATCACTGAAGTCGGCCGCAAAAAATCACCAATTGCGCCGAAGCTTCTCCACAATCGCCAAGCCGTCTAGGTATTGGCAAACACCAAGAATAACAAGAAACCACGTGGCGATGACGATGACCAAGTGCCACTAAGATGCAATGCAATGATCAAAGCACTTGGATCACTCAAACTCTCACAAGTATGCAACAAGAGTGAAGAGAGTGAGTTGGGGGCTATCTCAAGCAAGCACAAGTATGTCAAATGAATGAGAGGTGCAAGAGAGAGCCCTAGGAGCCGGCCACAACACTTATATAGCAACCACCAAGCAACTAGCCATTTTGCCCCTTCATTGCCACTGTCTGCGTCAGTCCGGACGCAAGATGCACAGGGGGTCCGGACCAACGCGTGTGCGTCCGGACCCTCTGCCGATTTGAATCCGCCCGTTGGCGCCCTTCCTGTGCTGACGTGTCGACTCTGGACCCTGTGAATAGTGGCGTCTGGATCCTCCATTTTCTGCGTCCGGACCTAATTCAGAGATGGTCCAGAGAGCTTCCAGGCTCTAGACCCGCGTCCGGTGTCTTGCGTCCGGACCGCATTCAGCATTCGGATAATTACATCCAGAGGACTCCAGAGAGCGCCAAGCTCCGGACCCGTGACTGGAGTCAGCGTCCGGACTCTCTTTAGCGTCCAGACCTCCTGTCCAGAGAGGCTGAGGCCTAGGGCCTGCTTCCGGACGCATGTCCATTTGTCTGGACATCACTTAGCTTGTGTCCGGACCCTACGTCCAGAGCCCTGTTCAGTGCCAGACCGAGCCTTCTCTTCTTCTCCAAGCTTCCATGTGCTAACACCTTGTGATCCATAACTTTGTTCACCTGTGTTAGCCTTTACAATATATTTTCTTGGATTTAGTTTTGTTTGTGTCACTTAGGTTCAATTTATACGGATGCAATGCAAACCTAGTGGAACATGATAACCGCAATCGAAACTAGTTTTCCCTTCTTGATAGTACGGCTATCTATCCTAAATGTGATCACACTCTCTATAGTGTCTTGATCACTAAACCAAAAATGGCCCTATAGATATACCTTTGCCTTGAGCCCATTTTTGTTTTTCTCTTTCTTCTTTTCCTTAATCCATGGAGCACTTGATTCACCATGATCATCCAGCTAGCTCCATGTACCAAGGTGAACCACCCTATCTTGATCATACACTTAGTACAAGGGTTAGTCCATAGGTGTCGGATACCTAGAAATAGGGTACCCAAATTACCAGACTCCACAAAAACAAAATCACCATCAGGGGCTCTTCCGCCTCACCCGAGCCAAGGTGGCATCATCCGAGACGTCATCATCCCTCGGGGGGCTCTTCCGCCTCACTCGAGCCAAGGTGGCGTCATCCGAGACACCATCAACCCTCGAGGGCTCTTCCGCCTCACCCGAGCCAAGGTGGCGTCATCCGAGACGTCATCAACCCTTGGGGGTGCCTCCCCCTCGCCCGAGCCGAGGTGGCATCATCCGAGACGTCATCAACCCTCGGGGGATCCTCCGCCACGCCCAAGCCAAGGTGGCGTCATCCGAGATGTCATCAACCCTCGGGGGCTCCTCCGCCTCGCCTGAGCCAAGGTGGCGTCATCCAAGACGTCATCAACCCTCGGGGGCTCCTCTGCCCCGCCCGAGCCAAGGTGGCGTCAACCGTGACGTCGTCAACCCTCGGGGGCTCTTTCGCCTCGTCCGAGCCAGGGTGACGATGCCCGAGATGTCATCTACCCTCGGGGGCCCTTCCGCCCCGTCCGAGCCCAGCAAACGTCATCCGTGACATCCCTCGCCCTCGCCCATATGGTCAAAAGGTCCATAGTCTCCTCCGTCCTCAGGCATGGGGCTTAAGGCATGAGACGCCATGCCGACCTCTATTCACCCTACGGTACAAGGTACTGTGCTGCCTAACCGACGACTTCTGCATGTTACATCCATGCCATGTCTCCGACGGACATCCCAACAGGGATTAGGACGTCATCAACCCTGTACGACAGAATGCAGGAGTGCCTAGTCCTGTGGGACAGCCTCTGCCCATGCCCAGAAAAGGGGACAGCAGGGTTTCCCGGTCACAAGGTGCATGGCTACGGCACAACAAGGACGAACAGGACTCGGACATGTCTCTACTGGCAGGAAGGAAGACATGATGAAGACAAAGCCCTCCCTCGGCAGCAGCCCAAGTCGGGCCCACGATCACTCCCCCTCTCTCTACTGTACTCCTCCATCTCTCCCTATGTATAAAGGGAGGGAATGGACCCCCAATCTAGCTCCCTCGACATTCCGACATTCATTCACACACACTCAAACTCGCACACACGCGAGCACCCACCAGAACCAAGAACCTCATACGCACGAGACCTGGGAAGGCGCTTCCCTCTCTCACCAAAGCTTGTAGCTCCCCTCTACGAGCTCTACACGCTCGGTAATACGACCCCGCAACACACTGGACATAGGGCATTCGTGCCCGAACCAGCATAAACTTCTGTGTTCTCCAAGCGTAACCATCCGAACTCTGACACGCATAGAAATTTACTCGTTGGCCGTCTAGACCCCGCCATTTTAGACACTGATAATAGGTTTCATCAATTAACCAAAACCGAACAAGGTCTTTCAGTGATCCCCCATTCCCGCAGGAGTCTTCGTCCAAGATCTGCTGAAGCCTTCAATCACCGGTAAAAAGGAAGCCCCGCCGGACGGAGCGCCACCAACTCAAGCTAACATAATCGTCGTTGCGATGACCGGACAACTAGCCGACTGGTGGGATGATTTCATTCAATACGTCTCCAATAACTTAACACCATCAGACGAGACGGAAGCCGAATGGGTAACCCGCCGAGCCCACAACTATGTCCTTATTGACGGCACGCTAATGACAAAAAACTCCAGGTTCAAAGCACTACAGAAATGCGTCTCCAGGGAAGATGGCGCCGCAATCTTGCAAGACATCCATGCTGGCACGTGCGAAAACCACGTGGCCGCAAAAATGCTTGTGAGAAAAGCTTTCTGTGCTGGATTCTACTGGCCCACAGCAGTCGCCGACGCAGAGCAAATGGTGCGCACCTGTAAAGGGTGCCAATTCTTCGCAAAGCAGATTCATCGCCCTGCTCAAGAACTCCAAGCAATGCCAGCCTCCTGGCCCTTCGTCTGCTGGGGGCTCGATATGCTCAGCCCCTTCCGACCAGCGCCCGCAAATTTTAAGTGGATATATGTAGCTGTCGACAAGTTCTCCAAATGGATAGAGGTAAAACCAATTACCAAAGCCTCAGCAGGAAGCGCGGTCGCCTTCATCGACGAAATCATACACCCGTTCGGCATACCAAACTCAATCATCACCGACCTGGGATCAAACTTCACAGGGAACGCCTTCTCAAACTTTTGTGAAGATAACGGAATATCGATAAAATACGTGTCCGTCGCCCACCCCCGAGCGAACGGCTAGGCCGAACGTGCTAATGGAATGATACTTGACGCACTCAAGAAACGACTATACCAAGAGGAGGAGAAGAACCCAGGTCACTGGCTACGCGAGTTACCAGCGGCACTATGGGGACTACGTACACAACCCAGCCGCAAAACCGGCGTCTCGCCGTACTTCATGGTCTTCGGCTCCGAAGTAGTAATCCCAACTGACATCGCCTTCGGCTCCCCGCACGTAGAACACTATGACAAAGTAACATCCGACAAGGCTCGGATCGACGACCTTGATCGCCTTGAAGAACAAAGGTTAACCTCATGCATACGAACCGCCAAGTACCTAAAAGGAGTCCGCCAATACTACAACCGCAACATCCACTCCAGATCGTTCACCATGGGAGAACTCGTCCTAAAGAGGAAGCTCAAGCCTGAAGGAATGCACAAGCTCTCGTCACAATGGGAAGGCCCCTATATCGTCAAAGAAGTCACCCGACCAGGATCATACCGCCTTACCAACCAAGACGGCGTCGACGTTCCCAACTCATGGAGCATAGAGCACCTGATGCGCTTCTACGCCTAAAAACACTTGTACTATGCCTCTCATCCATATCAATAAAGATCGATATTTCTCCTGAAAGTTCATTATTTTCTAGGAAGCCACTCCTTATCCCACACATCGCTTGACGACCTCTCCAAACAGTCCCACAGTGTTCGACGACCTCTCCCAAACACAATACGGCGTTTTCTCGAAACAGTCTGGTCGTAACTAGAAGGCATCTGAATCTGGTCTAACGAATAGCCACAACGAAAAGAAGTAGCTACCCTAAACGATGTGATTACGTCGATAGACCTCCCGAGCGGTATTTCCCCAGAAGTCGAGCGATACCACTCGGGTCGGGTGCCATGAGGTTACGCGCCCAGAATCTGTACACAGTCACGATACGGCCGACGACTCTACAAGCAGCATGGCTTTTCGCCCAGCGTCTGCAGGAACGGTCTCCATAAGCCCTGGTCACGCCACGATTGAGCCTCTCGGAAAAAGGCCATATCTCTGGCATCTCTCTAAGCGTGCATGAGCTGTTCGCCCTCTGCGTCGTGGGTTGCCAGTTGCGCGCCTCCATATCTTTGTTCACCGTGTTATCCTTTACAATATATTTTCTTGGATTTAGTTTTGTTTGTGTCACTTAGGTTCAATTTATATGGATGCAATGCAAACCTAGTGGCACATGATAACCGCAATCGAAACGAGTTTTCCCTTCTTGATAGTACGGCTATCTATCCTAAATGTGATCACACTCTCTATAGTGTCTTGATCACTAAACCAAAAATGGCCCTATAGATATACCTTTTCCTTGAGCCCATTTTTGTTTTTCTCTTTCTTATTTTCCTTAATCCATGGAGCACTTGATTCACCATGATCATCCATCTAGCTCCATGTACCAAGGTGAACCACCCTATCTTGATCATAGACTTAGTACAAGGGTTAGTCCATAGGTTTCATCAATTAACCAAAACCAAACAAGGTCTTTCAATCTCCCCCTTTTTGGTAATTGATGACAACTTTTCACAAATGAATATATATGATGAAAATTTTCACTTTGGTAGTATTAGCTCCCACTACATATGTGATATATGAGTTTGGTTCATTTTGATCACATATGCATGAATAAGAAATGTGGGAGAGTAAATGCTACCAAATGATGCTAAGGTGTGTAGGATGGACCTTTGAAGCGTGATACCAATCGGAGTGCAATATTAACCATCCTTAGCACCATGAATGCCTAGAAACCACTTGAAAAGCAACATGGAAATACTTTGAGAGAATTAGATAACACATGAAAAACTTAAGACCTAATCATGCTAGTTCTTGAAGCACCAAGAGATTATGTTTCTAGCAATCACCACACAAGCATATCATGAATATAAGAACATATGCAAGCAAGCACTTATGAATGCACAAGAATATGCAACAACTTTATTCATAGGCTTGCTCCCCCTACTTGTGTGCTTTTTTTTTCAAAAATATTTTTCTTTGTCATACTACTTACTCTTACTAACTTCTCCCCTTTGTCATCTATTATCACAAAAGATGAGCTCAAAGGTTTGATTATTGGAGAGAAGTTTTAGTTGTGGTTCAATCTAGATTACTTGCCCCAAGCTATTTAACTCGGTTTAAACTATGAACAAGCTTGTTCACACATCCTAGAATGGTTATGTTGCCCATGTTGAGCTAAACATTTGAAGTTCATGATCTAGATCAAACTCTAGGATTGCAAGCCCACAAATATGTCATATGCTACCACTAGATCAAGTCAAGCATAGAAGCAATAGTGTACCATATAAGCATCAAAATCATTTGATTTTCATGAATGAGCCTAATGAATTGATGTCTAGATGCACTAACAAGTCCTAATGAGGATGAATGACATGTCAACCAACTTGTATCTTGCATAGCTCGAAGGAGAGGCATGTCATATATATGGGGGCTGCATCAACACATATTTGAGAAGTCAAGAATGTTCAACTCATTTCTTAGCTTGCAAAACCTCTTCTCATCAAGTGGCTTGGTGAATATGTCGGCAAGTTCATCATCGGTGCAACCACTAGTGATTTTGATATCACCCGTGAGTTGATGGTCCCTTATGAAGTGGTGCCTTACATCAATGTGCTTGGTTCTTGAATGTTGAACCGGATTGTTGGCTAGCTTCACCGCACTTTCATTTTCACATAGCAATGGAACTTGTTTGAAGTTGATTCCATAGTCATTCAAAGTTGCCTTCATCCATAGAAATTGAGCACAACAACTACCCGCACTTATGTATTCGGCTTCGGCGGTAGAGAGTGCAACACTATTTTGCTTCTTTGATGACCAAGATACAAGTGACATGCCTAGCATTTGACATGTGCCCGATGTGCTCTTTCTATCAATCTTGCATCCCGCATAGTCGGAGTCCTAATATCCAATCAACTCAAAGTTTGACCCCTTGGGATACCACAATCCAACATCTTGTGTATGCTTTAAGTACCTCAATATCCTCTTTGTAGCCCTCAAGTGACTTTCTCTTGGAGAGGCTTGGAATCTTGCACACATACATAAACTAAACATCACATCTGACCTAGAAGCGGTCACATAGAGTAGACTTCCAATCATAGACCGATACAACTTTTGATCCACCATATTGCCACTAGCATCACTATCCAAGTGTCCATTAGTGCCCATTGGAGTGCTAATGCCTTTAGAATCTTCTAAGCCAAACTTCTTCATCATATCCTTGATGTACTTGCCTTGACTTACAAAGGTGCTATGTTTCAATTGCTTGATTTGAAGACCAAGGAAGTAGCTAAGTTCACCAATCATTGACATTTCAAACTCATTTTCCATCTCTTGCAATGTTGGTCGGTTGGAGGATAGGGACTTGATTGCTTGAGCTTGGTTGAGATGAACTAGCAACTTTTTGATCTTGCACTTGAGAGCTACTAGCTTGCATTTGAGGAGAGTTGAGCACTTGATCTTTATCATCTTCAATGTCAATCACTTGTCTTGGCCTAATATCACCAATGTCTATGCTCTTCGTAGCATTTGCCAATTGAGGACCACTCACATCTTCTAGGTTCTCATTCTCAACTTGTGAGCGATTGGTTTCATCAAACTCAACATCATGAACCTCCTCAAGTATACCATTAGCCGAATTCCAAACTCTATAGGCTTTGCTTGTGGTTGAGTAACCAAGTAGGAATCCTTCATCACATTTCTTGTCAAACTTCCCAAGTCTTGTGCCTTTCTTCAAGATGTAGCATTTGCACCCAAAGACTCTAAAGTATGCAATGTTGGGCTTTCTTCCATTCAATAGCTCATATGGAGTCTTCTTCATCCATGGATGACAATACAACCGATTGCTAGAGTAGCAAGCGATGTTGATAGCTTCAGCCCAAAAGGATTGACTCATATTGTACTCACTAAGCATAGACCTTTCCATATCTATTCTTCCTCTCAACAAGGCCATTTGATTGTGGAGTGTACTTGGCCGAGAGTTGATGCTTGATTCCAAGCTCATCACATAGCTCTTCAACTCTTGTATTCTTGAATTACTTCCATTATCACTTCTCACTTTCTTGATGGTTGTCTCAAACTCATTGTGACATCTCTTGACAAAAGATTTGAAGGTTGCAAATGTATCACTCTTGTAATTGAGAAAGAATACCCAAGTATATCTTGTAAGATCATCCACTATGACAAATCCATACTTGTTGCCTCCAATACTTGTGTATGTTGTTGGTCCAAATAGATCCATGTGCAACAACTCAAATGCTCTACTAGTGCTCATCATGCCCTTCTTTGGATGGGTGTTACCAACTTGTTTGCCGGCTTGACAAGTGCTACAAAGTTTGTCCTTCTCAAACACAACATCTTTCAAGTCTCTTACTAAGTCATGTTTGATCAATCTATTCAATTGCTTCATCCCAACATGACCAAGCCTTCTATGCCATAACCAACCCATACTTGATTTAGCGAGCAAGCAAGTTGACAATTGAGCTTCACTAGCATTGAAATCAACTAGGTAGAGGTTCCCATATCTAAAGCCTTTGAAGATCAAGTTTGAACCATCTACACTAATGATCTCTACATCATCTATTCCAAATATGCATTTGAATCCAAGATCACACAATTGAGCTACCGATAGCAAATTGAAGTTCAAGCTCTCAACTAGCAAGACATTGGATATGCTCAAGTCATTGGATATGCTCAAGTCATTGGATATGCTCAAGTCATTGGATATTGCAATCTTACCAAGACCCTTGACCTTGCCGTTGCCATTATCACCAAATGTAATACTGTCAATGCCATCATTGGTGTTGGAGTTGATTGATTTGAACATTCTAGAGTCCCCGGTCATGTGTTGAGTGCACCCACTATCAAGCACCCAATGCCTTCCTCCGGCTTTGTAATTTACCTACAAAAAAATTTAGTTCTTCTTAGGTACCCATACTTGTTTGGGTCCTCCAAAGTTAGTGACCAAGGATTTTGGCACCCAAATAGCCTTCTTCTTTGGGCCAACTATGGATGTGCCAACATACTTAGCCATGATACCTTTAGCACTTTTGGTAAGCATATAACATGAATAAAAGTGTATAGAGGTAGCTTTAGCAAACTTGGTTTGGCTCATGTTAAGTTTGCAATATCGGTCTACATGCCCTACTTGCTTGCATTTTGTGCAAAACCGGCCATTTCTCCTCACAAAGCTAGGCTTAGGAGTTACAAACGCCGACTTGCCTTTATTGGGGGTATAGCCCAAACCCTCTTTGTAATGAGAGAATATTTGTCTACACAAGCACTTTAGCAAGCGGGCATCTCCACCACATGCCTTACCCAAAGCATGAGTGAGTTCATTAACATCATTTTTCAATTTTTCATTTTCAATCACTAGTGTAGCATCATCCTTTGAGCTATCACTAGTAGATGTGCAAGTGGAGGTGCTACATTGTGTCTCGGTTGGTGCAACAATGATAGGAGTGAAAAATGATTCATCTCGAATATCACAGGTTACTCCAATGCTACATGATGCAACAACCTTATCCTTGTTTTGATCAAGGAGAGAGGAGTGAGCCTTTTCAAGCTTGTGGTGAGTCCTCTCAAGCTTCTCATTGGATTCCATTAGCCTCTCATGAGAGCCATTGAGCTCATCAAAGGATTGTTCAAGAGCCTTAAGCTTCTTGTTCAATTCTTTGCACTCCTTCCTCTTTGTCTCAAAGCAAGCATAAGTTTGCTTCATCATATCCACTAGTTCCTCCTTGGAGTACTCCTCCTCATCATCACTACTATCATCATCACTATCACTATCATTATCATCATGAGATTGTACCTTTGTTGGCTTAGCCATGAAGCATGATGGAGTGTCGAAGATGGATGGCTTGTTGTTGATAACAATGCTTGCCAAATCCTTCTTCTTGGCCTTATTCCTCTCATCATCACTAGAATCATCATCGGAAGAGTCACTATCATCCCAAGTCACTACATAGGATTTACCCTTCTTCTTCTCGGTGAAGGATAGCTTCTTCTCCTTCTTGTCATGCTTGCTCTTCCTCTCATCATTATCACTATGATTGGGACAATCCACAATCATGTGACCAGTGCTCTTGCACTTGTAGCATCTCTTCTCATATTCTTTTCCCTTGAAGTTGTCTCTTCTCTTTCTAGCACCATAGCCCTTCTTCTTCATGAACTTGTCAAATTTGCGCACAAAGAGGGTCATCATCTCATCATAATCATCACTAGCCTCTTCATCATCACTTGACTCTTGCTTCTTTGCTTTGCCCTTGCCCTTGGATGAAGAAGCCTTGAATGCTAAGCTCTTCTTTTCTTTCTTTTCTTCCTTGATCTCTTCTTCTTCACTTTCCTCATTGTATTGCTCTTCGGTCATGATCTCACCAAGTACTTCATTGGGAGTGATCTTGTCCAAACCATCTCTCCTAATTTTTTCCTCAAAGTTTTGTATTTCTTGGGAAAACAACCAAGAAAGCGATTTGAGAAGTCTTCATCTTTGACCTTCTCACCCAAGCTCTTGAGATCATTGATGATCACTTGGAGCCTATGGAACATCTCCGGGATGGACTCATCATCCTTCATCTTGAAGTGAGATAGCTTGTCCTTGAGCATGTATAGCTTGGCATTCTTTACCGCTGAAGTGCCCTCATATGTATCTTCTAATCTCTTCCACACTTCACTTGCTTTCTCTAGATCTTTGATTTGCTCAAACACCTTGGAATCAATGCCATTGTAGATAACATTGAGTGCCATGGTGTTGCATTGGCGATTCTCTTGCTCTCTAGGTGTGGGAGCGGCTTCATCAAGAATGACAAAGTCATGTTCGGTCACACTCCACACCTTCTCATGTATTGATCCTAGATGCATCTTCATCTTCCTCTTCCAATAATCAAATGAGGTGCCATCAAACATTGGCGGTTTGCTCCCCACATGGTTGAATGATATTTGAGCCAACACTAACACCGAAGGTTGTTAAGCCTTGATAATAGCGGTGACCATAGCTCTGATACCACTTGAAAGGTTATAGATGGCTAGAGGGGGGTGAATAGCCTAATAAAATTCTACAAATCACTAGAGAAAAAGGTTAGATAACACTTAAGCAAAGCTTTTTGCTCTAGCTTTACTTGGGGTGCAAAGCCACCTATCCAATGCAATTCTAATTAGCTAAGTGCTTGTCAATCAATAGCAAGAACCTAAAGCACTTAGCATAAGCTAGCAAAAACAACTACTAAAGAAGCTAACTAGCAAGCTAACTAGACAAGATATGGAAGAAGTAAATACAAGAGAGGTAGTGATGGTTATACTGATGCCTTGTGATGTATGGATGTCAATGTAGAGAACCAATCACAAGAATACCAAAGAGTAGCCGGGAGACAAGATGAACACAATGATTTTTCTCCCGAGGTTCACTTGGTTGCCACCAAGCTAGTCCCCGTTGTGTCGACTACTCAAGTGGTGATTCGGTGGCTAATAGGCAATGACAAGCCTAGCCCACTAACTCGGGCACCACAAGAATCCACCCAAATGAGAGTAACTCAATGACACGAGCAATCCACTAGAGTTACCCTTTGGCTCTCCGTCGAGGTGGGTACAAGCCCTCTCACAATCACCGAAGTCGGTCGCAAACAATCACCAATTGCGCCGAAGCTTCTCCACAATCGGCAAGCCGTCTAGGTGTTGGCAAACACGAAGAATAACAAGAAACCACGCGGCAATGATGATGACCAAGTGCCACTAAGATGCAATGCAATGATCAAAGCACTTGGATCACTCAAACTCTCACAAGTATGCAACAAGAGTGAAGAGAGTGAGTTGGGGGATATCTCAAGCAAGCACAAGTATGTAAAATGAATGAGAGGTGCAAGAGAGAGCCCTAGGAGCCGACAACAACACTTATATAGCAACCACCAAGCAACTAGCCGTTTTGCCCCTTCATTGCCACTGTCTGCGTTAGTTCGGATGCAAGATGCACAGGGGGTCCGGACCAACGCATGAGCGTCCAGACCCTCTGCCGATTTGAATCCGCCCGTTGGCGCCCTTCATGTGCTGACGTGTCGACTCTGGACCCGATGAACAGTGGCGTCTGGATCCTCCATTTTCTGCGTTCGGACCCAATTTAGAGAGGGTCCAGAGAGCTTCCAGGCTCCGGACTGGCATCCGGTGTCTTGCGTCCGAACCGCATTTAGCGTCCGGATAATTACATCCAGAGGACTCCAGAGAGCAGCGAGCTCCAGACCCACGACCGGAGTCAGCGTCTGGACTCTCTTTAGCGTCTGGACCTCCTGTCCAGAGAGACCGAGTCCTAGGGTCTTCTTGTGGACGCATTTCCATTTGTTGGGACAGCACTTAGCTTGCGTCCGGACCATGCGTCCGGAGCCCTGTTCAGTGCCAGACGAAGCCTTCTCTTCTTCTCCAAGCTTCCATGTGCTAACACCTTGTGATCCATACATTTGTTCACCTATGTTAGCCTTTACAATATATTTTCTTGGATTTAGTTTTGTTTGTGTCACTTAGGTTCAATTTATATGGATGCAATGCAAACCTAGTGGCTCATGATAACCGCAATCGAAACAAGTTTTCCCTTCTTGATAGTACGACTATATATGCAAAATGTAATCACACTCTCTATAGTGTCTTGATCACTAAACCAAAAATGGCCCTATAGATATACCTTTGCCTTGAGCCCATTTTTGTTTTTCTCTTTCTTCTTTTCCTTAATCCATGGAGCACTTGATTCACCATGATCATCCATCTAGCTCCATGTACCAAGGTGAACCACCCTATCTTGATCATACACTTAGTACAAGGGTTAGTCCATAGGTTTCATCAATTAACCAAAACCAAACAAGGTCTTTCAGCGATCCCCCGTTCCCGCAGGAGTCTTCGTCCAAGATCTGCTCAAGCCTTCGATCACCGGTAAAACAGAAGCCCCGTCGGACGGAGCGCCACCAACTCAAGCTAACACAATCGTCACCGCGATGACCGGACAACTAGCCGACTGGTGGGATGATTTCATTCAATACCTCTCCAATAACTTAACACCATCAGACGAGACGGAAGCCGAACGGGTAACCTGCCGAGCCCACAACTACGTCCTTATTGACGGCACGCTGATGAGAAAAAAACTCCAAATTCGAAGCACTGCAGAAATGCGTCTCCAGGGAAGACGACGCCGCAATCTTGCAAGACATCCATGTCGGCACATGCGGAAACCACGCGACCGCAAAAATGCTTGTGAGAAAAGCTTTCCGTGCTGGATTCTACTGGCCCACAGCAGTCGTCGATGCAGAGCAAATGGTGCGCACCTATAAGGGGTGCCAATTCTTCGCAAAGCAGATTCACCACCCCGCTCAAGAACTCCAAGCAATACCAGCCTCCTGGCCCTTCGCCTGCTGGGGGCTCGATTTGCTCGGCCCCTTCTGACCAGCGCCTACAAATTTTAAGTGGATATATGTAGCTGTCGACAAGTTCTCCAAATGGATAGAGGTAAAACCAATTACCAAAGCCTCAGCAGGAAGCGCGGTCGCCTTCATCGACAAAATGATACACCGGTTCGGCATACCAAACTCAATCATCACCGACCTGGGATCAAACTTCACAGGGAATGCCTTCTGGGACTTTTGTGAAGATAGAGGAATATCGATAAAATATGTGTCTATCGCCCACCCCCGAGTGAACGGCTAGGCCAAACGCGCTAATGGAATGATACTTGACGCACTCAAGAAACGACTATACCAAGAGGAGGAGAAGAACCCAGGTCGCTGGCTACGCGAGTTACCAGCGGCACTATGGGGACTACGTCACACGCCCAGTCGCAACACCGGCGTCTCCCCGTACTTCATGGTCTTCGGCTCCGAAGCAGTAATCCCAACTGACATCGCCTTCGGCTCCCCGCGCATAGAACACTGTGACAAAGAAACATCCGACAAGGCTCGGATCGACGACCTTGATCGCCTTGAAGAACAAAGGTTAACCTCATGCATACGAACCGCCAAGTACCTGGAAGGAGTCCGCCGATACTACAACCGCAACATCCACTCCAGATCGTTCACCACGGGAGAACTCGTCCTAAAGAGAAGCTCAAGCCCGAAGGCATGCACAAGCTCTCGTCACATTGGGAAGGCCCCTATATCATCAAAGAAGTCACCTGACCAGGATCATACCGCCTTACCGACCAAGACGGTGTCGACGTTCCCAACTCATGGAGCATAGAGCACCCGATGCGCTTCTACGCCTAAAAACACATGTACTATGCCTCTCATCCATATCAATAAAGATCGATATTTCTCCCGAAAGTTCAATATTTTCTAGGAAGCCACTCCTTATCCCACACGACGCTTGACGACCTCTCTAAACACTCCCACAGTGTTCGATGACCTCGCCCAAACGCAATACAACGTTTTCTCCAAACAGCCTAGCCGTAACTAGAAAGCACCCGAATCTGGTCTGACGAATAGCCACAGCGAATAGAAGTAGCTACCCTAAATGTTGTGATTACGTCGATAGACCTCCCTAGCGGTATTTCCCCAGAAGTCGGGTGATACCACTCGGGTCGGGAGCCATGAGGTTACGCGCCTAGAATCTGTACATGGTCACGATACGGCCGACGACTCTACAAGCAGCATGGCTTTTCGCCCAGCGTCTGCAGGAACGGTCTCCATAAGCCCTGGTCACGCCACGATCGAGCCTCTCGGAAAATGGCCCTGTCTCTGGCATCTCCCTAAGCGTGCATGAGCTGTTCGCCCTCTGCGCCACGGGTTGCCAGCTGCACACCTCCTTGGGAGTCCTTACGTATCCTACGCGCGTAGTGGCGCTAGCCCTACGATATGGACCGTTTGAGACCCAAGGCCGAACGATTCGTCGCTACGGCTCGCGACTTAGTTGGCATGAAAAGGACATACAACTGAAATAGAAGCTCACCGCCTCAATAAACAAAAGCTTTGACACATTTCACTTAGACGTCCGTACAACACCAGCATCATGAAAAATTGGCTAAGTAGTAGCAAAAAACTCCATGTCCGACACAAGATCTCCAGCAGCCGCACCAGCCTTCGTCGTCAAACGAGAAATATCCACCTCGGAGGTACCATCAGCATAACCACTCCGCACCCTCTTAAGGTCAACACGCGAATAATGCGATCGAAGCATGGCAAACCCGTAAGCGAGTGTCTCTCGTCCCGCCAACAACACAAACGACTTAAAACGGCCAAGAAAAACTTGCGCCATCGACAGAACGCCGTCTACGGCATCATCCGATGGAGGAACATGTACCAAGTTGATATTACCAATGCAGGCCATTACCGGTTCAACCTCCTTCACCAAGCCCCAAAAACGTTCACGCCAAACCACACCCAGGGTCTCTAGATCTACATAAAGCAAATCAACGCCAATAAAAACAGAAAGTCCAACAGTACCAATAGTAAAGAAAGGCGCAAGAACAAACCCCTTTGCATCTCCGACATTTGGTTCCGAAGCACAGAGATATTATGGTTCTTCTCAGCAAGAGCTCTCTCCAAATCGCGCACACGCACACGTGAAGCCTCCAAGGATGCCTCCAGAGATAGAACCTGACGCCCTCGCTCCCAATTCATTTTAAACAAAGCCTGCAAAACAGGGACTTACCGATCAGGCAGGAGAACACCCGACGCCCAACCAACAAAAAGGAAAGAGGTCGAACACCCACATTTGTGCGATCCAGCACATCATCGGCGCCATCAAAGTCCCCATCTATAGCAGCAACGCCCTCACCCAAAGGGGACGGTTCGCCAGAATCATCTTCAACAAAGACTCCCTTCTCTGCCTCTTCCTCAAGCCAGGACCAAACGACAATGGCATGTCATCATCACCACAACCAACCCCAACTACATCAGGATCCCCCGAAGATTCCATGTTACCCTCAGCATCAGCAGCAGCCTAGTGTTCCAATCTCAATGGCTCTGGCTCTATAACAGTCGCCGCCCCTGCAAATAGATCATCACTGATGGCCCCCGGCCCAATGTCACACAACGATCTAGCTACGCCAGGATCATCACCAGCAGCAGCAGGCATCGGAAGAACACAAAATTCTGGAAGCACGCCAAGGGCCGGTGACAGAGCAAAATATGTAGCACGATCCACGCCACAAATCTTCATATGACAAATAGATGTGAGAACGGCAGGCACCACCAAATCATAATGAAAGACAAAGGACAAGGAACAGTCAGAACCTGAGAAGGCAGACGAAGAAGAAAAAAAACCTTTTCTCGGACGAGCTAGTGTCGAGCGCTTCGCAACATCAAAGATATAACGCACTCGTTTATCAGCAACAGCCGCGCTGATCACCTCAGGCGCCTGCCAAGTACTGACACCCACACCAGCATATTCAAACGCCGGATGTCCCCTATCCTTGCAAGGATGACAACGCCTGGAAATGAAGTTGCACGCTACGCGCACTCCATCAAGAGTATGACGATCCATCAACTCTAGCAGCAACTTTACCTTACCCAAATTGACCGGCAACACCGGCTCCGACCATGTTGCCAAAACCTTGGGCACCTTTGCAGGATCGCACGGTGCGTATGGTTTCTCCTGATGGATATAGAACCACCTTGACTTATGCCCAACAAATCTGGAATGCAGCGGCATCAAAAAGTATTCACTGGACATACCATCCCTGAGTTGAAGATATACAGAGCTGGTAATATCGGACGACCCAGTCCCATTCATTTTCAAGCGAAAAAAGTATCGGAACAAGTCAAAATGAGGATAGATCCCAATATACGCCTCGTACATATGAATAAAGACCGCAACATGCACAATCGAGTTGGGATTCAGATTTCAGATTGAGATATCATAATACCGCAGCAAACTACGAAGGAACGGGTGAACAGGAACTCCAAAGCCACATCGAAAGAAAGGCTCAAATACAACCAGCTCACCCGTGTGCGGCGCCGGAAACAATTCACCAAACGTAGATCACCACCCGCTGACCTCCTTATCCGGAAGGAGACCATCCAACACCAGAGCATCGATACCATCATCCTTTAGTGTGCTCCGCGTCCAATGCTCCACCCAGGACGACGTCTCCACCTCCTCAAACCTAACATTTGGGGGCGGCGATACAGACGCTCCCCTAACAGCAGATGATGATTTACCATCACCCCAATGGCTAGCCCTCTTCGGCGCCATCACATCCAACCAGAGTTACCAAAAAACGACGACGGAAGATGAAATGACCTCACCACAGTAAAAACTGAAACCCGTCGCCGCCAACCTTACCCTTTATATCAAGCGGTGCGCCCCTTGGAATCCCAGGGTTTCTGGGAAACCGCCACGACAGCAATTTCCCACACCACAATTTGGGTCGTTAATCGCATGGTTAATTCGGCCCAATACCCCCTCCATGCTATTTCTTCTTTCTTCCCCGATGATTTACATGATTTCCGTTCAACAATTTTTCACCACTAACGCTACACTCCTAGAGATTGGGCGTACAATCTTGTTATGATTTCCTTTTTGACGGGTACAGTAACACAACTACAGTATACCAGTTAAACAAGTCTTGTAGGACATCCGCTACAACGCCACTTGGGGAGTTGGCCTATATGAAACAACGACTCAACCACCTACTCGCAGACCCGACCAGGCTCGGGGACTCCGTCTAGGGATACACCAGCAAGCCTCGGGGACTGCCTCCACAACAAAGCAGCAATGACATCAAAAAGCAAAACACCCGGGGACTGCAACCCGGGGACTGCGAATAAAGCAACTTGACCCTGATACAAGAACCTTACAAGTCTCTTACATCAGGCTCGGGGACTACATGTATTCGTAGTCGTTTCTATTAAACTTATGTTCCAGTATTTTTTCTACAATTCTGATACAAGAACCTTATAGTTCCTTACAACAGGCTCGGGGACTGCGGGTATTCGCAGTCATTTTTCGCAAAACTTATGCTTTACTCATCCCCTATATTCACCAATCCATCTTTCATCTTTATAAAGCTTGGCACCAGGTGCATACTTAACCTACTACCAAGCTCGGGGACTAAGTGGGTACACTTCACCTGGCGGTGAATGTACTTGTTTTCTTTCCCGACAAACCTCTGTTGTTTCCTGTTGTCTATTTGTAGAGCTTAAGTGGGTACACTTCAACAGAGAATAGGCCGTTCAAAAAGTTTTTTCTTCTTCAGCACGCCATATCCTCCTGACGAGCAGCCACAACATCCACCGAAGGCAATCTACTCGCACACCGGGCCATGACGTTCTCGACCAGCCCGACCTGGTCGGGAGGCTTCTCCGACCACCACCCCGGCCAGATAACTTGGTCGGGACCCTACAACGACGGCCTCACACAATGGCAACTAGATATACATCTCCCAGACGATGTTGCTAACTCGCCGGAAGAATATAACGTGCTCGGGGACTTGTTGGGGATATTACCTCGGCATATCCCCAGGGACCTTACGAGCCTGCCGACAAGAGGATGGCCCAGCCCATGAGGCCTTGCGGCATGCGACCAAGCCCGTCGTACTCGCCAAGGACTCCAAAGAAGCCTTGCTCGCCAAGAAGGATCCTGGAAGATAGGCTCGGATCCCTTACCTAAAGGGACCGATCGTAATCTGTTAGGATATGGAAACTGTAACTCTGCTCCCCAGCTATATAAGGCGAGCAGGGACCCCCTCCAAAACGATCCCTCTACAATCCCCTAGATCACATCTACGGGTCTTGTAACCTAATACTCATATCAATCCAGCCACCAAAACACAGGACATAGTGTATTACGGTGATTTGCCAGCCCGAACCTGTCTAAATCGTCATGTCTACGCTCTCTTTGTTATGCTTGATCGTCGTCGCCACACCTCCGCCTACAATCTACTACCGTGGGGTACCCCCTAGGTAGACTGCGACACGTATTTCGTCGACAAAATTACATACAAGTTTACTTTTGGTTCATTAGTCAAACTTGACACCATGTCTAATTTGATTAAGGAAGGCTATTTAACCTAAGCACCACGCTTAATTTAAAGAGCTTATAGGAGTATGCGCACTACTCCCAAACCAAAGCATACTCATAACAAACCAGGAAGCATGAAGGCATCAAGAGATTCAAAAAGGAGACATGATCATGGATGGTGAACCAGATGAGCATTTGTAGATTTTTTTAATTTATTTATTTATGTGACTTAGCAAGATGGGCATGGTATAAAGAGAAAGCAAGGTAGAGACAACCAAACAAAATCAAGAATGAAGTATGATATAAATTTCTTAGAGAAATCCACTCCCCCATTGTTGACGCCGATTTTTGTACAGGTCAATATTAAACCAAGTGTATTGATCGGTAAAGGGGTTCCTCATCGGCATCAAGGAGCTATCGGTTTCATTACCGATGGAAGAAGAAGAATCTGCCGATGGTGGATGTGATAGAAGAAACGTCAATGGAGAAAAGGAAAGACATTTGCCGATGAGAAGATGTTGCCGATGAAAGTAGAAGAATATTGCTGATAGGAAGGTATTGCTGATGGACAAAGGATGTGGTTGACGTCAGCAGAAACCTGCCAATGGCAATAAGAGGAAGGTTGCAGATTGGAAAGAGTCGGCCGATGGAAAGCTTCATCATAAAGGAAACGAATAAGGAAACTGGTGATTTTATACCAGTGTTATTGTCATTGTTTGAGTCCGACTTTTGTACGAGTTGTTTTATTTCCTTAAAAATAGGAGTTTTGTTTAGGTATGAGTCGTGTCTGTTTGCAACTCCTGTTGCCGGAGTATAAATATGTACCCAGGGGCGATGTATATTTTTATTCAATACAATCAAACAAATATATTATTTTTGTTCTACTTTTCCAGCATCTACTTTTTCACATTAGCTATAGTTTATCTACGAGTTCTTACGATCTCGACGGACTGCATCTACAAGATCTCTGTCTACCTCGCGAGTTCCGCTTTTTAAGCAATCTGAGCCTTGACGTCCGAGCGTATCGCTGTCGTCTCGTTCATCGTTGTTCTAGTTATCGTCCTTGTCGATTAGCTGGTCAAATCGACTGGCACACCTTTGGATATCGAGTTCGGGTATAAGCCCGAGGTGTTCGCAGATCTGACGCTTTTTGTGTCAGCACCTCTTTTGGCACACCCGGTGGGACCCTAGATACATCTCTTGATTACGATCATGGGTGATTCTGCTGACGTCAATCCAAGGAACGTCATCAAAGTCTTTGAAGCGGATCTGAAAGATGATCAGAAGCAGGCTATGGAGCAGGCTATGGAGGAGTACAAGCGGTTGTATCTTAAATCCTTCAGCCTAAACAGGAGTGGTGATGCAGTACAAAAGCAAGATCCGTCGTTGCCGCGGCAGGTCACTTTTGATGCCAATCCTGGTAAGTTACAAGACATGGTTAATACCGCGTTAAATCAAGCGTTGATTAACCACTCTACGGTGTTGTCCAATACTGTATATAATGTTGGCATGCAATCTTTCAAAGAAGGGCAGCCACCTAAATATGTCGGTCCAGCGTATCATCAACCTGGGTCGGCATCTGCTACAATTTCATCGGCGGCTCCAGTGTTCCTGCTTGTAAATCCTTCTACCGACGAAGTTACACCGACAAGATCAAGCCCTGCAAGCGTCGTTCAGCTAAGCACCGATCCAGTGGCGTCAGCAGCATCAGGACAGATGGTCCCGAACCGGTCGGCTCCCGCTAACTGGTGGGGGTACGGTATGCCTCCAGATTCGTCTGTCGATGCCAAGTTGATCCAAGACGATGCGGCGGGGAAGGCTCCTATGGAATTGGCATCATCGGCACAACCGATGCGCCCGACGATGCATCATGCTGCGTCTGCTCCAAACATGCAGTTGCCATCGGGGAGTCTTTAGATGGTCGTACCCAAGATGTCTTGTGGGCAACCATCGGCAAATGCGTTGCTGATACAACAAGATAGGACAGTTATAAACTATCCTATGATGATGGCGAACCCTCCGACGGGGGTGTCAGTGCATCAAGGGGGCCCATTCGTTGACTATTCCAAGATGCAGGAACAGCAGGCGCCGGGTAATTACCAACTATCGGCATGTCACATGCCGATGACCCACAACCCTGTGTGGGCCGGTCCAATTCAACAACAGGTGGTGCAACCTGGGCACCAGATAACGGGGGCGCAGCAATACCCTTACCCGGCCATCATTCAGAATAAGACATCGGTGTATCGGCCAGCGGTGTCCCAATAGACCCCAGTTGGTGTCCAAGGATATACATCGACAAGTCAGCCGATGCAAAATATTCAGCAAGGTGGTGTTACGTCTATGCCAATTGGGCCAGCCTCCCCACTACAGAGGCAAGAGGGGATGTATCAACTAGTCCAGCCGATGAATGTCCAGCCTGCGCATCGGCAGGATCAAGATGCATACGGGGCCGATAAGATCGCCGAAGTGATGAAAGAATAGTTCGGCATCAAGCCTAAGGTTAATACGTATTCTTATCGGATGCCATATCCTCTGGTGTACGACTTGATTACTCTTCCGAATCGGTACAAGGTGCCAGATTTCACAAAATTTTCTGGCCAAGATGATACGTCGATGATGGAGCATATCAACCACTTCATTATCCAGTTGTGAGAAGCAGCTACCAGAGATGAACTAAGGGTGAGACTGTTTTCGCCATCCTTGTCTGGATCGGCATTTACGTGGTTCATCTCGCGTCCTCCAAACTCTGTAATTACTTGGGCCGATCTAGAGAAGCAGTTTCACAGATACTTCTTTTCTGGCGTGCATGAGAAGAGAATTACCGATTTAGTCAAGCTAAAGCAACGTAATGACGAATCGGTGGAGGGCTTCGTGCAAAGGCTTCGGGACGTGAAGAACAAGTGCTATAGCCTGGTGCTTGATGATTGGCAGTTGGCAGATTTGGCCTTCCAAGGATTACTGCCACACATCAAAGACAGGTATGTGTCTCAAGAGTTTGAAAGCCTGAGCCATCTCGTGCAGAGAATTGCCGATCAAGAAGTCAAAGCTTTCCAACCTAGGAAGACCTGGAACAAGAAGGTGTCCTTCGTTGAAGAAGAAGATTCTGAGTCAGGTGAAGGAACCGATATCGGCGTCGCTGAGTGGGTAAAAGACAAGAATCTGATATCTTGTCCGTTCGGTCAGAAGGAGGCTGAGAGGTTCACTTTTAAACACTACTAAAGCCGATAGGATATTTGATCTCCTGCTTCAAGAAGGGCGAATTAAGTTGGCGCCTAATCAAGTAATTCCATCGGCTGAAGAGCTCAGAAGGATGAGGTATTGCAAATGGCATGATGCGACCTCACACACCACCAATGATTGCAAGGTCTTTAGACAACAGTTGCAGTCAGAGATCGGGGCTGGACGAATCAAATTTGAAAATTCTAAAACCCAGAAGCCGATGAAGATCGACCAACACCAGTTCCCGAACAAACTAGTGGAAGCTAGTGGAAAGGTTAAAGTCCTGACGTCGGAAGCCGCCAAGAAGAATACATCGGTAGACCCCAAGCATCAGATAGATGTGTGTGATGTGAAGGGAAAGAAGCATGCCGATGATAAACGAGCCAAGTAGGTGGCTGATGAGAGTAACGACATCGGGAGATCTCGGGGATACAGCGTCGTGATCACGCACAGGCAACCACGACAGGAATATCGGCACTCTCAAGAGGAGCAATATCGGCAACAGGAGGAAGAAAGGAACCAGGATGGCGGCGACATAAGGATCAATGGAACTGCCCTTTCTTCATTCATTGTTGGGAAGAAGGCATCAAGCTGCCTACTGCCGATAATTGTCCTGAATGCAATGGATACTATCCCGCTGATCGGTTAGAAAAAGGGTCCCGCTTTGAAAGCCATAAACCGAATTATGCTCGGCCGATCAGGGAAAGGAATCAATACATGATCGGTTGGGGGGCAAGCTCAGTGTGCACGATAGGCTTGGCAAGCGTGTCCGTCGAGAGGACCTCGAAGAGAAGGCTAGTGCAAGGGTACTCGATGAAGGAATATTCTCTAGAGATCCGAATATAAGGGGTGGCGCAAGCCGACATGATGAGAGGCAGCACCAGCTAGTTTGGAAGACTAAGATTCCTCAATGGTGCCCTAAAGGCCTAACAAAGACTCAGAAAAGAAGGATCCAATGTGAACGCCAAAATGATCTGAATCATGGTGGAGGCCAAAACACCAGACGGGGAGTCCATCGGCAGATGTCGACATGGTTGTTATGTTGTCGATGGAGTTTATGGCACCTGATGCTGAAGAAGAAGCTGCTAATATGGCTCAGCTAATGCTAGATCTGATGGCAGCTGTCTTTGAGAAGTCTGCTGATGATGAGAGACAGCATCTGAGGGCCTTGTTTGTCAAGGGCAAAGTCGATGGGCAACCAGTATCAAAGATGTTAGTCAATGGTGGAGCGTCAATTAATATAATGCCATATGTCATGTTCAGGAAGCTTGGGAAAGGGGACCAAGACTTAGTCAAGACGGACATGAAGCTGAAAGATTTTGAAGGCAATGTGTCACCGGCCATGGGAGCCGTGTGCGTCGAATTAACTATCGACAGTAAAACTTTGCCGACGACGTTTTTTGTAATCAGCGGCAAGGGGACCTACAATTTGCTTCTGGGAAGGGATTGGATTCACGCTAACTATTGCATCCCTTCTACGATGCACCAAAGCCTTGTGCAATGGGTCGGAGATAGAATTGAAGTCGTTCGGAGTGAAGTCCCATCAATTGTTGCATTGGCAGAATCGGAGACCTATGAGCAGACCAAATGCATATCCGGTGAAGCTTGGGATACAGATTTCCTTAAGGTGGCCGATTACCATATTACACCGATCCATGCAGTCAGCTTTGAAGAAGAGATTTAATGGATCAGTTCGCTGATGATGGAAAACTTGGACAGGGGTTCACATCAGTCAATGATTTGCTAGAAATAGACATCGGCGATGGTAGTAAGCCTAGGCCAACTTTTATCAGTGCTAAGTTAGATTCCCAATGTAAGCAACAATTGAGTGATTTGTTAAAAGAATATAAAGATTGTTTTGCTTGGGATTATACAGAGATGTCTGGTTTGGACCGATCGATAGTTGAACATCCGTTGCCTATTAAGCCGGGTTTTCATCCACATCGGCAACCAGCACGCCGATGTAACCCTACTGTACTGCCCGATATTAAAACTGAGATTACAATGTTAATCGAAGCTGAATTTATTCGGCAATGCCGGTATGCTGAATGGATTTCTAATGTGGTTCCTGTATATAAGAAGAACGGAAAACTTCGTGTTTGCATTGATTTCAGGAATCTCAATAAAGCTACGCCGATGGACGGCTATCCAATGCTCGTTGCTGATCTACTAGTTGATGCTTCTGTTGGACATAAAATTATCAGTTTTATGGATGGTAACGCTGGATATAATCAAATATTCATGGCTGAAGAAGATATATCCAAAACTACTTTTAGGTGTCCAGGCCACGTCGGATTGTTTGAATGGATCGTGATGACTTTTGGCTTGAAGAATGCCGGTGCTACTTATCAAAGAGCAATGAATTTTATCTTTCATAAGTATATCGGCACATTGGTCGAGATCTATATTGATGATGTGGTGGTGAAATCCGAAGACTTTCAAAAGCATCTTGCCGATCTATGAAAGATTTTGGAATGCACAAGGGAGCATGGACTTAAGATGAATCCGAATAAGTGTGTGTTTGGCGTATCGGCAGGTCAGTTCCTAGGGTTCATGGTGCATCAAAGGGGTATAGAGATCGGCAGAAAATCCATTGATGCGATTAACAAGGTGGTCGCTCCTACGAACAAGACTGAGCTACAATCTTTGATCGGCAAGATTAATTTTATCAGAAGATTTATATCTAATTTGTCCGAGAAGATTAAATCTTTTAGCCTATTATTGAAGCTGAAAGCCGGTCAAGAATTTGTATGGAGAGAAGAGCAGCAATTGGCTTTGGAAGAAATTAAGAAGTATCTGGTGAATCCTCCGGTGTTAATTCCGCCTCAACATGGGAAACCCTTCAGATTATATTTGTCTGCCGATGATGGTGTTATCGGGTCGGCCTTGGTTCAAGAATTTGAGGGGAAAGAACGTGTGATTTATTATTTGAGTAGGAGGCTGGTGGACACTGAAACCAGGTATTCGGCTATTGAGAGATTGTGTTTATGTTTGTACTTCTCTTGTACCAAATTAAGGCATTATTTGCTATCGGCCGAATGCACCGCCATGTGTAAGGATGATGTGGTTAAGTATATGCTATCAATGCCGATTTTGAACGGGAGGATTGGCAAATGGATTTTGGCGCTGTCAGAATTTGATCTAAGGTATGAATCAGCTAAGGCAGTTAAAGGACAGGTGATGGCTGATTTTGTTACTCAACATTGTGGTGCGCTAAATTCCGTAGAAATTGCTCCTTGGACTCTATTCTTTGATGGTTCTACATGTAAGGAAGGAGCAAGTATCGGCGTTGTGTTGGTCTCGCCCCGAGGGAAAAAGTATGAAATCTCATTGCCGATTGTTGCTACTTCGACGAATAATCAGACTGAGTACCAGGCATTGCTGAAGGGGTTGGAGTTGCTCAGAGATGTGTGTGTCGATGCCATTGAGGTCTTTGGCGATTCTATGTTGGTAATCAATCAGTTGATTGGAACATAAGAATGTCGAAGTGATATTTTAATTGAGTATCGTGGGAAGTGCTTACAATTGTTGAAGGGATTCAGAGAATATCGTCTTGAGCATATTCCCAGGTTGCACAACGAAGAATCCAACCGATTGGCGCAACATGCTTCGGGGTATCAGCCGATTCAAGAAGCGATGACATCGGTAATGGTCACCGATGACTGGAGAAAAGAAGTTGTCGATTACTTAAGAGATCTGTCTAGGAAAGTTGAAAGGCAGTTAAGGTTTCAGGCTACCAAATATGTGCTCCTTGATGATGAATTGTATTATCGAACGATTGATGGAGTCTTGCTCAAATGTCTTAGTAAAGAGGAGTCAAAGGAGTTGATGAGTGAGATTCATGAAGGAGTGTGTGGGGCACATCAATCGGCATTCAAAATGAAGTGGATGATCAGGAGGAATGGATATTATTAGCCGACGATTCTTGAGGATTGCTTTGAATATTTCAAGGGGTGTCAAGATTGTCAGAAGTTTGGTAATGTTCAGAGAGCACCTGCATCGACAATGAATCCTATAATCAAACCTTGGCCGTTTAGAGGATGGGCCATCGATCTTATCGGTCAGATTTATCCACCATCAAGTAAAGGGCACAAATTCATACTTGTTGCTACCGATTACTTCACGAAGTGGGTTGAAGCCATTCCCTTGAAAAATGTGACATCGGTAAACATGATAGATTTTGTGAAAGAACATATTGTTTACCGATTCGGGATTCCTCAGACTATTACAACTGATCAGGGGACTATGTTCACATTGGGAGAGTTCGATGATTTTGCTATCGGTATGGGGTTCAAAGTGTTGAATTCTTCTCCTTATTATGCTCAAGCTAATGGTCAGGCTGAAGCAACTAATAAGGGGATAATTAAGCTTATCAAGCGCAAGATTTAAGAGAACCCTAAAAGGTGGCATACGGTGTTGAATGAAGCTCTTTGGGCATATCGGATGGCGTGTCATGGTGCTACTAAGGTTTTGCCGTATCAGTTGGTGTATGGACACGATGCCGTCCTACCTTGGGAAATTAAAACTAGTTCTAGGCGATTGTTTTCTCAGGACCAGTTGACAACTGATGAATATGATGTCCTTATGAAGGATGAATTAGAAGATCTAGCGGGTCATCGGCTAAGGGCACTAATTAGTATTGAAGAAAACAAGAAGAGGGTTGCCAGATGGTATAACAAGAAAGTAAAGGTGAAAGAATTTGCCGATGGTGATCTGGTATAGAAATTAATTTTACCGATTGGGACTAAAAGTTCAAAGTTTGGAAAATGGTCCCCTAATTGGGAAGGTCCTTTTCGAATAAGTCAGTCTGCTCCTGGTAACGCTTATATTTTAGAGACACTTGAGGGAGTTCCATTCTCCAGGGCAATCAACGGTAAATATTTAAAGAAATATTATCCCAGTATCTAGGTAGATGCATGAAACTAATATGTATTTACCGATGACAAAGTTATCATACAAGAAGCATCGGTAGGAAAGCATTGATGTCATATTACAGGTAGATCAGTTATCAAGTTCAAAAATAACGAGCTAAAATAGGGTTTGAATACATGAAATCGCACAAAGGCGAACTTGGTCGGCTTCTTTTATCTCCCTAGTGTCCTCATCAGCAGTACACTCGACTGTCTTGGTTTTTCTCCTCAGCAGAAGAGTTTCATAAGCGTTGGCGTCCCTCTCGTGTTGCAAAGCTTTGGTCATGACCGGGAGTTGGGTTTTCTTCTGGGTGGCTGAATCTAAGGCGTCATCTATTCTTTTCAGTTCGGCTAGCAGCTCTTCTTTTTGTGCCGATAGACGGGCAATCACCTGGTCAAGTTCGGTGCCAGAGGCTTCTAGGCGACCGATGTCTTTGTGCTTTTCGTCTATAGTCTGCTTAAAGTTGGATATTGCTTCTTCAAGTTTTGCTTGAGCGATTCAGTCGGCAATGCGACCTAGAGCCTTTTTATACTGGAGTTGCCGACTCTCGAGGAAAGCCGCCTGGAAGAGTGGTTCTTCGATATCAGCAGGCAGTTGATCCTGAATTTCCCTGAAAGCCACCCCTACTACACTGGAATCTTGGACCAGTTGGGATGTATTTTGTTGCAGTAAGAGCAGCAGAGCTTCAAGTTTAGATTTCATTCCTGCCGATATGATAGTTGAAGCTTGAGTAGAGTCTGCCTCTTCTTCATCGGCGTCTTCTGGAATATTAACGGCAAAGGAGAACAGGCTATTGGGAGAGTCTTGAGCCTGAAAAGATAAAGAGTTAAGATGTGTCAGTTAGAAGATTTTCACAGGTTTATGATAAATGTATTCGGTTCACCTGCTTTAGAGCGATTTCTCGCCTTTGGCTTGACAGGGTAGCCGATGCGACTATATCATGAGGATCGACAATGGTTGTCGATGAGCTTGCCTCAGTAGGAGGGATGGTTGGTCCTGATGCCGGTGTTGGTGTTGGTTCCGCTTCCACTGACCTCTGTGGGGATGTTGTTGTCCCGTGGTCAGGGATTTCATCCGGTGCTGATGTTGGTACCGATGCCGATACCGTTTATATTGTTGTGGCCATCTCTTGCGGCAAAGGTATTGTCCCTTGGTTAGGAATGTCAGCCTGTGGTTGCTCAGGGACAGGTGCCGGTACTGGTTCTACTGTTGGCACATCGGCAGAAGCTTGAGGAGATGCAGCTCGAATCGATGGCTTTGGGCGCTTCGGTCTGGAAGCATCACTCGATGAACCTCGGCGCTTTGGGCGTTGCGCTTGGGGGCATCGGCGAGTTGAGCCATGGAGATTTGTACGCTTGGAGTGGCTGCCAATGAACTTGTCCGCTGCAGAAGAAAGTTTGGTGCAAATTGAGTAGAAATCGTCGGTTAAGTGTATTATGATCGACATAAATGAAGGTTTATTACCTTGAAGGCTTGTGCCAAGGCGGCGGCAGCAGAAGTGGAAGCAGCAGCATCATCGGTTGGCAGTGGTCTGGACCTGATGGTGACTTTAGGGACTGCCTTGTGATGCATGAGTGCGGACAGTGAAGGAGCCTTGCCGCCGATTGACGATATGGGGTTCATCGGTTGCAGTTTGAAATGTTTGCCACTCTTACTCTTTTGGGGAAATAAATCATTGACCTGTTGACAGAGGGTTAGTTACCGATGCAATTGGAAAGTTAAACGAAAAGAAGTATAGGAAGTGGGCTTACCGCGCCATCGGGGATGATATGATCGGCATCAATTAAGTGCCGATAGTAGTGCGATGATGGGGCGAACAGCTGGTCCTTCCATTCTTGCCACCACAACTTGAAGGATTTGGTGATGAAAGATGTTGGTGCCCAAGAAGATAAGTTGATATTGGATACATCGGAATGAGGAGAAAGGGTGACGATTTTGTTTCAATCCATGGCGCTGGAGATGATTTCTCTTGGTTTGATCACGTTGACATAGCTCAGCTTAATCGGTAGTTGACCGAATGCTAGCTGTCTTGCAGCTACCGATGGATAGTAGAACTCGTAAGAAGGGTTGGAGTTCTTTCCAGACCCGACAACGTTCACCGGGATAGCTCGGGGAATGAGGGTGGCCTTCATGATTGCTTCATTTTGTGGTATGTTCCCATCGGTGAGGTTGAAGAAGAGTGGGAATTGGTTGTCTTCATCGATGTAGGGCCACCAGGCTCGTTCTGCAGCAGGGATTCCGCAGTAGAGCCTCTGGAAAAACATGCCGAATTGTTTGATATTGGCATCGGTTCCCGGTAGCACTATCATGGCTTCCCCGAAGTTGAGTGGGGCACGGGTTGCCGATTCATCATCATCATAAACATAATCTTCAGATATGTCCCTTGTGAACTGTTGGCTGAACAGATCAAATTGTAAACATTTCTGCATATGAGCGTTTAGCCACATGTTGATGAACCACCAGGGACCTCCGAGGTTGCCGATGGGCTCGCCTAACAGCAATTTCTCTGACACTTGATGTAGAAGGCGGTAGACCGAGCCAAGGAGGTATCGGCCAAGGGGAAATCCTCCATTGGTTAAGAGCTCTGCTGCAGGAAGAACATGTTGGTTGGGCCGACTGTTCTACCATAGAAAACAAACTTTTCCAACCACATGTTAAGGAAAGTGGCATGCTCCCTTGGGGTTACCGATCTAGTCTTCTGATACTCCTGGATGTACCTAGTCCAACCACCGATATTGCGGGTACTTACCCGATGCTCAGACTTCCTGCGGAACAGGGTGGTGGGATCGGCATAACAGACATCTAGGCCGGTGAGCATATGTACATCGGCAAGCGTAGGGGTGGCTGGTCCGTGTCTGAACAGGAATGCGTTCATTGTATCGGACCAAAAGTAGGAGGCAACAATCATCATGTTCTCATTTTTAGCCATATCGGCAATGGGCAGCCTAATGCATTGTTCGATGTTGCGCTCTGACCAATAGAGTTGTTGTGATCTTGCTATCCTAAGGTACCAATTCTTCCACCCTTTAGTGGGTTTGGGCCAAGAGCAGAAGGTATCGGTCCACAACCATAAATCAAAGTGCTCAGATCTGAAAGGGATACAATTGGTCTCTGCGTTGATCAGATTGGTCAGATCGGTGTTCTCCATTGGGCCTAAACAGCAAAGGTGTTCTTGATCGGTAGGGATCACTATTTTGTTGCGCATTTCCTAGATCCAGAGAACAAAAAGAAAGAGGGAGAAGGGATTGAGGAGCAATGCGAAAGGATGAAACTGCAGTATATCCGATAGGGAAAGAGGAGAGATTACCGTGGGAGCGTTGAAGTTGATCGCCATTGAAGCAGAGTTCTTCCGAAGATCGTGCTTCCTGTTGAAGAAGAGGAACCGCCGCTGGAAAAGTGCTCTTTGGATGATGTTGAGATGAAGGTGGAAATGTGAGCTTAGGGTAAAAGAGAAGGCGGACGGCAGTCTTTATAGGCTTAGGTTAAAGGGTGTTTTCGAGTTTTCTTTTTACTAAGCAGAGATAAGGAAGGATATCACGGTAAATTTGCGTGGTGTTTGAAGAGTTCGTGCTACGGTTACGGGAGTTGTTGGTAACTTGCAGTTTTTCAGGCGCGGTAATAAGATGGTGGCGCATTTTGGAGGGAAGAGAGCAAATTTCGGCGCATAAGATATTTTATACTCTGAAATTGGGGGGCATGTGTTGACACCGTTTTTTGTACATGTCAATATTAAACCAAGTGTATTGATCGGTAAAGGGGTTCCTCATCGGCATCAAGGAGCTATTGGTTTCATTACCGATGGAAGAAGAAGAATCTGCCGATGGTGGATGTGATAGAAGAAACGTCAAGGGAGAAAAGGAAAGACATTTGCTGATGAGAAGATGTTGCCGATGAAAGTAGAAGAATATTGTCGATAGGAAGATATTGCTGATGGACAAAGGATGTGGTTGACGTCAGCAGAAAGCTGTTGATGGCAATAAGAGAAAGGTTGCAGATTGGAAAGAGTCTGCCGATGGAAAGCTTCATCGTAAAGGAAATGAATAAGTAAACTGGTGATTTTATACCAGTGTTATTGTCATTGTTTGAGTCCGACTTTTGTACGAGTTGTTTTATTTCCTTAAAAATAGGAGTTCTATTTAGGTATGAGTCGTGTCTGTTTACAACTCCTGTTGCCGGAGTATAAATATGTACCCAGGGGCGATGTATATTTTTATTCAAGACAATCAAACAAATCTATTATTTTCGACCTACTTTTCCAGCATCTACTTTTTCGCATTAGCTATAGTTTATCTATGAGTTCTTATGATCTCGACGGACTGCATCTACAAGATCTTCGTCTACCTCGCGAGTTCCGCTTTTTAAGCAATCTGAGCCTTGACGTCCGGGCGTATCGCTGTCGTCTCGTTCATCGTTGTTCTAGTTATCGTCCTTGTCGATTAACTGGTCAAATCGACTGGCACACCTTTGGATATCGAGTTCGGGTATAAGCCCGAGGTGTTCGTAGATCTGACGCTTTTTGTGTTAACACCCATACTTGGATTTTGCAACATTTTACAATGTGAAAATCCAAGTCTAGGATGTGAAATTTTCTTTTAAATGTGCTTCATTATTAAAGGATGTTTGGTTGGGCATACCTTGTGTTTTACTCCATCGTTCTTTTTGTTCAAAACCTGAAATGGTTAGTGACAAAAATACCCGAAGGAACAATTTCACAAATATTCCCTTAATCTCATTTTACAAAGTCATTTTATTTATTCTAGAATTTTGGAAACTAAAAAATATATTTATTTTGTTTTATATTTTTTTAACAAGCAAATTTTAATGGAAAGGAAGAAGGCTCGGGTTATCTCCCAAAAGTGCTTATTTTTAAGACACAAGCTTGTCTTTGGGAAACCTTCAAGTTGCAACTCATGTTGGTGAAGTGGTTTCCCCTTCAACTCCAGCATTTCCGAACCTATCCTCAAGACCAAAACCACTACGAGATTTGCAAAATTTATGATAGACAAACACATCTACAACCATCCTTGCAAAGATTTTCGAAACAAGAAGGATGAAGGGGTTGTAGATCATGTGTGTAGTGATGGTAGATGGAAGGATTGATTTGGAAGATTTCTCATTTGAGCGTGGATTTGATTGGAGGATCGGGGAATAACTTCCATGCTCATTGACATCATTATCCCTTTCAAGGAATGGGTGATGACATTTCAAGTCATCTTCATGGCTTGAATGGGTCATGGTTGTTAGCGCGATGGACCTAAGCTCACCCCTTGGATCAAGAACAAGTTTGCATTCTATCCCTTTGATGAGAGGTCGGGAAGACCAAACAGGTAGATAATCTTTACTTATTCTATGACCAAACTTCTCATTTCCAAAAATTTTCTCCAAGATTCCCATGATTGGCCTTCCGATAAAAGTGAGATGAAAGGAAAGTCCAGGAAGGTCAAAGATGTGGAAATCTAGGAAGATCTTAAGATAATCAACCACCACAAGAACATCATGAAGGACTCCTAAACAATCAAGGATTTGACCATTAGGGAGTCTAAGGTGTTTTTGTGATTGGGATAGATGATTCTTTGATGATGTTGGAACATGGAAATGAGGAATGATGTTGATCCCGAGGCTAGGATTGTAGCAAATTTCACTATCAACGTCCAACACTTGACAGGATATTCTCTTCACATGTGTGGGCATTTTAGTGACTACCTTTGAGGATTTGGCCTCATCCAACCATTCTTGAGTTACAACGGTAGACAACGGCTCTAACCGTTGACTATGCTCCTCTTGGTCAGATTTATGGCCCTCATGGCTTCCATGCCTCGGATGTCTTAATGAATTCCCAAAGTCATTAAGTGGGTCATCATAAGACTTGAATGAAGGAACACATGGGGGATCATCAGGATCAAGGATGGGTTCATAAGATAAGTCAGATGTGGGCATAGAGAAGGAGAGGATAGATTTGGCTTCTAAACACTTTAGTTCTTCTTTTATAAGCTCACTCAACATTTCTTCATCAAATATCCCAAGCTTTTCTTGATGTGCCATGTGGGAAGTCAAGGCGCAAGATGATGTTGTTTTGGGAGGTTTTCGAAGAGATTGCTTTAGGAGAGGTCTAAAAATATGTTTCTTAGAAGGTCTCCTTTGGATAGGATAATTTTGGGCATTCCCAAAACCAGCAAGATCATATGAAAGGTTAGCCTCGAACTCGAAGGAATGGTTTAGATGTTGAATTTCTTCTTCCTTCGAGATTTATGGTATTTGTGGTTCAGGATCGATGGCAGAATCTTTGGATAGGAGTGGTGGTGATTCGGCTATCGAGATTTCTTTTCTAGGGGATGGTTTTCCTCCTTCTATGGGTCCTTCATTATAGACGTTAATGTAGGGGGTGTTTTCAAGAATCTTCATGAGAAAATTCTTCTCTTCACTAACGGGTAAACACAGGAAGGCTCCCTAGAAGTCATGTCAAGAATTTGTGCATAATCTTTGCTAAGACCACCATAAAAGTGTTGCAACAATGTTGGCTCGGTTATAGCAAGATCAGGGCCAAATGATGCTAGATCTAAGAGACGGGCCCATGCTGTACCAAGAGGTTCTTTCTCCTTTTGTGAGAAGTTGATGCCTCTTTTCGAAGATGAACACCTCGAGAGGTGGGGAAGAAAGCTAGGCAGAATTTGGATTGTAACTTTTCCCATTCTCCGTTTGCGTAATCTATGTGGCAAAGGTACCATTGTTTGTCTATTCCCATCAAAGAAAACGGAAATAGTTTCCACTTAAGGGTACCTCGCCTCATCCCATGGATGTGGACACATGAACACAATTGTTCAAAGTCACATAGATGAGTATAGGGATTTTCGTCTTCGTCCCCAGAAAAAGGTTTGTTCTGAACCATCCTTATGAGGCTTGGGCGAAGCTCATAAGGAATGTCCAATATGGTCGGAGATGAACTAGGTGGCTCCAACCTAGCGCCCGTTGGAGCACCATACTCGAAAAGAGGTGTTTGATCCATATGTGTATATGTGGAAAGAAAGGTTCAAATCAAACAAGGATAATAGGACCAAAGGGTTCTAGTTAAAACAACTACCGTTCCCGGCAACGGCGCCAGAAATGCTTGTTGGTATTTCTTATGTCTATTGGATAAATCCGCAAGCGCACAGATTATACCGTGTAGCACTTCACCGGGAGTATTCCAGGTATCGTATTTTCCTCATGGAACGATAAGCGATCTAACTAGGATTATAGATATGTCCTATGATGGATCAAGGGAGACTATGATAACTGGGTTGAGAGGTTCGATATAGCAAAAATATCTAACAAGGTATAGCTGGTTATACTGGCTTTATCAGCCCTTCTCTTGCAGGAGGCGATGGGATAGATCAGTAAGAGGACAACCGGACCACGCCATCATATTGTATCGAGGCCCTACCTTTTAAGAACTTATCTGACACACGTGGTGGAATACGAAGACTAGATAGAGTTGTCACCTTCTACTAGCATCCACAAACAATCTGCGCGATAAGCGGTTTACAAAGGTAAGATCTAGTCTAGACACCACGTCTACACTATTCTTACTACTTTAACCCTTGCATAAGATTAAAGCACTCTACTTAAAGTAAAGCGATGAACAAGCGCGAAAATATGTATAACAGTTATGCCAGAAGTAGAATATCAAATGCTATAAAGAACTCAAATGTATCACTTACAAGTGCTAAACTTACAAGAGAATCGCATCCGCTGAGGTACAACTCGGAGAAGACGCCAGACAGACCCGACTCTCCTCCAACTAGCATAGCACTACTACAGAGCTCCGCTAAGATACTAAGGAGTAGTTTCTCCAATGAGGCATGAGTGAGAGTGAGGGCCTAGGGGGTCTATTTATAGCTAGAGGGAGAGCCTAGTGCCACGTCAACGATTCGCGTCACTTCCATCATCCACCGTAGGATCAAACCGTCATTAGAACTGACTTAGATCAATGGGGGAGATCTAGTGGGTGCATGGAGGCATGCAGGAGTCGGTGGGGAGGTCGGTGCACCTTTTGGGCACCTGACCATGGTCGGCCGACCACCCCCTGATAGGTGGGCCCTGCCCATTTCTTCTAGAAGCTGACCCCACTGGTCAGGAGGCCTATGGGTGGTCTCTGGACCCACCTAGGCGGTCGGCCAACCGTGAGTTGGGGCCTTTGGCCTCCATCTTTCATGTGGAGCATGGCCCACATGTCATAGACACCTTGGCAATAGTTTTGTATTTTTCCGAGATAGTTTGTGGACCCATGTATCCTCGTGCTTTGATCTAGAGCCGTTGAGAAGAAGCCAGAGGCGATCAAAGGGTGAATCTTCACTCTAGGAGGTCTCTTATGGATCATGGACACATGGGAGGCCTTGGTGGTCCCTTAGTGGGGTCGGCTGACCCCCCTAAGTGGGCCCACAGGCTCCCAAGTGTCCCTATTTGTTGTTACCTTCATAGAACATACTCAAGGTACAGGTGGAACCAATTATTGATAAAATGCTCTAGCTATGTTATTATACTCTTGAATCCAAGGTTGTTGACGGTATTTTGAGGGTGTAAAAACATGGTGTAATTACCGTCAATAGTGGTGTCAAAGGTAACCACATCTCCGAAGAAACGATAATTCTCTCGGCCACCACCATGGCACCACAACAATGACCGCACTCTCTTATCCTCGTCAAGGTCGACATGTACAGTCAATCCCGGGTCTTTTTTCTTCATCTCTGCAAACAAGCTCACTGTCTTCTCCATATCTCCTTCTATAGACTCCTGCGCAAGCCTACCACACAAGGAACATATAGATAGCCTGCCACACAAGGAACGTATAAACTCCCGAACCACGTAAAGTCCCAAGTATGGAACAAACATGTGAAATCTGAACATTGTTGTTTCTTAGATGGCGCACTAGGTCCCTTGTCACCTCATCTATCCTATTATGAGAATTCCACTGCCTACGCTCTCCTATCGATTCAGACAATTGGTGCTTATGCTCCTCTACTACTCTACTAATGTACCAGCTCTCATCATCTCCTCGCAGTAACCTAATCATGGCCCTGCAACCGGCCCTTACAGATCGTGAGTTGTCCGCAGTATCTTTCCCCTATCATTATGTAAAACAAAGCGTTTAGGGGATGTCGTCTACTGATTACGAACTCGGAAACAGGAACGAACAAACACATGCACTAGTTGAAAACATTACCTCACAAGCACAAACAATGTCCTTCTTTCTACGACTGCCTTCTTTGTTTTCACGAGAACGGCCAAATCTAATGCCAAAACCACACTCCCAAGAAAACATGTTGTAAAACTCGTATCCTTCTTGCGTAGAGCTAAACACAGCACCAACCTCGGGTTGGAAGATGTGTTGCCCTGGTCTGTCAGCAGCTTATCGTAAGCTTATCGTATGGCACGTTCTACCGTACCGTAATTTCACACACCTGGGACCCGGACTCCCCTACAAAAATGTTAAAACAAAACCACCTTAATATTGCATTCAAACACCAAAAGCCTCTACAGATAATCTACTTTTCGTTATTTAGTAAAAAATACAAAAAAACAAACCTTGGTCCATCATGGCCATCTTCCATACCGGCGTCAATGTCTATTCGCCTGCAACAAAACTAAATAGTTCCTGGATAGGCACGCGATACGTAGCACAACACTTCGCCTGTTATATAGCATCCCTTACTTCTACTTATGAGACCGACTAGCATTATTACTAGGCACACTACTCTACAAAACTCATTTGTTAGAAAAAACGAACCAACAATAATCGACGTCGTACATTCAGATCTGAACATTGAAAAGCAGAAACAGAAATCTTGCTTTCCTTCCTGACTACACCTGACAACACTACGACCCAACTTATCTGTGCACTGCAAACTATTAGTTTCAGACGACACAACATTTTTCTGACAGCTACTTCACCACCATCAGAGTAGCGCTGCCATCATCAATAACCCAACACTTTCATTTTGTCATTCAATATAAAAAGTACACAGTTCATTAACCTTCTTACATTCATTAAATAGTACAAACCAAAAACTAGACCCTACCTCGTCCAACACTTCATCGCTAACTGAAGTTGCTGCTAGAATAATGCCGACGACGACCAAGAACAGCTGTAATGAAATCAACACGTACAACCTGAATTGGTGCGAGAACAATGTTTCCACAGCATAATACACCAGGCAACCTACAAACATACAACTGAATCCATTTAACATTACAATAAACACTACAACTAGATGCCGATTCAGGAAAACCTCATTCCCTCGACAAACCCAGTAGTACCAGACGGTGTACAAAGAAGCCCACGAAGCTGCGAAAATGATGCCAAAGCAGGAGGACTGGAACGAAAAGTAAACGAACGCAAATACGGCGAGGATGTAGATGACAACGTAGCTACCCTCCATTGCGTCTAACTCCTCTCTGAAAGTAAAACGAAACACCCTACCCATATGCAACCACTCCCATCATACAACCACTAGCCTTTATAGGACCAAGTCGCGTAGGCATCGTATTCTGTTCCTATGGCTCAACAGCTCCAAAACCTATATAACTCGGAGACCATTACTGTATACTATTTGCAGCACGCAGTCGTTACAAGTAAATAAAAAATATCGACACATGTAAAACACATGTCATTACTCAAACAGAATGGCTAGACAATGCAGTGGATATCCAAAAGACACATTACAAGCCTGAAAACAGTTCAAACAGCTAACAGGTCTCTTGAAATCAATTCAATCAGCACCTGTCCAAACCAGCCATACATAGGATTAAGCTAAACTAGAAATCAAATACAACTATTGTGATTGTCTCGCCGAATCTTTCGAACTGTAGTGCACACTCATTTCCACATACAAGGAAATTCCTTTCAACAAAACCCATCCACCCCTCAGCTATGTCGATCGTTCCATAGAAACAAGCGAAAATCTTCACTGCAAGTGGCTCGTCTGCGCCATGGCGGATGTGTGCAACTTGTGTATAGCCACACATCATGGGCCTTATAAAATGCCTACTATACCCAGCATCAAGGCTCTGCATTTTAGAAAAATATCTGAATCAGGTACGATACAGGGAGAAGCAATACATAGTAATTGACATAGCAGATGCAAAAATACAAACTAGGATGCCGCATTCCACCTCCACTATGCTTAATACGCGTACATTGGCACCTCCAACTCCAGGCCTCTCGTCTTGGAAACCAAAAAATCTCGCATAACTACTGACGGTTCTCTACCAGTAGCATTCCACACTGCTCCGTTGTATAACATCTTTTGGCTGACATCTTCATCGCCATCATCCTCGTTTCTAGTGCCAATTTCGGTATACTCCACCAAAACCAGATGGATTTTGGTGTTGTGATGAATAAATTGTTATCAAAAGAATTACGTCGGAAACAACATACTACCTGACGAACAATTTGTTGATAAAATATAAATGCTATCATCACCAAACGATGGGAATTTTTGGACACCTTCCTTGCCACTAAACACCAATACCTTGCAAATGCGAGGACCTTTGAATTTGAACAATAACGAATCACCAACTACCGCTTTTGTGTTATTTAGAAATTCAGACCATCCACACCCCTAGATAGTTTACTCCGACCCAGGTTTCCAGTGCCACTTTAAACAAATGACCGAAACAATCCGAAATTGAGATGGATTCACCAGGCACAAGCTCGAACAAAGACACCATTTCCTTGGGGACAAACTTCAGTTACAGTACATTCGAAGAAGTGGTGAAAAATAAATTACGGTCAGAAAACGATGTATCAAGAAGGAACAAAATGAAAGAAGAAAAACCAACCATCCGGTCCATGTCCCCTTCGCGCAGACACAAAAGATGGTATCCAGGCAAGAAACCAACGACGCAGACTGGATCCTCCTGATTTAAACAATTACCAATAAAAAAGAATGCATCCCCTTCGACAAGATGCAGAGCATACTAAGGAAGAAAAACTTACCCTAGACTGAGAAACACCCATTGCAACCAGCAACATTAAGCTAGTGTAGAGGTAGTATAGGGTTTCTTATAGACATCCAGCACCATATGCTCGTGGACCAGTAATCCGAAAATGTCCAGACATGGTTTGGGAGGTTCTGGCCTTTGCCAAAATGAGTTGATCAAATTTATTCATGCAATCACACACGTGTCAACCATCCAATGTGGACGGTAGCTACAACCCATGGGGAACAACTACCATCTATGTGCCCACATTGACTATATATATTCCTTTTTACTCTCGCTCGTATCTACTCCTGTCTCCTAATAGTACACAGACTCGTGACGTCCACAGCTCGCGCAACTTCGTAACAGACGGGCAGATGACGCCGTCCCAGCACGGTCCGTAGCTGTGAACTGACCTCCTGAATCCATGCCGCTTTTTTTAAAGGCTCGATGCTGCTCCCGCATCCCTCCCGACCGTCGACTCGTGTAGCCGCCATGGCGTGGCCGTGGCCGGGAATTCTTCGCCCTCCAACCCAGATGCAACGGCTGCCCCAACCCACACCAGCTGCAGCCCCAACCCACACCCGACGGCGGCCTCGCCCCTCCCTGCTTTGACGGCGTCTGTCCGTCATCTAGTTGCTGCGACGATGACAACGTTCCCTCCTCACCTCCGACGAGGTGGCTGCCCCAGCCCTCCCGAGGGATGGCAACGACGCCCCCTGAGAAGCGCTACGGCACGGTGGTCCCTCTGAGAGGCGCTACGGCCGTGGGATCCAGGTATCTTTATTTCACTATAATTTGATTGCAGATTGCAGAAATCCATAGATGGTTGATTAAATTGATCTTGTTGCTCCTAGATCCCGTTTATCCTGAGGAGTTTCTCGATATAGTCGATAGCTCGGGAGGCAGCGGTCATACCCTGCAGTTTGACATCTCTTGCAACAGCCATCGTTATCTAGTTGTGCCACAATCTCCTCCGTAGACGACGAACCTGTTTACCTTGATGCTTGGATCTCTTCTCCGGCACTGCTGACATGAACGGGGTGAAAGATCAGCAGGAGTGTAACCATCCAATTTTCCCATTTTTTAGACGTTGATAGTATGAACCAATACTCTTTTCTTCGGATTACAAGTCTGTGTATCAGTTGTATGATGTATGTAATCATACTAATTTTCTAAAGATTGTATGTGTATATACTCTCTAATTAAGAATTACGTATTGATACTCTTGCTTATGTTTTAGATTTCATTAAAAATGTATATATTCTGGTATGCACGTATACCTTTGGCGTGTGTATGCATACTGTATTCCAAAAGTATGTATAAATACTCTATTCTAAAAAGTATATTCACATACCTTAATCCAAAGATATGTCCACATCCTGGCAAACTACTTTAGTAAAATTAATATATTATTTATTTTCCTTTAACACGTATGTGTACATACTCTTCTTGCTAAATACAGTAGGTATATATGTATGTACTCATACACCCAGAACATTAGGGTACTCCCATTGCAGACTCTATTATAGAGTCTAAACTCATTTATTACCTCAAATATTGTGGATTTAAAGTCTAAATAAGACTTGGAGTCTTGTTTTTTCACCCTCTTTCTTCAATAAAATATACTGTCACTTCAGCAAAATACCATAAATACGTGGTAATAAATAGTCTTGGACTCTGTGATAGAGTCTTGCACTGGGACTGCCCTTATATATACTTCTTTTGAATGTTGTACGTCCTACTTAACTTAAATTCCATTTCACTTAAGCATACTCACAGTTCATGCACTAAATATCAGACACAAATACACAGTTGAGTATACAGGCATACGCAAAATATACAAAATATTATGTTTTATAGTATGCATGCATACCCAAAGTGTACACAAATTTACTTTTATCGTGGCATCTGCTCCTCCAATGATTATTAAATAATATTTGCGTATATAGATATATATACGCACGCTCTCCCCGCATGTCTGTGCATTTTTTTTGTTGAGAAACCTCCGCTGCTCCGCATACCTATGCATGTACACGTCACATATAACTGAATTCTATCTAAACCCGCGTTAACCTCCGTGAGTAGCCTGCAACACCCGACGACATCCCCTAACGTTCGTTTATTTCCGGGTGAGAGTAACTACACGCAAGTGTATAAAAAACTCACCTGACTAGACATGGGAATGGATCTTGCAAGTTCAAAGTACAATTAGATGTTCTTAGATCATGTTGGATTGAATTTGCTTTGGATGTGGAGCCCATTGTACATGGGGTCCAAACTAAACTTGGACTTTGGATATCATAACAGTGATTTTGATGTCCATTGGATTTTCATTATTGTCTATGGCATGCTATAGATTATAGCTATATGTTTCACAATTCTTCTTATATGTTCAAAATGGTCTATGGAGGTCTTGTATCCGTGTCTGTCTCCGACATGACACGATACCCTATTTGAAGGCGATCAACTCTCTGGCCCATGCTCTTTTGCCCGAGTTAGAAACAAATAGGCTCTTAAAGCGCCGAAAGGGATTGATGGATTTGGCATCTATTGCGGCAAAGTTTGACGACAACGACCCGAGGCTACAAGTACAATGAGTCGTATTGCCTCTGCAAAAATGATTTATGCAACAATAACGTTCTTGCTATGTAAAAATGATAGTAGTGACAACAGAATCAGAACGAGAATGACCTTGAAGCACTCAAATATCACAACCCAATGATTTTCCCTCTTAAGCCACACCTCAAATCTCAAAAGAATCAAAGCTCAAGAGTGAGAGAGAGGAAGATCAAAGGTATTGCACTGAGTGTTTATCTCAAGTTAGGTGAAGACTTTAGGATAAAGAGAGAAGGACTATATATATTAAGCTTCCAAATTCTAGACGCGACTTATATATTGGATATTCAATACATATGGACATCCGAAAATGTGATATAAAAACCACTTATTAAGGGGCTGTTTGGGACTGCTCCACAAACTCTGCTCTGCAAACTCCACTATGGAGCAGCTCCACAAAAAACTAGAGTTTGTGGAGTACCTCTTTTGATGCTCTCACAACTCCACCTTTTTTTCTGGAGTTGCGTGCGTGGAGCTGAAACTGTTTGACTAAAAAACGTGGAGCAGAGCTGAAAAACGTGGAACGGAGCAGTCCCAAACAGGTCCTAAACTCCATCTTAGACATCCAACAATACAATAACTTCGAAAAATAATATTTCTAAGCGAAGGTCTAGTAGGATTTAATTTGAGAAACCGAGCTTATACAAGATCTGATGGGAACTCTGCTCTACACATCTAGGATGTCATCAATTTTTGAATAAAAACAAAGGTAATTAGTGTCCTTCAAGGGTTTTGTTAGCATCTCTTTGCGCACGAAGACACCTGAAACCATGACATTGAATTCCTCTTGATAATACAATATTTTTTTTCTAAATTCAAGTTCAAAAGATAAAAGAATTTAAATCCTCAATATTACTCCATTTGCCACATGTAATGTTAAAACACCTTATAGCTGACAAGTGAAATAGACTTTTTTCAATACAATTGTATTGTATATATAAGCGGAACGAAAAGCTCGTTGAGCTGACATGGTGGCTCATTTCAAAAGTGGCCCGATTGAATTCATTTTTTAAATGAAAATGACTTGATTTTTTTAACGATTATTGACCTTGGCTCGACTTGATAAGCTCGGTTTGAAATTGTAACTTAAATAATTGAGGAGTCTGATAAATAAGATTATGCTAATTGTTTAAAAAATCACAAACAATCCAATTGCCTCGTTACAAGTCCATCAGACCATCCTAATTCAAGGGGATACGTAATGACGACCTTTTTCTTGGAGGATTGTCGTAGTCAGTCAACAGTAGTCACCAAGCAGCCCACATGGACAACTGTTAATGGGCTGGGCTCAGAGTACACAGTGAATCTGCATTTTTTGTTCCAAACCAAACTCGAGCCCACCTGCCCCACAATAGTTACCCCGGCCTGCCAATGAGAAAGTGACGCGGAAACGGAAACCCAACGAACGGTAGCCTAGTCACCCTGCCAGCCAGCCCTGTCCTGCCCTACGGCCCTACGGGCTACGGATAGGTGCCCAGGCAGCACAGCACAGCACTCCACCCTACTCCGCCAGTCGCGAGCCGCACCGCAGCTTCGCGTCGCGTCGCACGCATCTCTCCTGCCCTCCAGCTCCGAAGCCTCGTCGTCTTCCTCGCCCCGCGACCCGTCCTGCACGCGCCCAACTAGACACCGTACCACCCAGGTGATCTCGCGCGCCACTGCCTCCTTCCCTCCCTTTCTCCCCAGCTTTTACTCTCCCCTCCCGCGCCCAGATCCCGAGGCCCACCCCCTCGATTGCCGCGCTCCCGGCGGCGGATCCGGCGCTGGCTCGCGGCCCCCGACAGGTACCCTACCCACCGACCGGATCTAGCTGCCGCATGGTTTTTGAATTGAGCTCCCCGCGCGCCGCATGGCGCGGGGGGCGGTACTGCCTGTGCGGGCCGCGTGGGTTCCAGCTCTGGGCTGCTTCCGGATCGACGACGATGCTAGGGTTTAGGTGTGATTCGTGTCTAGTTAGCTGTTTGGCGCGTACGCGTTTCGTTTTGCCTTGGTGAGCCAAGCGTGGTCCGAAATTTCTCTGGAGCAGGAGTAGCAGCCTTTTGGAGTGACGGGCTTTGAGATTTCCAGTTTAGGGTTCGTTTTGGGTTGGTGGCAGCTCGGGTTTGGAATGGCTAATCTGTGCGTTGTAACTTACTCCCTCTGTCCCGCTTTAATCGTCGTTGTAGCAGTGTATTCAATCATCTACATTCACAGCCACCGTACATGCATCTAGACACACACAGTGTCCAGGTTTCAAGATTTTCCACTGCACCTAGTAACAAGCTAAAACGACACACGCAGTGTCCAGGTTTCAAGATTTTCCACTGCACCTCGTAACAAGCTAAAACGACTATCAAATCGGGACAGAGGGAGTACATGACTACATGCTTATAGTTTTATTTAGAAGGGTTTAGTTAAGTTAATTGCAGCTCGCGGGGGCTGGAGGGACCTCACTCGGATGATCCGATATTTACTGCAGTTTCTATATTCATAGCAAGTATTGATGCCGTGGGATCATTTGTATGTGGTTTGGATCAAGGCTGTTGTTTTTAAAACTAGGAGCTTTAGGTACAGTTCCGTGGTAGCCTTGTCTTGTGCCTGTGTAAGGTTTTATGTGACTATCATCTAGTTTTCATTGGTGCATGGGGGAATTTTAGTGTCAGAACTACAAGTGCCAAGTTTATAGTGTTTGGTGATGTGATGAAATACTCTGGAAAAATTGATGAAAAACTGAGCATTAGTTAAGTTGTCTGTTTTGATTTGACATAGAAATTAATTGACAGGATTGCATATTATCTAACGTTAGTTTATTCTGCGCATTAAGTGATAGGGACCAAGGATATATACACAACAGTTCAAGTAGGATCACTTGTATCTGCCCTTTAATATTTTACTGCTAAACATGATAAGGGTTTAGGATATAGTTTTCTGAATGTGTAGTATGTTTTGTCTCGAACAATTAAATTGGGTTTCCTTGCAAGGGGTATCATGCTATTTTTTAGCTTACATTTGCTCTTTTTTTTTTCCAATTCAGGTTCTGCTTTATGCTGGTTCATTTGTCTACGGACAATGGACTAGTTGCTGCATTGTTTCTGTGATTCACCATGGGAAGCAGTGGAGCAGATACACCGTCTAAGACAAGCAAGGCATCTGCCCCTCAGGTTCTTGTTACTGGGCCTGTGGCATTATCTTTTAAGTGAAAAAAAGATTACTTGCTTAAAGTTTGTCCTTCCATGCAACAGGAGCAGCAGCCACCTGCTACCTCAGTTGCAGCAACACCGGCTGTTTATCCAGATTGGTCCAGCTTCCAGGTGAGAGTGATTCCCCTCCTCCCCTCCAATCCAACTAACCCAACCACACTCTAGGAGGAAATAAATATGTATGTAGCAGTTGCAACTTTTGTTTCCATAATTAGTAATTCTGTAGTCTCTACCATAAAATGATAGCAATCAACACATTATAAGCATATAGGCATGCTGATTTTGGATTGCAATATTGTGTGAGTGAGAATCAGAATGGGCCCATATATTATATACTTCTCCCCTTTATTATGAGTTCAAAATGAAGAAGTGTTTCTTGCACAGAATATTTCTTTTCTTGATCCATGGGGTTGACTTCTTTATCCTTCTAATAATATCATAAGTATTGTTCTACCAATGCGACTTTTGTTAATAATTATGTTCCATGGTCCTTTTGCAGGCATATCCTCCAATCCCACCACATGGGTTCTTCCCCTCACCTGTGGCATCAAGTCCACAGGGTCATCCTTACATGTGGGGAGCTCAGGTAAACTTTTTAGCCATCTGTTTATGTTTTCAGTGTAGTAGTGGCTGACTGACTTTATGTTTTTTATCAGTTAGAGTGTTGTTTAAGTGTACACGCTTCAAGTGGTTGAACTTAGCTGTCTGATAGAAATATTGTTTGTTTATTAGTTCTATGTTTTTTGTCAACTTATACCCATTTGTTAATATTTGCAAATGTGAGGGTTGTATATGGAATTTTTTCTCTATTTCCTTAAAGTGACATGATATTATTTGAAAAATAGTTCTGAGCCAAAAGTACTACTGATATTTAATACTCCCTCTGTCCCTGAATAAATCAATTCCTAGAATCCGCCAGTCAAACTTTTTTAACTTTGACTAACTTTATAGAAAAAATAACATCTATGATATAAAATGAGCACCATGTTAAAATATATTCTATGGTAAATCTAATGATACTAATTTGATACCATAAATCTTAATGTTCTTTTTTCTAGAAATTCCGTTAAAATTTAAAAAGTTTGACTTAAGACAACTCTAGGAATCTATTTATTCAGGGTCAGAGGGAGTAAATTTTAAAGGTAAGTTGAATGGTTCAAACAAATTGATTTTTGCTAGTTAATGGGTAATTAACATAATAACAAAGTTGTTTTTTGGTTCACATTTTTCTCATTACTTTCTTTCAGCATATGATTCCACCATATGGAACACCACCGCCACCATATGTCATGTACCCTCCTGGAGTATATGCCCACCCATCTATGCCTCCGGTATGTTCAACGCGTGGCTTTAGTTTTCACCATATACTTGTCAAATGGCAATGCTGACCTTGGTTGTCATTGTACTATTGTGCAGGGTGCACATCCATTTACTCCTTATGCCATCACTTCTCCAAATGGCAATGCTGATGCTACTGTAAGACATGATATTTTTTGATCCGTCTTTCTTGTGCTTAGTATGGGGGAGCCTAATGCATCTAGGCTTTGTAGGGAACTACTGCTGCAGCTGGTGATACTGATGGCAAGCCCTCTGAAGGCAAAGATAAAAGTCCAACAAAGAGATCCAAAGGAAGTTTGGGCAGCTTGAACATGCTTACTGGAAAGAATCCCAGTGAACATGGTAAGACCACAGGTGCATCGGCTAATGGAGCCACTTCTCAAAGGTATTTTGTTGTAACCTTAAACACAGATGTTCATGTGTGCATCCTTCCCTAAGTATCAGTGAATGACTTGCTGTTTCTCTTTGCAGTGGCGAAACTGGCAGTGACAGTTCAAGCGAAGGGAGTGAAGGAAATTCTCATAATGTGAGTCTTGCTGAATTGCTCCTTCATTTTTGTTGTATATTCATTATGTATAAATGACCATTGTTTTGTATATCCAGTGAAAGATTTTTTTAAAAAAGTACTCCAGGAAAAGAGATAATGTTTGACTTTTTTAGTCTTCGAGGTATAACTTTGACAACAATTTTTCTATTGAAATCTAGTTACAATGTCTAATAAATTATGTGATATCAAAAGTGTTACTGCCGAAAAATCTACCCATACTTCTGTATATCCAAACTGAATATTTTGAGAGGTCTTATTTATTGGTTAAAGTTTCAAAAGTTTGACCTGATTTTAGTCAAAGGATCATATAAATGGCGGAGTAATATCTTTTCCAATATCCATGAGAACTGCATCCTGACATTGTTGACCTATTGGATATACTGTTTGATGTCCAATTATTTCGGACCACACTAGCATGCCTTCCGAGTTGCTATGCATTCTTGTCACAGTTGGGTTTACAATGTAATTGTGTATGGTCCAATACTTCTGACATTCATTATGTCATTGGTATTATCTTTGGAATTGTCCTAATGCCTTTGCATCGTTGAGTAATGTTTACAGGATTCACATCACAAGGAAAGTGGACAGGAACAAGATGGAGGTATGCGTATGGACATATCTACTTGGCCTCTTCTTTTGCAATTTACTGAACTTTATCATTTTTGTGCCAATTTGCATTCTATTAGACGTTCGAAGTTCCCAGAATGGTGCATCACGTTCGCCATCTGAGGGAAAATTGAACCAAGCTATGACAATCGTGCCCATGCCATCAAGTGGCCCAGTAACTGGTCCAACTACAAACCTAAATATTGGGATGGACTATTGGGCCAACACAGCAAGCTCCGCTCCTGCAATTCCTGGCAAAATGACCCCAACAACAGTTCCAGGGGCTGTGGTCCCAGCAGAGCAATGGATACAGGTTTGTCTTCTTTTTACTCTGCTTTGTATGCATTGCGTGTCCTCCACCTTTTCCTTCCACATTGTATTATTTCTGTTTGCATTTTTGTGCACACCATATTATCTGTCTACTGGCCTGATCCCTTTGCAATAGTGGTATTGATTATAAAATATATTTATTTTGAATAAATTTGGTCGATGAAATTGAAATAAAACTGTTGATCGAGTATATTTTCTACTAGCTCTGGTACAATGTACTTGTTTCAGTACTGTGTACACAGTTTAAGAATCTACAGTAGTGTGTTGTGTCTTTGACCATTAATTGCTATATTCTTGATTTGTTTTTGCATTGTTTCTATCTAGATCCTGCCCTCATGATATGTTTTGTAAGAGGTGTTTCCTTGCGCTAATTTTATTAGAGGTTGAATTGACACTAGAGAAATTGTGGATAGAAATTCAACATATATCAATCTGGCAACTGGAGAAGCTATTCATGTTGACTTTTTTGTGGTTCAGGATGAACATGAACTCAAAAGGCAAAGAAGAAAGCAGTCCAATAGGGAGTCTGCACGCAGATCTAGGTTGCGTAAACAGGTACTTGTTAGTTCAACTTGACTGCACTGGGTGCCACTATGTTGTCAGCTAGTTAATGGAGAACAAATGTGAATTTTGCAGGCTGAATGTGAGGAGTTGGCTCAACGTGCTGATGTTTTAAAGCAGGAAAATGCTTCACTTAGAGATGAAGTAAACCGTATCAGAAAAGAGTATGAGGAACTTCTATCAAAGAATAACTCTCTAAAGGTTGTCCTAGAACTTTCAATTTAATTCTGCTGAAGTACATACGTTAACATCTCTGTTCTGCTTTCTGCTCTGTAGGAAAAACTTGAAGGCAAACAACACAAAATTGATGAGGCAGGACTTAACCACAAGCTGCAACATTCTGGCGATGACAGCCAGAAAAAAGGAAACTAATCGAGCTATCGTGCAATGCTTGCATAGCATGGCCCTAACTAGATTATTGGGAGGCGCAATTGTAGTATGCGTATTAACTCCTTACTTTATTGCAGTTAATTGTTACCAGGTTGTGATAATGTTGATGCCAACCTTGTGTGTGGGTGTTTCCTGTTTCAGATCTATCTTGGCTTATCTTTTAGAAGTCAAGATGTGACTGAAGATATAGGCTGTGACCCAGTTCACTGTATCTGTTAGAAATAGTGGATACACTCAAATTTACAAATTTGTATTGCTGACTAATATTGTTATGTATACCTGGCAAAAGACTGGTTTCTTTTAATTCAGTCTGGTTGAACATTCTGCTGGGCTTGCACTGCTGCCTAGTTTATGTATATTGTTGTTTATATCAGTTGTTCCTAGTTATTTTCTATAATAATTAACAATTAGATTAGGAATCAACGTCTGCACCAATAAATATATATATTTCCCTCTTTTTGCGTCTATTTTCTATTTCACTTCGAAGTTTCTAGGTTGTTTTGGCCCTGTTTAATTGTGAACCTTGGCGGTTTTTGATTTTTTGAGTTTGAACAATCCACCTGCTGTAGGTAGTTTTGTTAAAAGGCATTGCTATTTTTCTGCTTAGGGATACTGATATTAGCTATTCTTTTTTCATTCATCTATTTCTGAAGTGTCAGCAGAATGGTTTGTTAAACTTGTTTTCCTGAGCTTGCGCCTGATTCTGGTAAGTTTTTGGGCTCCTGGCACTTTACTTTTATGATCTTGTTTTGATTTGTTTATTACAGGAAAATGGTTATGGAGTATGTCCTAGTCCTAGATGAGCATGTATAGCAATTCATTTTTCTTTATGTTTGTTATTTGTAAATTATTGCTGATAGTTTTATTATGGTATCATAATGCTTGAGGTGGAGTTATCAGACATAAGTTTTATGCTATTAGATCATAACAAAGATAAAAATCTCCTGTGCACTAATTTTTCTCGAATGAAGACTCATTCATTGAACAAGAATCTGGCTTTGGATCCAGATTTAAAAAATGGAAAACATCAATGCTATCATTAGGGTACCAGCCAATCCAGTTTTTGACATAGAAGTGTCTGAACTTTGAGGGCTTTCTGCTGCAGGTTCGTGAGCAGGGATTGTGGAAGAACCTGTGTTGGGTGATGGTAGAGAAGATGTGCTCAAGGATTGGTTTTCGGTCAAAGTCTTCTCTGGTGCTGCAGAAGTTGGAGCAGCATAGTGAGTGCAAGTTGTCGCTTTTAATCTTTGTGTTGCTGTTGGCCTTATGACTCCATTTATTCCATGGCACCAGAATGACTTCCCCAAGTGGCAGAGATCAGGACTTTTGAGCTCAATGCCGTTGAAGTAGAGCTTCTGATGCTTGATATTGGTTACGGTGATCGTGTCACCCGAGTGGCGGGTGGGGACTACGGTTCCATTGGGAAGCCTGATGAGGTCGTTGAACATCAGTGGCGCAGTGATGGAATGCCTGGATAGGAACTCCAGCACCTGACTCTCAGAGATGGACGCAGTGGACAGCAGCCTGTCATTGGGCATCAGGAAGGTGGTGTTACGGGGTATCTTCTCCTGCACCATCCGGACGAGCATGACGAAGGTGAAGTAGCGCGCCTGCTGCATCTCCTGCGCTGTGGTGGCAATGTCACTGCTGACCATCTGTGTGGAAGGTGTGGCAGCGGTGGCACTAGAGGCTGACATCATGAGAGTGATGACCAGGCTCATTGCAGCAAGGAAGGTGGAAGCCATGGTGTGAATAGGCAAGCAAGGTATGGCTATCTATTGCTCCCTGAGTCTCTAGCAGGTTGTTTTATTACCAGATTGTGGGCTCTCTGGGTTGGGACGTGGTTGTTCTTGCACGCTTATTGCATTTGTGAACTACTTTTCAGGCTTGGTGCATGTTTGAACTACCTGGACACCCTTATTATAAAGATAAAAATTTAGAAAAACCTCTACCTGGATACTGCTTACAGCATGAGCACAGTTACAACCTTTTCTCTGCTCCTACCAGTGCCGCTCTATCTTAAGGTGTTCGCTGCAGAAAATGAGCTTCACGGCCTCAATAACTGGCTGTAAGATCTTCAGATTCTTGGTCTGTTCAACTATTTAATGACAGAGGTTTAGAGTTACCGGTGCCTTCGCAAAAGTTGATGCATTGGCGCTTAATAACTTTTTGGTTATACATTGTAGGGGGGATTATCATATCTAATGTTCAGTGAAATCTTCACGTTGATACCACAAACCTTGTGTGGAGGCTTCAAAACTTTACAAAGGATCAATCTTGGCTTTGGTTGAAAAGAATAAAATTAACAAACGTGCTGGAAAAGCTGGGAGTCGAGTTCGGTTCTGTACTTCTGATGCTTGAACAGCCGTGATTTCATGAGTTCGAGATGGTATGCCTGACGGCTAGGTGGATGTTCAGGCTTTAGAACTGAACTTGGGCTCTCAGGTCGTCAAGCACGTTAGTAAATGTTGTTCGAATCAACCAAAGACAAGTTGGTTCCCTTCTCATGAGCTATCCATTATCTCTGTTCTACTTTGGTCAGGCGCCTGCCGGGTGTCAATGCTGTCACAGAAAGTTACCAAAGCATGTTATTTTGCAGAACCGAGTCAAAACTGGTCTAACAAACTCGTTCTACTGCTGCTTGCCTCACACAAAACGCAATACAGTAGCGACCAAACGGCATGGTTGGCATATTTAGTTTGAACTCTAACACACATTGTGTTGTATTAATGTTTTCTTTATTTTAAGTACTATGGATAAATAGATGAAGATGCCTTCGGGTTTTTTTGATGAACCCCTTTGCCACCAATCTTGAGAGAACCCTTTTGCCACCAATCTTGCTTTGTTCCTCACAACCACGCCTTGATCATCTTGCTTGTTCCTAAACACCTACTTGGTGCCAATGATTCTTGCATCCTTCGACTTCTCTTCAAGTGTCCACACTTGGTTCCGGGTGAAGTTGTTGAGTTCTTCATGCATGGCATTCACCCAATCCGGATCCGCAAGTGCTTCTTCTACACTAGTAGGCTTAACAAAGGAAACAAACGAGTGATGTTCAACATAAGATGCAAGTCTAGAGCGAGTCATTACTCCCTTTGATGGACTCCCTATGATTTGATCATGGGGGTGAGCTTGAAGGATGGATGTTGATTTTCTATTTGTCTCTTGAGGAGGAGGATGTGGTGCTTCAACATTGCTTGCTTCGGCCTCGGCTTGATCTTGAGGAATGCGAGTGTCTTCTTGAGCTTCTCTCACTTGATCTCCTTCATCAACTTGAGGCGTGTGAGGTGGAGAAGGATCTTGATTTGCTTCATCTTCAACTTCTTCCACCTCTTGTGGGTTGATAGCACTAATTGGCATATTCTTCATTGCCTCCTTCAAGGGTTCATCACCTACATCAATATCCTCAAGCGCTCCTTGGGAGCCATTAGTTTCATCAAACACCAAGTCATACGTTTCTTCAACTAAGCCGGTGGCTTTGTTAAATACACGGTATGCCTTGGATTTAAGTGAATAACCAACAAGGAAACCAATGTCACACCGCTGTTGGAATTTACCCAAGTGTTGGCGCTTCTTGTAGATGTACACCTTGCAACCAAACACCTGGAAGAATGAAATATCCAGCTTCTTCCCATTGACAAGCTCATAGGGGGTCTTCTTTAATAGCCTTTGGACGAAGAGACGGTTTGCCACATAGCAAGCGGTGTTGATTGCCTCCGCCCAAAACTTCTCGGGAGTGTTGTACTCATCAAGCATAGACCTTGATAGAGTTATGAGTGTCCGATTCTTCCTCTCTACGACACCATTTTGTTGTGGAGTATATGTGGCGGACACCTCATGCTTGGTCCCAACTTCATCACAATAATCTTCAATCTTTGTGTTCACAAACTCAGTGCCATTGTCACTTCTAATCTTCTTGATCTTCACATCAAATTCATTTTGAGCTCTTGTAGCAAACTTCTTGAAGATGCCTTGTGTCTCTCCCTTGTCTTGAAGAAAGAAAACCCAAGTGTACCGAGAGTAGTCATCCACTACCACTAAGCAATAGAGATTTCCTCCAAGACTAGCATATGTGGTAGGGCCAAATAGATCCATGTGTAGCAACTCTAGGACTCTTGAGGTTGACATGAAAGCTTTGGTTGGATGAGTGTTTGCCACTTGCTTGCCGGCTTGACATGCACTACAAAGTTTGTCCTTCTCAAACACCACATCCTTGATTCCTCTAACCATTTCCTTCTTGACTAGCTTCTTCAAGGTTGACATGCCCACATGAGCTAATCTTCTATGCCATAGCCAACCCAAAGAATTCTTGGAGAATAGACAAGCTTGCAAGTTTTCTTCATTTGAAGTGAAGTCCACTAAGTAGAGGTTGTTGTGTCGAAACCCTTTGAATATCATTGATGAATCTTCAATCTTGGTCACAATCACCTCGTTTGGTGTGAAGAGACAATGAAACCCGAGATCACAAAGTTGACCAACCGATAGCAAGTTGAAGCTCAATGATTGTACTAGCAAGACATCTGAGATTGATTGATCTTGGGAGATAGCCACTTTGCCTAAGCCTTGAACTTTGCCCTTTGAATTATCCCCAAAAGTGATCTTGTCTTGATTTGCACAATCCTCATCAAGTGTGGTGAACATCCGGGGGTCGCCGGTCATGTGTTGAGTGCAACCACTATCAATTACCCAATGGCTCCCACCGGTCTTGTAGTTCACCTACACACAAGCAACTTGGAGTTAAGCTTGTTGTTTGGGAACCCCTTAGTGCGGGGCCCCATTGCCTTGTCGACCAACTCCTTAGCAACCCAAAGAACCCTAGGCTTGTTCTTCATAGGTGGTCCAAGAAACACCACAAGTGGTCTACCCTTGGAATCTTTGTTGATGACGTAGTGAGCATCATGAGAAAATGGCCTAGTGTGCTTGGGCAAGGTCTTGGGAAGTGGAGTCTTGCATTGAAATGATAGATGACCAATTTGTCCACATCCAAAACACCTCTTAGGCTTGGGCTTTGGCTTCTCTTGATTGTAGCCATTGTATTTGTTCTTGTAGTAGTTCTTGGCTTCAATCTTGACCTTGGCCTTCATCACTTGGTTCTCCTTGTACCCAATACCGGTCTTGTCACTTTTCATGACGGTGCTCATTAGAAGCTCACTTTGGAGATTATGGCCCTTGGTGAACTTTTCAAGGCCACTTGTAAGCTTGGTCTTGTCATTCTTGAGCTTGACAATTTCTTCTCGAAGAGAGTTGATCAAGGTGATAGCATCTTTGTCTTCTTCTTGAGCCGGCTTGATGGTGAAGGGCTTGTTTGCCTTGAGGTTGATTAGCTCTTCCTTGAGCTTTGAGTTCTCTTCACTCATCTTCACATAATCATCATACTTGTCGGCTTCTACAACTCTCTTGCCCTTGCACTTTGCACTTTGCTCAAGAGCCACATCATCAAGCTCAATATCACAAGAGGTAGCACTTGCACACTTAGCACACGGGTTAGTAGCAACATGTGTAAGATCTTGAGTAAGTAATTCATTTGCTACCACTAGTGTGCCATGATCACTTTTCACTTGATTGTAGTCATCTTTTAGCAAGTTAAACCTTGTGAGGAGCTCTTGGGATGACCTCTCAAGCTTATCATGTTTCTCATTGGCTTGCTTAAGAGAGGCTTTGAGCTCCCTAGTGCTATATGTGAGAGAGTTAATCTCAAGCTTCAAATCATCATTAGCACTAGACAAGTTATCAAGCTTATCATGCAAGTTTTCCTTGATTTCAAGAAGTTTGTCATTTTTACTCTTGTACTTCCTTATGATACTAGCATATTTGTTTCAAATTTTAATTAGCTCATCATAGGAAGGTGCTTCTTCATCATCACTATCATCACTAGAGAGCTCATCACCATCATCCTCTTTTTGTACCTTCTTGTCACCTTTAGCCATAAGGCATAGGTGTGTAGAGGATGAGCCCGACGATGAAGGAGGAGGTGGCGATGGAATCGAAGAACCAATCACCAAAGCGGCCACCTTCTCTTCTTCACTCTCATCATCGGAGGAGTCACTTGAATCAATATCGGTGAGCCAATCACCCACAATGTAAGCCTTGCCATCCTTCTTCTTCTTGTGGAAGTTGAAGTTCTTCTTCTTGTATGGCTTGTCTTGCTTCTTGTCATCATCACTTGAGTCATCGTTTCCGCCCTTGTTCTTCTTGAAGTTCTTGAACTTGTTGTTCTTGAACTTGTCTTTCTTCTCTTCGGGACACGCATGGGCTAGATGACCAAGAGTGCCACAATTGTAGCACTTCATTTGGGAGATTGGCTTCCTTGAAGAGCTTGTGAAAAATTTCTTCTTCTTTGAGTCAAACTTGACTCCATTCTTGTTTAGCCTCTTCAACATCTTGGCGGTCTTCTTCACCATGAGAGCGATGTTGTCTTCATCATCATCATCACTTGTACTCTCAACAGCATATTGAATCTTGCACTTCTCCTTGGAAGATGCCTTGAGAGCCAAGTCCTTCTTTTCCTCCTTCTCTTTCTTCTTGGAGGATGATGAAGTTCCATCATTGATTTTCATGTACATCTCATGAGCATTGATCTTGCCCAACACTTGCGTTGGTGTAGTTGCGGAGAGATCGCCTTGATGAAGAACCGTGACAATATGGCTATACTTGTCTATTGGAAGGACACAAAGTATCTTGCGCACCACATCGGCCGGTGTCATTTGAGAGAGTCCAAGGCCATTCAACTCCTCTACAAGCACATTCAAGCGAGAATACATTTCATTAGCATTTTCATGAGATAGCATGGTGAAAGCATTTAACTTAGCAATGATAAGGTGATAGCGCTCTTCTCTTTCACATTTAGTGCCCTCGTGTAGAGCACAAATGTTTGTCCAAATCTCATGCGCGGTTTTGCAATTCCGCACACGGTTGAACACATCCTTGCAAATGCCATGGAAAAGAATATTCTTTGCCTTGGCATTGTTCTTCTCAAAGTATGGGTCCTCGGCGAACACCGATCCACCTTGGGTGCCGGCTTTGTGAACGCCGACATCCACGGCCTCAAGGTAGGCCTCCATCCGCACTTTCCAATACGGAAAGTCATCCCCATCGAACATGGGTGGCGGTCCATCCCCATGGGACATCTTGCTCTAGGCGGTGAAGCCTAATTTAGAGCAACCAGGCTTTGATACCAATTGAAAGGATCAAGATGCCCAAGAGGGGGGTGGGGGTTGAATTGGGCTTGTTTTAAATTTCTAAAACAAATATAAAAACCTATCAAATGCCAATCACTCCCTAGTGCCTACCGTCCGTGTGTCCTTGCTAGAAAGCGGTAGCAGTTCATAGGAAATAAAAACAACCTAAGCAATTCTAGTAGGAAATGTAAAAACACAACAGAAAGTAATGCGGAAAAGTAAAGTGCTAGGGAAAAGAAAATCTCATGAACGCAGCGATTTTTTCCCGAGGTATCGAGGTGTCGACACACCCCCCTAGTCCTCGTTGGAGCACCTCGCAAGGTATCGCTCCCCCTCTACCCGCGCAAGGGTAGAGTGCTCTCTATGGGCTGATTCTTCGCCACTCCGGCTCGGTGAATCGCCCACAACCGATCACAAGAGCTTGGAGAAGAGCCGCCAACAATCTCTCGGCGGTCACTTCCTCCGAGCACCACCAAACCGTCTAGGTGCTGTCGAACACCAAGAGTAACAAGCACAAGACCTTCACTTGACCCACTCAAGACTAGGAAGGTGGATGGATGCACACAAGTCACTCCTAATCACTCTAGGAGGGAAGAACAAGATGAACTCTCTCTAATCTCTCCCTCACTAGCCTCTTGGCTCTCCAAAAGATATCTCAAGGTGTCACCAGCTAAAACAATGGCCAAGAGTCCCTCTAAGGACCAAGGGGGCAACTATAAATAGTCTCCACCTCCAAAACTAGCCGTTTTTTACTTTTTCTTCTCTCTGCGTAGCCACCGGACTAGTCCGGAGCTCACACCACCGGACCATGCACACTGGTCCGGAGCTCACTCTCGTTTCAAACTCAGGCACCGTCGGACTACTCTGCTTGGTCCGACGCTCTGGTCCGGAGCCTCGATGCTCTCTGAGTGAAAACCTTTCTCTCTTTTACACACCACCGGACCACTCTCCTTGGTCCGGTGCCCTGGTCCGACGCTCTGGTCCGGAGCCAGGGTGCTCTCTGCATAAACTCAACCTCCTGTCATGAGGTGTCGGACTAGTCGTCGGACACACCGTCGGACTAGTCCGGAGCCTTCTGTCTCTCTGAACCAAGCCACCGGACCACTCTCCTATGGTCCGGTGCTTACTAGACAGGTGGTCCGGAGCTCCTCGAGCTGGAAAACTGCCTAAGTCAGGGACCACCAGACCACTCTCCTTGGTCCGACGCCCACTTAGCAGAGTGGTCCGGAGCCTCTTTCTCCCTCTTTTTCAACCGTTTTCGCTGAGGTTTCTTAAGGGATTTTGCTCCTACCATTTCTAGGGTTTGTCAAGGGCTGAAAGCAAGGTCTCTAGGACTAGTTGTGACAAGTGTGCATATACCCACTTTCCTAAACTTCCCTAGGTCAAGCTACTAACCTCATACCCCCCTTTATAGTACGGTCAAAGGAAAAACAAAAGCCCTAGCTATACTTAGTGCCCTTCTCAACCTTATGGCACTAAGAACTAGCCTAGTCTTCGTCGTGTATCTCCATCCTTTGCGACCGAAACGATTTCCATCTTGGGGGCATGAATATCCATTAAGCCCATTCAAAATGCATCACTCATGACCTAACATAAATGACTTTATCTCTGCAAAACACACGTTAGTCATAGTGATCTAGTATTGTCGTTAATCGCCTAAACACAAGGGTCCATGATTCTACAGTGGTTAATCATTTTGCAAAGTCAAACACATTCACGTGAAGCCTCATATAGTGCAATTATTTCATAGTGATTAGTGGAGGTAGACACTAGGGTCTGTTTTGAAGACTTCCATGAAATGACTATCCCTCCATGTAAGAATACAAAGCATGTCTGAGATCATCCATTATGGGGATCAGATAAATAGCCGGCATCAGCGTATCCAATAATATTAGGATCTGGGGTCCTTTGGAAAAATAATCCAAGATCTCATGTACCATTTACATATATGAGGATATGTTTTACTCCTGTCCAATGACGTTTGGTAGGAGTGGCACTATGTCGAGCTAGCATGTTCACTTCAAATGCAATAGCAGGCCTGGTGCAATTTGCAAGATACATAAGCGCTACAATGGCACTGAGATATGGATAATGAGGTCCCAGGATCTCTTCTCCACCATCCTGTGGTTTGAATTGATCGGTATCCATTTCTATAGATCGAACAACCATAAGAGTTTTGGATGGATGTGATTTGTCCATGTTGAATTTCTCCAACATTTTCTGGATATAGGCTGCTTGATGGACTAAAATTCCAGTGGGAAGGTGCTCAAGCTGTAGACCTAAGCAAAATTTAGTTTGACCCAAATCCTTTATTTTGAACTCCGTCTTTAGATGTCTGCGTGCGTCATCAATATCTCGTGGGTTGCCAATGATATTTAAATCATCAACATACACTGATATGATGCATAATCCCGTTTGGGACTTCTTTATGAAAACACATGGACAATCATCGTTCTTTGTGTATCCCTTCTGCAGAAGGAACTCACTGAGTCAGTTATACCACATTATTGCTGACTACTTTAAGCCATAAAGTGACTTTTGAAGCTTTACACAATACATATTGCGATTTGCGTTTGGATCCGGTATAGAGATTCCATCAGGAACCCTCATATATATGTCCGAATCAAGTGACCCATAAAGATATGCAGTCACTATGTTCATCAACTGCATAGATAGACGATTTTGAACCGCCAAAGATATAAGATATCATAACTGGAGAATGTGTTTCATTGAAATCAATGCCGGGTCTCTACGTGAATCCTTGTGCTACAAGTCTTACTTTATGTCTCATTACCTTATTGTTCTCATTCCGTTTCCGAACGAAAACCCATTTGAATCCCACAGGAAAGATTCCACAAGGTGTAGGTATTGCATGAGTGAATACCTCTCTTTTGAAGAGCGAGGTTAATTATGCTTGAATTGCATCTTTTCATTGATTCCAGTCCGAGCGCTTTTTGCACTCTGCCATGGTCTTAGGATCTAGATCATTTTCAATGATATCTGCAATTGATTCTACGAAATAGATGTCGACAAGTGTAGACTTTTGATCATATGATTCTCCAGATTCAATGTAATGGATGGAAATTTCAAGCACCCCTTGTGATGTATCATTATTTCCCAATATGATTGCATCAGGGTGTTCTGATGTCCTAGCTTCAGTAATTGAGTGCACTGTTGATGTGGGATGTGAAGGTCGAACCTCCACTGGGTGTTTCTCAACTTGACGTTGAGTTGCATTTACTGGGTTAGAAGATTTTTTCTTCTCTTTCCTTTGCTTGCTAGAAGCTGTATCCGTGGAAATAGTCGTACTTCTCCCCCTCTTACTAGGGAGTTGAGTAGTTTTGTTTGGTACCACTACTCTTTTCGGCACATTTCTCGCGGGATTATATGATTTTGTAACACCCTTGTAATCAGCAAATGCATCTGACATGTTATTTGCAATGTGTTGCAAATTAATGATTTTCTGAACTTGAAGTTCAGTCTCTAAAGTACGTGGATTAGAATTGGATATGTTTGTGGTATCCTAATTGATTTCCTGGCATTGTTTGTGGTTTTCAATTCCTCCCCCTAATGCGGGGAAATGATCTTCGTTGAAGATACAATCGGCGTACCAATCAGTAAATAGATCTTCCGTAATGGGTTCTAGGTATTTAATGATCAACAAAGATTGATATCCCACATAGATCCACAATTTCCTATATGGGCCCATAGATGTACGTTGTGGTGGTGAGATCGGTACGTATGTAGCGCAACCGAACTTCCGCAGATGGGAAATATTTGGTGTATTTCCACGCATTAGTTGCAATGGGGAGGTTGCATGGTATGCAGTTGGACGCAATTAAATCAAGCGTGTAAGACTACGTGACCCCAACATGATGTTGGTAGATTACAATTCTGTAGTAAAGGTTTTGCAATAAGTTTCACCTTTTTGATGTGTGATTCTGCCAACCCATTTTAGTATGAACATATGGGACCGAGTGCTGAACATGAATTTCTAAGGCCATGCAATAATCATTGAAAGCACGTGAGGAAAATTAAGCAGCATTATCCATTCAGGTGGATCATATTTGATGTTCAAGATACTGTGCTTTAAGTTTGATAACTTGTGCAACAATTTTGGCAAATGCATGGTTCCTTGTGGAAAGGAGGCACATATGATATCATGGTGCAGATGCATCTATGAGGACCATGAAATACCTGAACGACCTAGACAATGGTTGAATGGGACCACATATGTCACTTTGAATGCATTCAAGGAACTTTAGAGGTTTGACATGAATTTTGAGGTAAGAGGTCCTCAGAATTAATTTCCCCATGGCACATGCAGTGCACACAAAATCTGAGGATTGGGGAAATTTTGCATTACTTAAAGTGTGACCAACATAATTGCTTATAATTTTTCTCATCACCTGATACTAGGATGGCCAAGGTGATCATGCCAAGTTTGGAATGCGTTAACATTCTAAAAAATTACTTTATAAGCAACATGTGGTACGAGCTTGATGTATGTGTAGTACAATCCAAACGGGAGTGAGGGAACTTTTTCAAGTGTTTCTTTTCCATATCCGTGATTGTTGTCCATATGAGTTTCAACATGGAACCCATTCTTACGGATATCTCTATAACTCAATAGAGTACGCATTGAATCAAGATACAATAATGCATCCTCAATTGTTAGCAATGTACCCATAGGGAACATAATAGTAGCCCGACTGGTGCCAACTATTACTGCATCACGTCCAATGATTGTTAAAACATTTCCTTTGTTCTTTGTGAGAGTTTGGAAATATTTTATCTCCCTGAGTATAGAGTTAGTGATACCACTATCCACTAGGCACATTTCCTCATCCATCATATTGACTCCCGTACAATCTATACAAAATGGAGAATTTAAATATGTAATTCTCTACAAAAAATATATAGAATACATACAATATATATAGGTATAAATTGTGCATCATACAAATACAATACCCATTGTGCTATGTAAATTGTGGACAATAACTAGCCTATTACAACATCCACAATTAAACAAAATCCACAATTAAGGTATAATGTAGCAAGATATCTCAAAGTGCTAGAGCCTAGTTAAAGTTTCCAAATAAGTCACTAGAGGTGTACTCCACGATCATGTTCTCCATGTCATCGATGTTGCCATCAAGTGGTGGTAGTGCCTTGGTGTTGCTTGGTCCCGCCGGAGCGGTGTAGGAGCATGCAAGGGCATCTTGCTTTGGGATGTCGAGTTGGAAAGTTTCTTCCATGTTGACACCTTGTTGGAAATTGAAGTGTGCTTCAAATTTTCCACCTTGATTGGAACGCCCTTGATTGGAGCATCATCGTCCCACGGAATTCAGGTACAATTCCACTAAGTGCTTTGGGGTGCGACATTTCTTAGTCGAGTGGCTTTAGCAACCACACTTGTCATAGGTGCTAGACTTAGAAACATCCTTTCCCTTGTTGGCACCACGAGACTTACACTGCCTTTTGCGCTTGTTCTTTCCTTTGAAGGTTCTAGGGTTGCTAGAGTTAGTAGCATTCCCTTGTTGCTTGTTTTGAGTGTTAGCATGTACTTCTGGCAAAGGCTTAGCAGCCACGGGGCGCAAATTGGAGTTCCAAGGAAGGAGCTCATTATGCCTTTCTGTTTGAAGCATTGTTTTGATCAACTCAGAATAAATAGTGAAACCTCTTTCACGGTATTGTTGTTGAAGGATGATTTGTGCAGGAAGCATGGTAGACAATGTCTTCTCAATTTTGTCTGCATTAGAAGGTTCCTTCTCGCAAAACTTCAGTTTAAAACTAAGTTTATGAACAACATGGTTGAACTCTTCCACAGATTTAAAATCTTGTAGACGGAGATGGTTCCACTCATTTATAGCCTCTGATAGGATGACTGCTTTTTGCTATTCATACCGTGTTTGAAGAGCAAGCCACATAGCGTGTGGGTCTTCCTCCATCAGATACTCAGCTTTGAGATCTGGATGGATGTGGTTCCTTATGAGGAATAAGGCATTGTACCTGAGAGGCTCAGTCAGGGGTCCTCTCCCACTTGGGTAGGGGCAATTGCCTTGTACAATACACGCAACGATAGACTCGCTTTGAGATCCATCGCCCATGTGGGGAAGTTGCGGCTATCAAGAGCGAGAGACTTGGACTCTTTAGCGACCATTGTGCCTACATAGGTAGGGCCATAGATTTGTTAAAATCATTGGCATTGTTGAATAAACAATAAGAAATGCAAATATTCAAGGTAAACTTGAAATAGAGGGACATTCTCCATTGCGGAATAACATAGCCAATCACCAATGGTTTTAAATTTTGTTTAACTCATTTTTCAACATTGGGTATGCTCGTTGAGGATGAAAATCCCACAACAGTACTAGGGTACTACCTTGTGTATGGCTAATGTGAAAAAGAATCACGATAATCACTTAAGTGTAGACCTTGTATAATTTATATTAAATTGGGTACGCACGTGAGGATAAGAATCCCACAGTAGTACTCTCGTACTACCTTGTGTATGGCCAATTCGAATATAAATAAAGGTAGTCACCCAAAAGTGTAGACCAAGAAACGAGATGTTATTCCAACAATCAGAGAAAATCGACCAAAAGCATTTGCATGAATAATATTATAATATTAAGTGCTTGGATGGGAAACTAATAAACTTAATATGTAATTTGCATAAGATAAATTGCAATAAATAACGTGAAATATATTGTTATTGGGAATGCCGAAGGCAACATTTTGAACAATATATTTGACACATATTGCTCATATTATTGGGAATTGTATGGGGCAAACACTTTGAACATGAACACATATGTATAATGCATGGAAATACTTATGTACAATACATGATTACATCAGGAGTCTAAAATAGTAAAACAATTTAGACTAATACACTGATGAAAGGTACTACGAGATTTAGCAATTAACATGATAGTTAACAAACTAAAAATAGTAGAGAACAAATAGTTAACTATTAACAAGTTAGCTAGCATTCCTATCCAGCATGTGTGCTGTACAACATGCGTGTTGTATGGGTGTCCCCAAGAGCACATGGGGGCTAGCGTGCTGTTTCCAAGAAGCAAGAGCAGGCGATGGACTGTTGGACAAACAGATAAACAAGTAGTAGTGCTGCTCGCACTTGACTCGAAAACAACATCGCCGCTCCCAGTAGAAATTCCGCCACCGCTCCCAGTAAAAACCCCGCTGCCGCCGGTACAGCCACTCCAACCACCAACCCATCCTGCTCGGCGTGGCTTCAGCAACTACAGATCGAGGGACTGTAGCCACATTTGTCATGAAGGAGCCGTCGGGCGCTCATGCCGACCTCGCCGTTTCTGGCGGAGTTTGTAGCAAGGTGCGGTGCTCCCTCCCTCTGGCGCCCTCAGGTCGGCGAAGGGGCACGACCCTCATCCTAGTCAGAGGAGAGGTGACTCGTGGCACCGTTCTCGTTCGGCCTGCTGTGGCCTGCTGAGGGCCCGTGTGGAACACGGATCCAGGTCTGACAGAGGCCGGGGCGGCGGTTGACGGCATCATTGGCGTGGACGCGGCGTCGAGTCGGCGTAGGAGGGTTGAAAGCCCAAGTTTGATTTTGGTTAATTGATGAAACCTATGGATTAACCCTATTGCTAAGTGTATGATCAAGATAGGGTAATCCAACTTGACAAGTGGAGCTAGATGAAGGATCATAATGGATCAAGTGCTCCATGTCTAAGGAAAAGAAGAAAGAGAAAAAAACAAAAATGGGCTCAAGGCAAAGGTATATCATAGGGTCATTTTTAGTTTAGTGATCAAGACACTATAGAGAGTGTGATCACATTTATGATAGATAGCCGTACTATCAATAAGATAAAACTCGTGTCGATTGCGGTTGTCATGTGTCACTAGGTTTGCATTGCATACATATAAATTGAACCTAAGTGACTAAAATTGTGAAACAAATCCAAGATAATTCAAAGAAAAGACTAACACATGGAACAAATGTTTGGAAGACATGGTGTTAGCACTTGAAGACATGGAAAAGAAGAAGCAACTCATTTGGACAAGAGAGAGGTCTGGACGCAGGGTCCGGACGCTAGGGATGCTCGGTCCGGACTAACGCATATGCGTCCGGTAGCGTACCCTAGCTCTCGGCTTCTCTGGACAGGAGGTCCAGACGCTAATGAAGGTCCGGATGGAGGCTCCGGACAACCGTTCGGAGTGATGGACGTCTCTGGATGCTCTCTGCTGAGAGTCCGGATGCAAGGTATCGTCCGGACGCAGGACTCCGGACGCGCGTCCGGAGAGTTTGTGCTCTCTGGATCCTCTGTGTGTAGAGTCCGGATGCAGAAGACAGGAAGTCTGGACACTACTGTTCAGTGCGTCCGAAGGTAACACGTCAGCACCAGAAAGGGCGCCAACGACAGTATTCAAAATGGAGGAGGGTCCGGACGCGCAGCCAATGGTCCGGACCCCCCATGAAGTAGCGTCCGGACTGGCGTAGAAAGCTATGATCAAGGGGCAAAACGACTAGTTGTTTTGGAGTTGCTATTTAAGCCTTGTGGCCGGCTCCTAGGGCTCTCTCTTGCACCTCCCATTCATTTGACATACTTGTGCTTGCTTGAGATAGCCCCCAACTCATCTCTCTTTGCTTTGCTTGCTAATTCATGGGAGTTTGAGTGAACCAAGTGCTTGATCATTGCATTGCATCTTAGTGACACTTGGTCATAGTCATCGCCGCAAAATTTCTTATTATTCTTGGTGTTTGCCAACACCTAGATGGTTTGGCGATTGTGGAGAAGCTTCGGCACATGTTGGTGATTGTTCGTGGTCGGCTTCATCGATTGTGAGAGGGCTTGCACCCACCTCGGCGGAGCGCCAAAGGGTAACTCTAGTGGATTGCTCGTGTCATTGAGTTACTCTCATTTGCGTGGATTCTTGTGGTGCCTGAGTTAGTGGGCTAGGCTTGTCATTGCATATTAGCCACCAAATCACCACTTGAGTAGTCGACACAACGGGGACTAGCTTGGTGGCAACCAAGTGAACCTCGGGAGAAAAATCTTTGTGTCAATCTTTGTTAGTTGTGCCAACGGGCAAATTCAAATTGGCAGAGGGTCCGGACGCATACGTGTTGGTCCGGACCCCCTGTGCATCTTGCGTCCGGATTGACGCAGACAGTGGCAATGAAGGGGTAAAACGGCTAGTTGCTTGGTGGTTGCTATATAAGTGTTGTGGCCGGCTCCTAGGGATCTCTCTTGCACCTCTCATTCATTTGACATACTTGTGCTTGCTTGAGATATTTCCCAACTCACTCTCTTCACTCTTGTTGCATACTTGTGAGAGTTTGAGTGATCCAAGTGCTTTGATCATTGCATTGCATCTTAGTGACACTTAGTCATCATCATCGCCGCGTGGTTTCTTGTTATTCTTGGTGTTTGCCAACACCTAGACGGCTTGACGATTGTGGAGAAGCTTCGGCGCAATTGGTGATTGTTTGCGGCCGACTTCGGTGATTGTGAGAGGGCTTGTACCCACCTCGATGGAGAGCCAAAGGGTAACTCTAGTGGATTGCTCGTGTCATTGAGTTACTCTTATTTGGGTGGATTCTTGTGGCGCCCGAGTTAGTGGGCTAGGCTTATCATTGCCTATTAACCACCGAATCACCACTTGAGTAGTCGACACAACGGGGACTAGCTTGGTGGCAACCAAGTGAACCTCGGGAGAAAAATCATTGTGTTCATCTTGTCTCCCGGCTACTCTTTGGTATTCTTGTGATTGGTTCTCTACATTGACATCCATACATCACAAGGCATCAATATAACCATCACTATTTACTTCTTCCATATCTTGTCTAGTTAGCTTGCTAGTTAGCTTCTTTAGTAGTTGTTTTTGCTAGCTTGTGCTAAGTGCTTTAGGTTCTTGCTATTGATTGACAAGCACTTAGCTAATTAGAATTGCATTGGATAGGTGGCTTTGCACCCCAAGTAGAGCTAGAGCAAAAAGCTTTGCTTAAGTGTTATCTAACCTTTTGCTCTAGTGATTTGTAGAATTTTATTAGGCTATTCACCCCCCTCTAGCCATCTAGAACCTTTCAAGTGGTATCAGAGCTATGGTCACCGCTATTATCAAGGCTTAACAACCTTCGATGTTAGTGATGGCTCAAATATCATTCAACCATGTGGGGAGCAAACCGCCAATGTTTGATGACACCTCATTTGATTATTGGAACAGGAAGATGAAGATGCATCTAGGCTCAATACATGAGAAGGTGTGGAGTGTGACCGAACATGACTATGTCATTCTTTATGAAGCCGCTCCCACACCTAGAGAGCAAGAAAACCGGCAATGTAACACTATGGCTCTCAATGTGATCTACAATGACATTGACTCAAAAGTGTTTGAGAAAATCGAAGATCTTGAAAAGGCAAGTGAGGTATGGAAGAGACTTGAGGATACATATGAAGTCACTTCAACGGTAAAGAATGCCAAGTTGTACATGCTCAAGGACAAGCTATCTCACTTCAAGATGAAGGATGATGAGTCTATCCCGGAGATGTTCCATAGGCTCCAAGTGATCATCAATGATCTCAAGAGCTTGGGTGAGAAGGTCAAGGATGATGACTTCTCAAATCGTTTTCTTAGTTGTTTGCCCAAGAAATACAAAACCTTGAGGCAAATAATTAGGAGAGATGGTTTGGACAAGATTACTCCCAATGAAGTACTTGGTGAGATCATGACCGAAGAGCAATACAATGAAGAAAGTGAAGAAGAAGAGGTCAAGGAAGAAGAGAAGAAGAAAAAGAGCTTAGCATTCAAGGCTTCATCATCCAAGAGCAAGGGAAAAGCAAAGAAGCAAGAATCAAGTGATAATGAAGAAGGTAGTGATATTGATGATGAGATGATGGCCCTCTTTGTGCGCAAGTTTGGCAAGTTCATAAAGAAGAAGGGCTATGGTGCTAGAAAGAGAAGAGATAACTTCAAGAACAATGACTATGTGTAGAGATGCTACAAGTGCAAGAGCATCGATCACATGATTGCGGATTGTCCCAATCATAGTGATGATGATGAGAAGAAGAAGAGCAAGTATGACAAGAAAGAGAAGAAGAAGCTATCATTCACCAAGAAGAAGAAGAGTGAATCATATATGGTGACTTGGGATAGTAGTGACTCTTCCGATGATGACTCTAGTGATGATGAGAGGAAGAAGTCCAAGAAAAAGGCATTGGCAAGCATTGCTATCAACAACAAGCCTTCTATCTTCGACACTTCATCATGCTTCATGGCTAAGCCAACTATGGTACAATCTCACGATGATAGTGATAGTGATGATGATAGTAATGATGATGATGAGGAGTACTCCAAGGAAGAACTAGTAGATATGATGAAGCAAACTTATCCTTGCTTTGAGACAAAGAGGAAGGAGTGCAAAGAATTGAACAAGAAGCTCAAGGCTCTTGAACAATCCTTTGATGAGCTCAATGGCTCTCATGAGAGGCTAATGGAAGCCCATGAGAAGCTTGAGAGGACTCACTACAAGCTTGAAAAAGCTCACTCCTCCCTCCTTGAACAAAACAAGGATAAGGTTGTTGCATCATGTGATATTGGAGTTACTTGTGATATACTTGATAAATCATTTTTCACTCCTTTCATTGTCACCCCAACCGACACTAGCACATCCACTAGTGAGAGCTCAAAGGATGATGCTACACTAGTGATTGAAAATGAAAAATTAAAAAATGATGTTAATGAACTCACTCATGCTTTAGGTAAGGCATATGGTGGAGATTCCCACTTGCTAAAGTGCTTGGGTATCCAAAGATTCTACCTTTGCAAAGAGGGATTGGGCTATACCCCCAAGAAGGGCAAGTCGGCCTTTGTAACTCTAAGCCTAGCTTTGTGAGGAGCAATGGTCGGTTTTGCAACAAATGCAAGCAAGTGGGGCATGTTGACCAATATTGCAAACTTAACATGAGTCAAACCAAGTTTTCTAAAGCCACCTCCATGCATTTAGATTCATGTTATATGCTTACCAAAGGGAGAGATGGTGTCATGGCTAAGTATGTTGGCACACCCATTGTTGGCCCAAAGAAGAAGGCAATTTGGGTGCCAAAATCCTTGGTCACTAACTTTGGAGGACCCAAACAAGTATGGGTACCTAAGAAGAACTAATTTGTTTTGTAGGTAAATTACAAAGCCAGAGGAAGGCATTGGGTGCTTGATAGTGGGTGCACTCAACACATGACCGAGGATTCTAGAATGTTCAAATCAATCAACTCCAACATCAATGATGGCATTGATAATATTACATTTGGTGACAATGGCAAGGGAAAGGTCAAGGGACTTGGTAAGATTGCAATATCCAATGACTTGAGCATATCAAATTCCATCTCCTCTTACTTCCCTTCTCACCTTCCTTGACCTCACCATGGTTCCATCAAGAAGAAGATCAAAAGAGCGATATGGAAAAGTTTCTACGTGTTGTTGGCAAAGATAGCTTTAATGATCTTCGCATTATCACTAATTCAAAGCTCAAGCGCTTAGTCGCAACTATTGAGAGAGAGGATCTCCTTGGCCCTCCTTCTCCTTAGCCATCCTCTAGAGCCATCGGCACAACCGGCCTCATGGCCCTGATAGAAGAGAGCATGAAAAGATGCTTGTCATCCCTTATGCTAAGGCCATAGGACTTTCTCTCTCCATCTTCTCCCTTGGATCACCATAGCCCTTCATAGCAGCATGACACTTAGGCTTGATAGTCCATAACTCATGAATCAATGAACTTTTTCCTAAGCTATCGATGGCAAATGAAACTCTGGGTTCTGCTGGTGTCTTACCCCAGCATAACCCCTGCATTTGATCTACTTCTGTCACTGTTTATAACATGCTCCGAAACAAGTATGCGGGAGGTCGGTCGACACTCCAACATGTCAAAACACCAGAATGACCACTAAATCATGCTGGACACGTCCATAACACGTTCCACAAAAAAGTTGGACCGAAACAACCACTTTTGTGCATCGACCGATTCACTTTGAAGGCCAAAATTCAGAAAAGACAGAGCAAAGCACTATTCAGAGGTAAGGGATCTGAATGCAGAGTTCGAAGTGGCCAAATGGCCCCAGGGGCGGTTGGCCGACCGTGCCTATAGGCCCCGGGCCCACCAACCAGCATCCTCTCAACTTGAAACATCTACTCTGACTGGTTTGCCACATCTCTCCCCTTTTCCTATATGCTTTTCATTTGGTTACTCATTTTTCTCTTTCAAAAATAAAAAATGAAATAAAAAAACAATTTCTTCATGAAAGTAATCACTTAGTTAATTTCTCTTCTAATTATAAAATAAAAAAATAAAAAAATAATAATAATCATAAAATAAAATAAAATTTTATTTCTTCATAAAATGAATTGCTTAGTTTATTTTCCTTTTAATATTGAATAAAAACAAGAAGATCGCATTTGAAACTAAAATTTGAAAAGTGACATGATCTATGATGTTCTGAGGGTAAAAGCATCATAAAGATAAATTCTTGCTTTTGCTTATGCTAGTTGGAAAACATCTTGATAGGGAACCATATTGACTAAGTTGTTGATTAATGTGATATAGTTCTCGTCTCATGATTCATACCCTATCTATTTAAGGTTCTTGGAGATTAACTTTTTGAAAACGTCATAAAACCATAATGTCACTACTCCTCTATAGTGAGAAAATTCCTACCATAGTCATATATGCTCTTTCATGATATAAGCCTTCTACATAAGCTGTTTACTTTGTGTTGAGTTTGGTCAAGTTTTTTGACCCTTGTTGAGAGATTTATCATGCTCCCAAGATCAAGATCACGTACACACCACATATACATGCTGCTTCTACACTAGAAGTACGCAGAAACATGCCTTACGTTTTCCACATAGTTCAAACTCCATGCTCTAATAGAAAATTCTCTCTCTAGTATGTTGCTAGTAAATGAGACATAGACTATGCAAAAGTATAGGGGCACATTAAGTCCATGTTTTAGAAATTTTTTTTGATGCGCACATCAAAGCTCATTAAAATTTTTTTGAGCATTCCAAAGCTCATAGAAAAATAAAAAGATAGCTATGTCTCAAAATAATAAGTTAGGAAAGAGAGATCATATAAAGGAGTTTTGATCATTCGCCATGTTTCCACACACTTGCACATCTTGATATAAGATTATGACATTTCTCTCCTTGGGTCTAAAATTTGACTTTACAATACATGCAAGGTAAGTATGCTACATTGTTTTATCCCTACCTAAGCTCCACATAAGCCTTTTAGAAGTAGGAAGATAAAAAGAAGGCAACTTCATGCCTTGGTAAGGAATCATACACCTTGAGCGATCTAGAGTGCTATATGAGGAGTAAGATGACTTATGAGATTTCTTTTGAAAAAAATTATCAAAAACTCCAAGTACTAAAATATGATTTGGGAAGATTACTTTGCCTTGAAGAACTGTTCCATTTCTCAACTTCTCAAGGATATATGCTAGACAATACCACATATCCCACTTGTATGAAAAAATGTCTTGAGTGAATCTTTATGCTTGCTTTATACTTTGAATAACATAACCATGTTTACTTTCATCCTTTACTCGAGGACGAGTAAAGAGGTAAGTATGGGTGATCTTGCTGACGGTAATTACACCATGTTTTTACACCCTCAAAATACCATCAACATCCTCATATTAGAAGGAAAAGAAGCATATCCTGAACTTATTTTACCCAATAACTTGGTTCCACATGTATATGTCCTCTATTTGAATGTAGGCACAAAACGTCATAATTCGGGGCTCAACATGACATATTTCCAAGTATGGAAAATGTGCAAAGCCAATACACCATCATCATGGACATTACCCCTAGAAGCCACCTAAAAAAGATGAGCTTGTTTGGCCACAAAAGACGGCCGACCGACCGTACTTTGGGCCCAATATTGGACAACAGAATCCATACCTATCAAGGAGGTCCCACGCTGAAGGGGAGGCCCATGGCTCTCTATAGGGGGTCGGTCGACCACCCTATAGGGCCACCAAGGCCTCCCATGTGTCCATGATCCAAGCACATCCTCTAGAGTGAAGATCCATCATTGGATCTCCTCTGTGCTTCTTCTCAACGTCTCTAGATCAAAGCACGAGGATACATGAACCACAAACTATCTCAGAACAAGACCAAACTTCGCCAAGGTGCCAATGACATGTGGGCCATGCTCCACACGAAAGATGGCCAATACTTACGGTTGGACGACTGTGGGTATGGGCCCACCAAGCCACCCACATGCCCCTGTGTTGTGGGGAAACCTCTTGAGGGGAAGTGGAAGGGCCCACCTACCATTAGGCGGCTGGCCGACCGTGGCCAGGTGCCCAAAATGTGTACCGACCTCCCCACCGACTTCCTGCATGCCTCCATGCATCCACTTAATCTCCCCCATTGATCTAAGTCGGTTCTAATGACGGTTTGATCCTACGGTGATCGATGGAGGTGACGCGAATCGCTGACGTGACACTAGGGTCTCCCTCTAGCTATAAATAGACACCTAGAGCTTCCTATTCATTTCATGCCTCATTGGAGAAACTACTCATTAGTATATTAGTGGAGCTCTGTAGTAGTGCTATGCTAGTTGGAGGAGAGTGAGGAGAGCCTGGAGGAGAGCCAGGCCTGTCTGGCGTCTTCTCCGAGTTGTACCTCAGCGGATGCGATTCTCTTGTAAGTTTAGCACTTGTAAGTGATACATCCGAGTTCTTTATAGAATTTGATATTCTACTTATGGCATAGCTGTTATACATCTTTTCGCGCTTGTTCATCGCTTTACTTTAAGTAGAGTGCTTTAATCTTATGCAAGGGTTAAAGTAGTAAGAATAGTGTAGACGTGGTGTCTAGACTAGATCTTACCTTTGTAAACCGCTTATCGCGCGGATTGTTTGTGGATTCTAGTAGAAGGTGACAACTCTATCTAGTCTTCGTATTCCCCCATGTGTGTCAGATAAGTTCTTAAAAGGTAGGGTCTCGATACAATATGATGGCGCAGTCCGGTTAGAGTTTTGTCCTCTTACTGATCTATCCCATCGCCTCCTGCAAGAGAATGGCTGATAAAGCCAGTATAACCAGCTATACCTTGTTAGATATCTTTGCTATATCGAACCTCTCAACCCAGTTATCAGTCTCCCTTGATCCATCATAGGACATATCTATAATCCTAGTTAGATTGCTTATCGTTCCCTGAGGAAAATACGATACCTGGAATACTCCCGGTGAAGTGCTACACAGTATAATCTGTGTGCTTGCGGATTTATCCAATAGGCATAAGAAATACCAACAGGCGGTTAAGTGCGTCGGGGCTGAGCGGTGTGCTGCCATCGTCGGTGCAGAGCGTCTCTGTCTCCTCCTCAAGCCCACCATGGTCAGGGACGGAGGTAGCGACGCGGTTGAAGATCATGTACACAATGTTGACGAGAAGGATCGCCGGAGGTACGTAGCGCAATAGCGGCATCATACCTTTCGATTCATTGGTATTCTTCTCCTTCTGAACTCCCCACATGAGAGGGCAGAAATTGCAAGCATAGCGTGCTAATAACGTGTTTCGAGTGAATGTAAAAAGGAACAATGGAATGAGAATGAACAATAGTATTCTCATTGATCTGTATATGCATTATAAATACATGTCGTATGGACGCCACAGATGGGCACGCATGCAACCGTCCGTGGTGCCGAAGGTTCGTTTAGAGGAGAGGTGGGAGCGTGGAAGCGATTCCCTAGATGAGATTAATATTGCAGTTACAACAGTTCCTATGTCGAGCTTGTGAAGAATCATGGCCCTATTGGTTTTGGTGATTAACGACAAGTGGATGTTATTATGGCTAATGTGTGTTTTGTAGAGGCTATGCATAGCTTAGCCATAGTGAAAATTGTGAATGGGCATCAAATGGTTATCTATAGCCCCCAAGATGGATATCATTTCGGATTTCAAAGAGAGATGATGAAGACCCTAGAGTCATTGGTAGATGAAGGGCACCTAGTATAGATAGGGCTTTATTTGATCTTTGACCGTACTATCAAGGGGTGTTTGGATTAGTAGCTTGACTTAGGAGAGCTTCATGACTTAGGTGTGGTGCACACTTGACAACCTTAGCTCTAAGTAAGCCTATGGTGACTGTAAGATAGCCTAGAACAACTTCCATATTCATCACGACGAAAACCAAAGTTGAGAGAGCCTTCTTCTAGGCGACGCACGCTCGGTCCATGGCGACGGATGCGCGTCCCTCGCATCAGACGTTGGCGACGGACACTGGGGGAAACCCTAGTAGCGTTCGTCGCCCTACTAGAGAGGTTCCAGAGAGGCTCGATTTGCGATGGACGTGCCCGTCAGCAAGCCATCGGACGCTAGGGAGCGTCCGTTGGAATATTTCCAGAAACCCAAGAGTGCTCAGTTTGCATCGGACACTTGGTGCAGCGTCTATTGCCACAGCTTCGGAGCGTCCATTGGGCACTGTTTTGAACAGCAACTAGCCATTGGGGCAGGCATCAGAGTGTCCGATGCCAACTTAAAATGCCTATTTTTCCTACCCGTGGGCTGGTTGTGTGTGGGAGTATTTATACTCCACCACCCTCCTTCCCAACCTACCCTTTGCTCATTTGGATAGCTGAGAAACACTTTGTGAGGTTTGGGAAGAGAGCAAGAGCCGTAGTGAGAGAGATTTGCGAATCCACCCATGAATCCTCTCTCTAGTTCATCCAAGAGTTTAAGTGTGCATCCACTCGAGTTATGAAACTTGATTGAGTCAAGTGAAGATCCAAGCTTGTTACTCTTGGTGTTCGACATCACCTAGATGGTACGGTGGTGCTCGGAGGAAGGTTGTCGCTAGAAGGATTGTCGGCGGCCCTTCTCCATCGACTTGTGCATCGGTTGTGGGCGGTTCACCGAGCTAGAGTGGCAAAGAACCAGCCTGTGAAGAGCACTTAATCCTCGTGTTGGATTGAGGGGGAGCAATACCTTGTGATGTGCTCCAATGAGGACTAGGGGGGAGTGTCGACTCCTCGATACCTCGGAAAAACATCGTCGTGTCAAGAATCTCTAAATTTAGCTCTTTACATTCCGCACTTGTTCTTACTTTCCATACTAGAATTGTGTAGGGTGGTCTACCTTTCTATGCCTTGCTACCGCTTTCTAGCTAGGACACACTACCGGTAGGCTCTAGGGGGTGATTGTCATTTATTTAGGATTTCATATTTGCTTTAGAAATTTGAAATAAGCCCAATTCAACCCCCCTCTTGGGGATCTTGATCCTTTCAATTGGTATCAAAGCCTTGTTGCTCTAAATTAGGCTTCACCGCCTAGAGCAAGATGTCCCATGGGGATGGACCGCCACCCATGTTTGATGGGGATGACTTTCCATATTGGAAAGTGGGGATAGAGGCATACCTAGAGGCTGTTGATGCCGGCGTTCATAAAGCCGCCACCATTGGAGGTTCTATGTTCGCCGAAGATCCTTACTATGAGAAGAACAATGCTAATGCAAAAAATATCCTCTTCCTTGGCATTGGTAAGAATGTGTTCAACCGTGTGTAGAATTGCAAAACCGCACATGATGTTTGGACAAACATTTGTGCTCTACATGAGGGCACAAAGTGTGAAAGAGAGGAGCGCTATCACTTGATCATTGCCAAGATGAATGCTTTTGCTATGCTTCCTCATGAATGTGCTAATGACATGTACTCTCGATTGAATGTTCTTGTAGAGGAGTTGAATGGCCTTGGACTCACTGAAATGTCACCGGCCGATGTGGTGTGCAAGATTCTTTGTGTCTTACCAATTGACAAGTATGGACACATCGTCATGGTTCTTCACCAAGGCGGTCTCTCCGCATCTACACCAACACAAGTGTTGGGCAAGATCAATGCTCATGAAATGTACATGAAGAACAATGATGGTTCTTCATCCTCCTCCAAGAAGAAAGAAAAAGAGAAACAAAAAGAGAAGGAGGAGGACTTGGCTCTCAAGGCATCCACCAAGGAGAGATGCAAACTACAAGTGATGGTTGAGAGCTCAAGTGATGATGAAGATGAAGACAACATTGCTCTCATGGTTAAGAAGACCACCAAGATGTTGAAGAGGCTGAACAAGAATGGAGTCAAATTTGACTCTAAGAAGAAGAAATTCTTCACAAGCTCTTCAAGAAAGCCACTCTCTCAAATTGATTGCTACAATTGTGGGAAGCTTGGTCACTTGGCTCACAAGTTCCCCAAAGAGAAGCAAGACAAGCACAAGAACAAGAAGTTCAAGAACAACAAGGGCAAGCATGATGACTCAAGTGATGATGAGAAGAAGCAAGAAAATCCATTGAAGAAGAAGAAGAACTTCAACTTCCACAAGAATAAGAAGGATGGCAAGGCATATATTTTTGGTGATTGGCTCACCGACATTGAAGATTCAAGTGATTCATCCGATGATGAGAGTGAAGATGAGAAGGTGGTTGCTTTGGTGATTGGTTCTTCTATTCCACCGCCACCTCCTCCACCTTCATCGGGCTCATCCTCTACACACCTATGCCTCATGGCTAAAGGTGACAAGAAGGTACAAAAAGAGGATGATGATGATAGTGGTAGCTCAAGTGGTAGTGAAAGTGATGAAGAAGCACCTTCCTATGATGAGCTAATTAAAATTTGCAACAAATACTCAAGAATCATAAGGAAGTACAAAGCTAAAAATGACAAACTACTTGAGGTACAAGAAAACTTGCATGCTAATCTTGATGCCTTGTCTAATGCTAATGATGATTTGAAGCTTGAGAACAACACTCTCACATCTAGCACTAGTGAGCTCAAATCCTCACTCAAGCAAGCAAATGAGAAACATGATAAGCTTGAGAGGTCATCACAAGAGCTCCACACAAGGTATAACTTGCTAAAAGATGACTACAACCAAGTGAGTGAACATGGAACACTTGTGGTAGCTAATGAATTGCTTACACATGATCTTGCTACACATGTTGCTATTAACCCAGTTGTTAAGTGTGATATAGCTACTTCTTGTGAGGACTTGCTTGATGAAGTTGCTAGTGAGCAAAATTCTAAGTGCAAGGGCAAGAAAGTTGTAGAGGCCGACAAGTATGATGACTACATGAAGATGAGACAAGAGAACTCAAAGCTCAAGGAAGAGCTAATCAACCTCAAGTCAAACTAGCCATTGTCATCAAGCCGACTAGAGAAGAAGACAAGGATGCAACCACCTTGATCAACACACTCAAAGAAGAAAATACAAAGCTCAAGAGTGAGAAGATCAAGCTTGCAAGTGGTTTGGAGAAGTTCACCAAGGGACACAACCTTCAAAGTGAGCTCTTGATGAACACCGTGATGAAAACCGACAAGATGGGCATTGGGTTCAAGGAGAACCAACTCATGAAGGCAAAGGTCAAGATTGAAGCCAAGAATTACTACAAGAACAAGTACAATGGCAACAACTAAGAGAAACCAAAGCCCAAGCCCAATAAGTGCTTTGGATGTGGACTACAAGTTGGTCACTTTGAGTTTGAATGCAAGACTCCACCTCCCAAGACCTTGCCCAAGCACACAAGGCCATTTGCTCATGATACACACTTCATCATCAACAAGGATTCCAAGGGTAGACCACTAGTTGTGTTTCTTGGTCCCAAGATGAAAAACAAGCCTAAAGTGTTGTGGGTTGCTAAGGAGTTGGTTGACAAGGCTATGGGTCCCCACAAAGTGTGGGTTCCCAAACAACAAGCTTAACTCCAAGTTGCTTGTGTGTAGGTGAACTACAAGACCGGTGGGAGCCATTAGGTAATTGATAGTGGTTGCACTCAACATATGACCAGTGACCCCCGGATGTTCACCACACTTGATGAAGATTGTGCAAGTCAAGACAAGATTACATTTGGGGACAATTCAAAGGGCAAGGTGCAAGGACTTGACAAAGTGACTATCTCCAATGATCAATCAATATCCAATGTCTTGCTAGTGCAATCTTTGAGCTTCAACTTGCGATCGGTTGGTCAACTATGTGATCTTGGTTTCCAATGTCTCTTCATGCCAAATGAGGTAGTTATGACCAAGATTGAAGATTCATCATTGATATTCAAGGGATTCTGACACAACAATCTCTATCTAGTGGACTTCACTTCCAATGAGGCTAGTTTGCAAACATGTTTATTCTTCAAGTCTTCTTTGGGTTGGCTATGGCATATAATATTAGCACATGTGGGAATGTCAACTTTAAAGAAGCTTGTCAAGAAGGAATTGGTTAGAGGGATCAAGGATGTGATGTTTGAGAAGGACAAACTATGTAGTGCATGTCAAGCCTGCAAGCAAGTGGCAAACACCCATCCAACCAAAGCTTTCATGTCAACCTCAAGAGTCCTAGAGCTACTACACATGTATCTATTTGGAACTACCACCTATGCTAGCCTTGGAGGCAATCTCTTTTGCTCGGTGGTAGTTGATGACTATTCTAGGTATACTTGGGTGTTCTTTCTTCAAGACAAGGTAGAGACAACCGAAGTATTCAAGAAGTTTGCAACTAGAGCACAAAATGAATTTGATGTGAATATCAAGAAGATTAGAAGTGACAATGGCACCGAGTTTGCGAACACCAAGATTGAAGATTATTGTGATGAAGTTGGGATCAAGCATGAGGTCTCCGCCACCTATAACCCCTCAACAAAATGGTGTTGTAGAGAGGAAGAACCAGACTATAATCACTGTTGCTAGATCTATGCTTGATGAGTACAACACCCCCGAGAAGTTTTGGGCCGATGCAATCAACACCGCATGCTATGCGGCCAATCGGCTATTTGTCCAAAGGCTTCTCAAGAAGGCCCCCTATGAGCTTGTGAATGGGAAGCAACCGGATATATCATTCTTCCGAGTGTTTGTATGAAAAGTGTACATCTACACGAAGCGTCAACACTTGGGCCAGTTCCAAAGGCATTGTGACATTGGTTTCTTGGTTGGTTATTCACTTAAATCCAAGGCATACTGTGTATTTAACAAAGCCACCAGCTTAGTTGAAGAAACGTATGACTTGGAGTTTGATGAAACTAATGGCTCCCAAGGAGCGCTTTAGAATCTTGATGATGTAGGTGATAAAGAATATTCCCGTTGGTGCCATCAACCCACAAGAGGTGGAAGAAGATGAAGATAATGCAAATCAAGAGCCTTCTCCACCTCACACGCCTCAAGTTGATGAAGAACATGTGAGGGAAGCACAAGAAGATACCTTCATCCCTCATGATCAAGCCGAGGCACAAGCAAATGATGTTGAGGCACCACAACCACCTCCCCATGTGATTGATAGAAGATCTACACCTATGCTTCAAGCTCATCCACAAGACCTTATCATAGGGAGTCCATCAAGGGGGGTAACAACTCGATCTAGACTTGCTTCTTATGTTCAGAATCACTCTTTTGTTTCCTTTGTTGAGCCTACTAGTGTGGAAGATGCACTTGCGGATCCGGATTGGGTGAATGTTATGCATGAAGAGCTCAACAACTTCACCTGGGGCGAAGTGTGGACACTTGTAGAGAGGCCCAAAGGAGCAAGAATCATTGGCACCAAGAGGGTGTTTCGGAACAAAGAAGATGGTCAAGGCTAAGTTGTGAGGAACAAGGCAATATTGGTGGCAAAGAGGTTCTCTCAAGTAGAAGGACTTGATTTTGGAGAGACTTTTGTTCCAGTTGCAAGACTAGAAGCCATTCGTATCCTTTTGGCATATGCTTCACATCACAAAATGAAACTCTTTCAAATGGATGTGAAGAGTGCCTTCTTAAATGCTTTCATTAATGAACTTGTCTATGTCTCACAACCTCCCGGGTTTGAAGACCCAAATTGTCCTAATCATGTGTATAGGTTGTTCAAGGCGCTCTATGGATTGAAGCAAGCACCCCGTGCTTGGTATGAGAGGCTAAGGGACTTCCTACTCAAGAAGGGCTTCAAGATCGGGAAAGTGGATACCACACTATTCACCAAGAAGCTTAATGGAGAGATCTTTGTTTGCCAAGTATATGTCGATGACATTATATTTGGGTCAACAAACCAAGATCATTGCAAAGAGTTAGGTGATTTGATGTCCAAGGAATTCGAGATGTCAATGATTGGTGAGCTAACATTCTTTCTTGGCTTCCAATTGAAGCAAATGAGGGAAGGGACCTTCATATCTCAAGACAAGTACACTCAAGATGTGCTCAAGAAATTTAAGATGGGGGATTGCAAGCCAATCAAGACCCCCATGCCTACTAATCGACATCTCGACCTTGATGAAGGAGGTAAACCGATTGACCAAACTCTCTATCGCTCTATGATCGGTAGTTTACTTTACCTTACCTCTTCTAGGCCGGATATCATGTTTAGTGTGTGTATGTGTGCTAGGTTTCAAGCAAAACCTAAGGAGTCGCATCTATGTGTGGCTAAAAGAATCCTTAGGTACATAAGACACACCCCTAGCATTGGCCTTTGGTATCCCAAAGGAGCTCCCTTCCAACTTGTGGGCTATTCCGATTCGGATTATGCCGGGTGTAAGGTTGATAGGAAGAGTACCTCTGGAGGGTTCCATTTTCTAGGAAGATCACTTGTCTCTTGGTTTTCCAAGAAGAATAATAGTGTGACTTTGTCTACCACTGAGGCGGAATACATAGCCGCGAGAGCTTGTTGTGCACAAATCTTATACATGAAACAAACACTCCTTGATTACGGCGTTGTTTTAAAAGATGTTCCACGCTTGTGTGATAATGAAAGCGCCGTAAAACTTGCAAACAATCCGGTTCAACACTCTTGCACCAAACACATAGATATTCACCATCACTTTCTTAGAGATCATGTGGCACAAAAGCACATCACACTAGTGGGAGTTAGAAACGAAGAGCAATTGGCGGATATCTTCACAAAACCACTCGATGAATCAACCTTTTGTAGGATGAGGAATGAGTTAAATGTGCTTGATCACTCTAACTTCACTAAAAATGATCTTGTGTGAACCAACCATGCATTCATATGTAAAATAACATGTTTAATTTAGTAATTCACATAGGCTTGGCTAATGCGGTTGAGATAACCGCCCTCAAAGCGTGTGACAAAGCTTAACCACGGTTTAAACTTGCAAGCAACCTAGATTCAAATTCCAAGTATTGCATTGCATTTGCATGTGTTGTTTGTCGTTTCTTTTCGGTTAAGTTTGAGCATCCATTGGGTTCGTCCACTTAGGGGGAACATTCCAAGCTCAAGTCATGTCTATACCCCTCGTGTGGCATTTTGATGTCTCTTTGTTCTTTCAATTCAATCTATTTTGAGCTAAAAACTAGACTTAAGCCTATGTCAAACCATTTGCAAATGAGGGTTTGAGAGATGGTTCCCATATCAAGTCCAATCCTGTGTTATTTTATTCTTATTGGGATTGGGACTTGGTTGGGAGAAAGATGCAAAAAATCAGAATTGAAAAACTCTTTTGAAAAGCCATTGGACGCTAGGCTCCCTCTGCCCTAGCGTCTAACGTGATTGTCCGACACCAAGGTCAGCTTGGCTGAGGGGCATTGAACGCTCCCCAGCGTCCAATGCGAGGGCATCAGACGCATCTGATGGCTCTCGGTGCTCTCTGGATCCTCACTGCATGGGCAACGGACACTGCTCCGAGCGTCCGTTGGATTGCTTCGGAGCGTCGGTCGCCACATAACCGAGCGACATGTGTTTTTAAAACCGTTGTTCCTCTTTGGTTGTTTCGATCTATTTCGTACGTCTTCTTCCGCCGCCGTCTGTGTCCTTGCTCTCGCACGCCCTCGCCATTGCCGCCGCTAACCGGAGCTCGTCACCGCCGACGTGTTCCAGTCGAGGCACCATCGCACCACCCCGGTTTCTCCTCACTCTGTCTCGGGCGTTTTAGCCGAGCAGCGGATCTGTGCGCCGCTGTGGTGCTGCTCTCCAATGGCTCTCCCTCCGATCACCCGAGTAGAGTAGAGGCCCTCTTTGTGTGATCACCTCTTCTCTCATTTGCTAAGGTGATGCCCCACTGCATTCCTTTCTTACCTAACCCTAATTCAATCCTAGGGTTTGATCTTGATCACCTCCACCGTCTGCCATCCACCAAAAGCTAATTGCAAAATTCAATTCCTTGTTAGGTTTACGGATTGAAGTTGAGGATTGACAGAGGATTCTTATCTAATTCTTGTTTTCGCGTGTGTTGAGATAGACTCAAGATTCGATCTAGTGCTTATCTCGTTCATGCTTCTGATAGAAATTACTTATCTTTAGATTAATGCTTATGGTTATATATATCTCTCTAAATTCTATCATGCAGCGGGGTTGTGGATTTGACATTGGCAGTGACAGTGAACTCGGGGCAAAGCTCACGAGTAAGGAATGAGGCAAATCCTCGAGAGGACAGTCTAGGGCTTGAGAGCCACACTTGCAGTGATTGTTCAGTGGATTGTCTTTGATTGTGTCAGCTGTCAGTGGGTTTATTGTTGAGTTGATCTTCAGTGGAAATTGATCTTTGTTCCTCTCGTGCCCGACAATGGCACGCACGAAGAACGCCAGCCCTGTTCCCGGTAGTGGTGGTGACCCTCCACCTCCACTGCGTCCACCCACCGATCGGGGAAAGGGCAAGGCAAAGCAAGTTTCAAAGAAGTAGAAGAGACCTTTGATGGATCCAACATCAGTAGCAGCTTTAGCAGTAGTAGAGGAAACAAAGGCAGTTGAGCAGGGTGGACGTCGCGCCGTCTTGAGGATTGGTTCCCCTCCTCGCCATGGAGTGTGTCGTGAGTCCCCCTCACGGACGGAGACAGAGGCAGCTCCAGCGTCAGAGACAGAGCCCCCAGAAGCTAAAGAGGGAGAGGAGGCTGAGCAGGCAGAGGCTACAGAGCAGACTTCTGTTGAGGACTTGGTCACCCGCCGTGCTACCCGCTCTCGCTATTAGGTGCCACCTAGGCCCGATGGTCCGAGACGCAGTGACAGAGATCCACCTCGACCATGTGTACCCGACGTTGTGAGGTACCAGGTCCGCGCTATCACGGCAAAGAAAATTCAGGACATGCGCTTCATGGACTTTCAGACGTGGTTTCTAGTCAGCGGGATCCTTGTGCCGGTGATGACTTCTATACCACCTTTCACAAGGACTTCTACAGAGGCTTTGTGGAGACCGGAGTGCAGATTCGAACTCAGAGGGTTTTTTTCCATTCCAGTCGATCATAGATGTTGGAGGGCCAGAGATTGCTCAGTACTTAGAGTATCTTCCAGGATTGACAGGGCTTATAGGCCGCTCAGGTGCTTACTAGGAGGACTAGGTCAGACAGTTATACGCCTCTCTGGGTGTCTCCCGACCACGACTTCATTCATTTTGCGTTCAGAGGTCAAGACCACCAGATTTATGCTACCAGATTCAGAGAGATCTTCCACCTTGAGGCGTTAGAGATTAGATTCACACTTTGTGCTATGGAGATCAGGAGGCCCCTCGTCGACCTCACGACGGAGAGTTACCCTCCACAGATTTTGTGTGACCTTGCTTTCTGGAGTCATTCGTGGACGAGTCTAGTCGACGCCCGTGTGACCTCACGCCGACTACCCGCATCCTAAACAAAGTGATGAGGCACACTTTACTTCCCAGAGTTGGAGCACGCGAGGCCATTACTCACTTACAACTGTGGTTACTTGCTCACTTAGTTTTCAAAGAGCAATTTGATATTTGGGATCTCTTAGTCAGTGAGATGTAGGATACCATTGCAGAGGGTTACAGATGTCACCAGCAGCTACCCTACGCTCATTGGATCTCTTGGTTACTAGTTGCTCGAGGTACTTCAGCAGTTCTCACTACTACAGTCACTCGCTCAGCCACTATGTTTCTGAGTACAAAATGTCATAGCCATTGTCTCACATTGGCAGTGGATGTGGCCGACGCAGACAGGGCCCTCACACTCGTCAGACCGACATCCCGTCGGATACATAGGAGCAGTAGGACATTGTCGTCCAGGGACTAGCAGAGTCCGAGCTTGCAGATTTGGATGCTCAGCCAGAGGGTGATGCCTACAGAGAGGATCCCTCGTCTGACACCTCTGATGAGGACTACTGGCCTATACCTGAGTATACTCCACGCTCACACGACCACAAGGTCGGTCAGTGGCTCTAGTTTAGCTCCACCACCAGCTCTAGATGCTTCACAGGCCACTCTGATTGCACTACTCACTCAGATGCAACAGAGTCAGTAGCTATAGACAGACGAGCTACTTTGTCAGGCTGAGGAGCAACATCATCAGTTAGAGGAGTAGAGACAACATGCAGAGGAGGTCAGGAGGCTTGCAGCGCAGCAGCTTGCAGCCCAGGCTTGGTCACAGGCCAGATAAGATGAGTTTCAGTTATAGTTCCTAGCCTACCAGAGACAACAGACTGAGATTCAGAGACAGTATACTAAGATACTTAGCCGTCTCCTTGGCACTAACGCTGTACCCTCTCCGTCACCGTAGCTTGAGGGACCCAGCCCCTCACAGTTCGCTACACAGACAGGTCCTTCAGTGATAGTGGTACCGACTCTAGCATTACAGCCCAGCGGGTTACAGAGTCAGCCACTAGCTTCGCCAGAGTTCCATACACTGATGACACAGGTGTCCTCTTGGTTGGCTTCCCTGGGTGACTACCAGACTGGCTGAAGGACTGAGAACGGCAACCAAAGGGGGGGGGGTGAATGGAAGCCTCAAATTTCTCTCGAAATGTTCGGGCCACTCTTCCCAAAAACCAAACCCAGTAGCTAAGTGCTCAACCTGAAACCCCCAAACTCAGGTTCTCAACCCCTAGGGAAAAGAGGCAAGAACCTAGGCAAAACAGGCGCAAACAGTGACCATCGGACCACTTGATCAAGACCACCGGACCATAGCACAAGGTTCGGAGCCTTGGTCCGACGCTTCTGTAGGTGACCGTCGGACTGGTCCGACGCCCACTTTTGAAAGTCCGACGCCCACACAGAAATCACATAGTGAGTGCCAAAGCTCCGGACCTCTGGTCTGACGCTCACTGTCGGACTATGGGAAGTAGTCCGGTGCTCACTCCAGCCTCTGCGCAAAACAACACAACAAGCTCCCTAGCTCCGTACTTTGGTCCAACGCTCACCGTCAGACTAACGCACCTGGTTTGACGCCCTTCGCTGCTTGACACTTTAGCTGGTCAAGACCACCGGACCACTTGCAATGGTCCGGAGCTCGGGGAAAGTCGTTCGGAGGATGGTCCGACGCTCTCGAGTAGAAACTCTGAAACCCGCAAAAATAGTTTCCACTCCGCCAAATCTTCCCAAAACCCAACCAAATGATCACCAACTGCAACCAAACTTTGTAGGCATGATCCTAGTGTAGTTGGGGAGCTATCCCGAAGAAATCATTGCTCAATTTGGCTTAGAGCAAAGGGAGGAGAAGAGATTTGGGGAAAAGCACAAGAACGAAGAACTCCACAAAGAAAACGCCCGATCTACGCACTCATGAGGTTTGAGGAGAATTCCTTTGGTGCAAAGAAGCTCCTCACGATTATGCACAACTTGGTTCAAACGGATTTGCAAGAGCTACTCTCTACAAAGAGAAATCATCTTGGGAAAAGAGGGAGCAAAAGCAAAATGCGAAGAACACAAGCAAAACGGGGACACAATCACGAAATCAAAGCCACCATGGCTTACGGAGGTTACGGCCTCCGATTCCTCGCAACAAACCAAAGTTCTTACAAAGGTTGGTAGAAACAACCTAGGGATTTCATGAACTAGAGAGAGGGAGAGAGGAGCAAGTGATTAGGGTTCAAGAGATAGGATGAGGGATACCCCTTAACCCCCTACTTATCGGGCTTTGTCTATTTCCCAAATACCCTCCTAGATACATTGAGTGAACTACCTAGCCTAAGCATTGTAGTCCAAGCTCCGGAAAATATCTCCCGCATTTTGAATGGACGGCCCCGCTTCCTGCCAGGAGTTGCCATTGCCTCGACGCAACCTCCAGGATTCCGCCACGTGCCATCCCCGCTTCCTCGGAAGCCCGCCTAGGTTTTGAGGCCCAAACCCAGGAAACCCGCCACCGGTAGCTTTGGGCTCAACTACCGAACCCTGAGTTTTGTGGCCCAAACTCGGAAACCGACGCGGATGGTTTTGAGGCCCAAACCACCAAACCACTCGACGCAAGCCACCTTGTCTTCGCCCGGTCGGACTCCGAGTCCCCTGAGCCTCCGCTCGACTCGTGCGTCCACCGTCTTGACTCGAACCACTCGGTCTACCTCCATGTCTTCTTGCACTCGCCGGTGCCAAGTACTAGCCACCACAGCTAGTCCGCCGGCGTCCATGGTCCCTCAGCCCGAGCCCTGCTTCCTCCCTTCACCGCTCTCGGTCCATCAGCACGGCAAGCCTCTACTCGATCTTCTCCACGCCATTGACCACTGTCACTAGGCATATCACCTGCACACCACAAGCCGATAGACAGGCACACATTTTCTTTCGCAAAGGGTTAGGGTAAGCCACTCAAACTGAACCGCTCAAGTGTTGGGCAATCACTCATCACAAAACTGAACTACATGGGTACTTATCCACCATGTGTTCACAATCTCCCCCTTGATGAGTGCATTGTCAACTCAAGTGCATTTCAGATTTGAGCCACAAGGTAACGCTCTCCAAATGACCAAAAAACTGTGAAAGCCAAAACGGGGTCACTTGAGAGAAGCAAAAACGAGTCCAAAACTTGGTTCCCAAAGACGTGGGCAACGGCTCGACGCAACCAAGCAAAACAAAGCTAGCCCTCAAGAAGATGCAGAAAATGGGCTCAACACCGCTAGCACATCCAAAATACCAAACACAGTTCTCAAAGCTCAGAAAGCCAATTGAAACACCGAGGGAACTCCAATGATACCAATTAAAAAAATTAACGCTCAAGAAGCACTCGAAACCTGTCGGAGCCAACAAAGCAAGCTAGACCCTCCAGAAGAGGCAAAGGCTCAACACATCTAGCAAAAGCTCCCCCTGGGGAAAAGCACACTAAAGATACCAAATGAGCTCCTTAGGGAAAAAGAAGCCCACAAAACTCCCCGTTGACCAAAGAAGCTCTAAACTAATGAAACCAATGAGATGCACTCTTTCTCCCCCTTGGAAGTAGATGGCTGAAAATGGAATGAAATGCACATCTCTCCCCCTTGTTGACACATGTAGCTCATCAAACATCAACAACTCAAGATCCAGCTACAAATGCCATGAAATGCAAAATGATTGCAAAAGCTTCATACTTAGAGCTAAGACAATGAATAGATGCTCTAAGTGATGTGATCCTGTGAGAATAGGAACAGCTCTACGTGCCCAACAAAGACTCAAGTTGAGCTTAAGATCACCTTAGAAGCTATTTTACAGAGCATATCATGTGAGAGCAGAGAAAGGGTATCACCTCCTAGAGACAGCTAGACATGGCAAGCAAGATAGGATATATCTCAAAGCAATCTCATGTATAGCAAGTAAAACTATCCCTTAGCAAAGTTCATACAACAAGCCAATGACCCAACTGAATGAATTTTCCAAATTTGAGAGTTTTGTAGCCAATTTTCAGTTTTAGGCACATTTATGTTGTATGCGAGTGGTTGTAAGCAAAGTGATGCCACTGCTTACCAACCGGGCGAAGTCAAAGGACTTGACACACCGGTTTTGGTCATACACAACACCGCTCAAGTATCGACCCATATGGGAAGCAGTCTCGAACACACGGTGAAGTGCTCACAATGCAGACCCAACTCGATCTTTCCAATTCACAAAACAGAGAGTAATTTCATTTTAGATATTAATCATGGTGCTCAAAGGTAGTGAATGAAACAATTAAGAGCCATAGTTACAGGCTATATACAAGGCAGCCAAGAAGGATCTTCAAAAGCCTACACATGCTAGTGCCATTTCAGAGGTGACATGGGGAATTAAATTCAGTTTTAAAGCTTTGCTAACTTAGCTCTATTGCATATCTAGAGATCAAAAAGAGTCTAAGTTAGGCAAGACCATAGACACATAAAATACCTCAAACAGAGCATAGATTCATTATATCGGCTATAAGTATGGAGCTTGAAATGAACTATGTCACAAATGCAAATGAGATGCACAATGCAATGACACCAACTAACACTAACAAGACACCAAAAGTGAAGAAAGACAAAGAAAAGACAAAGAAAAGACAAAAAGAACCCAAAAGAACTATTAAACACAAAAAAATTCCTCCTCTAAAAAGGAAAGCAAACACCCAACTTGCCCCGAAGGCGAGAAAACGCAGCTTGATCCAAAGGTTTTGTGAGAATGTCCGCAAGCTGGTTTTGGTTCTTGACATGCCAGAGGTCAATGTCGCCCTTCTCATAATGATCACGCAAGAAGTGAAAATGGACCTCAATGTGCTTGGTCTTAGAGTGAAGCACAAGATTTTTGGCCACACTAATTGCACTCGTGCTATCGCAAAGCAGAGGCACCTTAGTAAGCTCAAGACCGAAATCTTTCAAAGTGGCAATCATCCAAATCCAATGCGAGCAACAGCTAGCCGCAGCAACGTACTCCGCTTCGCACGTCGACTGTGCCACGCTAGACTGCTTGCGAGAAGACTAAGAAACCAAAGAAGACTCAAGAAACTGGCAAGTCCCAGAAGTGGACTTCCGATCAAGTCGGCAACCGGCAAAGTGGGCGTCAGAATAACCGCAAAGCACAAGAGAGGAAGAGGTGGAGAACCAAAGACCAAATTCGGGAGTGAAGCGCAAGTACCTCATGATGCATTTCACCGCCTGCTTGTGCGAAGTCCGTGGGGACGCCTAAAAACGAGCAGATAGGCAGACGGCGAACTGAATGTCCGGCCGGGTCGCCATCAGGTACAGAAGCGACCCGATCATGCTGCGGTACTCCGTCTAGTCCACCGCCTCTCCTTCCTCGTCCGCATCCAAGGCAGTCATAGTCGACATGGGCGTCGAAAGAGGCTTTGCCTCACCCATGTCAAACTTCTTCAAGATATCCTTCGTGTACTTTCCTTGGTGCACGAACGTCCCTTCCCGGGTTTGCTTGATTTGCAACCCGAGAAAGAAAGTCAACTCTCCCATCATGCTCATCTCAAATTCCCTGCTCATAAGATCTGCAAACTTTGCAAAAAGAGCATGAGAAGAACCACCAAAGATGATATCATCCACGTATATTTGGACAAGGAGAGTGTCTTTGCCTTGCTTGTGGAGAAACAACGTCTTATCTACCGATCCCATTTTAAAGCCCTTAGCAAGCAAAAAGGTTTTTAGCCTATCATACCATGCTCTAGGTGCTTGTTTCAAACCATAGAAAGCTTTGTGAAGTTTAAAAACATGGTTTGGAAACTTGGGATTTTCGAAACCGGGAGGTTGTTTAACATAAACTTCCTCCTCTATGTAGCCGTTTAAGAAAGCACTTTTAACATCCATTTGAAAAAGTTTAAAACCCTTAGAAGCCGCAAAAGCTAGAAGGATTCTAATGGCTTCTAAATGAGCTATGGGAGCAAAGGTTTCCTCATAGTCTATTCCCTCCTTTTGAAAAAAGCATTGAGCTACCAACCTAGCCTTGTTGCGCACTACTACCCCATCCTCACTTTGTTTTTGAAAACCCATTTGGTACCTATAGGGTGGCAACTAGGTGGTGGAGGAACTAAGACCCAAACGCGGTTTCACTCAAAGTTTTCTAACTCCTCATGCATCAAGTGAGGGGGTATTTATAGTCTTTTAGGGAGATTGGGCCTTTCTCCAAGTGGGTGTGCCTAAGAACTATTGGGGTCCGGGCAGCCTCAATTTATCGGGCCTCGGCCAACCCTACCTGGGCCGGATGCATCAAGTGAGGGGGTATTTATAGTGGAGAGGGGTATTTACAGTGTTGAGCGGTAACCCAATGCATGGACCCGACGGGGAAAGTGTGGGCGTGTGTTAAATGTAATCTTGCCAGCTGGTTGTATATCGATTCAAGTCTCCGCCTCCCACCGAATAGTGGGAGATTATGCTGAGCTTCACCATGATACAACTCCATGTGACATCGCAATGGTTCTACTAAAATATTGACAAATGAACTGGATATGGTATTATCTTATTGTTTGATTAGATCAAGTGAGTGCTCTAGTACAGGTGCAAAACCTAGAGATAAATAATAGGATGGAAAATGGCTGCTCTCTAATAATCTTAGTTGTTTCATCTTTCTCGCGTTTCCGCAAAAACAAAGTTTATCCAGATCCACATAAATAGCCATGCATATCCTTGGAGTCTTTATTTTCAGTTAGACGGGTAAGTCTAGCTGAGTACACTCCCGTACTCAGGGTTTATCCCGTTTGTTGCAGATGGCCAAGTATACTTTGGCTATTGTAAGCACTGTCTCTATCCTGTCGAAGGAGAAGAGGAGTAGGCTTTGGGCAAGGTCTTCTACGAGCTCATCTTTTGCTGTTGTTAGACGTGATCTCGTGGACACCCCTATTTATTAATGGTACTAGCGTGGAGTGAAAACTTTGGGTTCGAGTTTTAAAACAATGTTTTATTTGACCACATGTGTTGTGGCGTGAGTACTACTTTATTTGGGACAAAGTGTTGTAATAACTTTATTTCGTACTTCAAGTTTTTTGTTTAATTGTTGGTTTGTTCGAATGTGCATACCTGAGTTTGCACGATCTTGGTTGGAGATATGATTGTTAGAAATCCTTCGAGATTTCCGGACTACCGGGATTATATGGGCTCAAGTTTTTAAAGCGGTCGTTAAATCGGCTACTTTGGTACTTGATCTCTTATAATTTGGGCGGTTCTGCCACATCATTTGATTATTGGAAGAGGAAGATGAAGATGCATCTAGGCTCAATACATGAGAAGGTGTGGAGTGTGACCGAACATGACTTTGTCATTCTTGATGAAGCTGCTCCCACACCTAGAGAGCAAGAGAACCGGCAATGCAACACCATGACACTCAATGTGATCTACAATGACATTGATTCCAAGGTGTTTGAGCAAATCAAAGATCTTGAGAAGGCAAGTGAAGTGTGGAAGAGACTTGAAGACACATATGAGGGCACTTCAACGATAAAGAATGCCAAGTTGTACATACTCAAGAACAAGCTATCTCACTTCAAGATGAAGGATGATGAGTCTATCCCGGAGATGTTCCATAGGCTCCAAGTGATCATCGATGATCTCAAGAGCTTGGGTGAGAAGGTCAAGGATGAGGACTTCTCCAACCGGTTTCTTGGTTATTTGCCCAAGAAATACAAAACCTTGAGGCAAATAATTAGGAGAGATAGTTTGGATAAGATCACTCCCAATGAAGTACTTGGTGAGATCATGACCGAAGAGTAATACAATGAAGAAAGTGAAGAAGAAGAGGTCAAGGAAGAAAATAAAGAAAAGAAGATCTTAGCCTTCAAAGCTTCATCATACAAGAGCAAGGGAAAAGCAAAGAAGCAATAATCTAGTGATGATGAAGATGCAAGTGATGATGATGATGAGATGATGGCCTTCTTCGTGCGCAAGTTTGGCAAGTTCATGAAGAAGAAGGGCTATGGTCCTAGAAAGAGAAGAGATAACTTCAAGAGCAAAGAATATGAGAAGAGATGCTACAAGTGCAAGAGCACCGGTCACATGATTGCGGATTGTCCCAATCATAGTGATGATGAGAAGAAGAAGAGCAAGCATGACAAGAAGGGGAAGAAGCTATCCTTCACCAAGAAGAAGGGTGAATCTTATATGGTGACTTGGGATAGTAGTGACTCTTCCAATGATGACTCTAGTTATGATGAGAGGAAGAAGTCCAAGAAGAAGGCAATGGCAAGCATAGCTATCAACAACAAGCCATCCATCTTTGATAGTCCATCATGCTTCATGGCTAAGCCAACTAAGGTACAATCTCATGATGATAGTGATAGTGATGATGATAGTAGTGATGATGAGGAGGAGTACTCTAAGGAGGAACTAGTTGATATGATGAAGCAAACTTATGATTGCTTTGAGACAAAGAGTAAGGAGTGCAAAGAATTGAACAAGAAGCTTAAGGCTCTTGAACAATCCTTTGATGAACTCAATGGCTCTCACGAGAGGCTAATGGAATCCCATGAGAAGCTTGAGAGGACTCACCATAAGCTTGAAAAGGCTCACTCCTCTCTCCTTGATCAAAACAAGGTTAAGGTTGTTGCATCATGTAACATTGGAGTAACTTGTGATATTCTAGATGAATCATTTTTCAATACTATCATTGTTGCCCCAACCGAAACACAATGTTGCACTTCCACTTGCACATGTGATAGCTCAAAGGATGATGCTACACTAGTGATTGAAAATGAAAAATTGAAACATGATGTTAGTGAACTCACTCATGCTTTGGGTAAGGCATATGGTGGAGATGCCCACTTGCTAAAGTGCTTGGGTAGCCAAAGATTCTCCCTTTGCAAAGAGGCAACAAGGGAAAGTCGGCCTTTGTAACTCCTAAGCCTAGCTTTTTGAGGAGCAATGGCCGGTTTTGCAACAAATGCAAGCAAATAGGGCATGTTGACCAATATTGCAAACTTAACATGAGCCAAACCAAGTTTTCTAAAGCTACCTCTATGCACTTTGATTCATGTTATATGCTTACCAAAAGTGCTAAAGGTATCATGGCTAAGTATGTTGGCACACCTATTGTTTTCCCAAAGTAGAAGGCTATTTGGGTGCCAAAATCCTTGGTCACTAACTTTGGAGGACCCAAACAAGTATGGGTACCTAAGATAAACTAATTTGTTTTGTAGGTAAATTACAAAGCCGGAGGAAGGCATTGGGTGCTTGATAGTGGGTGCACTCAACACATGACCGAGGATTCTAGAATGTTCAAATCAATCAACTCCAACACCAATGATGGCATTGATAGTATTACTTTTGGTGATAATGGCAAGGGCAAGGTCAAGGGTCTTGGTAATATTGCAATATCCAATGACTTGAGCATATCCAATGTCTTGCTAGTTGAGAGCTTGAACTTCAATTTGCTATTAGTAGCTCAATTGTGTGTTCTTGGATTCAAATGTATATTTGGAGTAGATGATGTTGAGATCATTAGTGTAGATGGTTCAAACTTGATCTTCAAAGGATTTAGATATGAAAACCTCTACCTAGTTGATTTTAATGCTAGTGAAGCTCAATTGTCAACTTGCTTGCTCACTAAATCAAGTATGGGTTGGTTATGTCATAGAAGGCTTGGTCATGTTGGGATGAAACAATTGAATAGATTGATCAAACATGACTTAGTAAGAGGCTTGAAAGATGTTGTGTTTGAGAAGGATAAACTTTGTAGCTCTTGTCAAGCCGGCAAACAAGTTGGTAACACCCATCCAAAGAAGAGCATGATGAGCACTAGTAGAGCATTTGAGTTGTTGCACATGGATCTATTTGGACCAACAACATACACTAGCATTGGAGGGAACAAGTATGGATTTGTGATAGTGGATGATCTTACAAGATACACTTGGGTATTCTTTCTCAATGACTAGAGTGATATATTTGCCACATTCAAATCTTTTGTCAAGAGTTTGAAACCACTATCAAGAAAGTAAGAAGTGACAATGGAAGTGAATTCAAGAATACAAGAGTTGAAGAGCTATGTGATGAATTGGGAATCAAGCATCAACTCGCGGCCAAGTACACTCCACAATCAAATGGCCTTGTTGCGAGGAAGAATAGAACCTGGATTGACATGTCAAGATATATTCTTAGTGAGTACAATGTGAGTCAATCCTTTTGGGCCGAAGCTATCAACACCGCTTGCTACTCTAGCAACCGGTTATATTGTCACCCATTGATGTAGAAGACTCCATATGAGCTATTGAACGGAAGAAAGCCGAACATTGCATACTTTAGAGTCTTTGGTTGCAAATGCTACATCTTGAAGAAAGGCACAAAATTTGGGAAGTTTGACAAGAAGTGTAATGAAGGGTTCTTACTTGGTTACTCAACAACAAGCAAAGCCTATAGAGTTTGGAATTCGGCTAGTGGTATACTTGAGGAGGTTCATTATGTTGAATTTGATAAAACCAATGGCTCACAAGTTGAAAATGAGAATCTAGAAGATGTGAGTGGTCCTCAATTGTCAAAGACTATGAAGAACATAGATATTGGTGATTAACATTGAAGATGACAAAGATCAAGTGCTCAACTCACCTCAAATGCAAGCTAGTGGATCTCAAGTACAAGATCAACAAGTTGCTAGTTCATCTCAACCAAGCTCAAGCAATCAATTTCCAACTCTCTAACCAACCAACATTGCAAGAGATCACCCCATTGATCAAATTGTTGGTGACATTACATGTGGTTTTCAAACAAAATCAAGATTAGCATCCTTTTGTGGGCACTACTCCTTTGTATCATCCATAGAGCCAACAAAGATTGATGAAGCCCTACAAGATGTTGATTGGGTCAATGTTATGCATGAAGAGCTGAACAATTTCACTAGGAATCAAGTTTGGGAACTAGTTGAAAGACCCAAGAACTACAATGTGATTGACACAAGATGGGTATTTAGAAACAAACAAGACCAAAATGGTATAGTTGTGAGGAACAAAGCAAGATTGGTAGCTCAAGGGTACACTCAAGTTGAGGGTCTTGACTTTGGAGAAACTTATGCACTGGTTGCAAGATTAGAGGCAATAAGGATTCTATTGGCCTATGCATGTGCACACAACATCAAGCTATACCAAATGGATGTGAAGAGTGCTTTCTTGAATGGATACATCAATGAGCTAGTATATGCTGAGCAACCTCCCGGATTTGAAGATGACAAGAAGCCCAACCATGTGTACAAGTTGAGGAAGGCTTTTTATGGCTTGAAGCAAGCACCTAGAGCATGGTATGATAGATTGAGGGATTTCCTTCTATCAAAAGGGTTCATCATGGGAAAGGTTGACACTACCCTCTTCACCAAGAAGCTTGGCAAAGATCTATTTGTGCTCCAAATATATGTGGATGAACTCATATTTGGTTCAATCAATCAATAATTTTGTGAAGAATTTGGCAAGATGATGGCAAATGAGTTTGAAATGTCAATGATTGGTGAACTTAGCTACTTCCTTGGTCTTCGAATCAAGCAATTGAAGAATGACACCTTTGTAAGTCAAGGCAAGTACATCAAGGATATGATGAAGAAGTTTGGCTTAGAAGATTCTAAAGGCATTAACACTCCAATGGGCACTAATGGACACTTGGATAGTGATGCTAGTGGCAACATGGTGGATCAAAAGTTGTATCAGTCTATGATTGGAAGCCTACTCTATGTGACCGCTTCTAGGCCAGATGTGATGTTTAGTGTATGCATGTGTGCAAGATTCCAAGCCTCTCCAAGAGAAACTCACTTGAAGGCTACAAAGAGAATATCGAGGTACTTGAAGCATACACAAGATGTTGGATTGTGGTATCCCAAGGGGTCCAACTTTGAGTTGATTGGATATTCAGACTCCGACTATGCGGGATGCAAGATCGATAGAAAGAGCACATCGGGCACATGTCAAATGCTAGGCATGACACTTGTATCTTGGTCATCAAAGAAGCAAAATAGTGTTGCACTCTCTAACGCCGAAGCCGAATACATAAGTGAGGGTAGTTGTTGTGCTTAATTGCTTTGGATGAAGGAAACTTTGAATGACTATGAAATTAATTTCAGGCAAGTGCCATTGCTATGTGACAATGAAAGTGTGGTGAAGCTAACCAACAATCCGGTTCAACATTCAAGAACCAAGCACATTGATGTGAGGCACCACTTCATAAGGGACCATCAACTAAAAGGTGATATCAAAATCACAAGTGTTGGCACCGATGATCAACTTGCTGATATATTCACAAAGCCATTAGATGATAAGAGGTTTTGCAAGCTAAGGAATGAATTGAACATTCTTGCCTTCTCAAATATGTGTTGATGCACCCCCCATATATGACATGCCTCTCCTTCGAGCTATACAAGGTACAAATTGATTGACATGTCATTCATCCAATATTTGGACTTGTTAGTGCATCTAGACATCAATTCATTAGGCTCATTCATGAAAATTAAATGATTTGATGCTTATATGGTACCACTATTGCTTCTATGCTTGAGATGATCTAGTGGTAGCATATGACATATTTGTGGGCTTGCAATCCTAGTGTTTGATCTAGAATATGAACTTCAAATATTTAGCTCAACATGTGCAAGATAACCATTCTAGGATGTGTGAACAACCTTGTCCATGGTTTAAACCGAGTTAAATACCTTGGGGCAAGTAATCTAGATTGAACAACAACTAAGCTTCTCTCCAATAATCAATCCTTTTGAGCACATATTTTATGATAATAGATGGCAAAGGGGGAGAAGTAAGTAGTACAACAAAGAAAAATATTTTTGAAAATGAATGAAAGAACACAAGTAGGGGGAGCAAGCCTATGAATAAAGTTGTTGCATATCTTTGTGCATTCATAAGTGCTTTGTAACACCCCAAATTTTGCTTCAAAAAAAATGTAATAAAATGATTGTTTTATTAATTTTTGTGTTCATGAAAACATAGGAAATAAATTTTTTCATCAAATTAAAACTTATCTTAAGGTTTAGTAACATTGTTTGTGCATTCATGCTGGTGCATTTATCTTATTGAGATGAGTGGAGTTTCAAAATTCAAACAGGATTTCAAAAACAGAGTTTTAAAAGAGCTTTGAAGTAAGAAGAAAAATAAAGAAGAAAATAAAAAGAAAACCCCTCCCTCAGCCCCCTCGTTGCTTTTATCCCAGCACCCTTCTCTCCCCTTTCTTGCCTCGCAGGCCCAAGCCGGCAACAGGCCTGCTCTCCCCTCCCTCTCCTCGCGCGAGGCCCAGCAGGCCGGCCGTTGCTCCCACCGCGCAGATGCACCACTCCCCGCTCCCTTGGCTCGCTGACGAGGCAACCCCACGCGTCAGCCACCGATGTCGTCTTCTTCCTCCGGATGGAAGGACGCCGACGCCTTCCATCTTCGTTGCCGCGTGAATCCCCCTCCAATCCTCCCCTTCCTTTCTCCATTCACGCTCCGGGCTATATAAAGCTGAGCCCCTGCACCACACCGCCTCCACCTTGCCCTCTCGGAGCACCGCAGAGCCCCAGCCACCACCGCAGACCTAGCGCCGAGCCGCCGTCGCTGCTTGGACGTCGGGGTACACTGCCGCCACCTTCAACCGCTCCCCGAGCTTCGCGTTGTGGTAAGGAGAGCCCCAGGAGCTCACTTTCCCTCTCCTTCCTCTCTGGTTCACTCGCGCGGCCTCGTTCCACGTCCGCTATGTGTCCTGTGCCGCTCCACCGCGCGGACGCCTCGCTCTCGGGCAAAATCGGATCAACCGTTAGCACCATCGTGCTCGCCACCATCTCCTCTCCCTTCCTGTTCTTTTAGCGCTGAGAATCGTGCTCTGTAGTAGCGGATTGAATCCCGCCGCCCAACTTCGGCCATGACGCCGCCGCGTTCCTTTCCTACTCGGCGAACCGCCCTCTCTCCCTCCCCGATCTAATCTCCTCCATCCATTCCTGATCCAACGGTCCAGATCTCCCGATACCTCTTCGGCCCACGTTTTTGCAAAAGAAACCCTGAGCTTTTTAATGTACGAACCCGTAGTCCATAGCATATTCTAAGTTTACGTTTTCTTTTTCCCAAAGCGAATCCAATCTGTTTCAATTGAAAATACGCTTTTCCTTTTCCAAAATGTAAACTATGTCTGTTTCAGTTAAAATGTGCTTTCAGCTTTTTACAATAATGCCACCAACTTCTTTTGCTCATAAAATATCTGTTTCAACTCCGTTTTGATCCATTCAAATTGCGTTAGATTCATAGCGACGAGATCTACATGATGAAACCCTGACCACTCATGTTTTGAAACTTTTAAAATATAGATTTATTTAATGTCTTTTAAAATTCAAGTTTAATCTCTAAATCTTGTTTTCTTCGTAAATTCTCTGTTTTAGATCCGATTCAACTTGTTCAAGTTGCGTTGGCTTCGTAACAATATAATCTTCGCATAAATGATCTTTAATACCATGTTAATAGCTATGTAATTTCATGGTTAACTCCTAACTTGATTAATCACTATGCAAACTTGTTTTATATATAAAATAATGATAGTTTCTACTTCATTTTCGAAATCCAAATACAAGTTTTACCTAATATAATCAAGGTGTTTATATGAAATCATTTATACACTTTCTTACATAGTTAAAATTGATAAAGCCTATAGTTCTCTTTTATAAAAGCAAATCTTCCGTTAGTGGTATCTTTCTCATCGTAGCTTCGATTAGTGTGTTCTTCGCGACTGTGTGATCGTAGAGATGGGTAGATTTATTTTCTAAATCCTTTTTCATTGATTGATGCATTGTTATAAATAGATATGGTGTATGCTTTGTATTCTTGATTAGGTGTTTGTGTGGTGCTTTGTGGTCTTGTCCAATCGGTGAGTTTTACATTGGAGATCAAGGTGAAGTTGGTATTTTTGAAGATCTTGGAAGACTTGAACTAGAAGAGGAATCTTATTTTAAGGCAAGTATTACATGGGATTATCCTTGTTGTCCTATTCATGATAATCACTCATTAATCATATGCATGAGTTTCCTTGTTACCATATAAGGCTATCCTAGTATTGTACCTTATACCTTGTCACCCTAGGAACATATGCATTTGGGTAGTATGATGCTAGTGCCAAGCAAATGACTATGATCATGTAAAATTGATTAATGATATATGCAATGACAATAAAAGATGACTTTTTAGCAACGTGGACTATAGGTGGAACAACAGGCACCTCAACCTGTGTTCTTACTCATAGGGATATTTCTGTAAGTAGATTACCCCAGGACTTACAGTGCAACCACAAGCTATATGGCTCTAGCTTGACTTAGTATTAGACTTCTACTGGTTTGTGGCAACTTACCCGAAAGGGCGCAAGAGGGGCTCACCTTAGTGCCCTCGTAAGAGGGGTAGCACTAACCATTGAGGAAACTTATAGTGGGTTGTTACCTACCAGTGGACCCTGTGAACGGTCTCATAGTGTACCCTGTTCCACTTCCTTGGTAGAAGTGATGGCATATGGGGATCACGACTTGTGGGTAAAGATGTATGACCTCTGCAGAGTGTAAAACTATTATAAGAGCCGTGCTCGCGGTCAAGAGTGGCTTGGGCTCCTTACTGTGTTATGTCCTTATGTCATAGCTCATCAGTTGTTATTTGTTATTGATTACTGTTACTTGTTCATATAAGCATTATATCTTATTCACTTGATCATATGGTTATTGGGTTATTGATAACATTGATGCTACGGTAACGCTAAAATTGAGATAATATAAAAGCTTATGCAGTTGGACCAGTGTCATACCTTTTTGAGCCTAATGAACCCCATGTATACTTGTTGAGTAAGAAAGTACTTACGCTTGCTTTATTTTTCATATTTGGATAAAAATCCCGGATGGGTACCACATTGTAAGAGTTTGGAGAAGATAGGCTTGTGATCAACTAGTTAGTTGATCCCTGTGGAGTGGAGTCGTCGCCAGAAGATCGGAGTTGTCTTTCCGCTGTTTGCTTCCCAAGGTTATCCTTTGACCTTATATGTTATGTATTTAAGTATTGTCTTTTGATATTACCTTCTTCTGTGACTATATGTGGGATTTGACTTCCTGGGCTCACATATAGTGTATATCTGGTTTTGCTATTAAAACCGGGTGTGACATGCTTGCTTACATATGTACTTATATTAATGATATGCTTGTGTGGTGAATTCTATAAACCTAGATGATATGGTGCTTGAAGAACTAGCATGATTAGGTGTCTATATTTTCATATGGTATCTAGTTCTCTCAAGTTTTCCTCTCAAAGTGTTTTCAAGTGGTTTCTAGGCATTCATGGTGCTAAGGATGGTATAATATTGCACTCCGATTGGTATCACACTTCAAAGGTCCATCCTACACACCTTAGCACCATTTGGTAGCATTCACTCTCCCACAATTCCTATTCATGCATATGTGATCAAAATGAACCAAACTCATATATCACATATGTAGGGGGAGATAATGCTACCAAAGTTGAAATTTTCATCATATATATTTATTTGTGAAAGGTTGTCATCAATTACCAAAAAGGGGGAGATTGAAAGACCTTGTTTGGTTTTGGATAATTGATGAAACCTATGGACTAACCCTTGAACTAAGTGAATGATCAAGATAGGGTGGTTCACCTTGATCTATGGAGCTAGATGGATGACCATGATGGATCAAGTGCTCCATGGACTATGGAAAAGAAGAAAGAGAAAAACAAAAATGGGCTCAAGGCAAAGGTATATTCATAGGGCCATTTTTGGTTTAGTGATCAAGACACTATAGAGAGTGTGATCACATTTAGGATAGATAGTTGTACTATCAAGAAGGGAAAATTCGTTTCGATTGCGGTTATCACGTGCCACTAGGTTTGCATTGCATACATATAAAATGAACCTAAGTGACACAAACTAAATTAAATCCAAGAAAATATGTTGTAAAAGGCTAACACAGGGGGACAATGTTTGGAAGACATGCTGTTAGCACTTGAAGACTTGGAGAAGAAGAGGCGACTCTGTTTGGCACTCAGAAGGGCTCCGGACGCAGGGTCCGAACGCGGGCAAGATGTCGTCCGGACCATTGGACATGCGACCGGAGGCATACCCTAGCTCTCGGGCTCTCTGGATAGGAGGTCCGGACGCTGAATATGGTCCGGACGCTGACTCCGGACTGGAGTCCGGAGGATTGGAGCTCTCGGGGAGCTCTCTGCGTAGCATCCAAACACTAAGTGTTGTCCGGATGCAGAGCACCGGATGCGCGACCGGAGAAAAAGTGCTCTCTGGGTCGGCTTTGCGTAGGGTATAGATGCACGGCACGTTGGTCTGGACACCAACTGTTCACTACGTCCAGAGTTACGCAACAGGCACAAAGAAGGGCGCCAACGGGCGAATTCAAAATGGCAGAGGGTTAGGACGCATGCGCGATGGTCCGGACCCCCTATGGACTTGCGTCCGGAGTCACGCAGACAGTGGCTATGAAGGGGCAAAACGGCTAGTTGTTTGGTGGCGACTATTAATATGTTTTGGCCGGCTCCTAAGGCTTACTATTGCACCTCTCATTCATTTGATACACTTGTGCTTGCTTGAGATAGCCCCCAACTCATTCTCTTCACTCTTGTTGCATACTTGTGAGAGTTTGAGTGATCCCAAGTGCTTTGATCATTGCATTGCATCTTAGTGGCACTTGGTCATCGTCATCACCGCAAAGTTTCTTGTTATTCTTTGTGTTTGCCAACACCTAGACGGCTTGGGCGATTGAGGAAACTTTGGCGCAATTGGTGATTGTTTGCGGCCGGCTTCGCCGATTGTGAGAGGGCTTGTACCCACCTTGGCGGAGTGCCAAAGGGTAACTCTAGTGGATTGCTCGTGTCTTTGAGTTACTCTCATTTGGGTGGATTCTTGTGGCGCCCGAGTTAGTGGGCTAGGCTTGTCATTGCCAATCACCATTTGAGTAGTCGACACAACGAGGACTAGCTTGGTGGCAACCAAGTGAACCTCGGGAGAAAAATCATTGTGTTCATCTTGTCTCCCGACTACTCTTGGTATTCATATTGTGATTGGCTCTTCATTGGTACATTCTCTACACAAGGCATCGGATAAGAAATCACCTCCTCTCTTTTATTTACTCTTTCATATCTTGTCTAGTTAGCTTGCTAGTTAGCTTGTTTAGTAGTAGTTGTTGCTAGCTTGTGCTAAGTGCTTTAGGTTCTTACTATTGATTGTTAAGCACTTAGTTAACTAGAATTGTATTGGATAGGTGGCTTTGCACCCCAAGTAGAGCTAGAGAAAAAATCTTCGCTTAAGAGTTATCTAACCTTTTGCTCTAGTGATTTGTAGAATTTTTATTAGGCTATTCACCCCCGCCCCTCTAGCCATCTAGGACCTTTCACCCACATGTCTTGGAGTGGGTGTGCATAAGTTGGACCTCTTCTGGACGTCGGTTTGTACTCTTGTGGGCCCATGGATCCATGTGAAGTGAATATGTGCCGTTGGGAGAAAGCACAAGTTGATCCAAGGGTGGAGGATAACTTGGGAGTGCTTCTGCTAGATCATGGCCAGCGTGGGAGGCTGGTGGGCCCCATGGTGAGGTCGGCCGACCTCCACAAAGGGGTTAGTGACCCTCCTACTATGACATGTGGGCCCTCTTATCATGTGGGTGCTTGGGATGGCTGGTGGGCCCCATAGGGTGGTCGGCCAACCCACCCTATGGTGGGTCCCACTAGCTCATTTCTCTCCATTTTCTATAGTCCTGCAAGAAATACTCCATGGACATGTGGAACTATTTATTGGATAAAATATACTAGTGATATGCTTATGTCCCTTCATTATGAGGTTGTTGATGGTGATTTTGAGTATAGAAAATTATGACATTTTCACCATCAACAAGACCCCCACACTTAATTCTTTGCTCGTCCTCGAGTAAAGGTTAAAAGCTAACATGACTATAACATCATTAATGCATATAGCAGGCATAAAGTTTCCTTCAAGACATTTCTTATACAAGTGGGATATGTGGCATTGTCTAACATATATCCTTTAGAAGTTGAAGAAAGGAATAGTTCTCAAAGCAAAGTCATCTTCCCAAATCATATTTTAGTACTTGGAGTTTTTGATAAGTTTTTCAAAAGAAAGCAGATAAGTCAACTTACTCCTCATATAGCACTCTAGATCACTCTGTTGACACAAAAAGCGTCAGGATCTGCGAACACCTCGGGCTATTACCCAAAGCTCGGTATCCGGAGGTGTGCCAGCCGATTTGACCAGTTAATCGACAAGGATGATAACTAGAACAAGATCCAATCCAGACAACAGCGATGCGCCCGGATGCTGGGATTGAGGCTTGATCAGGATAACCAGAGCAGAGCTGAACGAGGCAACAGCGATGCGCCCGGATGCCAAGGCTCAGAGGTACTCCCATGTGGAACTTGCAAGGATTTGATGGAGATCAGGGTGATGCAGCCCGTCGAAGCTTGAAGAACTCATTGATAAGCTAAAACTAATGCAAAAAGGGTAAATTGCGATAAAAAGTAGAATCAGAATAAAATTGGTTTGTTGATATTGGATTGATTGTTTTTTCCGTAGCCCTCGGGCACGTATTTATACTCCCGCATGGAGAGTTGTACAAAGACACGACACGTATCCTTCCTAAAACAAACTCCTAATTTTAAGGAAACTGACTCGCGCAGGAGCCGGATAACAATATTTATTTTCCTAAACAAACACGCCTAAAGGAAAATAAACGACTCATGCAAGAGTCGGACTCAAATTACTATAATAATAATACTGATACAAAACACCAGTTTCCTTGTACTTCTCTTCGATAGAAACTTTCCATCGGCAGATCCCTTCAATCCGCGCCTTCCTTCTTTGATCACCAGTAGCCTTCTGTTGACATCAAACGCTAAGTTATGATATACTCATCGGCACCTCATGCCCATTGGCATCGGCAATACTTCCCGATCGGCGACCTTGTACTGGTAACTATCGGCAATCGGCAACCACTCTTCATCGGCAGTCGGCAATGACCCTTCATCGGCAATCGGCAATGTCCCCTCATCGGCAATCGGCAATGTATCCTCATCGGCAATCGGCAATGTCTCCTCATCAGCAATCAGCAATGTCAAGACTTCACCGATTAACCTTTGTCGGCAAAGATCATCCAGCTTCCATCGGCAGCGCACTTGGTTTTTCCACAGCACCCATATCGACAATGTTGACTCATGATTTCCCGATGCTGATAGAAAACAGTCGTTGACCAGTCAATCCTTAGCTCATTTGACACGTGCTGAAAAATGGTGTCAACACATGCCCTCTAGTTTTGGGATGTATAATACTTTATGTGCCAAAATTCTCTCCACTGTAGCCGTTACCCCCGAGATAGATGCGCAGTTTCCTCGATCTCTGTGTGTGGAACTGCAATTTAATAATAAAATCCCTTGATTGTAGCACAAACAGTTGCAGACCACCTCGATCACCGTGCGTATCTACTGCGGACCTCTCCACATTCCTGCACAGTGTGGATCGCAATCCCAAAATACCCCTGAGCAAGCTTATAAAAGTTACCGGGATCAACACTACCTTTTTACCCGAGTCCATTTTCACTTTTACACTCCCTGCCTTCGTCTTCAACCTTCGGCGCCTCCGAAGAACACGAACTCGAGCAACAGTCCTTCTCCGCAATCCAAGGACGAACCGCAAGCACTCCCTCGACTCCAATGGCGATCCAAGTCGACATCCCCAAGGTGAGACTTATTCTTTTCCTAATCAAACCTCCCGCTGGTTCTTTTCTCGTATAAATCTGGATTTATCCCCGCTCCTTTTCTGATTCGTCCTTCCTTTTCTTCGAACCCTAGGAACTGTACAACAAGATAGTGATCCCGCTTGCTGGTTCCAACTTTAGCTGCCTAGGCCCCATGGGCAATCCAGACCCCACTTTCATAATCAACGCAGAAACCAACCGGGTGCCCTTCAGATCCGAATGCTTCGGCTTAGGAATATGGAAAGATGCTTTCCGATCATGGCCCAAACCCACCAAGGGATGGAAGAAGTGGTACCTCAGAGTAGCCAGGGCGCAGCAAGTGTACTGGCAAGAGCGCAGCTTGGACCAGTGCATTAGGCTTTCAATTGCCGATATAGAAAAGAACGAGAACATGTTGATGGCACCCTCATATTTCTGGTCTGATAGCATGAATGCCTTCCTCTTTAGGCATGGACCAGCCACCCGACTCTTGCCGATGTTCACATGTTGACCGTCCTGGACATCTCCTCCACCGATACCTTCACTTTGTTCAATAGAAAGGCTGAGCATAAGGTGAACACCCGGAACATCGGTGGCTGGACAGGCTACATCAACGAATACCAGAAGACGGGATCGGTAAACCAATGGGAGCACGCCACTTTTCTAAACCTGGAAAAGTTCATTTTCTGCGGCAAAACCGTCGGACCGACCACCATGCACCTCCCTGCAGCCGAACTACTTGCCGATGGGACAAGACTTCCCCTGGGCAGATATCTTCTTGGAGCAGTATATCGCCTGTTACACCAAGTATCTCAGAAGTTACTACTAGGTGAACCCATCGGCAATCTTGGGGGTCCCTGGTGGTTTATTAATATGTGGCTAAATGCCCATATGCAGAAGGCCCTCCAGTTTGATCTGTTTACCCAACAATTCCCGAGGGACATATCGGAAGATTACCGATATGGGGACAATGAATCGGCAACCCGCCCTCCACTCAATTTTGGAGAGGCTGTCATAGTGCTGCCAGGGACCGATGCCGATGTAGAGCAGTTCGGCGCCTTCTTCTAGAAGCTATATAATGGACTTTCCTCTACGGAACGGGTCTGGTGGCCATATATCGATGAACATAATCAGTTCCCGCTGCTGTTCAACCTTACCGATGGGAACGTGCCTGAGAACCGAGCGATCATGAAGGCCAGCATCACTCCCCGAGCCATTCCAGTGAATATCTTCGGATCCGGGAAGAATGCCCCTCCTTCTTATGAGTTTTACTACCCATCGGCAGCAGCGAGACAACTGGCATTCGGCCAACTGCCGATCAAACTCTGCTACTCCAAAGTAGTGAAGCCCAGGCAGACAATTTCCAGCACCTTAGACTCGAACAAAGTCGTCAATCTTCCTCCCGATGCCGATATAGCAGACATCGACTTATCCTCCTGGTCACCAACCTCCTTTATCACGAACGAGTACAAGTCCTGGTGGCAGGAATGGAGGTTCCAACTATTCGCCAAGTCATCGCACTACTATCGGCACCTGATTGACGCCGATCACATCATCCCCAACGACGCAGTAAGTCTTCTATCCGATGTATTCTTTATTACTCTACTTTCGTCATCGGTACTTAACTCTTTAGCGCTTGACAGGTCGATGATCCGATCCCCACAACGAGCAACAGTGGCAGGCCCTTCAATCTTTGGATAATGGGTCCCATATCGATCATCGGCAACAAAGCCCCTTCGCTGGCTGCCTTCACGCCTCAACAGGTACCTACGCCAACACCTGCAAAAGCCAAGGCTACATCGGCCGCTGCTGTTGCCCTGACGCGGGTTCATGCAGTAAACCCATCTTTACCCGTACCGATTACATACTGTTTTATCGGCAACATTCTACTTTGTATAACTCGCTTTTGTATTCTCAGGCACTGTGGTCATCGGCAGCTGCTTCAAGCAGACAAGCACCTTCCAGCCCTGCTGCCGATGCCCCCCGGTCTTCGTCAAAGCGGGTCGATTCCCCTGCTGCTGTGCCAACGAAAAAGAGGCGCCTGAGGCTGGCTTCTCCTTCACCACCGGCCCAAGTTGCACCACCAACTATCGGCGCGTCATCGGCAGAAACTCCGTCAGCTCCAATTGCACCAACTGCCGACGTATCATCAGCAGAACTCCCATCAACTATTGTGTCTGATCAACCGATGGACGACGTCCCCGATCAGGAGACAATACCCACTGCAGCATCTAAGGCGGTATCGGTATCGGCACCGTCGGCCGAAGTTCCCAATGAAGAGACAACTCCACCCACCGTAGCAGCAGAGGTAAGATCGGCATCGGCACCGTCAGCTGAGGCTCCCGATGAGAGAATGGCGTTGCCGCCACAAGAACCAGCCACCACATCAGAAGCAACGTCGGCAATAACACCACCAGCAACAGCGGCGTCAGCTGCTTCTCCAGCAGAAGCCCAGTCATCGGCATCTGCTGCCGATGTCCAAGACGAAGTAGGGCCATCTAGAATGCCAAGTCCTAGGCAGGAGATCCGCTTCAAGACGGTAAGTCAATCACCCTAAAGCTCACAGTACAATCTTCCGATTGACATATTTTAACCTCTGTTTTCAGGCTCAAGACTCTCTAGACAGTCTCTTCTCCTTCAGCCTGAATCCTCAGAATGAAGATGAACGCCAAGGCCTCATCCAAGCGGATAGCCTATTCTCCTTTGCAGTCAACATCCCCGATGACGATGAGAAGGAGGAGAGCTCTGTCCCAGCTTTATCGGCAGAGATCAAATCCAAACTTGAAGAATTGCTCTCTTTACTGCTACAAGACACATCCCAACTTATTCAGGACTCATCAGCAGCAAGGATCGTGTTCAAGGATATTCAAGGCCATCTCCCTGCCGATATGGCATAAATCCTTCTCCAGGCAACCTTCCTCGACATCAAACAAATCCAGTACCAGAAACTCTCCCGTCGCATTGCCGATAGGGCTGCCCAATCCAAGAGCGAGGAAGAGAAGCTCAAGTACAAAAACATTGCCGATGAAAAGCATAGGGGCATCGGCCAAGCAGAAGTCTCCATCAACGGCCTCAATCAAGAAATCACTCAGCTATCGGCCAAGAAAGAAGAGCTATTAGCTGAGTTACAAAAGGTCGAGGAGGCTTTGACTGCAGCCAACCAAAAGAAAACCCAGTTGTCCGACACCGTCAGGGTCCTGCGGCAAGAAAGGGACCAGAACGCCCGACAAGCCATCTTGTGGAAAAAGAAGATCAGGCCGGTCGAGGGTTCTGCCGATGCCGACGCTAAGGAGATGGACGAAATAGAGCAAAGTCGCCTACGTGCGATATCAGCTATCCACTCCTTGCTGTAATTTGTTTGTTGTATCGGCAAGAATGTAACTCTGATACTTGATTTTGGGTCTTGTAATATAACGTTTACACGTTTTTATTGATGTATTATAATTTCTCTTTCATCGGCATCCAAACGAGCATGCTATGTGTCCACCCATATGCTGGGGTAATACCTCTTTAAGTATTTGCCGTTGATCGCTCTAGAGAACGCAACTCCTTCGAGAGTTTCCAAAATGTAAGCATTACCAGGAGCAGACTGTTTCACCCGATAAGGACTCTCCCAATTAGGAGACCACATTCCAAACTTAGAGCTCTTGGTCCCAATCGGTAAAATCAACTTCCATACCAGATCGCCATCGGCAAACTCCTTTGCCTTTACTTTCTTGTCATACCATCTGGCAACCCTCTTCTTATTCTCTTCAATGCTAATCAATGCCCTCAACCGATGACCTGCCAAATCTTCTAACTCATCTTTCATCAGAGTAGCATAATCATCGGTCATCAATTGATCCTGAAAAGATAATCGCCTAGAACCAGTTTTAATTTCCCAAGGCAGGACAACATCGTGTTCATAGACCAACTGATACGGCGAAACTTTAGTTGCACCATGACAAGCCATCCGATATGACCACAAGGCTTCGTTTAACACTGCGTGCCACCTTCTAGGGTTTTCTTCAATCTTGCGCTTTATAAGCTTAATGACTCCTTTATTGGTCGCTTCAGCTTGACCATTAGCTTCAGCATAATAAGGAGAAGAATTTAACACCTTGAAACCCATGCTAACAGCAAACTCATCAAACTCTCCCGATGTGAACATGGTTCCTTGATCGGTAGTAATAGTTTGAGGAATACCAAATCGGTAAACAATGTGTTCTTTAACGAAATCTACCATGTTTGCCGATGTCACCTTCTTCAAAGGAATTGCTTCAACCCATTTAGTAAATGAAACGGTAGCAACAAGTATAAACTTATGCCCCTTACTCGACGGCGGATAAATCTGACCGATGAGATCAATAGCCCACCCTCTGAACGGCCAAGGCTTGATTATAGGATTCATTGCCGATGCAGGTGCCCTTTGCACATTACCAAACTTCTGACAATCCTGGCACCCCTTGAAATAATTGAAGCAATCTTCAAGGATTGTTGGCCAATAATATCCATTCCGCCTAATCATCCACTTCATTTTCAATGCCGGTTGATGCGCTCCACATACACCTTCATGGATCTCACCCATCAACTCTTTTGATTCCTCTTTGCCGAGACATCTAAGCAAAACTCCATCAATCGTTCGATAATACAACTCATCGTCGAGGAGCACATACTTAGTAGCTTGGAACCTTAGACACCTTCTGACTTTCCTAGATGGATCACTCAAGTAATCGGCAATCTCCTTTTTCCAGTCATCGGCAACTGTTACCGATGTTGTGACTTCTTGAATCGGTTGATACCCTGAGGCACTCTGTGCTAACCGATTGGCCTCTTCATTATGCAATCTTGGAATATGCTCAAGGCGATACTCTTTGAACTCCCTTAACAACTGCAAACACCGTTCATGGGTAGCAATCAAAACTTCACTTCGGCATTCATATGTCCCGATCAATTGGTTAATCACCAACATAGAATCACCGAAGATTTCAACAGTATCGGCACGCACTTCCCTGAGTAATTCTAACCCCTTAAGTAAAGCTTGGTACTCAGCCTGATTGTTTGTTGAAGTAGCAACAATCGGCAACGAGATTTCATACTTCTGTCCTCAGGGTGAAATCAAGAGAATACCGATACCTGCTCCATCCTTGCATGTAGACCCATCAAAGAATAAAGCCCAAGGAGCAATCTCAACAAAGCTCACCATATTACAATGCTGAGTAACAAAATCGGCCATTACTTGACCCTTAACAGCCTTAGCCGATTCATACCTTAGGTCAAACTCTGACAGTGCCAAAATCCACTTACCGATCCGTCCACTCAAAATCGGCATTGAGAACATGTACTTGACCACATCATCTTTGCAGATAACAGTGCATTCAGCCGACAGTAAATAATGCCTTAATTTAATGCAAGAGAAATATAAACATAAGCACAATCTCTCTATGGCCGAATACCTGGTTTCAGCGTCCACCAACCTTCTACTCAGGTAATATATTACACGTTCCTTCCCTTCAAACTCTTGAATTAAGGCTGATCCGATAACACCGTCATCGGCAAACAAATATAACCTGAAAGGCTTCCCGTGTTGAGGTGGAACCAAGACTGGAGGATTTACCAAGTATTTCTTAATCTCCTCTTGATCGGCTTTCAACTTTAACAGGGGGCTTCCATCGGCAAAGATCATCCAGCTTCCATCGGCAACGCACTTGGTTTTTCCACAACACCCTCATCGACAATGTTGACTCATGATTTCCCGATGCTGATAGAAAACAGTCGTTGACCAGTCAATCCTTAGCTCATTTGACACGTGCTAAAAAACGGTGTCAACACACTCACAAGGTATATGGTTCCTTACCAAGGCATAGTATGAGGTTGCCTTCTTTTTATCTTCCTACTTCTAAATGGCTTATGTGGAGCTTAGGTAGGGATAAAGAATGTAGCAAACTTACCTTGCATATATTGTAAAGTCAAATTTCAGATCCAAGGAGAGAAGTGTCATACTCTTAGATCAAGATGTGCAAGTGTGTGAAACATGGCAAATGATCAATACTCCTTTGTTTGATATGATCTCTCTTTCTAACTTATTATTTTGAGACATAGCTATCATTTTCGATGAGCTTTTATTTGCACATCATTTTTTTTCTAAAACTTGGGACCTTCATGTGCCCCTATATATTTTTGTTTTTCATAATTTTGCATAGTCTATGTCTCATTTACTAGCAACATACTATAGAGAGATTTTTCTATTAGAACATGGAGCATGAACTATGTGGAAAATGTAAGGCATGTTTTTGCGTACTTCGAATGTAGAAGCAGCATATATATGTGGTGTGTACGTGATCATGATCTTGGGAGCATGATAAGTCTCTCAACAAGGGTCATGAAAGCTTATGTAGAAAGCTTATATCATGAAAGAGCATATATGGTTGTGGTAGAAATTTTCTCACTATAGAGTAGTGACATTATGGTTTTATGACATTGTCAAAAATTAATCTCCAAGCACTTTAAATAGGTAGGGTATGAATCATGAGCCAAGAACTATATCAAATTAATCAACAACTTAGTCAATATGATTTTCCTATCAAGATATTTTTCCCACTAGTATAAGTAAAAGCAAGAATTCATCTTTATGATGCTTTTACCCCTTGAATGTCATAGATCATGTCACTTTTCAAATTTTAAGTTTAGATCCAATCTAGTTTATCAGGTTCAAGGAATACTTTTAATCGTTGGCCATTTACCTTAAAGATCTTACCTTCATCATCTTGAAGTGTAATAGCTCCATGAGGCGAAGTGTCGATGACTTGAAATGGCCCTTCCCATTTCCTTCGAAGTTTTCCATGTCCAAATAACCTTACTCTTGAGTTGAACATGAGTACCTTGTCTCCTGGCTTGAACTCCTTTTTCTTTATCCTTTTGTCATGTCATATCTTTGTTCTTTCCTTGTAGATTTTGGCATTGTGGTATGCTCTCTCCCTCCATTCTTCCAATTCTGAAATTTGCATTTTCCTATTCCTTCCTGTAGCTTGTAGATCCATATTCAAATTCTTTATGGCCCAATGTGCTCGAAACTCCAACTCGACCGTGAGGTGACAAGTCTTCCCATATACTATTTGGTATGGTGACATGCCAATGGGTGTCTTGAATGTTGTCCTGTATGCCCATAGTGCATTAGGTAGCTTGTCCCTCCATCTTTTCCCCATCTCATCTATTGTCTTATGCAGTATGTTCTTCATTTGTTTGTTGGATGTTTCTGTTTGTCCACTTGTTTGGGCATGGTATGGAGTTGCAACATTGTGCCGGATGCCTTGCTCTTCTAGGAAGCGTCGGAAGCCCCCTTCAATGAAGTGGGAGCCCCCATCACTTATCACCAGCCTTGGGGTTCTAAACCTTGGAAAGATGGTTTCTTCAAACATCTTTCTTGAGCTTTTGGCATCTTCTGCTTTGCATGACATTGCTTCAACCCACTTGGACACATAGTACACAGCCACTAGGATGTACTCACATCCACGTGACTTGGGAAAAGGTCCCATGAAGTCAATGCCCCATACGTCAAAAAGCTCCACTTGAAGGTTGTTTGTCAGTGGCATTGCATCTTGAGCATTGATGTTCCCATGCTTCTGGCACCTCACACATCTCTTGATGAAGTTATTTGTATCTTCATATATGGTTGGCCAGAAGAAACCACTTTGCTAAATCTTTGCATGGGTTCTGAATGCTCCATAGTGCCCTTCGTATGGTGCAGCATGACACCTTTCAATGATCTTGATTGATTCTTCTTCAGGGACACATTTCCTTAACAAACCATCATTATAGACTCCATACATGTAAGGCTCATCCTAGATATGTACTCGACTTTCTTGTATGAGTTTTTTCTTGTTTGCTCCTCGTGGTACATGTCCTGCAACCATAAAGTTCACAATACTCGCGTACCATGGGCTGGAGTCTGTGATCTTGAGGAGCATGTCGTCCCTTAGGAAGTCATTGATCGGCAGGTCTTGTGCATCTTGGTATTGCATTCTGGACAAGTGATCGGCTACAGAATTTTCTACTCCTTTTTTATCTTTTATTTCCAAATCAAATTCTTGGAGTAGCAAGATCCATCTTATTAAACGTGGTTTAGCATCTTTCTTAGTGAGCAAGTATTTTGAGGCAGCATGATCGGTATAAATAATAACCTTTGCTCCAACTATTTCTTTAACTCTGCCAGCTCATTGGGTGACGTTCTGTACGACCTATGAAAAATCGGATTGTCGTCGACATAGATCACTGCGGGATCTACCTCTGGTGCCACTAGTGGAGGGATCAGGTTGATCACATTGTTGAGCCGATGGACTTCCTGCTGTAACTCGTGGATCTGGCCATGGGCCTGCTGAAGTAGCCCATTCGACTCTGCGTCAAGACGGTTGTGAGCAATGTTCCCCACTATGCGCTGGTGGCGAAGCATACGCTCACGTGCCTCGGTTGCCTGCTCTCGGAGTATAGCTGCATCTCTCTCCTCTTGTGCTTCATTAGCCAACCTCCTGAGTCATCGATTCTCCTTGCTCACACCATCTAGGTACATCTCACTGGTCCTGAACCTACTCACACTGAACAAGTAGGAGTCCTCTCTGGTGAAAAGACTCTTGAGCACTGCATGCATAACACTCATAGCCGGTCCTGAACTTCTAGCTCTCTCATCCCTGTTCCTGATCAAGGGATCACCCAACTCCTGGTACCAAAGTGTGGTGTCAGGGCTATCCTCTGGAAAGGTCCCTGCTGCAACCTGGTCCAAAGCTCCACTGTGCTCCTGGCGGATCTGACACAGAATGGTTAGAGCTATGGACTGAGCTCCTTCCCAAGGACTGCTGGCTACGGCCTCAGTGGACCACCTCCTCCACAAAGGTGCCTCAGTGCGCTCAGGAATAGTCACAGTCACGGTGTACAACTGCGCATTCCCAAATGACTCCTGAGTCTAGTAGTACTATGGCTTCTCATTGTACCCCACCTGACTCAGCACCCTCCAAAGCAAAGTGGGAGTGCCAAACACTGCCAGGAAGCGGTTGCTGCGCTGCGGAGGTCCTGGGGCTGCCATCTATAACAAGTTTTAACCTTATTGTGAGAGCATGTATATTACATATTTGAGCATTTAACATGTAAAAGAGATATAGATTTAGTAAGGGAGGGAATTAAATGCAATATGATGACACATGATGCATGCACGTATCTTACGTCCTTACAAACCTTATGAAAGCAAACCTTTCACTAAGAACGTTCTAGACGGTGACATACATATGTTCTCTCATATACGTAACTAAGCGGTCTACACGATTCGTTGTTAGTGTACCTGCAGAAGACTCATTTCAGCCCATTCCCAACAGTATGAATAATACATTGCTGAAATGTAAATCTAATACTCACTTAGGTGCACACCCCATATACACATAAGCAGTATATATACACAGTTCTTTATCCTAATGACGGCATCGTCTCAACAGACGGCAACGCCCACACATGGATGCCATCTCATAATCTTGTGTGGAATAGGATCATGGTCCGATCATCATATAAGCATTCCCCTAGATCGGCAGTGTATCCGATGCAAGCTCTCACAACTCACCTTACCTTAGGCGTCGCGGCAAAATAAAAAGAAATCTTTGATCCATACAACACCATTCAAGTGAATGCCCCCCATACTATTCCAAGCTGTATGGACAGGTAACCGAAAATATGATGCAAACCCCCAAGTTAGTACTTTAAGCCACCTGACATCCTATTGGGCAATAAGGGACATAACCTATGGCACATTCATAGTTTGCAAATAATTTTGTACGCACACAAAAGTTTTGTAGCAAAATAGTTTGATAAACAAAATCTTTTGTTTGCAAATACACTTGTGAACGGTAGTATACTGAATCTTGCTTTGATACCAGTTGTCACGGAACCGCCCAACATATAAGAGCACTAGTATAATGGTCATCATTTCTGACAACACAGTCACACTAGAGCCCATATAAGCCCGGTAGTCCTTGAAATCTCGAAGGATCTCAAACCACAATAAGTAACAACCCGAGATCGTACACTAGATTCAGTAACCGCACATCCACAGTGATAAGTTCGAAACAAAATAATATTACAACTGAGTTTAAAGAAGTGTTATTACAACACCAAGTTCAAATCAATGTAGAGGAAGTCTTGTTTTCACAAACATCCATTGCAAACTGTTTAACACAAATATAGTGACGTGCTTAGTACAGTCCCATGAAAAGCAACAAGGAGAGACATCAGAATTCACCATTGCCCATGGCTTCACTCTTCATTACATGCAGGGTAGAGGCACGCCTGGCAATAACCAGAATACACCATACCATCTGCAACAAGGATAAAGAAACCCTGAGTACTCAATTGTACTCAACTAGACTTACCCGACAGAGAGATAGATATATAACCATAGACACTTCAAGGATTATGCAAGGCTTTATCAAGTAGATCTCATGAGATAGCAGAGTTTTGCATAAAAGAGCAACCTAATTACTTATGTATTCTCATCATTAGAAAACAACATTTGGCAGCAGGTTAAGTAACATTAATCTGATCTCATTAGCACCTGTACTAGAGCAATCACTGAGTTATCAAACAATAATAACCATATTGTTCTTGGCATAAAACCATATAACCATATTTTGGTTAGTTATTAGAGTTCAGGTTTCTACAGTGGGAGGAAGATCTTTCAAGTTTCTCACTGACGGGGAGAGACCGCGATTCGAATCGAATTCCAATCTAGCTGGAGGTTTATTGAAGTTTCTCACACCCAAGCATGCCTGCCGGCACACTTATGCGGGTCACCTTCATTGTCGCTCGGGTAGCCCGCAGATCTCCATGTACAGGCATGAGTAGCGACTCACGGATAGCCAGGTAGCTCAAGCAGTGCCTGCCCTTAGTGCCAGGCTAGGACGATTAGGGTACTTGCCCACGGTCTAGTATGCCACTCGCGGTCTTCATGACCCAAGTAGGTAGAGATTCCGGCCCGAACCCACATAGTTAGGCTTCGCGATCGAAACGAGTTATTCGGCCAGCTATAAAAGAGGCGTGCGTTCAATCTCGGCAGATGTCCAACCACGATCCAGTGCCTAGCGACACAGGCGGAGAGAACCCGCTCACAAGACCTCCAAGTCAAGTGGCTCACAACACCTTGTCCGTCCGGTCTCAATTTATTACTTTCACATGGTTATTTTCCACGATAGCAAACTATAGCCAACCGTGACCAGCATCCTATCTTTGTGGGGGATGATAGACCACTCACGCTACCAGTCTAAGCAGCTAAGCAAAGGTTTCGTTCCTAGGCATACAAGGTTCTTTTTAGTGGACAAGGAGATATAATGCAGCAAGGGGTTTCATCTCAACTCCTACTAACTTAATGCAAAAGCAAGTGGTTGAATTGTAAGTAAATTACTTTAAATAGAGTAAGAAGGTGTGTAATGCTCCGGGGCTTGCCTTTCACAAAGGTGGAGGGAAGGTGGTTTGGGCACTCAGGAAGGTCAGGGCCATGTTCTCCTTCTTCTGGAACCTCGGGAGCTTGAATCTCCGGTGGGACTCCTCCTTCCAGCTCCCCAAACTCTAGCAAGGTCACTCCCTTCGGCGATACTGGATGCATGTATACATGTATGATGATCCAATATATATATATGACAAGTCATATACTAGAAATGAGACATGTCTAATGCATATGAATGAATGCTCATGATGAATGTTATTATGCAACATTTTATATCATTGACCGAATATGTGCAAATCTCTTCGGCTGAAGAGAAGTTAACACTTACCTTTTTTAGCAACCTATAATAGAGCTTCTCCTCTGAGGTAAGCTCTCTTACACCTGCATTTAACAAGTTTTATGGTTTAAGACACTTGCTCAACTTACACAAAGCATACATCACTTACAACACACACATCATGGCATAAAAACATTTAAAACAGCAACTAGAAGAAAACTGTGTAGCTGGAGCTACACACAACCAAAAATTACAAACTAAGACATTCTGGAAAGGTCATGAAACTATCTACAAAACATTCCATACACTCTCCAGCTAGATCCAACATTAAAAAGGCCTAACAGCCACTTAAAGAAAAGCTATTTTGAAGAAACAAGAAAACTCAGATTTAAAGCTGAACTTGTAAAAAGCACTTAGGTTAAACTAGACAGGTTAAGGCTATGAAAATTTAATACCAGATATATTAAGAAGTTATCTAAAACAAAGCCCACTGTAGCTACTGCTGAAACTAAACATAAATAGCTCAAACAATTCTAACAAGGAAACAGGTTTCAGCTGCTTAACAGACTTCAGATAGCACTTAAGATAGCTATAAAGCTGATAACTAGCTTTCCAAAAATTATGATAAAATTATACAGGACAGATAACATATTTAGCTACCACTTTGGTATTCACACCAACAACAGAAAACATACATAAAACAAGATTACAATTACTTCTTTGATGGTGATGAGGAAACAAGCACAAGTTATACAAATATTACTCTAAGCAAGTAACATATGTACAAAAATTAACAAGCACAACAAACACAAAAGTCTTAGCTTAACAATTTAAACAATGTTGCATTCAATTAAACAAGCATTTAATCAAAAGAACTACAACATGTAATTAAATTAAAGGTTACTGACACTTTAATATTTTTCATGGGAAGTGCATGCTGAGACAAGCTCAACACAACAAGAACCATGATTTTAGCACTTACCAAACTACAGTTATAAATTAAACAAGTTAAACTAAGCATATAAATCTTGTTGTTCACTTTTATTAAAACAACATAAAAACGTAGTAACAACAGGTTACTCAACATTTTTCAGGCATAAAGAAAAACATAACAAAGCTAACCGAACTGGTTTCACATTTTTAGCATTTTTCTAGAATTAGTTATGAATTTCCAAATTTAACAAACAAAACTGAAAAAGACAAACCAGAGAAACACTTAGAGCCTATGACACCTGGGACCCACTGGTCAGCTTCTTCCCCGACAGAGCTGACTGCACTGGAGGTGCTCGACCGTCGGTCCTTTGCCGGCGGTGAGGTTTCCGACCAAACCAACCTCACGGTTGTGTTCCCTACGCAACCCGCATCGAACCATGTAACTGGTTGTACCCCAGGTTCACCGGAGCATGCTCGACGGCGTCCATGGCGGCACGGCGGCACTGCGGCTCTTGCGCTGGCCGGCGGAAGCTTCCTCCGGCCAAACTAACAATGACTAAATCTACACGGAACCCTAGCGGTCCGATCTAGCCCGGATTGGGGCCGTGCGAACCCTCCGATGAGCTCGACCACATGCACAGCGGCACGGTAGCGAATTCACGGCGGCGCGGTGTTGCTGTTCCGGCGATGGCAAGGAACGGATGCTTCAACCAACTCTGGCTATCTAACCACTTGCTAACTAGCTAAACCTAATTTGACTTAGACAAACACGAGCGATGCTGAGAAGCCCAGCATAACCCTCGCCCGCGTTGCGGGTGCCTTGCGCTTGCGCGCGGCGGAGTTCCCATTCCGGCGAACCCTAACCCTAATCGTTTCAACCGAGTCCTCGGTGAGCATCTACATCCTCTAGGCTACCACGTACAAGAGCTAGAAGAGGGGAGAGGCTCTAGATTGGGTTGGCCACGGCGGCGCAAAGCTCGGAGGAGCTTAGGTCGTCAATGGCGCCCGCGGTGTTGCTCGGTCCGGCTTACCCGTGCGGCTAGCGGAGAAACTGAGCGGTGCAAAAGGTGGAGCGGAGCGAGGCGAAGCTGTGGCTGCATTTTGGCGGCCAATGCGGCGGTGTGCGGTGCTGGCGAGCTCGGCGACGGCGCTCCTCTGCAATGGTGCGGCTATTCGCGTTCTTGCGGAAAGCAGAGAGGAGAGGGAGAGAGCGAGGGCGAGTAGGTGTTTGGTCGCAAGGTGGAGTGTGCGGGCGTCCAAGGAGCAGCCGGCGCAGGCCAAACGCCGGTGTACGGCTGCCACGCAGCGCTCGATGCCTGACGTGGTCGGCCACCGACCGGACGACGCGCTGCCTCCCCCGTTCAAACACGTGATCAGGCCGACTGACGGCCGATCTTGCCACGCGATTAGCTTTCTAATCCCTGCGCCTTAGCTTCAACCAATTGCAGACTTTTGTAGAGCTATAGCTGAACTCCAACTTCGGTGCAATTTGTTTGAACTAAAATGGTGTGTATTTTAAACTACAAGCATTCAAGCAGGGCATTATTCAAACTGAAAGTCACTAGGACTTAGGCAATTTCAGAAATCTAAAACAACCCCCAAATCAGCCTTAATTGGCCAATTAGGGTATTTTAGGATCCAAATCACCTCAAGGTGTTTAAACAAAGTTTGTCTAGAATTAAAAACTCTACAACTTTTCTTAAACCAACTTTGTCCAACAAAGTCATTAACAAGGTCAATTTGTTAAATCAAACAAAAGGGTTCCTAGGGTCAATCATGAAAGCTTAAACCCTAGAAACCTAATTGGACTTGATCATGAACATAAACATTGTTCTATTAGCATCCCTAAGTATTTCTAGGTGGTCATTAGTGATCAAAACATCAAGCACTTGATTAAACAAGCATAACTTACTTAAAGCTGGTGTAGGTTAACACATACACACATGAAAAACAAGGTGATCACTAGAGTTATCATTTCATATGATCATTCAAAGGCATGAATGCAATGATGCTTGTGCTCATGCTCATGAAATGATATGCAAATGCAAGCTTAACACCTAGGGTGTTACATCCAAAGGAAGAAGAAATTCAACCTTTGGATTTCCCTTTTGAAATCGAGGATGATCTTTTCTCTGATTCCGATTTTGGAAACACCTCGAATCTCCCCATGCAAAAGAGATCTTCTGGATCTTCTACACTAAACCTTGATTCTCCCAATCATATAAAGGAAATGATCCAACAACTCACATCCATCATGAGCAATGAATGGCTTAAGGAGGCTGAAACTTCATCCAAAGTAATTCATATTATTTCTCCCTCCACAACCATTTGTTGTTTCATGAAAAGTGTTGCATTAGATTCTCTTTACAATCCCACCGTCGGAGTGAGCATTATGTGTGATTCTCTAGCATATACTCTCTTCATGGGCAATGAACCTTTGACTCCAGGTGACAAACTCCTCAAGACTTCGTCTAGAGAAGTCATCAAGAGTCATGGGATTGCACGTATGGTCCCAATCACAACCAACGAAATCGAGATTCTCTTGAACTTCTATATATTTGAGATCTCGGATTTCAATCTTTTGATCGGGCACCCCCTTAAAAAGCTTTTACAAGAAAGCCAACATTCGGGGAGCCTTGATGTCAACCTTGGGAAACGAGTGAGCCTTTCGGTTCCCTTAACTCGATCTACCAATTCAAAAGTAGAATCGAATCCCGGGTGTCAGCCGATGGAGGAAGTGATATGGCAGCCTCTCTTCTAGATGCTTTCGAACCAAAACTTGAAGATGATGCTCAATAGTTCATCCAAGAAGAAGACAACTTGGATGAACCTATAGATTTGAAGGAATCTGAACCACCACCTAAACCTCCCATCGAGCTCAAACCCCTTCCTTCTGGCCTCAAGTATGCATTCCTCAATGGTGATAGAGAATACCCCGTAATCATAAGTGATAAGCTTTCTTCGATGGAGACCGTTAAACTCATCACCATTTTGGAGAAACATCAATCCGTATTAGGCTACTCTCTTCAAGATCTCATAGGGATTAGCCCTGCTCTTTGCACACATCGCATCCCTATCGATCATGAATCCATACCATCTAGGGAGCCTCAAAGGAGGCTTAACAACGCGATGAGAGAGGTTGTGAAGAAAGAGGTCTTGAAACTCTTACATGCGGGCATAATCTACCCCGTTCCTCATAGTGAGTGGGTTAGCCCTGTGCATGTAGTGCCTAAGAAGGGAGGAATGACAGATGTGAAAAATGAGAAAAATGAATTGATCCCTCAATGAACCGTCACGGGTTGGAGGATGTGCATAGATTACCGAAAACTCAATAAGGCTACAAAGAAAGGTCACTTTCCGTTACCCTTCATTGATGAAATGTTGCAACGGTTAGCAAAACATTCTTTCTTCTATTTCCTTGATGGTTATTTGGGTTACCATCAAATTACCATCCATCCCGAGGATCAAAGTAAGACCACCTTCACATGCCCTTATGGGACATATGCATATCTTCATATGTCTTTTGGCTTATGCAATGCTCCTGCTTCTTTCCAAAGGTGCATGATGTCCATATTCTTTGACATGATTGAACAAATCATGGAGGTTTTCATGGATGATTTCTCTGTCTATGGAAAAACTTTGATGATTGTCTTGAAAATTTGGACAAGGTCTTACAAAGATGTGAGGAAAAGCACTTAGTCCTGAACTAGGAAAAATGCCATTTCATGGTTCAGGAAGGCATAGTGCTAGGACATAGAGTGTCTAAGCGTGGGATCGAGATGGATAGAGCTAAGATATAAGTAATAGAGCAACTTCCACCTCCTATGAATGTCAAGGGTGTTAGAAGTTTTCTTGGGCATGCTATTTTTTATAGATGCTTCATAAAAGATTTCTCTCAAATTGCTCGGGCTTTAACAAACCTGCTTGCTAAAGAAGCACCCTTTGATTTTAATAATAAGTGCTTAAATGCTTTTCATATTCTCAAGAAAGCACTTGTCTCTGCTCCAATCATCCAACCCCCTGATTGGACACTCCCTTTTGAAATAATGTGTGATGCTAGTGATTATGTTGTTGGTGCCGTCCTTGGCCAAACAAAAGATAAAAAGCATCATGCAATTTCATATGCTAGCAAAACTTTGGCAAGAGCTCAACTTAATTATGCAACAACTGAAAAAGAGCTCCTTGTTGTTGTGTTTGCTATTGACAAATTTAGATCTTACTAAGAAAGAGGCTAAACCACATTCATGCTGCCTTAAAATACTGCTTATGTGTATACGGGGTGTGCACCTAAGTGAGTATTAGATTTACATTTCAACAATGCATTATTCATACTGTTGGGAATGGGCGGAAATGAGTCTTCTGCAGGTACACTAATAGCGAATCGTGCAGACCGCTTAGTTATGTATATGAGAGAACGTATGTATGCCACCGTCTAGAACGTTCTTGGTGAAAGGTTTGCTTTCATAAGGTTTGTAAGGACGTAAGATACGTGCATGCATCATGTGTCATCATATTGCATTTAATTCCTCCCTTACTAAATCTACATCTCTTTTACATGTTAAATGCTCAAATCTGTAATATACATGCTCTCACAATAAGGTTAAAACTTGTTACAGATGGCAGCCCCAGGACCTCCGCAGCGCAGCAACCGCTTCCTGGCAGTGTTTGGCACTCCCACGTTGCTTTGGAGGGTGCTGAGTCAGGTGGGGTACACTGAGAAGCCTCAGTACTACTGGACTCAGGAGCCACTTGGGAATGCGCAGTTGTACACCGTGACTGTGACTATTCCTGAGCGCACCGAGGCACCTTTGTGGAGGAGGTGGTCCGCTGAGGCCGTAGCCAGCAGTCCTTGGGAAGGAGCTCAGTCCACAGCTCTAACCATTCTGTGTCAGATCCGCCAGGAGCACAGTGGAGCTTTGGACCAGGGTGCAGCAGGGACCTTTCCAGAGGATAGCCCTGACACCACACTTTGGTACCAGGAGTTGGGTGATCCCTTGATCAGGAACAGGGATGATTGAGCTGGCAGTTCAGGACCGACTATGAGTGCTATGCATGCAGTGCTCAAGACTCTTTTTGCCAGAGAGGACTCCTACTTGTTCAGTGTGATTAGGTTCAGGACCAGTGAGATGTACCTAGATGGTGTGAGCAAGGAGAATTGGCGACTCAAGAGGTTGGCTAATGAAGCACAAGAGAAGAGAGATGCAACTATACTCCTAGAGCAGGCAGCCGAGGCACGTGAGTGTATGCTTCGCCACCAGCGCATAGTGGGGAACATTGCTCGCAACCGTCTTGACGCAGAGTGGAATGGGCTACTTCAGCAGACCCTTGACCGGATCCACGAGTTACAACAGGAGGTCCATCAACTCAACAATGTGATCAACCCGATCCCTCCACCAGTGGCACCAGAGGTAGATCCCGTAGTGATCTATGTCGACGACGACCCAACCACCGAGGACGAGGAGGAGGAGGACCCCGAGGAGCTTGATCTTGTTGACGACAGCAACGACGAGGGTGGCGTCTATCAGGGATGGACACCGACCGCGACGACTAGGATGGCTTGCTTACGCTAGTCTTGTAGTTGTGTTTTGCGCTTGTGGTTTGACCTTTGTTGCTTCATGAGAGACATGATGTTGTGTGACCACCATAAGTTAAAGTCCAGATGTCTGGCACTTTTGGCTTGTATGGATGCTTTTCATGGTGACGAGTATGAATGGATGATGATGTGTTGTTAGTCTGAATTCTTTTACGCCCTATGTGGATTTAAGTTATCTACTTTTCAATGATTTACTAAGGAATAATTATGATTCGTCTACAATTACTCAAATCTCATTGCTACATGCTATCGAATTAATGCAGAAGCCTGCCAACACTCGCTCCCATGGCTCTGGAAGTGGTGGGAATCACCGTGATGAGGATGAGGCTCCTCTGCCAAATCCACCGCCACCACCACCACCGCTTACCCCAGAGCAGTTCATGGCTCAGCTCATCGATGGGCAGCGCAACATTGAGGAGTTGCTTCAAGAAGTTGCTCGCGGTAATCAGAACCAAGGCAAACAAACCAGTTCAGCACTTTCAAGGATTTCCTTGACACCAAGCCGCCAATCTTCAAAGAGGCAAAAGAGCCACTCCAAGCTGATGAATGCCTAAACACTTTGGAGCAGAAGTTTCGTTTGCTCAGGATGACCGAGGAGTTAAAAGTAGAGTATGCTTCTCACCAGTTGCAAGGACCAGCAGGTATATGGTGGGCTCATCATCGCACCACATACCCTGCTAACACTCCAGTGATGTGGAATCAGTTCAAGACCACTTTCGGAGGGCATTACATTCATCCAAGCTTAATGAAAATGAAGGCAGCAGAGTTTCTGAAGCTCACTTAGGGTACCAAGACCTTAACAGAGTACCTTCATGCTTTCAACAATCTGGCTCGTTATGCTCCTCAGTTCGTGGAAACCGATGAGATGAAGATTGATAGCTTCAAGAGAGGTCTGGGAACCAAGCTGATGAAGACCCTGGCAAACTCAAACCTCACCAATTTCAATGAGTTCATCAGTGATGCTCTAACTCAGGAGAACCAGAACAACCTGCACACTGCAGCTAAAGGCCGCAAGAGGGCGTTTGAGGGAAGCTCGTCTCAACCGAGAGCTCCTTTTGTCAATCGCAATGCTTATCGTCCTCCAGTGGCAGGAGCCAAGTTCAGGCTTCCACAGAAGAAAGTTCCAGCTAGAGGTGCAGAGCAGAATCAGTATCGCAAGCCTTTTACCATTGCTCTTCCAAAAAGCAACCCAGGGCAAGGCAGTTTGGGAAATATGAAGGCTCCACCCAATAATGCACCATGCTACAATTGTCAACGTCCAGGGCACTTTGCTAGGGAATGCCCTCACCCAAAGAAGAATCAGGCCTACCAAGGGCGTGTGCACTATACCACAGTGGAAGAAGTGCCACAAGGAGAACCCATCACAGCTGGTATGTTCCTTGTAAACCATCACACTGCAGTTGTACTCTTTGATTCAGGATCTTCGCATTCGTTTTGAGTAAAGCTTTTACTGTTAAGCATGGCATGAGCATATCTGATTTGGATGTGGGATATTGCATAAGTTCACCTTTATGGGGTGAACATCGATACGGGAAATAGGACCCTTACCTTGAGAACTCCGGATCAGAATGAAACCTTCCAGATTTCTCTTTCCCGAAAGCTTGATCTTTGTGCTATGACCTGTGCTATCCAAGCTACAGCTCTGAAGAATATCCCAGTTGTGTGTGAATTCCCGGATGTGTTTCCAGATGATCTTCCAGGTCTTCCACTCGATCGAGATGTGGAGTTTGCTATTGAGTTGGTACCTAGTACAGCGCCTATTTCTCATAGGCCGTATAGAATGTCACCCAATGAGCTGGCAGAGTTAAAGAAACAGTTGCAAGAGTTACAGGATAAAGGTCTCATACGGCCGAGTGCATCACCGTGGGGATGTCCCGCATTGTTTGTCAAAAAGAAGGATAAATCCCTACAAATGTGCGTGGATTATCGACCACTGAATGCTGTAACGATCAAGAAAAAATATCCTTTACCACGTATTGATATCGTGTTTGATCAGTTATCCAAGGCTAAAGTGTTTTCTAAGATCGACTTAAGGTCAGGGTATCATCAAATCAAGATCAGACCACAAGATATACCCAAAACAGCTTTTGCAACGAGATATGGGCTTTATGAGTACTTGGTTATGTCATTTGAGCTAACTGATGCTCCCGCCTACTTCATGTATCTTATGAATTCAGTGTTCATGCCCGAGTTGGATAAATTTGTGGTTGTGTTCATCGATGACATTTTGATCTACTCGGAAAATGAAGCTGATCATGCAGAACACTTGTGCTCATCTAAGAGAACATAAGTTCTATGCTGAGTTTAGTAAGTGCGAGTTTTGGCTTACTAAAGTACCTTTCCTTGGACATATTCTTTCTGCTGATGGAATTTCAGTTGATCCAAGCAAAGTACAAGAGGTTATGGATTGGAAAGCTCCAACATCGGTCACCGAGGTTCGTAGTTTTCTTGGTCTAGTTGGATATTACCGTCGTTTTATTCCGGACTTTTCCAAGATAGTTAAACCTATGACCAGTCTGCTACAGAAAGATAAGAGGTTCAAATGGACTTCAGAATGTGAGACAACTTTTCTTACCCTAAGAAATCTACTTATTTCAGCACCCATTTTGGCGCAACCAGACATAACAAAACCCTTTGATGTGTATTGTGACGCCTTCGGGACTGGACTAGGATGTGTTCTTATGCAAGAAGGAACAGTGATAGATTATGCTTCGAGACAACTCAGGAAACATGAGGCTAACTACCCAACGCATGATCTAGAGCTAGCAGCAGTGGTACATGCTTTAAAGATATGGAGACATTACCTCTTGGGTAACATATGTCATATATACACTGATCCCAAGAGTCTTAAGTACATATTCACTCAGCCAGAGTTGAATATGAGGCAAAGAAGATGATTAGAACTAATCAAGGATTACAATCTTGAGGTTCATTACCACCTCGGAAAAGCTAATGTAGTAGCTGATGCTTTGAGTAGAAAGTCGCACTATCACCCTGTGCAACCTTTGCTCGAAGATAAGTTTAACTTGCTACATCCATCAGTGTTGTACAATCTTATAGTCAGTTTCTCCCTAGAAAGTCAAATCATAGAAGGTCAGAAAACGGATGTGGGTGTGTTCCACATCAAACGAAAGGTGAAAACCGAGGGTTCCCAATTTTTCAGGATAGATGAGAAAGGAATCTTATGGTTTAAGGATCGTCTTGTTGTGCCCAAAGATAAAGAGTTAAGGAATCGGATCTTAGAGGAAGGACATTCCTCTAAGTTATCTATACATCCAGGCAGTAGCAAGATGTATCATGGTCTAAAACAACATTTTTGGTGGACAAAGATGAAGAAAGAGATTGCCGCATTCGTGGCAAGATGTGTTGTGTGTTGTAGAGTGACGGCGGTGCATATGAAACCCGCTGGACTCTTACAACCTTTGTCAGTTCTAGGAAGGAAATGGGAGGAAGTCAGCATGGATTTCATAACAGGTTTTCCTCTTACTCAAAGAGGGCATGCCTCAATATGGGTGATTGTGGATCGGTTAATAAAGTCAGCACACTTCATACCCGTTCGCACCACTAACCGACCATATGAGTATGCAGAGATGTATATCACTCACATAGTTCGTCTGCATGGTGTTCCAAGAACAATTGTGTCAGATAGAGGACTGCAGTTCACTGCTCGTTTTTGGGAACATTTGCATAAGCAGCTTGGAACCAATCTAGTTCACAGTTCAGCTTACCATCAGCAAACTTCAGGACAAACAGAAAGAGTCAACCAGATTCTTGAAGATCTTCTTAGAGCTTGTGTGATATCTTCTAAAGGATCTTGGGAAACATGGTTACCTTAGCAGAGTTCTCTTACAATTATCAAGAGAGTATCAAGATGACTCCATTCGAAGCTTTATATGGAAGAAGGTGTAGAACACCTCTCAATTAGGTTGAACCAGGCGAAAGAAGATACTACGGTATCGACTTTGTACAGGAAGCAGAAAATAAAGTCAGAGCGATACAAGAGCATATGCGCGCAACTCAGTCAAGACAAAAGAGCTATGCGGACAAGAGAAGAAGACTGCTTGAGTTCGAAGTTGGTGACTATATGTACTTGAAAGGATCACCTATGAAGGGAGTACAAAGGTTTGGAGTTAAGGGAAAACTTGCTCCAAGGTATGTGGGACCATACCGGATCATAGAAAGAAGTGGGAGAGTAGCCTACAAGTTGTTGTTACCACCAGAGATGAGGGCTATCTTCAATGTCTTTCATGTATCCTAGCTTAAGAAGTGTTTGAGGGTTCCAGAGGAACGTGTAGAACCCGCAGGTCTGAAGTTACAGTCAGACTTGTCCTTTGAAGAAAAACCTGTTCAAGTCATGGACACCAAAGAAAGAGTAACTCGAAACAAAGTTACCAAGTTTTACAAAATAATGTGGAACAATGAAAGTGAACGAGATTCTACATGGGAACGGGAAGACTACCTTAAGGAAGTCTACCCTGCTTTCTGTGAAAAATGGTAAGCCTTACAAATCTCAGGACGAGATTTTTGTAAGGGGAGAAGGGCTGTAACACCCTAGGTGTTAAGCTTGCATTTACATATCATTTCATGAGCATGAGCAGAAGCATCATTGCACTCATGCCTTTGAATGATCATATGAAATGATAACTCTAGTGATCACCTTGTTTTTCATGTGTGTATGTGTTAACCTACACCAGCTTTAAGTAAGTTATGCTTGTTTAATCAAGTGCTTGATGTTTTGATCACTAAGGACCACCTAGAAATACTTAGGGATGCTAATGGAACCATGTTTATGTTCATGATCAAGTCCAATTAGATTTCTAGGGTTTAAGATTTAATGATTGACCCTAGGAACCCTTTTTCTTGATTTAACAAATTGACCTTGTTAATGACTTTGTTGGACAAAGTTGGTTTAAGAAAAGTTGTAGAGTTTTTAATTCTGGACAAACTTTGTTTAACCACCTTGAGGTGATTTGGAGCCTAAAATACCATAATTTGTCCAATTAAGGCTGATTTGGGGGCTCTTTTAGATTTCTGAAATTGCCTAAGTCCTAGTGACTTTCAGTTTGAATGATGCCCTGTTTGAATGCTTGTAGTTTGAAATCCACACCGTTTCAGTTCAAACAAATTGCACTGAAGTTGGAGTTCAGCTATAGCTCTACAAAAGTGTGCAATTGGTTGAAGCTAAGGCGCAGGGATTAGAGAGCTAATCGCGTGGCAAGATCGGCCGTCAGTCGGCCTGAACGCGCGTTTGAACGGGGGAGGCAGCGCGTCGTCCGGTCGGTGGCCGACCGCGTCAAGCATCGAGTGCCGCGTGGCAGTCGTACATCGGCATTTGGCCCATGCCGGCCGCGCCTTGGACGCTCGCACACTCCACCTAGCGACCTAACACCTACTCGCCCTCGCTCTCTCCCTCTCCTCTCTGCTTTCCGCAAGAACGCGAACAGTTGCACCATTGCAGAGGAGCGCCGTCGCCGAGCTCGCCAGCGCCGCACACCGCCAATCTAGTTCGCAGTTCAGCTTACCATCCGCAAACTTCAGGACAAACAGAAAGAGTCAACCAGATTCTTGAAGATCTTCTTAGAGCTTGTGTGATATCTTCTAAAGGATCTTGGGAAACTTGGTTACCTTTACACTACTACAGGAATCTTAACCGTAGCGACCAAAACTGCTTTACCGCAGTGGGAAGTAGCCTCTGCTTGTGCTGCCACGCTGCGGTAAAGAAACGGTTTGCCGCAGCGGGCAACATAAGGTGCCCGCTGCGGTTAACAACCATTAACCGCAGCGGGCGCCTTGTGTTCCCCGCTGCGGTAAATGGATATACCGCAGCGGAAACCTTCCAGCGTCCGCTACGGTTAAGTTTGGTTAACCGCAGCGGGCGCTTAAGTTGCCCGCTTCGGTAAATAGTTTTCAAATTAAAAAATAAAAAACAGAATTCAAATAATTCCCAGAATTTGAATTCAAAATATTCCTAGATTCCAGATTTCATACATATGCAGCAAACATTTATATATAAACCATCCAAGCATTGCACATGACATAATACACAGTTTTCGACATCCATATACACATCACATCAAACCAACAAGTCCATTTGAGTTACATTTTCTAAATGCTCTAAGAAAAGTCCACGGGCCATTTGTAATCACTTGGGCAAAGCAGAGTCGTCCATTTCCTAAGCCTCTCATACCTGGGTTCGATAGCTAAGGGGGACTCTTCGTCAAAGAATTATTCTCCTTCGAGAACGCATTTCTCCATGATGAACTTACAGATTCCCCCCTTAACTTTCTTGAAGGATGGCTTGTAGGTGTTCACCCAATATTTGACTCCTTCCTTCAACTTCTTCCAGCTTTGAGTGTACTCCCTGCACTGCCTCAGGTACTCGCAGGTGTACAAGCCACATGCTTTGGATCCAACCGGTTGTTTGGCGCACTGCACGATAATTATAGAAGCTGTAGAACAAACACATATGGAAAGAAAGCACAAATGAACTTTGCAATTACTTTACATACCGGGAATTCACGTTGGATTTTGATGTGGTCGGTGTTGTTCTCCTTGCAACTATCGGTCCTACGATCCCAGCATTCGGGATTCTTCAAGTACGACTTATAAGTCCTGCACAAAATGTAATAGAGTTAGACATGTTTTGATTAATAACGATAACCGTCAAAGATGAAAAATTCTTATTGACTTACACTTTCAAGCAATCTTCAAATGACTTGTACCCTTGTTTGTTTATCGTCCTCAACGAGTCAAATACGACCGCTCGGCCATCTTGAGGATAGATGAGATATGCAACCCAATGGCCCTGGTGGCCGTTGCTGGACGATTCAAATAGACTATTGGTTAGGATGATTACAAAGATTGATCCTACCCACCTCGGAACTCTACAGACATGTTTTCATACTTACCCAAAGTGATATGGAGCCATGATACACCGTGGCCCATCCTCCTTGACCTTCAACATTACTAAGCATATGTAGTCTGCCACTTTCTTCTTTAGATTCCTCATATTGTCTTTATATTCCTTTTCTCTCTGTTTTTTTGTCTTATTTTTATCCGTTGGCATGTGACCCTTGATGGCACCCTCGTTGATATGCATTGGAGAGAGAAAAAGAGTTGGACGATGCTTTTTGTTGCTTACGGTGACAGACATCCTGCATATACACGTGAACGTACCATATAGTCTAATAAGTGTAGAGTTGACGTATAGAATAGGAGAGATCAATGGAATTAACTCGCAAGTCGTCACTTACATTGCAAACAGAGTGAGTTGGACGATGTCTAGGTCTTCTCCCCGCAGCAGCCTATACATGTCTTCGAAGTCCACCGGAATAGTGAAATCCCTGATATCGGGCAAGTGGAAGCAATCGTCTGGAATCTTCACGGTGAAACTTGACATGCCTCTTTTTGCCACTTCCATGTACCAGAGATGAAACCTCCTTGTATCCCATGATTCTTCATCAAGGAGTGCTTGCTTGGTTATCATGAACTTCCCGTTCTCAAAGTGGTAGGGACAGTCATACGACTCCGGAAATAGATGATGAGGATCATCTTGAGGCCTCGAAAAGTCAGGTTCGAACGTACGAATGTGAATTGATCGAGGTACAAATGTGAATTGAACCTTGTGTGTGCTCGTCTGTAATGTACCTTGGAAACGTAGTCGAGTATGGGAGCGATGTAGAGTCGTCCTTCGGGTTGTCCGCCTCGGTACCTCCCTGTTGGCTTGGTGCACCTGGCGTTGGCTGCGTCGCCTGTTCCCCTCCGTAACTCCCACCGGTGCATCCCCTTGAGCCCCCTCCTCATTTGTCGGGGGCATAGGCTGAGTGTCGGGCCCCTCCTCATTTATCGTGGGCATAGGCTGAGTGTCGGAAGGTGGAGGTGGCCCGCTCGGGCTCGGCTGGGTTGAAGGCACTGTGTTACCCCCAGAAGCGGCCCTTGAACCTTCTGCCTCATTGGTTGGGCCCAAAGGCGGACTTTTCGAGCTCTGAGGAGGGCTCTTGCCAATTGGTGAACGAGCTGGCGGGTCCTTGTCATGGCCTTCGTCATCTCCGTCGTCGTCGCCTTCTGAGGGGCAAGATCCAGCAACAGACGTTGTCGTCATTGGTATGATCTCAAGGTCGTCCTTCATCCAATAGATGTCATCACATTCCGCTTCTTCAAGGGTATGGTGACGTTGTAGGTGGGGAACATCTAGTTCATAGTCTTTATGCTCTGGGTTAACTAACGTTATGGTCACCAGTGCATAGTTCTCAGGTAACCGGGCAACGTGTCTTTCTGGGATTTCGTTGATCGGATATACAGCTCCCTTGCCCACGACAATCTTCTTGCTCCTGCCAAACGGAATCAAGAGCCGCACTAGTGTCATCTCGTTGACCTCATCGATTGGGTGGCGCGGGCAATCCTCGACTTGAGGAACATTCCCCCTTGTGGAGCCAGAGGGACGGGCACGCCAGCCTGGCGGAACATCTGTGACCTCATCACCACCATATTGGGGACGTTGCTCGTGAAGGCTTCCTTTATCGAGCTCTTTATCATAGCCCTTTTGAAAGATGTTGGTCTTGTACCTCTGCCTCGACTTGTATGAGGAAGCGTCGGATTGCCTAGCCTGAATCGCGTTCCAGTTCATCTTTGACTGGACTCCACGTACGCGGCCGTGGTGCTATGGGGTTCCTAGGACCTCAGTAAGTAGGTCATGGCCCCTCTGAACCTCATAGGACCCGTTGTCCTTGGAGGCTTCGATGACAGCCTTCTCCACCTCCTCGAACCCGGGCTTGTTGAACTTGGTTGCACCCTCCTTGAGCTTCTTTGGAATTCGAGCTCTGATGAAGTCCTTAGCCCTAGGTTCGACGTCCTGGTACGGATCTGGTTGCCCGCTCGCTCTCATATCTTCATCTTGTTTCCGCCACTCTTCCATCTTGCCGGCAAACCCAGTCATTCCCATGTGGTGGGGCCACTTGTTCATCTTCGCGAGTGCGCTGAACTTGGCACTCTTTTCTTTTTCTTCGTTTGAGCTTTTGAGTTTGCCAAAAGCCTCCCACTAATGATCCTTGATCATATTGTATTTGGTACACGGATTCTTGCCCTTCTTGAACCAATCTCTTGTCAGCATTGACTTGAAATTGCGAAGGGAAGTCCCCACCACGTGCATGACCCAATCCTTGCACATGGCCAAATTCGCGTTCTCGGGATAGTTGAACTTCCTCCTAACCAGAGTCTAGATAAGGCCCTTGTATTCCTCTGGGACAGCGTGTCAATCAGGCCAAGTGATTTCCACCTTGTCCCATGTAATCGCAGCAACTTGGTTGTTGAACACTGCAATGACCTCGCGAGGCTTGACCGGCTCTCCCATAGGTCCCACCTCAAGGATCTTGTGGACTTCCTCGCTCCTGTCGATCTTGTGCCTCCCATGTTCACCCCTCCTCCGCTTGGTTCCCTTAGACTTGGATGCCGAGGTCCCGGTGGAGGGAGCCGGGGCCTCTTCTTCTCCGAGCACCAACATCCGAGTAGAACCCAGTACCTGTGGTTCAGAGATACTTGCATTCAAGTTTTCAACCGCTTTAGCATAAAGCGCAAAAGGCGTGTTGGTTGCTCCAAGTACCTCGACGTGGATGCTATCTCGTCTCGAAACCCGAGCCGCACTTTCACCCTCGTTCCATGGTTCCCAACTCAGATCAGCGTCCTCCTCTGTGCGAGTCTTCTTTGGCCTCGGAGGGGTAATAGAGGCCTGACTTGCGAGTGAGTTTGAAGAGGGACTTGGGGTAGGTGTTTTCCACTCTTCCGGGTTCTCCATTTGTAATCTAAGTAGAATTGCTAGTTTAGCTTTATAGGACGAGTTCAAAGCATAAACATGTTTAAGGAAAAATTGCTCTCAAAATAGCGGATTACTGCAAAGCAGCCGTCCAACGCTACGTGGTGATCACGGATCATCGACTAACGTGACAGTCATCTTACCATGTGGGGTCGTGAAAGAGCACAAGTATGGAGCTTATCAAGTGTAACAAGTGTATTCAAGTATATTCAAGTATAACAATAAGTGTAACAAGTGTAATAAGTATGGATATAAACTAGAACAAGTGTATTCAAGTATTTTCAAGGTAAACTAGAACAAGTGTAACAAGTGTATTCAAGTAGAGATAACAAGAAAAGATAAGTACAATTTATAGCCATGTAACAAGTTGGGAGAGCAATGTAACAAGTTATACAAACACGACTGTCACGTTGTTGTCTCACTACACTAGCAGATTGCACAAATATATATCTCATATGTAAATGAAGCAAAGGCAACGGTAACTGTAACGCCCCGAGCTTTCCTAAGATATAGACTGCCCTCACAGACCAACAACAGTCTTTTCGGCGCACTTTGTCCTCACTCATGCGCCCCCGGGAAAGACTTCCGGTCGGTCACCCATCGCTCCAGGCCAAGCACGCTTAACCCTGGAGTTCTCATCAGATGGGCTTCCGGAAAAGAAGTTGCAACTTGTTGGTATGAGTATTTTATTAATCCTATTAAGCTCTGGGTCGGGGTCTCATAGTAACTCACAACACGTAGATAACCAGAGGGCAGAGGTAACCAGAGGGCAGGCAACACCAGCAGGAAGCAGCAGCAGGCAACACCACCACCACCAGCAGAGATCACCAGCAGGAAGCAGTAGCAGGCAACACCACCAGCAGCAGCAGAGATCACTAGCAGGAAGCAGCAAAGATCACCAACAGGCAGCAGCAGCAGGCAACACCACCACCACCAGCAGAGATCAGCAGCATGCACCAGCAACCAGCAGATCAAGCACCAGCAGGCACCAGCAACCAGCAAACCAAGCACCAGCAGGCAGCAGCGATCACTAGCAGAGATCCCCAACAGCCAGCACAACTAGCATAGCAACTAGCAGCCAGCATATATCACCAGCAACCAAGAACCAGCAGAAGAACCAAGAACCAACAGATATCACCAGCACAGCTAGCATAACAACTAGCAGCATAGCAGCAGAAGAAGTCACCAGCAGAGATCACCAGAAGGCAGCACCTGCCCGGAGGTAGGGTTTGGCGAGGAGGAGCACAAGAGGCGGCGATGATGGCCACGGCGGTCTCGCCCTGCCTGGAGCTAGGGTTCAGCCGCGTCTGGACGACGTGGATGGCGCGAGCCGCGGGCTGACGACGAGGACGGCGTGGGTTCGGCCGCGGGCGGACGACGAGGACGGCGTGAGGATGGCGTGAGGACGGCCCAGAGCTAGGGTTCCCAGCGGCTGCGTGCGTACGACGCGAGTACGGAGGGTGCGGACGACGACCACGGGAGGACCAGAGGCATGGAGGAGAGGACCAGAGGCGTGGAGGAGAGGAGCAGAGGCGCGGCGGCGGCAATGGTGATGGCGACGCGGCAATTGGGCAGCCCTTCGGGGAGATAGCGAATGCACGGGGACTTAGAAATTTCGGGAGGATAGCGGTGCAAATATATATGGAGAAGTTTACCGCAGCGGGCGCTTTATGATGCCCGCTGCGGTAAAGCATTTACTGCATCGGGCATTTAGGTTGTCCGCTATGGTAAAGTTTGTTGACTTCAAAGTTTTTAAAGTCTAAAATGTTTGACTTCAAGTTTTCAAATTCTAAATGCATTCAAATATAAAAGCTATAAATACAAAGTTTGTGAAAGTCATCAAGATCTATATTTATAACCAAGTACACATGTCACAAACTTGTTGGTCTACATTATTACAAAAAAAAGTGTGGCACACATCTCATTTTGGTGCGGGAGCTTTCACAACCCTCTTCTCATTACCACTCCATGCCCAGGGCTTCATCTTGCTATGCTTGCAACTGACCTCGACAACCTTGATCTTCTTTTCATGATCTGTAAAAAGCTAGAGCTCCGCGTAGTTGTTGTACTGCTCGGGGCTTTGCACCCCATCAGCTCCCACAATCCGTTGCTTTCCGGACACAACCACGTGCTTCTTTGTATCCGGTGGATAGATATAGTACACCACTTGCGCTACATTGGTTGCAAGTACCCATTGGTCATCTTTGTAGCCCGTGCTTTTGAGGTTCATGGTGGTTAACCCGTAATTGTCCACTACAACTGATTTCGGGTTGACCCAATCGCACTTGAAGTTTGTTATGCGTAAGTTGACTCCATAGTCAAGGTCCCATATTTGTTCGATCTGCCCATAGAATTGTGTCCTCTTTTGTGTCAACTCGTCTATGCCCTCATATCGAACACCGTAGTTCTGTGCAACACTCTTTTTGTCTTTGTCTTTGTGTGTGAAACCTGTACCCCTTCACATCATACCCTTGCCACGTGGTGACATGGGTTGATGGGCCTTGCGCAAGCTTCTTTACAGTGTCACTATCATCGTCATCAGGCGATATTTCTTGCTCTTTCATCCATTGTACAAAACTGTTCCTGTGCTCTTTCTAGACCCATTCCTCTATGCGCTTTCCATCATGAGCTGTGCGAAGCTCTTCTAGGTGTTGTTCGACGTATTTTTCCATGCTCACAAACTGATGGAGGATGCTATAATGAGCTTCTTCTACCTCTTTGTTAGGTATATCAGTGCGCACTTTCCGGCCCACGCACCCTTTCCCTTTGGTTCTTCCCTCGTGCGGGTGAATAGGCAACCCAATCGCTGTCGCGTCTTTAATGTACCTCATACACCAGTTGATTGACTCCTCTGTTGTGTACACCTCGATCATAGAACCTTCAGGGTAAGCACGGTTATGGACGTACCTGTTCAAGGTGGACATGAAGCGCTCGTACGTCCACATCTGGTGTAGGTACACTAGGCCCAATTGCTCGATCTGGTCAACCATGTGCATCATCAGGTGTGGCATAATGTCAAAGAAAGCTGGTGGAAAGCACATCTCGAGCTGATAGAGGGTCTCCACGATGAACTCCTTTAAGGCAGGCAACTCTGCCTTATCGATGACCTTCTGCATGATGCAGTTAAAGAAGTATGACATACGTCTTATCACCATCTTCACATATTCTAGACTGATAGCTCTTATCAATATTGGAAGGAACACCACGAGCATGATGTGACAATCATGTGAGTTGTAGTCGGTCATTGTGAGGTCTTTCATGGAGACCAGGCTCTTGATGTTGGAGGAGAAACCGGTCGGCACCTTGATACCCCTCATCAATTTGCAAAAAGTCACCTTCTCAGCATGCGTGCGGTTGTATGTAGCCAATGGGATATCAACTCTGCCGTTATGAGGCTTTCCAGGGTGGAGTTCCTTTCTAATGCCCTGGTTGACAAGATTGGTCCGTGACTTGATCCCATCCTTCGTCTTTCCCGGGATGTCCAGCAGAACACCGATCGTGCTCTCAAACACATTCTTCTCTAGGTACATGCAGTCAATTGCATGGGGTGTATGAAATGTTTTCCAGTACGATAGATACTTGAAGAAGATCGACTTCTTTTTGAAAGGGGTGACTGGTACATCATCATCAGGAGATGCTTCCTGCTTCTTGTCGCGCTTTCTCTTCCTAGTCGGTTTTGTCCCTTCCTCTGGTGCTTTCTTCTTCTTACCGAACTCAATGTCATCCATATCCTTTACCATCTCATACACCTTTGGCCCCCACTTTGTCTCCGGCATTGGAAGTCGTTCTGGCTCATCCTTATTGTCAAAGTATTCATTCATATCACTTCTTCTATACATGTGTTTGGCCTTAAGTAACCTTCTATACCGAGTGTACACCAGCTTGGTGGAACTCGAAAGGTAAGTGTAGCAAGTCTCGTCGATGCAAACTACACATCCAGTCTTCCCTTTGATCTGCCCCGATAGTGAGAAGAGACCGGGGTAATCAGTGATGGTGACAAAGATGATGGCTTTAAGTGTGAAGCTCTGCTTTTTGTACGCATCCATCATCTCGACCCCAACATCGAATAGCATCTGCATTTCCTCCATGAGCGGCTCTAGGAGGACATCTATATCATTGTCGGGTTGCCTCGGTCCAGAGAAAAGCATCGCCAACATAAGGTACCTACGCTTCAGACACACCCATGGAGGTAGGTTGTAGATGCTGAGGATGACTGGCCAAGTACTGTGTGAGCTGCTTAGCTCACCGAACGGGTTCATCCCATCGATACTGAGCGCGAACCGGACATGTCTGGGCTCGTCACGAAACTCGGGGTACTCCTTATCGAAATCCTTCCACTACTGTGCTTCGGAGGGGTGTCGTAGCTTACCATCGTTCTTGACCCGATCAGGAGATGCATGCCATGACTGGATTCCCGAACAGTGCACGTAGACGATCAACCACAGGTAGGTACGACACGGATAGCGTGGGGCTTTTCCTCAGCGTGTAACCTTCTTCTTCCTCGTCTTGCTGAGCCGAGATCTGCTTGGCCGCAGCATTGGGATTCTTCTTGTTGTTGTTCAGAAGAATGTCGTCAGCATCCACGCGGCAACCGACATTCCTCTTGTACCGACTGAATCCACAGTGTTGACATTCCGTCATGTTCTCATACTTCTCGCCCCGGTACATGATGCAGTGGTTAGTGCAAGCATCAAACTTTCTAACTTTCATCGCCACTGGACAGATGAGCTTCTTCGCTCGATATGTATTAGCTTGCACCTTGTTACCTCCAGTAGGGTACGTCGTAGAAAGGTAGCTTAACACCTCGTTGAAGCCAATGTCTGACCAACCATGTCGAGCCTTCATCATCAGCATATGGAGGTTGAAACGGAGCGCCGTGCACCCCTCCGGACATTTTCCACCATCCTCGTACAGAGGATCAATTGCCGCCTGCTTCATCTCCCTAAAATTCTCCAACCACTTTGGGTTGCCATACATAACATCATCCTCGTCGATGTGGTTGACTAGATCCTCAAAGAGCTGGACATCTTTGGGTTCCCTCAGAGTAGCATCTTCAGTAGTGTCACCGTCATCGGCACTATCATCATCTGGAATGTTCTCGAGCAATTCTTCAATTGTGATGTAGTCACGAGAATTGTTGCCATCGTCGGTGGCGGTTGGCACTGGAACGGAAGGTGGTGGTGGTCGAACATGATCTTGGTTGGTCGTCGTCGACGATCTCACTCCAGATATACCGCAGCTTGCATCGATACTTTGTTCACCATGAGAAGTCCAAACCGTGTAATCCTCCATAAACCCGTTGACAATCAAATGTGATTGCACCGTACCATCTGCGTAGCCTCGAAGGTTCCGGCATTTAGAACATGGACATACGGTTGTCGTCCGCTTCAAACTAGCACGATTAGCTTTCGCAGCTACCATAAACTTCCTCAATTCGCTAAGGTACCGAAGATCAAGCACTCTATCAATGTGGTACATCCATTCGGACCTGTCCATCGTAGCTTAACACACGACAAAACAACCAAGTGCTATATAAAAAAACATCTACTTCATGAATCTAGAGTACACACATGATGAGACATATCGCAATAGTCATCGTGAGAATAAATGAGAAAATGTAAAGGTGTGTGGAGCAATCATGTACCTCTTATTGTCCTCTCCTCCCCAAATCAAAGCTCTAAAACTCAATTTGATGATTTAGTGAAAAAATCGGCAATAACTCCGCCCCCAACAAGATGAGAGATCAAAATCGACAAAACTTTAGCCACACCGGTGAATCTAGAGTGAAAAACACATGTTTTATATGATCTAGACATGAATCTATAAAGAAACTAGACTAAAAACACAAACTAGATCTAGATCCATGCATGTGGATCCCATGGATCTAGATCTAGATCCACATGTGGAGAATTGCACTAAAAAGAGAGAAAACGAGGGAGAAAGAGGGGTGGGAGAGCAATCATGTACCTCTATTTGTGTCCTACTCCCCCAAATCAAAGCTCTAAAACTGAATTTGAAGATTTGGTGAAAAATTCGGGCAAAACCTCGGCCCCCCACGTTTTGAAAGAGGAGAAGTCGTGGGGAAGAAGGAGGGGGGTTGCTGCTATATATAGGGAGGGGATAACCGCAGCGGGCAGCATAATCCGCCCGCTGTGGTAAATGGATTTACCGCAGCGGGCGGATTATGTGGCCCGCTGCAGTAAATAGAATAACTGCAGCGGGCAACGCGGTAGCCAGCTGCCCAAGCTGGCCACCGGTTTACCGCAGCGGACGCTTAAGACATCCGCTTCTGGGCGCCAAAGGCCAATGCTACGGTAAATCAATCCTGTAGTAGTGTTAGCAGAGTTCTCTTACAATAATAGTTATCAAGAGAGTATCAAGATGGCTCCATTCGAAGCTTTATATGGAAGAAGGTGTAGAACACCTCTCAATTAGGTTGAACCAGGCGAAAGAAGATACTACGGTATCGACTTTGTACAGGAAGCAGAAAATAAAGTCAAAGCGATACAAGAGCATATGCGCGCACCTCAGTCAAGACAAAAGAGCTATGCGTACAAGAGAAGAAGACCGCTTGAGTTCGAAGTTGGTGACTATATGTACTTGAAAATATCACCTATGAAGGGAGTACAAAGGTTTGGTGTTAAGAGAAAACTTGCTCCAAGGTATGTGGGACCATACCAGATCATTGAAAGAAGTGGGAGAGTAGCCTACAAGTTTTTGTTACCACCAGAGATGAGGGCTATCTTAAATGTCTTTCATGTATCCCAGCTTAAGAAGTGTTTGAGGGTTCCAGAGGAACGTGTAGAACTCGCAGGTCTGAAGTTACAGTCAGACTTGTCCTTTGAAGAAAAACCAGTCCAAGTCATGGACACCAAAGAAAGAGTAACTCGAAACAAAGTTATCAAGTTTTACAAAATAATGTGGAACAATCAAAGTGAACGAGATTCTACATGGGAACAGGAAGACTACCTTAAGGAAGTCTACCTTGCTTTCTGTGAAAAATGGTAAGCCTTACAAATGTCGGGACGAGATTTTTTTAAGGGGGGAAGGGCTGTAACACCCTAGGTGTTAAGCTTGCATTTACATATCATTTCATGAGCATGAGCAGAAGCATCATTGCATTCATGCCTTTGAATGATCATATGAAATGATAACTCTAGTGATCACCTTGTTTTTCATGTGTGTATGTGTTAACCTACACCAGCTTTAAGTAAGTTATGCTTGTTTAATCAAGTGCTTGATGTTTTGATCACTAATGACCACCTAGAAATACTTAGGGATGCTAATGGAACCATGTTTATGTTCATGATCAAGTCCAATTAGATTTCTAGGGTTTAAGCTTTCATGATTGACCCTAGGAACCCTTTTGCTTGATTTAATAAATTGACCTTGTTAATGACTTTGTTGGACAAAGTTGGTTTAAGCAAAGTTGTAGAGTTTTTAATTCTGGACAAACTTGGTTTAACCACCTTGAGGTGATTTGGATTCTAAAATACCCTAATTGGCCAATTAAGGCTGATTTGGGGGTTGTTTTAGATTTCTGAAATTGCCTAAGTCCTAGTTACTTTCAGTTTGAATGATGCCCTGTTTGAATGCTTGTAGTTTGAAATCCACACCGTTTTAGTTCAAACAAATTGCACCGAAGTTGGAGTTCAGCTATAGCTCTACAAAAGTGTGCAATTGGTTGAAGCTAAGGCGCAGAGATGAGAGAGCTAATCGTGTGGCAAGATCGGCCGTCAGTCGGCCTGATCCTGCGTTTGAACAGGGGAGGCAGCGCGTCGTTTGGTCGGTGGCCGACCGCGTCAGGCATCGAGCGTCGCATGGCAGTCGTACACCAGCGTTTGGCCCGCGCCGGCCGCACCTTGGACGCCCGCACACTCCACCTCGTGACCGAACGCCTACTCGCTCTCGCTTTCTTCCTCTCCTCTCTGCTTTCCGCATGAACGCGAACAGCTGCACCATTGTAGAGCAGCGCCGTCGCCGAGCTCGCCAGCGCCGCACACCGCCGCATTGGCCGTCAAAATGCAGCCACAGCTTCGCCTCGCTCCGCTCCACCTTTTGCACCGCTCAGTTTCTCCGCTAGCCGCATGGGTAAGAAGGACCGAGCAACACCGAGGGCGCCATTGACGACCTAAGGTCCGCCGAGCTTTGCGCCGTCGTGGCCAGCCCAATCCAGAGCCTCTCCCACTCTTCTAGCTCTTGTACGCGGTAGCCTAGAGGTTGTAGATGCTCACCGAGGAGTCGGTTGAAATGATTAGGGTTAGGGTTCGCCGGAACGGGAACTCCGCCGCACGGAAGCGCAAGGCACCCGCAACGCCGGCGAGGGTTACGCTGGGCTTCTCAGCATCACTCGCGTTCGTCTATGTCAAATTGGGGTTAGCTGGTTAGCAAGTGGTTAGATAGCCAGAGTTGGTTGAAGCATCCATTCCTCGCCATTGCCGGAACAGCAACACCGCGCCGCCGTGAACCCGCCATCGTGCCGCTGTGCATGTGGCCGAGCTCATCGGAGGGTTCGCACGGCCCCAATCCGGGCTAGATCGGACCGCTAGGGTTCCGTGTAGATGTAGTCGTCTTTATTTTGTCCCGAGGAAGCTTCCGCCGGCCAGCGTAAGAGCCGCAGCGCCACCGTGCCGCCATGGATGTCGTCGAGCATGCTCCGGTGAACCTGGGGTACAACCAGTTACATGGTTCGATGTGGGTTGCGTAGGGGAACACAACCGTGGGGTTGGTTTGGTCGGAAACCTCACCGTCGGCAAAGGACCGACGGTCGAGCACCTCCAGTGCAGTCGGCTCTGTGGGGAAGAAGCTGACCAGTGGGTCCTAGGTGTCATAGGCTCTAAGTGTTTCTCTGTTTTGTCTTTTTCAGTTTTGTTTGTTAAATTTGGAAATTCTTAACTAATTCTAGAAAAATTCTAAAAATGTGAAACCAGTTCTGTTAGCTTTGTTATATTTTTCTTTATGCCTAAAAAATGTTGAGTAACCTGTTGTTACTACGTTTCTGTGTTGTTTTAATAAAAGTGAACAACAAGCTTTATATGCTTAGTTTAACTTGTTTAATTTATAACTGGAGTTTGGTAAGTGCTAAAATCATGGTACTTGTTGTGTTGAGCTTGTCTCAGCATGCACTTCCCATAAAAAATGTTAAAGTGCCAGTAACAGTTAATTTTATTACATGTTGTAGTTCTTTTGACTAAATGCTTGTTTAATTGAATGCAACCTTGTTTAAATTGTTAAGCTAAGACTTATGTAATTGCTGTGCTTTTTAATTTTTGTACATATGTTACTTGCTTAGAGTAAGCTAAGAAAAATATGAAATTTGTTGTTTTACACTTTTCAAATTGTTTAAGTAATATTTGTATAACTTGTGCTTGTTTCCTCTTCACCATCAAAGAAGTAATTTTAATCATGTTTTATGTATGTTTTCTATTGTTGGTGTGAATGCCAAAGTGGTAGATAAGTATGTTATATGTCCTATATAATTGTATCATAATTTTTGGAAAGCTAGTTATCAGCTTTATAGCTATCTTAAGTGCTATCTGAAATCTGTTAAGCAGCTGAAACCTGTTTCCTTGTTAGAATTGTTTGAGCTATTTATGTTTAGTTTCAGCAGCAGCTACAGTGGAGTTTGCTGTAGATAACTTGTTAATATATCTGTTGTTAAATTTTCACAGCCTTAACCTGTCTAGTTTAACCTGAGTGCTTTTTACAAGTTCAGCTTTAAATCTGAGTTTTCCTGTTTCTTCAAAACAACTTTTCTTTAAGTGGCTGTTAGGCCTTTTTAATGTTGGATCTAGCTGAAGAGTGTATGTAATGTTTTGTAGATAGTTTCATGACCTTTCCAGAATGTATTAGTTTGTAATTTTTGGTTGTGTGTAGCTCCAGCTACACAGTTTTCTTCTAGCTACTATTTTAAATGTTTTTATGTCATGATGTGTGTGTTGTAAGTGATGTATGCTTTGTGTAAGTTGAGCAAGTGTCTTAAACCATAAAACTTGTTAAATGTAGGTGTAAGAGAGCTTATCTCAGAGGAGAAGCTCTATTATAGGTTGCTAAAGAAGGGTACGTATTAACTTCTCTTCAGCCGAATCGATTTGCACATATTTGGTGAATGATATAAAATGTTGCATAATAACATTCATCATGAGCATTCATTCATATGCATTAGACATGTCTCATTTCTAGCATATGACTTGTCATATATATATTGGATCATCATACATGTATACATGCATCCAGGATCATCGGAGGGAGTGACCTTGCTAGAGTTTGGGGAGCTAGAAGGAGGAGTCCCACCGGAGATTCAGGCTCCTGAGGTTCCAGAAGAAGGAGAACAGGGCCCTGACCTTCCTGAGTGCCCAAACCACCTTCCCTCAACCGTTGTGAAAGGCAAGCCCCGGAGAATTACACAACTTCTTACTCTATTTAAAGTATTTTACTTACAATTCAACCACTTGCTTGTGCATTAAGTTAGTAGGAGTTGAGATGAAACACCTTGCTGTATTATATCTCCTTGTCCACTAAAAGAACCTTTTAGGCCCAGGATCGAAACCTTTGCTTAGCCAATCTTAGACAGGTAGCGTGGTTGGTCTATCATCCCCACAAAGATAGAATGCTGGTCACGGTTGGCTATAGTTTGCTATCGTGGAAAATAACCATGTGGAAGTAATAAATCGAGACCGGGCGGACAAGGTGTTGTGAGCCACTTGACTTGGAGGTCTTGTGAGCGGGTTCTCTCCGCCTGTGTCGCTAGGAACTGGATCGTGGTTGGACAACTGCCGAGATTGAACGCACGCCTCTTTTATAGCTGGCCGAATAACTCGTTTCGATCACGAAGCCTAACTATGTGGGTTCGGGCCGGAATCTCTACCTACATGGGTCATGAAGACCACGAGTGGCATACTAGACCGTGGGCAAGTACCCTAATCGTCCTGGCCTGGCACCAAGGGCAGGCACTGCTTGAGCTACCTGGCTATCCGTGAGTCGCTACTCATGCCTGTACATGGAGATCTACGGGCTACCCGAGCGACAATGAACGTGACCCGCATAAGTGTGCCGGCAGGCATGCTTGGGTGTGAGAAACTTGAATAAACCTCCATCTAGATTGGAATTCGATTCGAATCGCGGTCTCTCCCCGTCAGTGAGAAACTTGAAATATCTTCCTCCCACTGTAGAAACCTGAACTCTAATAAGTAACCAAAAGATGGTTATATGGTTTTATGCCAAGAACAATATGGTTATTATTGTTTGATAACTCAGTGATTCCTCTAGTACAGGTGCTAATGAGATCAGATTAATGTTACTTAACCTGCTGCCAAATGCTATTTTCTAATGATGAGAATACATAAGTAATTAGGATGCTCTTTTATGCAAAACTCTGCTATCTCATGAGATCCATCTGATAAAGCCTTGCATAATCCTTGAAGTGTCTATAGTTATATATCTATCATTCTGTCGGGTAAGTCTAGCTGAGTACAATTGAGTACTCAGGGTTTCCTTGTTGCAGATGGTATGGAGTATTCTGGTTATTGCCAGGCGTGTCTCTACCCTGCATGTGATGAAGAGTGAAGGCCATGGTGAGAGATCTCTAGTGTTTTGGATAATTGATGAAACCTAAAGTACTAACCTAGCTCTAAGTGTTTGAGTAGGTCTAGTACACACATGGAAGATGATGACAAGTGATGGAGCAATCAAGGAAGCAAAGTGATTGCAAGAGCTCACACTTGGAGAAGAAGAAGGAAAGTGAAAAGACCCTAAGCTAAACAAGGCAAAGGTATTTGCTAGGGATGTTCTTTTGGTGGTCAAGACACCAAGTGGGTGTGATCACATTTAGGTTAGACAACCGTACTATTAAGAGGGGAAATTCAAAAGTGATTGCGGTTTGTCAAGTGCCACTAGGTGTTATCTATATTGCATGTGCATTTAAGACCTAGTGATATACACCATGCTAAAAGAAAAGTGAAACATGCCAATTATGCTCACTAAGGTAGATACTTAGTTCTTGGAAACTTTGGAGCAAAGGTGGAAGAATCAGAGAAGAGAAAAGGGCGTCAGACGCTGTAGCTGAGGGCGTCGGACACTGGTGTCAGCATGACATAGCGTCTGGCGACTTCATCAAGGTTTGCAGGGGGTGACAGATGCTGTCCGTCGGATCGGCATGGAGCATCCAGAAATATTTTCTCGGAATTATCTCTGAAACCCGAAAGCAACGAGTTGGCGCCGGACGTTGAGGCGCAGCGTCCGTCACAAAGCAACAGATTGTCCGTCGGGCTTCTACAGTGCTCTGCAGACGGGTAGTTTGAAGAAAGGCGCCGGACGCTGGAGATCAAGGCATCGGACGCTGGCAACGGAGCGTCCGTTGCCTGTGCATCAGCCCAACAGCTAGTTCTGACAAGGCGTCGGACGCTGGCGACGGAGCGTCCATCGCCCCCGTGAAGAGCGTCCGACGCCAACTTAACAGAGCAATGGCTAATGGACTTTGAGGGGGTCTATAAATATGTGTTGGCCGGCTAGGGGGTTTCTCTCTCGCACATTTTTGAACATCTTGAGACTCCTTTGAGCTGAGAAAACTCCCTCTCACTCATCTCCATGCTTGGTTAGTGAATTTACAAAAGAGATTGAGTGATCCAAGTGCATTTCGCATATAGCTTGCATCTAGTGACACTTGGGAGGCATTCTCGCTGCAAATTTCTTGTTGCTCTTGGTGATTGCCATCACCTAGACGGTTTGGAGCAGCGGTGGTAGATCGAGAAGCTTGGTGATTGTGCTTCATCGACTACAAGTTGATTGTGAGGGGTTCTTGTGCCTTCCCACGGGAGATCGCAAAGGTAACTCTAGTGGATTGCTCATGGCGTTTCAGTAGCCTCATCTTGTGTTGGTTGTGCGGCACCCGGTGACGCGTTTGGCGTGTGAACCTCCAAGTGAGTGTCTTGCCACAACGGGGACTAGCTAGTTGGCAAACTAGTGAACCTCGGAAGAAAATCAAGTGTCAACCATTGTCCCGTGTGATTGATTGATCTCATTGGTATTCATTTGATTGGTTCATCCCCTACGACTCCACGGTGGTATATCACTCTCTCCTATCTCTCTCTTGCACCTAGTGAATTCCTTTTAGTAGTGATATTAGGTTGTGCTAGTGCTTAGTAGCTTGTGTAGGATTTGTGTTATCTAGAGCTATTAGGATAGCACTTGTGGATAGGTGCCTTCGCATCACCCATTAGGCTAGTGCAAAATTCGCTTCGCTCCTTAGTTATCTAACATTGTTGTTGAGGTTTCTTTGTATAAAATTAAATTAGGCTATTCACCCCCCCCCCTCTAGCCATCGCATAGAACCTTTCAAGTGGTATCAGAGCTAGTACACCATTGATTTGAGGCTTAACAACCTACGGTGTGAAGATGGCTCAAACTATGGCTATTGGAAAGTCAAGATGACCTCTCATATCAAGTCAATTAGCCGAAAGGTTTGGCTTGTGGTGGACAAGAAGTTTGAAGTGGAAAATGAAGAAGCTCCCACCGCAACCGAAGAAGAGAAGTTGCAACACAATGATATTGCTCTAAGTGCTATTCATGAGGCACTTGATGAGAAAGTGTTTGAGCAAATCAAGAATCTAGAGAGTGCTCATGAGGCTTGGAAGAAGCTAGAAGAATCATTTGAAGGCACTCAAGCCGTCAAAAGTGCAAAGGCATACATCCTCAAAGAAAAATTTGCAAGCTTCAAGATGAAGGATGATGAGAATGTGCTGGAGATGTTTCATAGGCTACAAGTCCTAGTCAATGATCTCACGGCCCTTGGTGAGCAGGTGGAGGACAAGGATTTCTCACAAAAATTCTTGAGAAGTCTCCCATCTCAGTTTGAGACTCTTTTGACCTTGATAGTAAGAGGTGGATTGGACACCATGACTCCTAATCAAGTCTTGGGAGATGTAATGATACAAGATGCATACCAGGACAACAAAGAAGAAGATGTAAAGAAAGAAGAAAAGAAAGATGAGAAGAAGAGCATAGCTTTCAAAGCTACTTCATCACACAAGAGCAAGGGAAAAGCTAAGATTGAAGAATCAAGTGAGGATGAAGACTCAAGTGCTAGTGAGGTTGATGAAGAAGAAATGGCTCTCTTTGTGAGAAAATTTGGAAGATTCATGAAGAAGAAGGGCTATCATGCAAGAAGGAAGAGGACATCTTCCAAGAACTTTGATGAGCCTAGGAAGTGCTTCAAGTGTGGAAGCTTTGATCATCTCATTGCTCATTGTCCATACAATAGTGACAAGGATGATGATGATCATAAGAAGAGAGACAAGAAAGAGAAGAAGCCCACCTTTGACAAAAATAAGAAGAAGGGGTATTCTCACATAGTGACTTGGGATAGTGATTCTTCTTGTGGTGAAGATGAAGATGATGAAAAGAAGACCAATACCAAGAAGAAGGCTTTTGCAAGCATTGCAATGAGGGACAAGATTTCTCTATTTGACACTCCATCATCATGCTTCATGGCTAAGTCCACTAAGGTACTTTCTCATGATGAGAGTGAGAGTGAGAGTGAGAGTGAGAGTGATAGTGATAGTGAGGAGCCCTCAAGGGAGGAACTCATGGACATGCTTGAACAAGATAAATAATACATTGATAAGAAGAGGAAGGAATGCAAGGAATTGCGCAAGACCAATGTGGCTCTTGAGCAAAACCTTGATGAGGTCGTAGCATCTCATGAGAGGCTAATGGAAGCCCATGAGAAGCTAGTGAAGTCTCACACTAAGCTTGAAAGAGCTCATTACTCTCTCTTAGATCAAAGTAAGAAAGAGATTGTTCAAACATGTGACATGGGAGTTACTTGTGATATTCCTGATGAATCCTTTTATGCTCCTATCATTGTTGCTCCCACTAACACCTCTTGTAGCACTACTAATTCCATTTCTTCTACTAGTGATGGTTTCACTTGTGATGCCTCACTAATGGTTGAAAATGAAACCCTCAAGAAGGAGGTTACAAAGCTCAATCACTCCTTAGCTAAGGCTCATGGAGGTGAGGACCACTCGCTTATGTGCTTGGGTAGCCAAAGAGCTTCTCTCTATAAAGAGGGATTGGGCTATACCCCCCAAGAAAGGCAAGGCTGCCTTTGCTCCTCACAAAACTCGTTTTGTGAAGAACACCGGTAGCTATTGCAAGATTTGCAAGCAAGTCGGTCACAATAAGAAAGCATGCAAGAACAAGAAGGCCAAGCAAGATATATCCTCTATTAGATTTGATTCATTATATGTTCTTTCCAAGGGACCAAATGGTGTTCATGCCAAGTTTGTTGGTGCACCATGGATGGCTTCCAAGAAGTCCATTTGGGTACCAAAATCCTTGGTAACTAACCTTGGAGAACCCAAGAAAGTTTGGGTACCTAAAAAGAATTGATCTCTCTTGTAGGTCAATTACAAAGCCGGAGGGAGGCATTGGGTGCTTGATAGTGGGTGCACTCAACACATGACCGGAGATGGAAGGATGTTCAACTCAATCAACCAAGATAGTGATCATGGATTTTATAGTATCACATTTGGTGATAACGGCAAAGGCAAGGTGAAAGGGCTTGGGAAGATTGCTATCTCCAATGATCTAAGAATTAGCAATGCTTCTAGTTGAAAGGCTTGAGTTCAACTTGTTGTCAGTGGCTCAATTGTGTGATCTCGGTTTCAAGTGCATATTTGGAGTGGAGGATGTGGAAATCATTACTGTGGATGGTTCTAATATGATCTTCAAGGGATTTTGGTATGAGAATCTCTATCTAGTGGATTTCAATGCTAGTGAGACTCAACTCTCAACATGTCTCAACATGTTGGCATGAAGCAATTAAACAAGTTAGTCAAGCATGACCTTGTGAGAGGCTTGAAGGATGTCTCTTTTCAGAAGGACGAGCTATGTAGTGCATGCCAAGCCGGAAAGCAAGTTGGCAACACTCATCCAAAGAAGAGCATCATGAGTACAAGCAAAGCTTTTGAGTTATTGCACATGGATCTCTTTGGACCAACTACATATGCAAGCATTGGTGGAAACAAATATGGATTTGTGATAGTTGATGATTTCACAAGATACACATGGGTATTCTTCTTGAGTCACAAGAGTGACACATTTGATATCTTCAAGACATTTGTCAAGAGGTGCCAAAATGAGTTTGAGACAACTATCAAGAGAGTTAGAAGTGACAATGGGAGTGAGTTCAAGAACACAAGAGTTGATGAACTTTGTGATGACTTTGGAATCACCCATCAATTCTCTCCAAAGTGCACTCCACAATCCAATGGGATAGTTGAAAGAAAGAATAGAACTTTGATTGACATGGCAAGATCAATTGTTGAGTGAATACAATGTTAGTTATTTCTTTTGGGCCGAAGCTTTCAACACGGTTTGTTACTCTAGCAACCGTCTCTATTGTCATGGAATGCTTGAGAAGACTCCATATGAGCTATTGAATGGAAGAAAGCCAAATATTGCCTACTTTCGGGTATTTGGGTGAAAATGCTATATATTGAAGAAAGGCACAAGGCTAAGCAAGTTTGAGAAGAAATGTGATGAAGGTTTTCTACTTGGTTACTCTACATCAAGCAAGGCTTATAGAGTGTGGAACTTGTCTAGTGGAATTCTTGAGAAAGTGCATGATGTTGAATTTCATGAAACTCAATGCTCTCAAGATGAACAAGAAAACTTGGATGATGTGAGAGGTGACAAGTTGGTCAATACAATGAAAGATATGGATATTGGTGACATTAGACGAAGACAAGTGCAAGATGAAGATGAAGATCAAGTGACCATTCCAAGTGATCAAGCTAGTGGATCTCCAACTCAAATTCAAACAAGTGCAAATGAAGCTCAAGTTCAAGATCAAGATCAACAAGAGGCTAGTCCATCACCATCTCAACCGAATGCTCAAGATTCCCACATGCAAGTACTCCAACCTACAAACATTGCAAGAGATCATCCTCTAGATCAAGTTATTGGAGGCATTCAAAGTGGTGTGCAAACAAGGTCAAGATTGGCTTCATTTTGTGAGCATTACTCTTCTGTCTCATCATTTGAGCCAACCAAGATTGATGAAGCTTTGAAGGATGTTGATTGGATAAATGCTATGCATGAACAACTTAACAACTTCACAAGAAATCGAGTTTGGGAACTAGTTGATAGACCAAGAAATCACAATGTCATTGGAACCAAATGGGTATTCAAGAACAAGCAAGATAAAGATGGAATAGTGGTGAGAAACAAGGCAACACTAGTAGCACAAGGGTACACTCAAGTAGAGGGTCTTGACTTTGGGGAAACATATGCTCCGGTGGCAAGATTAGAGGCAATAAGGATTCTATTAGCCTATGCTTGTGCATATAACATCAAGTTATACCAAATGGATGTCAAGAGTGCATTCTTGAATGGGTATATCAATGAGGAGGTATATGTAGAGCAACCACCCGGATTTGAAGATACAAAGAAGCCCGACCATGTTTACAAGCTCAAGAAGGCTCTCTATGGTTTAAAGCAAGTACCTAGAGCATGGTATGAGAGGTTGAAAAGCTTTCTTCTCTCAAAGGGATTCAAGATTGGATTGGTTGACACCACCCTATTGACAAAGAAGATTGGAAGTGACTTGTTTGTCTTTCAAATCTATGTGGATGACATTATCTTTGGATCTACAAATCAAGAATTTTGTGAAGAGTTTGGAGAAATGATGGCAAATGAATTTGATATGTCCATGATTGGTGAACTTAGTTACTTCCTTGGACTTCAAATCAAGCAAATGAAGAATGGTACATTTGTAAGTCAAAGCATGTACATCAAGGACATGATAAAGAAGTTTGGATTAGAAGAGGCTAAAGGCATTAGTACTCCCATGGGGACTAATGGACACTTGGATAATGATACAAGTGGCATGATGGTGGATCAAACACTCTATCGGTCAATGCTTGGAAGTTTACTCTATGTGACCGCATCAAGACCGGATGTCATGTTTAGTGTATGCATGTGTGCAATATTTCAAGCATCTCCTATAGAGAGTCAGGTGAAGGCCACAAAAATAATCTTGAGATATTTGAAGCATACACAAGATGTTGGACTATGGTTTCCCAAGGGGCAAGATTTGAATTAGTTGGTTATTCGGACTCCGATTATGCAGGATGCAAGGTTGATAGGAAGAGCACTAGTGGAACATGTCAACTATTGGGAGATCACTAGTCTCATGGTCATCCAAGAAGCAAAATAGTGTGGCACTCTCTACCACCAAAGCTGAATATATTAGTGCGGGGAGTTGTTGTGCACAACTATTATGGATGAAGGCCACCTTGAATGATTATGGAATCAAATTCAAGAAGGTTCCCTTGCTATGTGACAATGAAAGTGCGGTGAAGCTCACAAGCAATCCCATCCAACACTCTAGAACCAAGCACATAGATGTGACACACCATTTCATAAGAGATCATCAACAAAAGGGTGACATTTTCATTGACAATGTGGGCACCGATGATCAATTAGCCGACATTTTCACCAAGCCACTTGATGAGAAGAGGTTTTGCAAGTTGAGGAATGAGTTGAATATCTTCGATTTCTCCAACATAAGTTGATGCACCCCACTTATGAAATGCCTCTACTCCAAAATAGCAAGGTACAATTGATTGACATAGGCACTCATCCTTTGATAGACATGTGTAGAGCATATAGGCATCATTTCTTGTTATATTAGGATCATTCATGAAAATCAAATGATTTCTATGGACATATGGTACCACTATAGCTTCTATGAGTTGTTTGATCTAGTGGTAGCATATGACATGTTGATAAGCTTGTAACCTCATATGTTTAATCTAGAATGCTTATTCTTGTTCTTAACCAACATGGTCAAGATAACCATTGTAAGATGTGTGAAGAACCTTGTCCATGGTTTAAACTGTGTTAAGTATATAGGACAAGTGATCTAGATTGATCTATAAAGAATGTTCACTCCACTCTCTTTCTAAATTGACTTGATGAATAAAACTTTCCTAAGTATCCTCAAGTGATACATGTTACTACAAGTGGTTTCCTTTGTGGTAATGTGTGACAAAGGGGGAGAAATTGTGATAAAATGACCTAAATATGAAACGGGGAGAAAAGGAAAATGATCTAAAAAGGGGAGAAATAGGATTTTGATAATTTTAAAATTAAAAATTAATCACACAAGTAGGGGGAGCAATCCTATGAACAAGTTGTTGCATTTCGATGTGCATTCACACATATGCTTGTTTGCATTGTACTTTAATTCGATATGACTTGCTTGTGTGGTACATGCCTATGCTCCTTATCTGATGTTTTTCATTGAGATGGTGATTGGCCAGATCTTCAACAAGGATACAATCCATGAGCCTTACAGAGCAGAGAAGGCCATTCACTCCACTGCTATTCAGGAGATTGACACTCCTCCCAGAGACACCAGGACAACAGCAACAGTAGATATCCCTGAGTCTTTAGGTACAACAGCTTCCAGAGGTAGGAAGAAGGGCAAGCTTGGTAGGATCTTGAAGAAGATCTTTGCTGGCATCTGTTGTGCAAATGATCATTCTTACCAGACCAGGCTTGAGATCAGAGAGCTCAGGAAGGAGCAAAGCCTCAGGAAAATTGACCCTCCTACTCCACCTCCAGAGCTCAGTGAGGAGTCCACCTATGATGGTGATGATGATGAGGAGGAGGAGGATGAGGAGGAAGAGGAGTTTGAGCAGCCCCAGACTCGACGATGCAGCAAGCGTGCATCTGCTCCCAGTGTTCACTTCACAGGCTCTCCTGATGATGATGATGAAGATGATGATGGAGACGACGACGATGACCATATGGAGGAGGACAGTGACTAGCTTGTATCTTTTTCGCTTTGTTCTTTTCTCTTTTTGGTGACTTGTTGCCAAAGGGGGAGAATTACTAAGTGAAGGGGGTACAACATCTTCGACGGTCATGGAGGAGGAGCAACTGCTAGTTATCTTAATTTTTAGTTTGTGAGATGAGAGAGCAACATGAAACTATTTTATTGTAATATTGTCACTTAAGTACTTTATTTGTGTCATTTGTGGACATGTACTCTCTCATATATATCATGCTTGTCTTATTATGCTTTAGTTTATATTTTTAGCGCGTTGTGTGGCTGTGCTTATGCTTCCGCAAGCTTGCTATTTGCAGCCAGGCCGGCAGTGCCGGGCTGCTCAGACAGCAAGCCCTCTAATTTGTGTTGAGACAGGTTCATATGCATCACGTATATTCTTGTGACACTTTTTCAGCACCCCACAGCAGCCATGGATGTAGGGGGAGCCCTACTTCACTCCAATGTGTGAATTTTGGCCTCTCATGCCAAGTTTGGAAATTCAAATTCCTATTCACACATTTAGGAGAGCTCCTACACCCATGACTTGCATTGTACAATTGATTGAGGAATGAGTTGAATATCTTGGATTTCTCCAACATAAGTTGATGCACCCCACTTATGACATGCCTCTACTCTAAAATGCTTATTCTTTTGCTTAACCAACATGGTCAAGATAACCATTGTAAGATGTGTGAAGAAGCTTGTCTATGGTTTAAACCGTGTTAAGTATATAGGACAAGTGATCTAGATTGATCTATAAAAATATTCACCCCACTCTCTTTCTAAATTGACTTGATGAATAAAACTTTCCTAAGTATCCTCAAGTGATACATGTTACTACAAGTGGTTTCCTTTGTGGTAATGTGTGACAAAGGGGAGAAATTGTGATAAAATGACCTAAATATGAAACGGGGAGAAAAGGAAAATGATCTAAAAAGGGGAGAAATAGGATTTTGATAATTTTAAAATTAAAAATTAAGCACACAAGTAGGGGGAGCAATCCTATGAACAAGTTGTTGCATTTGGATGTGCATTCACACATATGCTTGTTTGCATTGTACTTTAATTCGATATGACTTGCTTGTGTGGTACATGCCTAGTATAATCTTGATTGATGATTTGATCACTAGTATGTATAGGTGTTAGCTAGAACCTTAAAATATCTTGAGTAATCTCAATTGGTGTCTAGCTAACCTTGTTGCTAAGGAAGGTATGATTGGCGCACTTCGATTGGTATCACGCTTCATAGGTCCATCTCTTACCTTAGCATCATGCCATAGTTTGCTAGTTGTTTATCCCTCCCAAAAGTTCTATCTAAGCATATATGCAAAGCTTTGACTCATAATCATAAGAAGTGCACATCTGTAGGGGGAGTAAACACTACCAAACCAGCTTTGAAATGATTGACCACTTTTCTTCATCTTTTATATCTTCAAGTGGTTTCAAGCATTTCGGGTTGAATCAAAATCATATTTCATATCATTTATATCGGGTTGTCATCAATTACCAAAAAAGGGGAGATTGAGAGATCTCTAGTGTTTTGGATAATTGATGAAACCTAAAGTACTAACCTAGATCTAAGTGTTTGAGTAGGTCTAGTACACACATGGAAGATGATGACAAGTGATGGAGCAATCAAGGAAGCAAAGTGATTGCAAGAGCTCACACTTGGAGAAGAAGAAGGAAAGTGAAAAGACCCTAAGCTAAACAAGGCAAAGGTATTTGCTAGGGATGTTCTTTTGGTGGTCAAGATTGAAAGTGCGATCAAGCCTTAAGTGGGTTTTGGTGACATGACAACGCAATTAGAAGACTAATGAGACTTTGTGAGTATGACAAGCAGGTTAAACTTAAGGAGGTTGATGAACAGGTTGGCGGACCCCTCCAACTACAAAAGTGCATGGCAACAAGCTCAAAGCATTTAAATTCTTTTATACTTTGAATTTGAGTTAGGTATGTCGTACTATAAAGAGGGATTCAACACGCATGCCCACAAGTGAACCAAATGCATATATATACAAATACATCACACCTCCACATACATAGTGGGCAAATCAGTCAGTTATTTGAAGATCAACCCTTTGCTGTTCTGCCCAGGCCGGCACTGCCGCGACTCATTTAGCCAGTGGATAGTGAAAGGGTATTTCATACCCCCTCACTCACCCGCAACAGCTAGTTCGGCCATTCCAACATTCAGACTTCGAAAGAACATAAACAGAAGCTCTTCTCTTGCTCTCCCTTCTCCCTTGGTGCTCAACCACTCTCCTCCATTGATCTCCAATCATTCTTTGAGAGATTGAGCCTCCAAGCTTTGAGAAGAAGCTTCTCCCTCGGATCTTCACTCCTACAATCATTTGATTTGCGTGGTGGCCGGCAGTTTGAGTTCTTTACTCTTGGAGCTTTGCTCCTAGCCGGCTAGTTGTTGCCCTTGAGCTTGCCTCCTTCGTGTGGAAGCCTAGGAAAGTTTGTATCACCCATCATTTGCTAATACACTTCTATCATCTTAAGGGTTCACTCCCTTGACTTGAGACCGAGGAAAGAGCTAGCCTTGTGTGGCGAGCTTGAGCCTTGTGTGGCACACCTCAACAACGTGGACGTAGGCAAGCCTTGGTGGCGAGCTGAACCACGGGTCAAATCTTGTGTCACCGTGTGCTTGTTACATTACTTTGATATATCTTGTGTGCAAGATGATTTCTAGGGTTTTGACCCGATCTACTCGGTGGGTGTGTTGCTGCCACTTTCAGGTGGTGCTAGAGGTTCTCCACACCTCTAGGAAGGTTTCTATTCAAGCACAATTTACATTTAGTATTTACATTTTGAATTGTGCTAGAATCTGTTCAGGTGACCAGCACTGCTGCTCTTAGCCCAGCAGTGTCGGCCCCATGCCCGGCAGTGCCGGCCTGTAACTGACAGCAAGATGCAAAGTGATTTTTAAACAGGCCTATTCACCCCCCCCCCTCTAGGCTAATCAGGTCCTTACAAAGACACCAAGTGGGTGTGATCACATTTAGGTTAGACAACCATACTATTAAGAGGGGAAATTCAAAATTGATTGCAGTTTGTCAAGTGCCACTAGGTGTTATCTATATTGCATGTGCATTTAGGACCTAGTGACATACACCATGCTAAAATACAAGTGAAACATGCCAAGTCTTCTCAATAAGGTAGATACTTAGTGCTTGGAAACTTTGGAGCAAAGGTGGAAGAATCAGAAAAGAGAAAAGGGTGTCAGACGCTGTAGCTGAGGGCGACGGACGCTGTCCGGCGCGTCGGACACTGGTGTCAGCATGACGTAGTGTCTGGCGGCTTCATCAAGGTTTGCAGGGGGTGACGGATGCTGTCCGTCGGATCGGCATGGAGCATCCAGAAATATTTTCTCGGAATTATCTCAGAAACCCGAGAGCAACGAGTTGGCGCCGGACGCTGAGGCGCAGCGTCCGTCGCAAAGCAACAGACTGTCCGTCGGGCTTCCAGAGGGCTCTGTAGACTGGCAGTTTGAAGAAAGGCGTCGGACGTTGGCGATGGAGCGTCCGTCGCCTGTGCATCACCCCAATGGCTAGTTCTGATAAGGCGTCGGATGCTGGCGACGGAGCGTCTGTCGCCCCCGTGAAGAGCGTCCGATGCCAACTTAACAGAGCAACGGCTAGTGGACTTTGAGGGGGTCTATAAATATGTGTTGGTCGGCTAGGGGGTTTCTCTCTCGCACATTTTTGAACATCTTGAGACTCCTTTGAGCTGAGCAAAGTCCCTCCCACTCATCTCCATGCTTGGTTAGTGAATTTCCAAAAGAGATTGAGTGATCCAAGTGCATTTCGCATATAGCTTGCATCTAGTGGCACTTGGGAGGCGTTCTCGCTGCGGATTTCTTGTTGCTCTTGGTGATTGCCATCACCTAGACGGTTTGGAGCAGCGGTGGTAGATCGAGAAGCTTGGTGATTGTGCTTCGTCGACTACAAGTTGATTGTGAGAGGTTCTTGTGCCTTCCCCGTAGGAGATCGCAAAGGTAACTCTAGTGGATTGCTCGTGGCGTTTCAATAGCCTCATCTTGTGTTGGTTGTGCGGCACCCGGTGACGGGTTTGGCGTGTGATGCCAATTAGCGCGTGAACCTCCAAGTGAGTGGCTTGCCACAACGGGGACTAGCTAGTTGGAAAACTAGTGAACCTCAGAAGAAAATCAAGTGTCAACCATTGTCCCGTGTGATTTATTGATCTCATTGGTGATACATCCGGCCAAGGAAGGGTTGGCCGAGGTCTGATAAATTGAGGTTGCCCGGACCCCAACAGTTCTTAGGCACACCCACTCGGAGAAAGGCCCAATCTCCCTAAAAGACTAGTCCAATAGGGGAAGGTTGGCTCTCCCTTTTAAGGTGGCTTCCTCCTCTCAAGCTAAGCAAGGTGGGATTATTCAGAGGCTCACACGGTCGTCGCCCGACTACAACTGGGCCACTTGGCCCATTATTTGTTGCGTCTTTTACAACGGGTAATAATGGAGGATGTCCTCATCATTCCCACCCCCTTAAACAAAGGCCCAACTTTGATACCAAATGATACATCCAGCCCAGGTAGGATTGGCCGAGGCCTGATAAATTGAGGCTGCCCGGACTCCAACAGTTCTTAGGCACACCCACTGGGAGAAAGGCCCAATCTCCCTAAAAGACTAGTCCGATAGGGGAAGGTTGGCTCTCCCTTTTAAGGTGGCTTCCTCCTCTCAAGCTAAGCAAGGTGGGATTATTCAGAGGCTCACACGGTCACCGCCCGACTACAATTGGGCCACTTGGCCCATTATTTATTGTGTCTTTGCCAACAGGTAATAATGGAGGATGTCCTCATCAATTGGTATTCATTTGATTGGTTCATCCCCTACGACTCCACGATGGTATATCATTCTCTCCTATCTCTCTCTTGCACCTACTCAATTACTTTTAGTAGTGATATTAGGTTGTGCTAGTGCTTAGTAGCTTGTGTAGGATTTGTGTGATCTAGAGCTATTAGGATAGCACTTGTGGATAGGTGGCTTCGCATCACCCATTAGGCTAGCGTAAAATTCGCTTCGCTCCTTAGTTATCTAACATTGTTGTTGAGGTTTCTTTGTAGAAAATTAAATTAGGCTATTCACCCCCCTATAGCCATCGCATAGGGCCTTTCACATGGGCAATGGTGAATTCGGATGTCTCTCCTTGTTGCTTTTGATGGGACTATACTAAGGACGACACTATATTTGTGTTAAACAGTTTGCAATGGGTGTTTGTGAAAAAAGACTTCCGCTACTTTGATTTGAACTTGGTGTTGTAATAACAATTATTTAAACTCAGTTGTAATATTATTTGGTTTCGAACTTATCACTGTGGATGTGCGGTTACTGAATCTAGTGTACGATCTCGGGTTGTTACTTATTGTGGTTTGAGATCCTTCGAGATTTCAAGGACTACCGGGCTTATATGGGCTCTAGTGTGACTGTGTTGTCAGAAATGATGACCATTATACTAGTGCTCTTATATGTTGGGCAGTTCTGTGACATTGGAGGATTTGGACTTTGGGGTATTTGTGGCTCGGGATTGATAGCTAAATTTTGGGATTGGATTGGTGATGCTTCAGCTATCAAGACTTCTTCTTGTTTGGGATGTGCTTCTTCTTCTTCCTCAGGGAGTTCGTCATGAATGCCAGTCTAAGGTGTGTTTTCAAGGATTTTGTCAAGAATAGACCTTGCTTCACTAGTAGATAAATGAAGGAAAGCTCCTGTTAACACCGGATTTTGGCACGCTTAGGAAGATGACAGGTGGGCCAGTGCGCAGTAAATTTGCAGAGACAGGTGTTCGGAGCATTCGGCAAGTGATCGTGCGGTCGGCTATTCTAAGAGAAGGCGGTTTTCCGTTGAAGAAGCGATAAAAGCAGCAAACAAGAACCAATCGGGTAACGAATATCGCGACAATTAAGGCAATAAAGACTTCGAAGGAAACTAAAGTAAAAAATGTCGTATTTTTCCTTTGATGTTTATAGCCGTGTCATTTTAGGACTCATGTCATGACCAGGGTATATATACAGACCCTTGGCCATTGTAAAAAGGGTTCACAACCAAATCAATACAACCGGCCCCGTGCCAACTTCGAGTCTTTTGTCATGTCGTCGAGTTCTTCGAGAGGAGTCATCGATCCGTCGACCTCCGTAAGTCCCGACAACCTTGCTATCATATCTAGTATCATGCGGTGGATTTATACGTTGTTGCAAGTAGTCTTGTTTGTTTTCAATGATAGTGCGGCGGATCCTTGCTTGGCAATCAAGAAGTCTTCGCTTATGTTTCGTTTATGAGTAGATACCGTGCGGCAGGCATTTGCTCGATATGCTTAGCAAAAGCAAGATGGTTATCGGCTCTATTAGATTTGGCAAGATCTAGTAGATTCATTAAGTCATCACGTGTTGCATGTTTTATATATTTTATACATTTGTAACACTCATTTTGTCCAATCTAGATTAATACGGTTCGGCTTTATGCTTTCTTATAGATCTATTTATGCTCTAACAGTTATTGCTTTCATGTTGTCTCTACAAATATATCTTACGTTCATAATAGCCGAATTAGTCTAATCTAGATTGCTACATGTTGCGGGTTCATGCATGTTAACCATGTTTGAGCTTTAATAAGGTTAGGTATCGTGTGGTAGATACAAGCTTTAGATTAGTTTGATCGTGTTTGTTTACATGTTCCTTCATCATGGATCCCATCTCGGTTGATTGCCGAGCTTGGTTACGCTTTAATTCATAGTTAATTATGATTCGTCTAAACGTACTTTTCTCATGCATGCACGTTCGGCAAGTCATGCTTTATGTTTGTTTTAGCCCAATGATCTATAAAGCTCGTTGGCAGACAGCTTCTATAGCTGTATGTCGTTGTAAGTGGTTTCAGGGTTGTATATATGGAACTGTCTAGTCTCACCCGGCATGTTCCAGTTTGTATTTAATGATTTTTATCCCTTGTTAGTTTCAGGTCAAACTGACTGGCACGTCTCCGAATTTCGAAGCACCTGATTGAAGCCACGCTTTTCGGCTTGCTGTGTGTGAGGCACAGTGCATCACATTTTGTGTCAACAGCTCCTATAGAGGCTATATCAAGGAATTGTGCAAAATCCTTGCTAAGACCGAGATAAAAATGTTGTAAGAGCACAGGTTCGGGTATAGCAAGATCGGGACCTGAAGACACAAGATCTGTAAAACGGACCCATGATGCACCTAAAGGATCCTTATCTTTTTGCTTAAAAGTTAGGACCTCCATTTGAAGATGAACGACTCTAGAGATGAGAAAGAAGGCTAAGCAGAATTTGGCTAGAAGGGTCTCCCAGTCTTCTTGTACACTCCCTACATGTCGAGAATACCAATGTTTGGCTACTCCCATCAAAGAGAATGGAAATAGCTTTCATTTCAAGGTATCTCGTGTCATGCCTTGAATATGAATACATGAGCACAATTGCTCGAACTCACGTAAATGGGTGTAGGGATTTTCATCTTCTTTCCCAGAAAAAGGTTGTGCCTCAACCATCGATATGAAAGCTGGGCGAAGCTCATAGCGAACAGCTAAAATAGCTTTGGATGATTTTGGTGGCTCCAAACTAGCACCCTTTGGAGCACCATATTGAAATAGGGGTGTTTGATCTATGATATGAATGATAAAAATAAAAGATAAACGAGCGACTCGATTCTATGTTAAGAACAGCTACCGTCCCCCAGCAATGGCGCTAGAAAGCTTGTTGACACCAAATGTGGCACAAAGGGTAAACCGCAAGTGCACGGTTGTCAAGGTAGCTTTCACCCAAGAGTATTCCTAGGGTATGGAATCTATGGGGAACGTGAAGTGTACTTAACAAAGAACTAAGTTCGTCCTATGATGACACAAGGGGTTTATGATAGGTTGGGTAGAGAGGATCTCTATGGTTATGAAACTAGCAAGGTAAGGTAAGATACAAAGGTTGTTCACTCCGGGCCACTAGGCGGTTTAGCACCCTTCTCATCCCTTTCTGTTGCTAAGAGACCTAGTGGCCCGAAGTGAACAACCTTTGTATCTTACCTTACCTTGCTAGTTTCATAACCATAGAGATCCTCTCTACCCAACCTATCCTAAACTCCTTGTGTCATCATAGGATGAACTTAGTTCTTTGTTAAGTACACTTCACGTTCCCCGTGGATTCGATACCCTAGGAATACTCTTGGGTCAAAGCTACCTTGACAGTCGTGCGCTTGCGGTTTACCCTTTGTGCCACCTTTGGTGTCAACAAGCACTCAATCCTTGTGTTGGATTGAGGGGAGCAATACCTTGCGAGGTGCTCCAACGAGGACTAGGGGGAGTGTCGACTCCTTGATACCTCGGTAAAACGTCGTCGTGTCAAGAATCTCTAACTCTAGCTCTTTACATTCTGCACTTGTTCTTACTTTCCATACTAGAATTGTGTAGGGTGTTCTACCTTTCTATGCCTTGCTACTGTTTTCTAGCTAGGACACACTACCGGTAGGCACTAGGGGGTGATGAGCATTTGTTTAGGATTTCATATTTACTTTAGAAATTTGAAATAAGCCCAATTCATCCCCCTCTTGGTCATCTTGATCCTATCAGCTTGGCATTGTAAATCTTGTGCTGAGCTCGGCGCCACTGATTGTCAAACTATTATCAACGCTTCTAGTCTCGTGGCCGAGGCGTCATACCTTTTTTAATATCTTCATTCAACCTTTGGAATTTGTATTTGATTTGTAGATCTTTCGGAGCAAGATATCCTCCCTCTCCTTAGTTTTAGGCATTGCTTTAGTCCTAGTGTGTATTTTGCGAACCCTATTTTCATTAGAGTTCATGTTTTTTGCAATATGGATTTGATGTTTAGTGATGCAAATTGTGTGGATTAGTTTGTAGAATTCAGCTTGTGCACTACTTTGTAATTGGCATTGTTAGTATTATATGTTCCAATTTAATTATTTGTGTAGGTGAAAGACTGCTGGAAAAGACTCGAAACAATAAGCTTCACTATTATAGGACTCCAAATATTGACATCGCTAAAACAATCCTTGAAACATTAACATGTTGTTATAAATGACATTTAATTATTGTAATCACTTTTCTCAATCAAAATACATGTATTTTGATATGACGTGACCGTATGCCCTTCTACCTCATCTACTGTTCGGAGGACATGCGCCGCACCCTAGCTGTCTTCCTGCTCGGTGCCTGCCGCATAGTGGTTGGCAGGCCGGCTTCCTGCCTGCTACCGCAACCTACCTGGGCTGGCATGGCGGTTGGCTGCTGCCGCTGCCTACCTGGGCAGGCTGGCTACTGCCGCCGCTTACCTGGGCAGGCTGTTCACGTGCAGTACCGAAAACAAAAAAGGAACTTCATGACCATGACTATTTACTTAAAGTCATGGCAGAAAATATCTGTGTAGTCCAACAGCTGGAGATTATTGCCTTGCCCTTAGCATCACAGCCGGACCAAAGATGAGTTAACAGAAAACAACACCATACAGAAAATAGACAGGGAGACTAATGGTGTGCTGTGACAGCAGGGGCACCCTCAGCTTCTTCCTTGGCCTTGCGAGCAGCAGCTCTGATCTGACGTTGCTCCTCCTTGTAGATCCTATTCCTGCGCTGGAATTGCATAAGAATCACAAAGGCTGAGTCAATATTCTCCCATCAGTTCATGTAATATCAACTACCAGATGGAAAGCTCCTCACGAGTTTACATCTCGTCATAGCTAAAATAATTCATCTATTATGTACCTTTCTTTTTGGAGTCATCTTTTTTAGTGCAGCGGCAGGAGGCATCCTCAGAGGACTAGTAGTGTTGGTTTGTGAAGATGTGCCCTCTCCTAATAACATCTAGAGCTTGCTGCACATAAATACGATATGATAATAATAATTAGATGTATGTAAAAATTAATAAACAGTAAATGTGTTAATATTTCTTATCTTCTAGTGACCCTTCCTAGACTATCCTGTAGGATTTCTTCTCTAGTCGGGCTTCGTGGAGTGCTAGGTTCTTCACGTGCTTTTGTAACATTCTTCCTAGGTTGCCTACGCTTCCTACAAGTGATGAAATAAATGAATATTGACATTTTCATTCAAGTTTCTTGATAAAGAAAATTAGTCATACCTCTTTTTTGCTGTCCCATTGAATGGGCACTTGACACTAGCTTGCCTGTGACTTTTCCCTCCACATCTTTTGCAAGTCATAGGTTCTCTGATCATCTTCTTTCCCTTTCCATTTGTTGGAGCACTATCATTGTCACATCCCTTGTCACCTTCACTCTCGTTGCTAAATTTACCATCTTTGGAACCTTTCTTCTTGTGTCCACCTTCATCCAATCCCTTCATTCTTAGTTTCCTCTGTCTTTCAACAAGTAATTTAGCAAGAGGTTCACTAACTAAAAATGGAAGGTCCACTTGTGGCCATTGTGTTTTATCTGTCATCAACTCAATCCCTCTTCCATAAGCAGCCCTGAATCTATTCACCGAGTAGTAGTAGTCATGCACAAACTGTTCTAGGTCAATTCCCCTTTGGCGGGTGACATAGGACAACACATGTTGACATGGCTTACCAGTGTGCTGCCATTCAAGACAAGTACATGGCCTTTGCTGCAACTTGACAATATGCCTCACAGAAATGCTGCTGCTATGCTCCCACACCTCTGCGCTTCAATTAGAACATTTCATAATTTGCAATTGCCCTTTGTTGAACCATAATAGCTGGGAGTATCCTGCCCTCAGGTAGCCTATATGCAATAATTCTTCTCTTATGCCACAGTACCATGATTAATTCTCTAATCTTATCAACAATGTCAGCAACAGGAAGGTCCTTATGGTCTCTAATCTAGTTATTAAATGATTCAACAATATTACTAGTTATATAGTCACACTTAATTTCTGGATTGAAACCACACCTATAATAGCTTGTGGTTGGTCTGTAAACATTGCACTTCTTCTGATGATTCACTTACCATTTTGCTAAATGATCATAGAAAATATCTGCTCTCTAAGCCCTTGCAGCAGGATATATCTGGCCAAACCCTCTAAATCTTTTCTTGAAGTTTATGACAAGATGATGAAAGCTTTCCCTTTGCTCTGTATTTGGAAATATATTCTTCACTGCATTCTCCAAGCCTTTACAAGCATCAAAACAAATAGCAAGGAGTGGAGGATCACCTATAGCCTTCTACAACTGTTCCATGAACCAAGTCTAGTTGTCTATTGTGTTAGAAGCTATGAAGTCATACGTAACTCGATACATCCAATTGTGACCATCAACTGCTACTGCTGAGGCCAAGTGACCATTTCACCTTCCATTTAGTGTTGTAGCATCTATGTTCAAATGAGACCTACAACCTTCCAAGAAACCATGAATGCATGTTTCAGAGCGCATAAAAACGGTGGAAATACACCTCACCATCCACCTCAAGAACATCAATTTAACAACACTCCCAGGGCTCCGCTTCTCTACCTTGGCCTTCCACCTAAACAAAGATTTAAATTGCGGGCTATAGAATTTAGCGGCAATCTCTCCCATACGCTATGGACGCTATAGCGACGCTATAGCCCTGCTATAGCGGCAGCTATATGCAGTAGCGTCATGTGACTGTGCACGCTATAGCGGCGCTATTTAAATGCTATAGCGCGCTATTTGAATATCAACAGGCAACATATGATAACTTAAGTGCAAACACTAAGCAGGCAACATATTCCCATGATAATCATAATTCATCACTCATAAGAGCAAACATGCAAGATATTTCCATGATTCCATAGTTTCATATAGTGCATAAGCATAAGCAAAAGTTCTGAATTCTGATAATTTAAGACTTTAAGAAGACACTTGAGTACTTAACAAACACAACTTAAGCTATATTTTATCAGGCCATGTTTTATTTTTGGGTCATCCAATGAAACAGTAATAGCGGCCATTTAGCGGCGCTATGGCGCTAAAGCAGTTTAACGGCACGATAGTGCGCTATAGCGGCAAAAGCGTGTATAGCGCAAAAAAGAGCAATATCGTGGTGTCACATCATGTGGGCCGCTATAGCGGCGCAATAGCGCGCTATTATTTTCATGGCACCTAAACAATAGCTCAAAACTTTCTGATCATTTGCTATAAACCTCATCAAGAGCTCTTGCTTTACCCTGCCACACAGTGTCATATGCAATTTCACACAAGTGATCTGTCTCCAACCTCTTTTGCAATTCCCTAGCACCGGTATTTGGCTCAGCTCTAATTATACTGAAACCCATTGTGCTACCCACTTGCAATTTGGAATTGTAGTTGCCATCCTCATGCTAGACACACATGTATGGTCATCGATTAAGACGGTAACCTGCAAGAAAAACTAAATGAATGAGATACTACATGCATATGGGCAAAGTACTGCATGGATATATCAAAGCAAAGTACAGAGGCATACAATCTCAACATACAGTAGCATGCATATAGAAAAATCCATGCATATATAGAGAAATCTCAATGTACAGAGGCATATACAGAGGAAAAAAATAATGCAAGCAAGATTACAGAGGCATATATATAAAAAATTAATGCAAGCAAGATTACAGAGGCATATATAGAAAAAAAATAATGCAAGCAAGATTACAGAGGCATATAAACAAAATTAATGCAAACATGATTATTCACCTCCACAGTAGGGTTACCTTTCAATTTCCTGCCATTTATTCTCCAAGGGCAAGGGAAACCTTCTACACCGGACATGCAAAAAGCCCTATATGTCGTCTTACACGTCTTCTCTACTCCTAATTGGAACTCCTTGTTGATGCAAATTGCCTAACTGCCAACTTGAACTCCTCCATTGTTGGGTACATTGTCCCTGCCTCCATTGATGGGTTCTTCTTATCATATGTGATGACCATCTCACCTGGTGGCAGCACCATCAATATCTTGTCCAAGCTCATTATCATTCCCTTGTTCATCCATTTGGCTATCAAAGCCTTGTGTCGGTTTATTTGTTGTGCCCTCATCTATCAACCCTAAAAGCTCACACATCTAAGTCTCGCTCATTAGTTCAATTCGACCTTCGTCATCATGTGTCTCCACAATTTGTAATGTTGCCCAATCAACTTTTTCCATATTTTCCACGTCATCTACTTGGAACCTAACAAGCGATACAATAGTAGTGGGCGATATATAAGATTTTTAGAAATAGATACTAAGCACATATAATGCCTTTTACATTTTGAGTTTGAATAATGTAATATATATGAGCGGACTTGTGTCTTGAACTTTCATAAAATTTTCCTTTTAGAAAAGTTGGCTTTAGACAAACTAAAAAAAATTAATTATATGTAATCGGCGGGGGAGTCTATATTGAAAGCAACAATATTTAATAATTTCATTCACACACAAACAACTTTAATATTCTGCAGTCATGCAGATATAGTCTCAATTGGGAAAGAATGGTAGAAGTGTATAGTTCTTGGTAGGAAAATAATTATATTTTAAATCAATATATACTTAGTAGTAGCATGATGAGACCAGTCATGAAGCATCTGAGAAACCAGCTAGTGGTTCCTATAGCTCATATCTTAAACAAAATATATATTTGCTGGTCATGTGTATATTCAGAGGATAGAGTAAATTACATATTATTTGTGGATAGGGCTAGATAACTGGACATTAATTACCTTTGCACATCAATCACTGGAAGATTATACTCTCTTGCCGGTTGAGGAACAGTGGGCACCAATGATCTCGCTAGGGCACTGGACATGGCGTCTGGAAGGATCTCCTGTGCGTTTGAAAGGCCACCGGGTGCCTCAGCCTGCGTGGCCAGGCCACCATCCGCCGCGGCCACGCCTCTAGGCGCCGTGGCTCCAGCCGCCACCACCGCAGGCCCAACCTCGGTTAGGGCTAGGGAATTGGGGCAGCAGGCCCAGCCTCGTCTAGGGCTAGGGCTAGGCCACAGCGGAGGTTCTCTCCATCCATGGTGAAGAACGCAACATGGGGAGGGAATTGAAGCGGCAGGCGGCGGCGCTGCGACTCATGTCGGGTGGAGAGGAGGCGAGCCGTCTCCTTGCATGCGTACGAGAAAAAGGAAAGGAAGGCACGTGGAGATGAATAGATGAGTTAGTTGTTATTAGCAGAAGGGCAATACGGTAAATACGAGAAAATAAATGTATTTGAGATTCCAAATATATGATTAAAAGGAGCAAAATGTCATGAAAAATAAAAGGTTCACATGTTTGGAGTCCAATTTTAGCGAAGTCGATGTTAGAAATCCTATAATAGCAAAGCCACATGTTTGAGAGTCCTACAATAACAATTTTCTCTACTATGACATGTCATGGATAAGATGCACCGGTCTCTCTAGAACTACTTGTGCCAATGTGTGACTATGGTAAGCCACTTGGGGTGGATCAATCTATGCATGAGGATACTATATTGTGTACGCCTACTGTTGCTACAATGGTTATCGTGTAACCAAGCTTAGTCTTATGTTATTTATTTAGTTTTATTGTTTATTGAAACACTGCTAGCTATTCATGGTCATATTATGAATCATAGGATTGTGAGGGTTGCTATTTCTTCTAGGAGCCTCGAATTGAGAAGGTTGACCTCAAGTTCCTTCTTTTGTTGTGGGTGGTGTTTTCACATGTGAGGTTTAAGCATTGGGTTCCACCACCCCTGAACCTTGCACCAATGGTGGAGGAGAAGAAGAATGTGGTGGCCTATAAAGGCTCGAAAACCCACCCTTCTATGAATGCGGAGAACAAGATGTTGTTGATTCTAGCCGTGATGTTTATGATTTTAGATGTGACAACGAAACTGAAGTAAGTAATGGTATGTTTGGTCTCAAATCTTCACATCAGCTATTAGCTATTAACTATTAACTTGTTTTGTGTAGTACGGGTATCCAAAGTGCTAGTCGAGTCAGTATCTTTATGGGCCTAAGTCACATTGGCTTGAGAAAAGGGAAGATGTGGTGGTAGCACAAAGGAGTTGTGTTGTTAGAACATGCCCATGTGGTGTGCAAACCAACTATGGCCTTGTGCATTGGGAGCTTGGTGTTGGACACATTGTGGACATATGGTAGGCCGTGATGTGTAACACCTATAAGTGCATCCCTTCCATGGGTTTTGGATGATTGAATGACAACATGATTAAAGGACTAACAAGTTTGCTAAGTGTTGAACATATAATTTATTATATTACATACACTTGAGATATGAATTGTTATATCATGTAAAGTGTATCAATAGTTCAATCACAAAGTGTAACACCCAAATTTTTTGCATTCTTTGTAAATAGCTCAATTGACTTAATTATGCAATTGTGTTGGCATTCGAATTTGGGAGATAATAAATTTTTGCTAAATTAAAAACAATCATAAGGCCACATACTTTGAAAGGTCTAGAATGGCTAGAGGGGGGGTGAATAGCCTAATAAAAATTTCTATAACAACACTAGGCAAAGTAGTTAGAATAACAAATGACGAAAAGCGGGTTTGCACTAGCACTACAAGGTTAGGTAAGCCACCTACCACAAATCGGGTTACTAGCAAGAATAACACTATGTCACACAAAAGAGCTAGCTAACTAGAACTACAAGAACAAGTTACACAAGATAACTCTACTTTGCAAGAGTGTAAAGAATGAAATGCAAGAGCTAGGGTAAGGAGGGTTATACCAACCTGAAGAGTAGCAACCAATAGATATCTGACAAGACCCGATATGGATCGGTAAGGATTGACCCGATCTTCATGACAGTAGATCACGAATTCAAGAGATAACTTGCTGTGAACAACGGGGGATAACTAGCTTTATACTTGTCCAAGGTTGGATGCGACCAAGCGACGGGGAGAGAGGCACCGAAACCGCGAAGACTTCGACTCGATCTCCGAACGACCGCAGAACCACAATCCGAAACTAATCCACACAATACGGCGCAGCCGAACGGAAGCCGTAGATCACGAAGTAGGGGATCCCAGAGGAATCTCTTCACAAGTCCAAGAAGAACAAGGAAAAACAAAGGTTTGAGTAAGACACTCAATAGCTCGGCTGCAATACCATATATGTTCTTAATTCATCAAAAGTTGGTTTTTCTGTAGCATACATATGTTATTTATACTAGAAACAAGTCTCTTAGATAGCTATTAACTGAAGAAGCCACGTTGGAAGGTGAAAGGCCAACAGCCGAGAGCATTCACGAAGTGGTCTTCAACTCCCGCGTGTCTTTTGGCCTTCTGCGCAGTCTTTAGTAATTGAGTCATAACTCCACCTAGGAAGGTCCAAATAATGCTTCGTTTGTTGGGTTGGAAAGTTAACTTGATAACCTTTCACGTCATGTGCAGCATGCACCACGGACAATTGTAGATTGGTACAGTTTGACATGAGAACTTGGACAACATGCAGATTGTTGACCTGCTGACCAATATGTACAAAAACTGGTCGGCCGGCCAACTAAAAAGTCCAAACTGGTCGGTACTGGTGGCATTTGAATGTAGACTTCAAAAGCTTTCCAAAATGTCCACAATCACTCTCATAACTTATGGGAGTCAAAAGTTATGCCAGTTTTGTTCAGATGGTTCTGCGGGACTTGATGAGTTCGAGCGTGATTCTTTTTTGTGTTCCATCCTTGGTGCATACTCGTCGTCCTCCTTGGTGAACCTAAGCAATAGCAACATGCAAGACTTAGGTAGTATATAATTCTCATTAACATTAAAATCAATTTCACAAAGTAGCGCGTTCACCTCTTGTTGTAGCTTCTTAGCTTGGCTACGTGTAATTGGTCCATCATTGACTTGGACTGGTGTAGCAGTGGTTGGCATGGCTATATCATCCTCCCCCTCTTGAAAAGGAGTCGTCATCGACTCTTGAAATCCAAAGAAAGGAGACAAATCGGCGACATTGAAACTTATACTCACACCATAAGTACATGGAAGGTCAATTTCATATGCATTGTCATTGATCTTGCGAAGCACTTTGAATGGACCGGCTTGAGGCTGCAACTTGCTCTTGCGTTGGTTAGGAAAATGGTCCTTGCGAAGATGAACCCAGACCAAGTCTCCGGGTTCAAACAACATCTTCTTATGCCCTTTGTTGGCATGCTTCTCATACAGCTTGGTCATCTTTTCTATTGTTGACACAAAAAGCGTCGGATCTGCGAACACCTCGGGCTTATACCCAAATTCGATATCCAAGGTGTGCCAGTCGATTTGACCAGTTAATCGACAAGAACGATAACTAGACCAAAATTGAACGAGACGACGGCGATGCGCCCGGACGTCAAAGCTCAAATTGATCAAAACCCGGAACTAACAAAGCTGACGGAGATCTTGTAGATGCAACCCGTCGAAACCTCGCAAGAACTCGTGGATATACTAGAAGTAATGCAGTAAAAGTAGATTTGCTGGAAAAGTAGACGAAAATAATAGATTTCTTTGATTGATTGTGAATAATCTCTACACCACCTCTCGGTACATAATTATACTCCGGTAGAAGGAGTCGTAAACAGACACGACCCATACCTAAACAAAACTCCTATTTTTAAGGAAATAAACGACTCGTGCAAGAGTCGGACTCTAACTAATAATAATAATACTGACATAAAATCACCAGTTTCCGTATCCATCTTCTTCACGATGAAACCTTCCATCGGCATATCTCTTCCAATCTGCAACCTCCTTCTATTGCCATATGAAGGACCGAGAACGGCGACTAGAGGGGGGGTGAATGGGAGCCTCAAATTTCTCTCAAAATATTCGGGCTACTCTTCCCAAAAGCCAAACCCAGTTGACGGGTGCTCAACCACCCCCGAGCAACGCGAGCGGGGATTCAGACAAAAATGGGGAAAAGAGAGCTCAGCGGTAGTGGAGAAAAGCTCACCGGAAACCCCAAAACATAGGTTCTCAACCCAATGGGCGAAAACAGCAACCGTCGGACTACTCTGTCAAGACCACCGGACCAATGGAAGTGGTTCGGTGCCTTTGGTCCGGTGCATAGCGAAGCACCACCGGACTAGTCCGACACCCACTTTGGAAAGTCCGGAGCTCACCCCAACAACATGCAGTAAGTGCCTAGGCTCCGGACACCTAGTCCGACGCTCACCGTCGGACTATTGGAAGTGGTTCGGTGCACACAATCGCCACAGAGCAAAAACCACAGCAAGAACCCTACCTCCGGACACCTCGTCCGACGCTCACCGTCGGACTAACGGGCCTGGTCCGATGCATGAGTAAAACCCTCAGCAGAGCCACCGGACTACTTGCAATGGTCCGGTGCTCACAGGCTGGGTGGTCCGACGCCCACAGACAGAAAAGTGTTCCCCGCGAAAACGAAGTTCTCTCCGCCAAATCTTCCCAAAACTCAACCAAATGATCACCAACTGCAACCAAACTTTGTAGGCATGATCCTAGTGCAGTTGGGGAGCTATCCCGAAGAAATCATCGCTCAATTTGGAGAGGATAAACGGGAACACTCAGATTTGGGGGAGAAGAGAGCAAAACGAAGAACGCCACAAAGAAATCGCCCGATCTATGCACTCATGAGGTTTGAGGGGAATTCCTTCGGTGTAAAGAAGCTCCTCACGATTGCCAACAACTTGGTTCAAGTCGATTTTGCAAAGCTACTCTCAACAAAGAGAAATCATCTCGGGAAAAAGAGAGAGCAAAAGCAAAACGGGAAGAACACAAGCAAACCGGGGACACAATCACGAAATCGAAGCCACCATGGCTTACGAAGGTTACGGCCTCCGATTCTTGTCAACAATCACAAGTTCTTACACCGGTGACACGGTGGATCTCAGGCAAGAAGAAACTAGGGAAGGGAAAACCTAGGAATAGGTGGGAGAGAGAGTAATGCAAGAGATAGGATGAGGATACCCCTTCATCCTCTATTTAACGGGGCTTTGGCTATTTCCCAAAGACCCCCTAGATACATTGAGTGACCTACCTAGCCTAAGCATTGCAGTCCAAGCTCCGAAAAATATCTCCCTCGATTTAAATGGACGGCCCCGCTTCATGCCGGGAGTTGCCGTCGCCTCCACGCAACCTCCAGGATTCCGCCACGTGCCATCCCCGCTTCCTCGGAAGCTCTGCCTAGGTTTTGAGGCCCAAACCCAGGAAACCCGCCACCGGTAGCTTTGGGCTCAACTACCGAACCCCGAGTTTTGCGGCCCAAACTCGGAAACCGACGAGGATGGTTTTGAGGCCCAAACCACCAAACCACTCGACGCGAGCCACCTTGTCTTTACCCGGTCGGACTCCGAGTCCCCTGAGCCTCCGCTCGACTCGCGCGTCCACCGTCTTGACTTGGTTAACTCGGTCTACCTCCATGTCTTCTTGCACTCGCCGGTGCCAAGTACTAGCCACCACAGCTAGTTCGTCGGCGCCCATGGTCCCTCAGTCTGAGCCCCGCTTCCTCCCTTCAACGCTCTCAGTCCATCGGCACGGCAAGCCTCTACTCGACCTTCTCCACGCCATTGACCACTGTCACTAGGCATAGCACCTGCACACCACAAGCCGATAGACAAGCACACGTTTCTGCTTTCGCAGAGGTTAGAGTAAGTCACTCAAACTGAAACACTCACCTGTTGGTCAATCACTCATCATCAAAGCTGAACAAACATGGGTACTTATCCACCATGTGTTCGCACCATCGGCAATTTTCTGCTGACGTTGGCCACGTTATCCTACATCCATCGGCAGCATCTTCCTATCGGCAACATCCTCCTTTTCCTTAACGCTTCTTCAATCACCTTTGTCATCGGCAATTTCTTCGCTCCCATCGGCAAACAACCGGTAGAACCCTGATGCCGATAAGGAACAGTGACTATCTTTTTGCCGATTAGTATACTCAGTTCATATTGACACGTACCAAAAATGACGTCAACACATGCCCCCAATTTTGGAGTATAAAATATTTCATGCGCCGAAATTTCCTTTACTGTAATCTTCCCTCCAAAATACCTACGCCATTACCTCGATCTTCGCGCACAATCAACGCAATTTACCAATATATCCCGCAACTGCAGCGCCAACGGTCGCAATCCCTAAACCGCCATTTAAATTCATCACCATACCCTTTCATATTCATGTTCAGTCAAAAGGAAAATTCAAAAAACACCCTTGACCTAGGCTTATAAACACCACCGTCTGTTCTTCTTTTCACCCTGAGTTCACACCATCCCCCATTTCACTGGCACTCCCGAAGAACACTCCAACAACATTCAAATCAGCGGCTTCTTCTTCTATCAAAAGGCGCATATCTTGCAAGAACTCCTTCGTCCTGATGGCGATCAGCTTCAACGTCCCTGTGGTAAATTTCTTCCTTTTTCGCTTCACACCTTGCGGTTTTCCTTTTCTGCACTGTTTCATGATTTCTTCTCTTCTTCCTCCTTTGCTTTCTGAATCTAGGAAATACGCAACAAAATAGTGATCCCTATCGATCAAGCACACCTTTGTTGTTTGGGTCTGATGGGGAATACTGATCCAACCAGAATCATCAATGCAGAAACCAACCGCGTCCCTTTCAGAGTCGCACATTTCAATCTAGGGTTATGGACAGACACTTTCCATTCTTGGCCCAAACCCACCAAAGGATGGAAAACTTGGTACCTCAGGATGGTCAGGACACAACAAGCCTATTCGGCAGAACGCAACTTAGATCAATGCATCAGACTATCTCTTGCCGATATAGCCGAGAATGAAAAAATGATGATTCCTGCCTCTTATTTCTGGTCCGATATAATGAACATTTTTCTATTCAGACACGGACCAGCCACCCCAACACTTGTCGATGTGCATATGCTTACTGGCCTTGACATCTCTTCTACCGATGACGCCACCCTTTTCAACAGAAAGCCTGAACATCGAGTAAGTACCCGCAACATCGGTGGATGGACCGAATACATTCAAGAATATCAGAAGACCGGATTGGTAAGCCAGAGGGAGCATGCCACTTTCCTAAACATGTGGTTGGAGGAAATTCATATTTTGTGGCAGGATTGTTGGACCCACCAATATGTATCTCCCTACAGCAGAGCTCCTGGCTAATGGATCAAGACTTCCCCTTGGCCGATATCTCCTCAGCTCGGTATATCACCTTCTACATCACATATCAGAAAACTTATTGTTGGGTGAGCCTATCGGCAACCTTGGAGGCCCTTGGTGGTTCATCAACATGTGGCTAAACGCCCATATGCACAAGTGCCTTCAAATTGACCTATTCAGCCAGCAATTTCCAAGAGATCTGGCTGAGAATCATGTACTTGCCGATGATAAATCGGCAACCCGTTCCCTACTCAACTTCGGGGAAGCTATAATAGCATTACCGGGAACCGATGCCAACGAGGATCAATTCGACATATTTTTTCAGAGATTTTATTGTGGAATTCCCGCTGCGGAACGGGCTTGGTGGCCTTACGTTGATGAGGACAACCGATTCCCACTCTCTTTCAATCTTGGCGATGAAGATATACCGAAGAATGAAGGAATCCTGAGGGATATCCTTACTCCCCGGGCTATCCCAGTTAACATCTTTGGGAGTGGGAAGAATACTCATGCAACTTATGAATTCTATTATCCATCGGCAGCAGCAAGATAGCTAGCATTTGGTCAACTGCCGATCAGCCTCAGCTATGCCAATGTGGTTAAACCAAGAGAAGTCATCACCAGCGTCATGGACTGGGACAAGATTGTCAATCTCCCTCCTCGTGCCGATACAACCAATATCGATTTATCCATTTGGGCGCCAGTATCCTTCATCACCAAATCATATAAATCCTGGTGGCAAGAGTGGAAAAGTCAACTGTTTGCCGCATCGTCACACTACCATCGGCATTTAATTGATGCTGATTATATCATCCCTGATGACGTGGTGAGTTTATTTCTTGACATTACTTTTCTATTATCTTCTTTCAAAAATGTATCGATAACTGATTTTCTGCCAACAGGTTGATGATCCAATCCCCCAAAAGAGTAGAAGCGGCAAATCCTTCGATTTACGACCGATTTACCCTACATCGGTAATCGGTAGTAAGGCCCCTTTGTTGGCTTCCCTCATGCATCGAAGGGCAGTCCCTAAGGTCACCATCAAGCCTAAACCACTACCAGCTAGGGCTGATGCTACTGTTGCCGCCATCTTGGCACAAGCTTTTACGGTAACAAATTCCCACTTATTCATGCCGATCACAAAACTTTCATCAACAATCCTTACTTTATTTCCAATCTGCGTTCAATGTCTTCACTTTTGTAATAGACAAGTCCATCGGCAGCTGCCCCAAGTGTACAAGCTTCTCCAACCCAGTCTGTCGATGCCCCCCAAGTGCAGCAGTTGAAACGTCAAGGCTCATCAAGCGCCGCTCCTCAACAAAAACGCTTAAATCCAACAACCTCAGTTACATCGCCGGCAGCATCTCCTCCACCTCTCACTGATGTGCCAACACAAGAGCCAGCATCGGTATCTATCCCTGATCAAACACCAACTGAAATCTCCATCCCAGGGTCAGTACCGGTGTCGCAGGAGCTGGCTATCACAACAACAGAAACGCCATCGGCATCGGCATCAACACCAGCACCAACCGTCCCATCCATAGAGGCAATTTCATCGGTAGCCATCACCGATCCTCAAGTCATGGCTATGCCAGCTGCTCCACCAAGTCCAAGGCGAGAAATTGCTCTAAAGCAGGTAAATCAACTGTCTGGCACTCAAGACAAACTTTCAATCGACAAACTCTGACTCTCTTCTTTTAAGGCCCAAGATTCTCCAAATAGTTTATTATCCTTTGTTATCAACATACCAGACGATGACGAAGAAGAAGAAATCTCTGCCCAAGCTTCAGACGCCATATCGGCAAAAGGAAAATATAAACTTGAAGCGCTGCTACCTTTACTGCAGCAGAGTACATCCTAACTAGTCCAAGACTCGAACGCAGTAAGGGTGGCCTTCAAGGCGATTAAAGGTCATCTGCCTGCCGATATCGAAGAAATCCTTTTCCAAGCAGCATTCGTCGAGAGCCATCAACTACAGTACCAGAGGGCTTCACGCCGCATTGCCGATAGAGTTGCCCAATCAAAGCTCGAAGAAGAAATGCTTAAATTCAAGAAAACTGCCGAAGAGAAACACAAAGACAATGGTCGCTTGGAAGCCTCAAGCGTTGAGCTCGAACAGGAGATCATTCGTCTATCGGCACAGAAAGAAAAACTGCTAGCAGAGCTAAAGAAAGTTGATGAAGCCTTAGACGCAGCCAACCAAAAGAAGGTCCAACTTCCTGATGCCACTAAAGCTTTACAAGAAGAAAGGGACGCCGACGCTCACCATGCCCTTCTGCTTAAGAGAAAGATTAAGCCAATCGAGGGCACTGCCGATGATGATGCTAGGGAGATATAGGAAGCAGACCAAATTCGCCTTCGTGCGATTTCATCCATTCAATCCCTGCTGTAATTTATTGTACCAATGACTTTAAACTCGATGACCGACTCGTTTTGTATCATAATGTTAATGCTTTCTCTGCTGATACTTCGTATAATAACTTTATCATCGGCGTATATACATGTATTGCCTTATGCATCCATCCAGATACTAGGATAATATTTCTTCAAATATTTACCATTGATTGCTCTGGAAAATGCAACCCCTTCGAGGGTTTCCAAAATATAAGCATTACCAGGAATAGACCGACTTATCCGAAAAAGACCTTCCCAATTAGGAGACCACTTTCCAAACTTTGAACTCTTAGTTCCAATCGGTAAAATCAGTTTCCAGACCAGATCACCATCGGCAAACTCCTTTACTTTCACTTTCTTGTCATACCACCTGGCAACCCTTTTCTTGTTCTCTTCAATGCTAATTAGAGACCTCAGTCGATGACTCGCTAAATCTTCTAATTCATCTTTCATAAGGATATCATATTCATCGGCTGTCAACTGGTCTTGGGAAAACAACCGTCTAGAACCAGCCTTAACCTCCCAAGGAAGGACGGCATCGTGTCCATAAACTAACTGGTACGGCAAAACTTTAGTTGCGCCATGGCATGCCATCCGATACGACCACAAAGCCTCATTCAATACTATATGCCACCTCCTAGGGTTTTCTTCAATCTTGCGCTTGATAAGCTTAATAACTCCTTTATTAGTTGCTTCGGCCTGACCATTAGCTTGAGCATAATAAGGAGAAGAGTTTAAAACCTTAAGCCCCATACCGATAGCAAATTCCTCAAACTCCCCAGACGTGAACATGGTCCCTTGATCAGTTGTAATGGTTTGAGGAATACCAAATCGATAAATAATATGCTCCTTCACAATGTCTATCATGTTTGCCGATGTTACTTTCTTCAAAGGAATAGCTTCAACCCACTTCGTGAAATAATCGGTGGCAACAAGTATAAACTTATGTCCTTTACTCGATGGTGGGTAAATTTGGCCGATGAGATCGATAGCCCATCCTCTAAACGGCCAAGGCTTGATTATAGGATTCATTGTCGATGTGGGCACTCTCTGAATATTATCAAACTTCTGACAATCTTGACATCCTTTGAAGTATTTAAAACAATCCTCAAGAATTGTCGGCCAATAATACCCATTCACCTAATCATCCACTTCATTTTGAATGCCTATTTATGTGCCCCACATACTCCTTCATGAATTTCACCCATCACCTCTTTCGATTCTTCTTCACTAAGGCACTTGAGCAAAACTCCATCAATCGTTCGATAATATAATTCATCATCAAGGAGCACGTATTTACTAGCTTGAAACCTTAGACGTCTTTCAACCTTCTTAGATGGATCCCTTAAGTAATTGGCAATCTCTTTTCTCTAGTCATCGGCAACTATTACCGATGTTATTATCTCTTGAATCGGCTGATATCCCGAAGCATACTGTGCCAACCGATTAGCCTCTTCATTATACATCCTGGGAATATGCTCGAGGCGGTATTCTCTAGATTCTTTTAATAATTGCAAACACTTTCCATGGTGTGCAATTAAAATCTCACTTCGGCATTCATATGTCTCAACCAATTGATTGATCACTAACATAGAATCGCCGAAGATTTCCACATTATCGGCATGTACTTTCTTGAGTAATTCCAACCCTTTTAGCAAAGCCTGGTATTCAGTCTGATTGTTTGTTGAAGTAGCAACAATCGGCAATGAGACTTCGTATTTCTGTCCTCGGGGTGAAATTAAGACAACACTGATGCCTGCTCCCTCCTTGCAGTAGACCCATCAAAGAACAAAGTCCAACGAGAAATCTCTACAGAACCAACTGTACCACAGTGCTGAGTAACAAAATGGGTCATTACTTGACCTTTAACTGCCTTAACCGATTCATAGCTCAAATCAAACTCTGACAGCGCCAAGATCCATTTGCCGATTCTTCCACTTAATATCGGCATCGACAGCATGTACTTAACTACATCATCTTTGCATATGACAGTACACTCAACCGATAACAAATAATGCCTCAATTTAATGCAAGAGAAGTACAGACACAAACATAACTTCTCGACGGCCGAATATCTGTTTTCAACATCCACCAGCCTTCTACTCAAATAATAAACTATGCATTCGTTTCCTTCAACTTCTTGGATTAAGGTTGACCCGATAACACTATCATCGACAGATAAATACAACCTGAAAGGTTTCCCATGTTGAGGTGGAACCAAGACTAGAGGATTCACCAAATATTTCTTAATTCCTTCTAAGGCTGATTGTTGTTCCTCCTTCCATACAAATTCTTGACCGGCTTTCAGCTTTAGCAACGGGCTAAATACTTAATCTTCCAAGACAAGTTAGATATAAATCTTCTAATAAAATTAATCTTGCCGATCAAGGATTGCAACTCAGTCTTGTTCGTAGGAGCAACCACTTTATTAATTGCATCAATGGATTTCCTGCCGATCTTGATACCTCTTTGATGCACCATAAAACCTAGAAACTGGCCTGCCGATACACCAAATGCACACTTATTAGGATTCATCTTTAACCCATGTTCCCTTGTGCACTCTAGAATTTTCTGTAAATCGGCAAGATGCTTCTCAAAATCTCTGGATTTAACCACCGCGTCGTCAATATAGATTTCATCCAATGTACCGATGTACTTATAGAAAATGAAATTCATCGCTCTCTGGTAAGTAGCACCGGCGTTCTTCAAGCCAAAAGTCATTACGACCCACTCAAACAAACCAACGTGCCCCGGACATCTAAAAGCAGTCTTGGATATGTCTTCCTCAGCCATGAATATTTGATTATATCTATCATTACCATCCATAAACTAATGATTTGATGTCCAGCGGCAGCATCAATCAGCAGATCGGCAACGGGCATCGGATATCCATCCATCGGCGTAGCCTTATTGAGATTCCTGAAATCGATACAAACACGAAGTTTCTCGCTCTTCTTATACACAGGAACTACGTTAGAAATTCATTCGGCATATCGACATTGCCGAATAAACCAAGCTTCAATTAATTTTGTAATTTCAGCTTTAATATCGGGTAATACAAGAGGATTGCATCGGCGTGCTGGCTGCCGATGTGGCTGGAAACCAGATTTAATAGGTAACCGATGTTCAACTATTGATCGGTCTAGACCAGGCATCTCGGTATAATCCCAAGCAAAACAATCTTTATATTCCTTTAATAAATCGCTCAACCGCTGTTTACATTGGGAATCTAACTTAGCACTAATAACCGTTGTCACGAATTCAAGAGATAACTTGCTGTGAACAGCAGGGGATAGATTGCTTTATACTTGTCCAAGGTTGGATGCAACCAAGCGACGGGGAGAGAGGCACCGAAACCGCGAAGACTTCAACTCGATCTCTGAACGACCGCAGATCCACAATCCGGAACTAATCCACACAATATGGCGCAGCCGAACGGAAGCCGTAGAGCACGAAGTAGGGGATCCCAGAGGAATCTCTTCACAAGTCCAAGAAGAACAAGGAAAAACAAAGGTTTGAGTAAGACACTCAACAGCTCGGCTGCAATACCATATAGGTTCTTAATTCATCAAAAGTTGGTTTTTCTGTAGCATACATATGTTATTTATACTAGAAACAAGTCTCTTAGATAGCTATTAACTGAAGAAGCCACGTTGGAAGGTGAAAGGCCAACAACCGAGAGCATTCACGAAGTGGTCTTCAACTCCCGTGTGTCTTCTGGCCTTCTGCGCAGTCTTTAGTAATAGAGCCATAACTCCACCTAGGAAGGTCCAAATGATGCTCCGTTTGTTGGGTTGGAAAGTTAACTTGATAACCTTTCACATCATGTGCAGCATGCACCACGAAATATTGTAGATTGGTACAGTTTGACACGAGAACTTGGACAACATGTAGACTGTTGACCTGCTGACCAGTATGTACAAAAACTGGTCGGCCGGCACCCTAAAAAGTCCAAACTGGTCGGCACTTGTGTCATTTGAAAGTAGACTTCATAAGTTTTCCAAAATGTCCACAATCACTCTCATAACTTTTGGGAGTCAAAAGTTATGTCAGTTTTGTTCAGACGGTTCTGCAGGACTTGATGAGTTCGAGCGTGATTCTTTTTTGTGTTCCATCCTTGGTGCATACTCGTCGTCCTCCTTGGTGAACCTAAGCAATAGCAACATGCATGACTTAGGTAGTATATAATTATCATTAACATTAAAATCAATTTCACAAAGTAGCGCGTTCACCTCTTGTTATGCTTCTTAGCTTGGCTACGTGTAATTGGTCCATCATTGACTTAGACTGGTGTAGCAGTGGTTGGCATGGCCATATCAATATCCAATCAATCAAAAACCACAATATGAATCCTCGGTAGAGAGACACTTTACACAATGATTTTTTACTGAGGTTCACTTGTTTGCCAACAAGCTACTTCTTGTTGTAGCGAATCACCCACTTGGAGGTTCACACATCACACGACAAACCCATCACCGGGTGTCGCACAACCAACACAAGATGGGGTTCCACAATCTACGAGCAATCCACTAAAGATGTATTTCGCGAACTCCCGGGGGGAAGACTCAAGAACCCCTCACAATCCATCGATTGGAGCCAGAGACAATCACCTTCCTCCGCTCGACGATCTTCATCACACCAAGCCGTCTAGGAGTTTGCAAACTCCAAGAATAACAAGAGCTCCCGCAATGACGACGATCACCAAGTGCCACTAGTATGCAATCAATAGAACAATGCACTTGGTTCACTCAATCTCTTATGGAAGTGGCAATGTTATCAAAGAGATGAGTGGTGGAGGCTCTCACAAGCTAGCACAAGTATATGAGTGAAGTGAGTGTGCAAGAGGGTGCCCCAAGGGCTAGCCAAAACATATTTATAGCCTCTCCCACGAAACTAGCCATTTAGCCCCCATTTCACAATTCCTACGAGTGCTCCAGATGCAACATTCATAGGGGGTCCGGACCATTGCAAACGTCTGGACCCCTTTCATCAGCAACGAATCCTCCTTTGTTAACACGTCCGGACGCACCTCCAGACGCTGGTTACCAGCACCTCTAGACCAAGGAGCATGAGCCCGAAGCTTCATCCACCGAAGCAACCTGAGAGCATCAGACCTCCAGACGCTGCGTCTGGAGCTGTAACTTCGGACCTTGCCGTTCGTCTGGACCTTCAACAATTTCGATTCCAAAGAGCTCCAACCTCTAGACGTTGCGTCGGGAGATCCTCCTCTTGTTGGGAATATGCCCTAGAGGTAATCATAGAGATGATGTATTCCTTGTATCCATGACATGTTATGAATATCCATTAAAGACGACTTGTATCGATTAGCAATTATGTGAATTGCTTGTGAAACTCTTTTACTTGTATGGTTATTATAAAAGTTGTCCCTGATCGGAGTTCGTGCAAGAATGCACATGAATATTAGATCAACACATTATTAGTTGATGACTATGTTTCACAAGTCATGGATATGAGATGTCAAACTAATAATGTGGGCACATGTAGGACATGGTGCTGGACAGACCCGACATGAGATTGTCTCTATACACATCGTGTACGTTATGTCCTTAGACCTGAGATTGTCGTATGTACTCAAGATGTGAAATGACCTACCCTAGGACTACCAAACGCTACTCCGTGACTAGGTAGTTATAAAGGTAGCTTTCGGGTTTGTCAGGAAACATGCTGTGAGACATAGTCAATCAAGATGGAATTTGCCACTCTCCATATGAGAGAGATATCGCTAGATCACTCAAATGATTAGATCATGAAATGCATGGTCGTGCTTGGGTTAAGTGTTAACCCACGAGTTGAACCAAATATCATGAGGCAAAGGAATAACATGTATATTGAATTGTGGTGGTTCGTCTGATATGATCATAGCGTATGCATAGGACTTGACACGCCTTGCTAGAGACCGCTATCAACTATTGGTCGAGTAAGAGTACTTGGGCCATGTCTATGTGTGCGTGAGCCCATAGGGTCGCATGTTTAAGGGGCTGGAAGCCTAATTCGGGTGACCCGAATTAGACTAGGTTTAGGGTTGCTAATGGGCCTCCAACATGGGAGCTCATTAGGATGCCTATATAAGCAAGGGGTGGGCGCGGGGCGAGATACTCACGTCCTTTGGCAGCCGCCGTCGCCCTCCCCACGCTCGCGCCTAGTACTCCTCGCGGACCTAGCAGTCCAGAGGCATGACGCTTCTTCCCTGCACGTGTGGGATTCCTTGGAGGTGTTGCATTTGGAGCACAAGGACGAACCGCAAGTAAGAGACGTTGAGATGGACGACCTCGCAACTGCACGGCACTACTGCGACGCGCACGACTACATCAAGTCGCTTTCGCTGCACCTGCGCGTCTAGTGGTAACCCCGTGATCTATAACTAGCACTAGTTCCTCGTTTATGGGGTCAAAAAATTTTGTTTTCTGGCTAGCGTAGCAACCTCATAACCCTACACCTCTGGACCAAGACTCCCATCTAGAGCATTTACCAAAAGCAACAGAGAGCGCACAACGCTTCGGACAGTGTCCAGACTCACGCATCCGGACCAACAACTGCGTCTAGACTTACTATTCTCGGTACAGTGAACTAGGGTTTGCGTCCGGACGCAAACGCAATAGTCCAGATTGACAAAACCATAGCGTCTGGACCTCCTTTTTCTGTCCAAACTCCTTCAAACTTTCTTCCAAGCTTTCATATGCTAACACTAAGTGATCTCAACACTTGTGCACGTGTGTTAGCTTTTAGTTCACATATTCTTGGAATTAAGTTTGCTTAGCTCACTAATTCATAGATTTTAATGCAATGCAAATGAACCTAGTGGCACATGATAATCGTAATAAAACACGAGTTCTCCCTCCTTGATAGCATGGCTATCTATACTAAATGTGATCACACTCTCTATAGTGTCTTGATCACCAAACCGAAAATGGTTCCTATTTTCACCTTTGCCTTGAACCCATTTTCCTTTACATTTCCGTCCTTCCATCCTAGAGCCTTGCAATCACCATCTTGATCCATCTAGCTCCATCACATGGTATGTACCAACCTATCTCATCATATACACTTAGAGAGCAAAGGTTAGTACACTAGTAGGTTTCATCAATTACTCAAATCCAAACACATGGGCTTTCATACTTTTTATGCATTCAAGCTGGATCATATGTTTTATGTATTGTCTTGTTTTGACTCAAATTCAAAATGATTTCAAAATATTGGGAAATTTTTTTGAAAACTGTTTCCAAAAAAAGAAAAGGGATTTCTTTCTTCTTTCCTTCTCTCACTCCATTCTGGTTTGTTGGCCTGCTTCTCTCTTATCTCGGTCCAACTTAGGTAGGGGTGAAGGAGTGAATTAAATGGCCAAGAGTTGGCCCTCAAAGCTGGACAAAACCTATTTATAAGCCCCCTCCAAGCAATAGAGTCGTTACCCCTTCAAACCATTTTCGGCGAGAGCACCGGACGCGCTGTTATGCTTCACCGGAAGCGTCCGGTGCTAGCGTTCGGTGTATCGCTATATGACACGTGTACTAGCCGCTTGAATCTGCCCGTTGCCGCGTGATTTCCCAACGCTCTGACAACTTATGTGCAAGCACCAGACGCATTCGGTGCATCACTGGACTCTATGCACACATGTGTCCGGTGTCAACACAGAGAGGTCCAGAAAGCATTTTTCTTCAACAGAAGCATACAGTGAACCATCACCCAACATGATCAGCGTCTGGTGCATTACGACATGCACTGCTCAGCTCCAGCACCGAACTCCTAATGAATTCTGGTGTCGCGTCTGGTGCACTGCGTCCTTTTTTGAACAAAAACTATGCAGAGAGGTTTTTATCTCACCGGACGTGTTCGGTGACCAATCACCAGACACACCCACGTTTTGTGCACTTTTCTCAGTCGAGCTAAACCTAGGGTAAGCCACCATATGCGTCTGGTGCCCCTAGGGACAGCGTCCGGTGCCTCTCAAAGAGCCTTCTCTCCTCACTAAATTTTCCATCCTTTCTCTAAGGTGCTATCCACCAAGTGTATTCCCAGGTGAAAGATCATTCAAGAGACTAAAGCTCCCGCTTGCACCACAAACACCCTCTAACATCAAACACCAACTAGCTTCAGGTTAGTTTCAAAATAAACCCACTCACTAGGATTCATATCATGTTAATCTCATGTACTAACACCATTAGACCACCTCTATTTGTATGTGTTAGTGTATTTTCAGTTTTACTTCACATGGTTACCTCTCACACTAGGTCTAATGCATATGCAACATGTATAGATCACCTAGTGGCACTTGATAACCGAATCACTAAGAATTTCTCCCCTCTTAATAGTATGGCTATCAATCCTAAATGCACTTACACCCTCTATGGTGTCTCAAGTGCCAAAACAAAATATCATATGGCATTATACCTTTGCCTTCATCCTCCTTTTGTTTTTCTCTTTCTTTTCTTCAAGTCGGAGCCCTTGATCAATCACTTTCCATCTTTGCTCCATTACTCGAAGTGTACCAACCTATCACATGCTATCCCTTGGAGACAATAGGTTAGTAACATAGGCTTCATCAATTACTCAAAACCAAACACGGGTTTTTGCTTTTGTCCATGTTTTACTCTCTTTATTTTTTTCTTTTACTCAGCCCAAGCCTCTTTCTGCAATAAAGTTTTGAGAGATAATGACAAGAAAATAATTTGAGAATTTATAGCTAGGGTTTTGAAACAAACTAGGTGGTGAAAAATTGGAATATTTTTTGTTGCTCACTCTTAGATTTGGAGTTGAACATTTCGAGTGGATATGAAGGGAGTGTGTAGTTGCGTACCTCCAGGGTAGAAGTAGCATATATGGGTAGACTGTATATGACCTTGATTTTAAAAGCATGCCAAGTCTCTAAGGGTCAACAAAGCTTGACAAAACTCAATGCATAAACAAGCACTTGTTGACACAAAAAGCGTCAGGATCTGCGAACACCGAGGGCTTATACCCGAAATTTGATATCCGGAGGCGTGCCAGTCGATTTGACCAGTTAATCAACAAGGACAATAACTAGAACAAGATTCAATCTAGACAACGGCAATGCGCCCGGATGCTGAGATTGAGGCTTGATCAGAATAACTAGAGCAGAGTTGAACGAGGCAACAGTGATACGCCTGGATGCCAAAGCTCAGAGGTACTCCCACGCGGAACTTACAAGGATTTGACGGAGATCAGGGTGATGCAGCCCGTCGAAGCTTGAAGAACTCGTTGATAAGCTATAACTAATGCAATAAAGGGTAAATTGTGATAAAAGTAGAATAAGAGTAAAATTGATTTGTTTGATATTGGATTCATCCGTTTACACGCAGCCCTAGGGCACATATTTATACTCCCACATGGAGAGTTGTACATAGACACAACTCGTACCTTTCCTAAAACAAACTCCTAACTTTAAGGAAACTGACTCACGTAGGAGTCGGATCTAAAATAACAATATTATTTTCCTAAACAAACACGCCTATTTTAAAGGAAAACAAATGACTCATGCAAGAGTTGGACTCAAACTGCTATAATAATACTGGTATAAAATCACCAGTTTCCTTATGCCTCTCCTTCGATGAAAACTTTCCATCGGCAGATCCCTTCAATCCGCGGCTTCCTTCTTTGGCCACCGGTAATCCTCTGCCAACACAAAGCGCTAAGTCACCCTGTACTCATCGGCACCCCATGCCCATCGGCATCGGCAATATTTTCTCATCGGCAATCGGCATCAGTAACTTCGCAATCGCCCTCTGGTGAGCCATTCAACTCCTATCGGCAACATCCAAAACCTCCTCATCAGCAACACCTCCTCATCAGCAAACTCTGAGACTTCTAGCTTCCATCGGCAACACACTTAGCCTTCTCACAGCACACTTCCATCGGCAATACCGACTCATGACTTCCTGATGCCGATGGAAAACGGCTGCCGATTGACACAAGCCTTAGCTCATTTGACATGTGCCAAAAAACAGTGTCAACACATGCCCCCCAGTTTCGGAGTGTATAATACTTTACGCGCCGAAATTCCCTCTACTGTAGCCGTCACCTTCGAGATAACTGCACAACTTCCTCGATCTTCGTGCGCAGAACCGTAATTTAATAATAAAATCCCTCGATTGTAACACAAACAGTTGCAAATCTCCTTGATTATCGCGCACATCCACCGCAGGCCTCTCCACATCCCTGCACAGTGTGAATCGAAATCCCAAAATACCCCTGAGTAAGCTTATAAAAGTTACCAAGATCCAATCTGCCTTTTACCCCGAGTCCACTTTCACTTTCACACATGCCCTCGTCTTCAACCTCCGACGGCGCCTCCGAAGAGCACCTGTTCGAGCCCGAGCAACAGTTCTCTCCGCAATCCAAGGACGAACCGCAAAAACTCCTTCAGCTCCAATGGCGATCCAAGTCGACATCCCTAAGGTAAATCCACTTTCCTCCTCATCCATTCTCCCGTCAGTTCCTTTCCCGCATGAATCCAGAATCTTTCCCCTTTCCTTTTCTGATTCTTTCTTTTCTTTTCTTTTCAAACCCTAGGAACTGTACAACAAGGTTTTAATCCCTCTCGATCAGTCCAGTTTCACCTGCTTAGGCCCCATGGGGAACCCTGATCCTAGCTATATGATCAACGCAGAAGCCAACAGGATCCCTTTTAGATCTGAATGTTTCGGTTTAGGACTATGGAAGGATGCTTTCCGGTCATGGCCCAAGCCCACCAAAGGGTGGAAGAACTGGTACCTTAGGGTCACTAGAACACAGCAAGTGTATTGGTCAGAGCGCAACTTGGATCAGTGCATTAGGCTCTCCATTGCCGATATGGACAAGAACGAGAACATGCTGATCGCGGCCTCCTATTTTTGGTCCGACACCATGAACGCTTTCTTGTTCAGACACGGACCAGCCACCCCTACACTTGCCGATGTGCACATGCTGACCGGCCTTGACGTCTCTTCCGATGATGTCTCAACTTTATTCCATCGGAAAGCCGAACTTAGAGTGAATACACGGAACATCGGCGGTTGGACCGGTTATATCCAAGAACACCAAAAGACCGGATTGGTAGGGCAGAGAGAGCACGCCACCTTCCTAAACATGTGGCTAGAGAAATTCATCTTCTGCGGCAGGGCAGTCGGACCCACCACTATGCACCTTCCGGCAGCTGAACTCCTTGCCGATGGAACAAGACTTCCCCTAGGCAGATACCTTCTCGGATCGGTATACCGTCTTTTACATCAAGTATCCCAGAAGTTACTGCTAGGTGAGCCCATCGGCAACCTTGGGGGCCCTGGTGGTTTATCAACATGTGGCTGAACGCACACATGTATAAAGCGCTTCAATTTGACTTGTTCGCTCAACAATTCCCGAGGGACATATCGGAAAACCACCAATACAGGGATGACAAATCGGCAACCCGTTCTCCACTCAACTTCGGAGAGGTTATCATAGTGCTGCCAGGAACCGATGCCGATGCAGAGCAGTTTGGCTTGTTCTTTCAAAAAATTTATAACGGAATCCCTGCGTCGGAACGGCTCTGGTGGCCATATGTTGACGAGGACAACCGATTCCCGCTGCTGTTCAACCTCACCGATGGGAATGTGCCCCAGAATCAAACAATCATGAAGGCCAGCATCGTTCCCCGAGCTATCCCAGTGAACATCTTTGGATCCGGGAAGAATGCCCCTCCATCGTTTGAGTTCTACTATCCATCGACAGCGGCAAGACAACTGGCATTTGGCCAACTGCCGATCAAGCTTTGCTACTCCAAGGTGGTAAAGCCCAGGCAGACCATCTCCAGCGCTCTAGACTGGAACAAAGTCGTCAATCTTCCTCCCAGTGCCGATATGTCAGACATTGATCTGTCTTCCTAGTCACCAACTTCCTTCATTACGAATGAGTATAAGTCCTAGTGGCAAGAATGGAGGTATCAATTGTTTGCCAAGTCATCGCACTACTATCGGAATATAATTGACGTCAATCACATCATTCCCGATGATGCGGTAAGTTTTTTATTCCGATGCACTCCTCATTACTTTATTCTTATCATCGGCATCTAACCCCTTTATACTCAACAGGTTGACGATCCGATTCCCCAGATGAGAAATAGTGACAAGCCCTTCAACCTTCGTATGATGAGTCACATCTCACTCATCGGCAATAAGGCCCCCACGCTAGCTGCCTTCATCCCTCAGCAGGTACCCACACCGACGCCTGCAAAACCCAAGGCTACATCGGCCGCTGCTGCTGCCCTGACGCGGGTTTTTGCAGTAAACTCATCTTCACTCATACCGATTACATATTGTTTCATCGGCAACAAGTTATTTTGTATAACTTATACTAATATTTTCAGGCAATGAGGTCATCGACAGCTGCTTCAAACACTCAAGCATCCCCAAGTCCTGCTGCTGATGCCCCCAGTCCTCATCGAAACGAACCGGATCTCCCGCTGACGTGCCAAGGAAGAAAAGGCGTCTGAGGCTGGCTACCCCATCTTCGCCATCGGCTCTAGTTGCACCACCAACCGCCGATGCGCCAACGGCAAGACCATCATCGGTTCCAGTCCCTGATCATCCACTAGATGACATCCCCAATCAGGAGACAACTCCACCCGCTACAGTAGCGGAGGCGACATCGGCATCGGCACCACCAGCAGAAATTCCCGATGAGAGAACGATGTCGCCACCACAAGAGCCAGCCACTACATCAGAAGCGACGCCAGCAACAACGCCACCGGCACCAACGGCATCACCTGCTTCCCCAGCAGAGGCTCAATCATCGCAACTACTGCCGATCTCCAGGATGAGGCTGGACTATCCACCATGCCAAGTCCCAGGCAAGAAATTCGCTTCAAGATGGTAAGTCAGTTACCTAAGAATTCATAGTATAATCTTACGATCGGCACATTTTAACTTCTCCTTTTTCAGGCCCAAGACTCCCCAGATAGCCTATTTTCTTTCGATATCAACCCCCAGGACGAGGAGGAGCACCAAGAAGGCCCCGTTCGAGCAGACAGTCTATTCTCCTTTGCCATCGACATTCCTGATGAGGATGAGGACGAAGAAAGCTCTTCTCCAGCTCTATCGGCAGAGGTCAAGTCCAAACTCGAAGCACTGCTTTCCTGCTGCAACAAGATACGTCACAGCTTGTCCAAGATTCAACCGCAGCAAGGACAGTCTTCAAGGATCTCCAAGGCCAACTACCTGCCGATGCAGAAGACATCCTCCTCCAAGCAGCCTTCCTTGAGAGTCGCCGACTCCAATACCAACGGGTCTCAAGCTGTCTCGCCAACAGGAACGTCCAATCCAAACTTACGGAAGAAATGCTTCAGTTTAAGCAAATTGACGATGAGAAGCACAAGAACATCGGCCAAGTGGAAGCTTCTGACACTGATCTTGAACAGGCATTTATCCAATTATCGGCAAGGAAAGAAGAGCTGCAGGCCGAGCTGAGAAAAGTTGAAGAGGCTTTGAACGCAGTCAGCCAGAAGAGAGCCCAACTTACCGACACCATCACGGCTCTGCGACAAGAGAGGGATAGCAATGCCCGACAAGCCATCGCTCTAAAGAAAAAGATCAAGTCGGTTGAAGGATCTGTCGATGAGGACGCCAGGGAGATAGCAGAGATAGAACAAATTCGTCTGCGTGCGATATCAGTTATCCAATCCCTGTTGTAACTTGTTAAATTCTATCACATCGGCAAATGTAATATTGATACTTGATGTTGCTCTGTAATACAATGCCAGTATGTTTTTACCGATGTATTATAACCTTCTCTTTCATCGGCACTCAAACGAGCATGCTATGCGTCTACCCAAATACTAGGGTAATATTTCTTCAAGTATTTTCCGTTGATTGCCCTAGAAAATGCAACTCCTTCGAGAGTGTCCAAAATATAAGCATTGCCAGGAGCAGACTGTTTTATCCAATAAGGACCTTCCCAATTAGGAGACCACTTTCCAAATTTAGAACTCTTAGTCCCAATCGGTAAAATCAACTTCCATACCAAATTGCCATCGGCAAAGTCTTTTACCTTTACTTTCTTGTCATACCATCTGGCAACCCTCTTCTGGTTTTCCTCAATGCTGATCAATGCCCTCAACCGTTGACCTGCTAAGTCCTCTGACTCGTCTTTCATTAGAGTAGCATAATCACCTGTCGTCAATTGATCTTGAAAAGCCAATCGCCTAGAGCCAGTTTTAATCTCCCAAGGCAGGACAGCATTGTGTCCATAGACCAACTGATACGGTGAGACTTTGGTTGCACCATGACAAGCCATCCGATATGACCATAAGGCTTCGTTTAACACCACATGCCACCTTCTAGGGTTCTCTTCAATCTTGCGCTTTATAAGCTTAATAACTCCCTTATTAGTTGCTTCAGCCTGACCGTTAGCTTGAGCATAATAAGGAGAAGAATTCAATACCTTGAACCCCATACTAGCAGCAAACTCATCAAACTCTCCCGATGTGAACATGGTTCCTTGATCGGTAGTAATAGTTTCAGGAATACCGAATCGGTAAACAATGTGCTCTTTAACAAAATCCACCATGTTTGTCGATGTCACCTTCTTCAAAGGAATCGCCTCAACCCATTTAGTAAAGTAATCGGTAGCAACAAGTATAAACTTATGCCTCTTGCTTGATGGCGGATAAATTTGGCCGATGAGATCAATAGCCCATCCTCTGAACGGCCAAGGCTTGATTATAGGATTCATTGCCGATGCAGGTGCCCTCTGTACGTTACCAAATTTCTGACAATCTTGGCACCCTTTGAAATAGTTGAAGCAATCTTCGAGGATTGTCGGCCAATAATATCCATTCCGCCTGATCATCCACTTGATCTTGAATGCCGATTGATGTGCTCCACATACACCTTCATGGATTTCACCCATCAACTCCTTTGACTCCTCTTTACCAAGGCATCTGAGCAAAACTCCATCAATCGTCCGATAATACAACTCATCGTCGAGGAGTACATACTTAGTAGCTTGGAACCTTAGACGCCTTTCGACTTTCTTAGATGGATCCCTTAAGTAATCGGCAATCTCTTTTTTCCAGTCATCGGCAACTGTTACCGATGTCATGACTTCTTGAATCGGTTGATACCCTAAAGCGTTCTGCGCCAACCGATTGGCCTCTTCATTATGCAATCTAGAAATATGCTCAAGGCGGTACTCTTTGAACCCTTTCAATAATTGCAAACACTTTCCATGAGCTGCAACTAAAGCTTCACTTCGGCATTCATACGTCCCAATCAACTGGTTGATCACCAACATAGAATCACCAAAGATTTCAACAGCATCGGCATGTACCTCTCTGAGTAATTCCAACCCCTTAAGTAAAGCCTGGTACTCAGCCTGATTGTTTGTTGAAGTAGCAACAATCGGCAACGAAATTTCATACTTCCGTCCCTGGGGTGAAATTAAGAGAATACCGATACCTGCTCCATCCTTGCACGTAGACCCATCAAAGAACAAAGTCCAAGGAGCAATCTCCACAGAGCTTACCATATTGCAATGCTGAGTAACAAAATCGGCCGTCACCTGACCCTTAACAGCTTTAGCCGATTCATACCTTAGGTCAAACTCCGAAAGTGCCAGAATCCACTTACCGATTCGTCCACTTAATATCGGCATTGACAACATATACTTAACCACATCATCTTTGCAGATAACAGTGCATTCAGCCGACAATAAATAATGCCTCAATTTAATGCAAGAGAAATATAAACATAAGCATAATCTCTCTATGGCCGAATACCTGGTTTCAGCATCCACCAATCTTCTGCTCAGATAATATATCACACGTTCCTTCCCTTCAAATTCTTGAATTAAGGCCGACCCGATAACGCTGTCATCGGCAGACAAATACAATCTGAAAGGCTTCCCGTGCTGAGGTGGAACCAAGACTAGAGGGTTCACCAGATATTTTTTGATCTCCTCCAAGGCCAACTGTTGTTCTTCTTTCCATGTAAACTCTTGATCGGCTTTCAGCTTTAACAATGGACTAAAAGATTTAATCTTACCAGACAAGTTGGATATAAATCTTCTAATGAAATTAATCTTGCCGATCAAAGATTGCAGCTCAGTCTTGTTTGTAGGAGCAACCACTTTGTTAATTGCATCAATGGATTTCCTGCCGATCTCAATGCCTCTTTGATGCACCATAAAGCCCAGAAACTGTCCTGCCGATACACCGAATGCGCACTTATTAGGATTCATCTTCAACCCATGCTCCCTTGTGCACTCCAATATTTTTCGCAAATCGGCAAGATGCTTCCCGAAATCTCCAGACTTAACCACTACATCATCAATGTAGATTTCAACTATCGTGCCGATATACTTATGAAAGATGAAATTCATTGCTCTCTGATAAGTAGCACCGACATTCTTCAAGCCAAAGGTCATGACAACCCAATCAAATAAACCGACGTGACCTGGACACCTGAAAGCAGTCTTGGATATGTCTTCTTTAGCCATAAATATCTGATTATATCCAGCATTACCATCCATGAAGCTAATAACTTGATGTCTAGCAGCAGCATCAATCAGTAGATCGGCAATGGGCATCGGGTAGCCATCCATCGGCGTAGCCTTGTTAAGATTCCTGAAATCAATACAAACACGAAGTTTTCCATTCTTTTTATACACAGGAACCACATTAGAAATCCATTCAGCATATCGGCATTGCCGAATGAATCCAGCTTCAATTAGCTTTTTAATCTCAGCCTTGATGTCGGGTAGAATAGTAGGATTGCATCGGCGCGTAGGTTGCCGATGTCGTTGGAAACCAGACTTAATGGGTAACCGATGTTCAACTATTGATCGGTCTAAACCAGGCATCTCTATATAATCCCAAGCAAAACATTCTTTATTTTCTTTCAATAAATCGGTTAACTGTTGTTTACATTGGGAATCTAACTTAGCACTAATAAAAGCAGGCCTAGGTTTACTACCATCACCGATGTCTATCTCGAGTAAATCATCGGCGGACATGAAGCCCTGCCCCAATTTTCCGTCGTCAGCAAACCGATCCATTAAAACTCTTCTTCAGGACCGACTGCTTGGATCGGTTTGATGCGGTAATCGGCAACTTTGAGGAACTCTTTGTCCCAGGCTTCACCGGATATGCATCTGGTCTGCTCATAAGTTTCCGATTCTACCGATGCAACAGTAGATGGGGCTTCACTTCGAACGACTTCAATTCTGTCCCCGATCCACTGTACAAGACTCTGATGCATAGTGGAAGCAATACAGCAATTGGCGTGGATCCAATCCCTTCCGAGGAGCAAGTTGTAAGTGTCTTTGCCACTGATTACAAAAAACGTTGTCGGCAAAGTTTTACTGCTGATGGTTAAGTCAACACATACGGCCCCCATAGCTGTCGACACGTTGCCTTCAAAACCCTTGAGCTTCATGTCGGTCTTGACTAAGTCTTGGTCGCCTTTCCCAAGTTTTTTGAACACCATATACGGCATTACGTTTATTGATGCCCCACCATCTACCAGCATCTTTGTCATCGGCTGTCCATCCACTTTGCCCTTAACGAACAGAGCCCTCAGGTGCTGCCTCTCGTCATCGGTAGGCTTTTCGAAGACAGCCATCATTGGATCTAGCACCAATTGTGTCATCTCAGCAGGCTCCTCATCATCACTGACAGGTGCCATGAACTCCATCGGCAACATGACGACCATATTAATATCTGTCGATGGATCCCTGTCCTTGCGCTTTGGCCTCCACTACTTTTCCCTTGAGGGTTCTTCATCGTCATACAGGTCATCACGGCATTGGCGCTGAATCCTCCTTTTCTGAGTCTTCGTCAGACCCTTGGGACACCACTGAGGAAGCTTAGTTTTCCAGACAGGCTGGTGCTGCTTTCCACCGCTAGCATCGGTACTCCTTCCGATGTTGGGATCTCTGGAGAATATTTCTTCGTCGGGCACTCTTGCATTGGCCATCTCCTCCAGCTCCTCTTGATCAACACGTCTGCCAAGCCTGTGATGCGCACTGAGCTTGCCCCCCAGTTGGTTGTGTGCCGATTTCTCTCTGAGCGGCTTGGCGTACCTGGGTGCTCGATCATCAAAACAAGGCTTCTTACCTGACCGATCGGCGGTGTAGTACCCATTGCACTCGGGGCAATTATCGACAGTAGGCAGCTTGATACCTTCTTCCCAACAGTGAACGAAGAAGGGACACTTCCAGTGGTCCTTATGCCGAAGCCACTCCTGGTGCTCCTCTTCCTCTTGCCGATATCGCTCTTCACGTGATTGCCGATAGTTTCGCCTTGGCTGTTTGTGCGTGATCACAACACTAGGGGCCCTGTTGGCACTGCTACTTTCATCGGCAACCTTCTTGCCCTTTCTGTCATCGGCAAACCTTCTTGCGTCGCGCTCAGCTACTTGGTGGTTAGGATCTACCGATGAGTTTTTCCTGGCAGCTTCCGATGTCAGCACTTTAGTTTTCCCACTAGCTTCCACCATGTTGTTTGGAAACGGATGTTGATCAATCTTCATCGGTTTCTGGACTTTAGAATTTTCAAATTTGATGCGTCCAGATTCAATCTCTGACTGCAGTTGCTGCCTGAATACCTTGCAGTCATTGGTACTGTGCGAGGTTGCATTGTGCCACTTGCAGTACCTGATTTTCTTGAGCTCCTTGGCCAACGGAATTACTTGGTTGGGCGCCAACTTGATTCGCCCTTCTTGAAGTAATAAGTCAAACATCCTGTCGGCCTTGGTGATGTCAAAGGTGAACTTTTCAGCTTCTTTCTGGCTGAACGGACAAGACACAGGCTTCTTATCCTTCACCCATTCGGCCGCACTGATGCTCAGCTCTTCATTTGACCCAGAGTCTTCTTCTTGCCCAATGAAAGTCACCTTATTGTTCCAAGTCTTTCTGGGTTCAAAGGTTTTACTATCTTGATCGGCAATCCTTTGCACCAGATGACTTAGGCTTTCAAACTCTTGGGACGCGTACTTGTCCTTGATGTGCGGCAGTAATCCTTGGAAGGCCAAATCCGCCAGTTGCCGATCATCAAGTACCAAGTTGTAGCACTTGTTCTTCACGTCCCGCAGCCTTTGAACAAAGCTTTATACCGATTCGTCATTGCGTTGCCTCATCTTGACCAAATCGGTAAGCTTCTTTTTATGTATGCCAGCGAAGAAGTACTTATGAAATTGCCTCTCTAGATCGGCCCATGTGATTACAGAATTTGGAGGCAGCGATATGAACCATGTGAATGCCGATCCAGACAATGATGAAGAGAACAATCTCACCCTCAACTCCTCCCTGGTGGTAGCTTCTCCGCACTGGATAATGAAACGGTTAATATGCTCCATTGTCGATGTGCCATCTTGGCCGGAGAACTTGGTAAAATCAGGCACTTTGTACCGATTTGGGAGAGGAATCAGATCGTACGCTGGAGGATACGGAGTCCGATAAGAATATGTATTGACTTTGGGTTTAATGCCGAATTGCTCTTTCATAACTCCGGCAATCTTATCGATCCAATATGCATCCTGCTCTTGCCGACTCATTGGCTGGTTGTTGACTGGTGGAGCCGGCTGATGCGCCTCTTGAAGATGATGCGGAGTAGTCACGGGCGCGGCACCAGTCATCTGAACACTATGCATCGGTTGATTTGCCGATGGATAGTTTTGCACACTTAGCAGATTAGGTTGAGTCACCGTATTCATCGGTTGCTGTACCGATGGTCTGCTCTGAGTGTTTGCTGGGCCCCCATAATGATACATTGACACGCCAGGCTGTTGAACTGGCGACTGGTTGGCCCATCCAGGATTATAAATCATCGGCATATGACTTGTCGATGGCTGATAGCTAACTGGAGCGTGTGGCTCTTGTATTCTGGAGCAATCAATCATCAGATTACCCTGGGGAATTAGCACTCCAGCTTGAGGATTTGTCACCAGAGGTTGACTGCCAGCTGCTATAATATGTTGCATCGGCACAGAGCTCGCCGATGGTGGCATCAGAGGTATCTTGGGAATTACTTGAAGATCTTCTGATGACACTTGCACAGTTGGAGAAGGCGCGGAGTAATGCATCATAGGGGCCACCGGCTGTGATTGCGTTGCCGATGCCATAGAGCCCTTCCAAGCTGAGCTATCTCCTTGCACCAGATTAGAACTAGGAGATAGATTTGAAGGCATACCGTATCCCCACAAGTTGACGGGAGCTGGTTGACTCTGGATAGCAGGTCCTGAATTTGCCGACGCCACAGAATCGGTATTGAGCTTGATGACGCTTTCAGGGTTCGGCCTTGGCGGTATAGTCACATCGGTAGAGGGCTCCACAGGAGTAGAAGACGTCAGCGGGGCTGCCGATGGACTTATAGATGTCGATCCAGGTTGATGATACGCTGGACCAACATACTGAGGTGCACGTCCTTCTTTGAATGATTGCATCACAGCATTGTAGACAGTGTTGGACAGCACGCCGGAGTGGCTAATTAATGCTTGACTTAGAGCAGAATTAACCATCTCTTGTAGCTTACCAGGATTGGTGTCGTACGTGACCTGCCGTGGCAACGGCGGATCTTGCTTCTGGATTGCTTCGCCGCTCCTGCTTAGGCTGAAGGATTTGAGATATAACTGCTTGTACTCCTCCATAGCCCGCTCCATAGCCAGCCTCTGATCATCTTTCAGATCGGCCTCGGAGACTTCAATGACGTTCCTCTGGTTAACGTCGGCGTTATCACCCATGATAGATGTATGATTTATATAATCGGGTCCCACTGGGCGTGCCAAAAGAGGTGTTGACACAAAAAGCGTCAGGATCTGCGAACACCTCGGGCTTATACCCGAAATTCGATATCCGGAGGCGTGCCAGTCGATTTGACCAATAATCGACAAGGACGATAACTAGAACAAGATTCAATCTAGACAACGGCGATGCGCTCGAATGCTGAGATTGAGGCTTGATCAGGACAACTAGAGCAGAGTTGAACGAGGCAACAGCGATACGCCCGGATGCCAAAGCTCAGAGGTACTCCCACGCGGAACTTACAAGGATTTTACGGAGATCAGGGTGATGCAGCCCGTCGAAGCTTGAAGAACTCGTTGATAAGCTATAACTAATGCAATAAAGGGTAAATTGTGATAAAAGTAGAATAAGAGTAAAATTGGTTTGTTTGATATTGGATTCATCCGTTTACACGCAGCCCTTGGGCACATATTTATACTCCCACATGGAGAGTTGTACATAGACACAACTCGTACCTTTCCTAAAACGAACTCCTAACTTTAAGGAAACTGACTCGCGCAGGAGTCGGATCTAAAATAACAATATTATTTTCCTAAACAAACACGCCTATTTTAAAGGAAAACAAACGACTCATGCAAGAGTCGGACTCAAACTGCTATAATAATACTGGTATAAAATCACCAGTTTCCTTATGCCTCTCCTTCGATGAAAACTTTCCATCGGCAGATCCCTTCAATCCGCGGCTTCCTTCTTTGGCCACTGGTAATCCTCTGCCGACACCAAGCGCTAAGTCACCCTGTACTCATCGGCACCCCATGCCCATCGGCATCAGCAATATTTTCTCATCGGCAATCGGCATCAGTAACTTCGCAATCGCCCTCTGGTGAGCCATTCAACTCCTATCGGCAACATCCAAAACCTCCTCATCAGCAACACCTCCTCATCAGCAAACTCTGAGACTTCTAGCTTCCATCGGCAACACACTTAGCCTTCTCACAGCACACTTCCATCGGCAATACTGACTCATGACTTCCTGATGCCGATGGAAAACGGCTGCCGATTGACACAAGCCTTAGCTCATTTGACACGTGCCAAAAAAACGATGTCAACAGCACTAAATATAGAGTGAAAGTTTTTCCTATTCTACCAGACATGTATATGGTTGTGGTAGAAAATCAAGCTTTCATCATATAGGAAATCATCATGTGTAGCACTTTAAATTTTCAAAAGATAAATTCTTCAGAAATCTAGCATCACTCAAGTTTAATTTAAATAGCAGCCCAGCCCTTCTCATATTATATCAATCAATTACCTAGACTTAGATTAAACATTTACTACCCACAAGTGTTAGATTTAGAATAAATCTTAGATCGAAAGAGTTATATGTAAAACTTGATAGAATTCAATGTTGAAAACTAGGTACTTGAAAGGAATTAATAATATAGCAACTATTCATCATTTCCAGAATTAAAGCTTATACTTCAAGTTTAATTTTTTTTATTTAAATGTCACACTCTAAAAACTTACTAATATATAACAATAATACAATATAGATACAAGATAAATATAAATATAAATATAAATATAAATATAAATATAAATATAAATACTAGGCAGAATACTCACCGTCTTATTGATACCGTGGCCGGAACTATGGGAGTGACCAAAATCTCTCCCACTGCTGGTTATTGTGCTCTTGGTTTTGCAGAATAGTGTTGAGGGTGTTGCCATATTGGGCATTCTAGTTCTGTTGTTCTTGCAATTGCTGGTGTATGGTTGTTTGATCCGAGTCGGTATAACTGGTGAAAGCAGACCCTTCAGGGGGGTGTCTGCTCCATAATAATTAGCTCTAGAAACATGCGCCAAACGAGCTGAAGCACTCCTCAATGATCTTGGTGTTAGCTGCAGACCAACAAAAGATTGTGCGTACCATATAAAACCAAGTCTCAGGTTAGGAAACGAGATCTCGGTGATCATTCCACCATACATCATGTAAATTACACCATCTTCCTTTTTTAATATTTGGGCTTGTCTAAAATAATCAAAATTCAAAAAGACGCGACCTCCAGAAATCTGTTGAATAATAATGTTTTCTAATAAATCTAATTTGGATGATATCCTAGTGACAAGCGAAGTACATCCTATAGCTCCTATTGTAACAGGCTCAAAAACATCTAGCCATTGATTCATCATAAACATCACTGGAGAGACGTTCTGTCTCTTCACAATGCAAAGCAAAAGTTTTAACTCGTCTTCCCTAGCCATACATAAGTCTTGCCTAGGGAATAAAGTCATAGCTATACAACGGTGCATGAAAGGTGGAGTTGGCAATTCAATATCATTTGTCTTAGGTTTGCGAACAAAATCAAAATCAAGATTAGAAATTTCTTTCCGAAATTGTTCTTTATTATACTCAGGGATAATTGAATGTATATCTAAAGCACAATCCATATCAAACCCAAGCAAATTACTAAACTATCTCTAGGTAGGTTCAAATTTCATTTTAAACATTCTTAATTCTAGCCCTGTGTTTGTGAGTTGAAGTGTGCATAAAAATTCAATACTTAAAAGCTTATAGCCTTCCTCATTAACTGTGGAGACATTAGACCAACCAATTGTAATAAAAATAGTGTCCATACCTGTGTCCTATAGGAGTTAAGGTTGGTGTGAGCTCAAACTTCCTATTTTTCGGGTTCTTGAATTTCTCCTTCATATAAATGTTACAACTCTCGATCAGATCTACAACTTTATAGTTTTGAGTGTTTTCATTTGTGATCACTAAAATACGCAAAAATAATAATTTAAAATTTAGTATCATTAATTGTGTACGTGCCACGTGAAAATCATAGATTTTTTTACACAATGTTAAATGAAGATACTTTTTACATTAAAGTTGTATCTCTAGATCTACGACCTTATAATTTGAGTTTTTTTTCATTTAAGTTCATTAATATGCTAAACAATAATATAAAGTTTTAGCAATATACTAATTATGTACTAGAGATTACCATTTCATAAAAATTGTATTGAGCATCGTTTTTTATGTATAAGAAAATATAACGAGATGCATAGTAATCTGGTGGTGCCGCACGTGCATGTATAACAAAGTGTATGTTAATGAGATATTACGAAAAGTTTAATTATATTTTGATTTTGATTGTTAAACGAGTTAAACAAGAGCTCTATTGTGTTTTTTTTTAATTACAGCAGACACTCAACGAGTCAACGCAGACGCATACTCAGTCACACGTAGACAAACTCTATCCCTATGAGCACCTCTGAAAGACTGTGTCGGTATATCTTAAGATTGACGAAGTCACCATAGACGTTTCGTCGTCGAAAGACTGTGCCGACAACACATCTTAAGATTGACGAAGTCACTATAGTCGTCTCGTTGTCGACGGAAACGTCGTCTACCACTCAAAGTAGGGGTGCAAAGGTGTAACCTTTAGGTGCACCTCCAAACCTTTTTAGTTCAAATATTTGTACTACTTTTCAAAAAAAATTAAAGAGGTAGTATAAATACTTGAACTAAAAAGGTTCAGAAGTGTATCTAAAGGTCACTCGTTTGCACCCTTAACTGAAAGTATAACAACGTTAAATTCTAGAATAAATCTAAAAAAATACGAACACTGTCAAGCCGAGAACTTACACCCGGATAGATAGGTTCCATCACAAGACTGAGCTAGCTCTATTTACCGCAAAAACCATCTTTCTTGTTTTCATTCTTCTAGTAATGTTAGGACAAAAGGGTAGGTTCTAGTTTAATTTCTATCTGGCATGAAAGTGTAAGTGGGATTAACTATGGTTCACTAAGCTATCTACTATCGCCATCTCACGGTTGATGCACAATTCTTTTTCTTAAGCACGGCCTAACAAATCAATGTAACACCTTTACACCATATAAGATATGATTTTTCTAAAATGACAAGCACTTGTACACAACTAATAGGTACTAAAACTTGACATTATTATTTTTCTAGTGTCGTAATAATCTCAATTCTCAAATGAAAAAAAAAACTCAACTATAAAGTTCTAGATCTTATTAAGGGCTGAAACTTTCATATATGGCTCCATGTGAAAATTTATAACAAAGATATGATTTTCCCTAAGTCAAAAGCGTTTGTACCCAATTAATATGGTACTGGAACTTTATATTATTTTTTAGTATCTGAACTCAAATAAAAAAACTCAAAAATTTAAAGTTGTATCTAGCCGTACGAAAATGTATTACAAATTACAAATTCAGCATTCTTCATTGTTTTACCTCCTAAGATTGTATGTAAAGTCATATAAACCCCAGGTTCCGTGGGTGAAATATCAACAGGACTTCACTAATGTCGCCGTAAGCTCACAAATCCTGCACACTCCTGCCTCTTGCGGTGTTCATCTACATGTTGAAACAACACACACACACACACACAAAGAAAAAAAATAGAAAGGGTCGAAGCCGGGTATTCCTCGACCTACGAACATTGTTCCCATTCTGGAAATGAGGGAAAAATCTCCCCGCCTATAATAATAATTGACAAGTAGCATACCACGTTCCTTATCCAGCTCCTTGGCCCCATGGAACCCAGGAACGTTGTGACTGTTGGACTGCAGGGAGGACAAGGACATGCACGACATGAGCACCAAATATAGGGAATTCACAATTCAGTAGTCTGTGCTGGAATTAGGCCGCCAGGATCTGAAGAGAAAAGAAGACTTATTGAAAATTGAAAGAAACAGTCTATTGTACACACTCTTGTTGAAAATCGAAACCTTCGGTGCCTAGGTCTGAACACACCTGGCTTTATCCATGTCCAATTGAGACTGCAGCTTTTCTACATTTACCCTCGCTATGTCCATGCATTGTTGTCATGATAAGCATGGCAATATGACATGGTTTTAGTTAGCAACTACAAACAATTAAATTATGCTGGTGAAAATGCATGTAGTAAAATACTAGGGCAGTTTAAAACCTAGGGTATTGATTAAATTGTTTTGACAACTCATTGGAACATTGTAAATGGTTTGTTGGTCCAAGCTCCAGGGTTCAAACAGACAAACCCAAGAGCTCGTTGAACAAAACATGAGATGTTTTAATTCACAGGATAGTTACTTGCTAGAAGCAAAACAGTGCACACAACCTCTAGGATTTTTGCTCACACACAGAAAACTTACAACTAGGATGGCTTTTTCTTCTGCCCAATTTTTGAAAATCGTTTTAGATCTTGGGTGCCTTTCCTCATTTCCCTGCAAAGCAAAATATGAGTCCTGGAAATGCTCAACACAAAAGAAATGTCAGTACCACAAGGTAGATAGAGCAAACCTTTGGTGCAGGAACACAATGAGATAGAACAGGGGCAAAAGTATCAGGGTCAAGATGCAGAGAGCCAAGTAAAACCTGTTTGTTTGTTTCTGCAGAAAGGGCAGAGAATAGCAGGATATTTTTTCTGAACCATTAATAAATCAAGATTATGAAGCTTAGTTCATTTAATAATGATTATTTTATTGAGCATCCATATCTGTGTACACCTATTTGTACTGCACTGGCTTTAACTTAAAGCAGACATTTTTTATATGTGAAAATATAGGATTGCAAAATAAGTAAGGCGTATTGAATTCTTTAACAAGCCTTTTAGAAACATGCTAAAATGAAAGGCAGTGCATTGTCCACAAACTAAAAGCCTAGCCAGAAAAGGAACCAAAAGATACCATCTCACTATATATGCTATCTACTTGTTATAAAGGTGGCATCTATCAGGTGTAGCTTCATTGGTTAATGCAAAGCTGAATTACCTGAGCTCAGGTAAGCATTTGAGCATAAAGTGTAAGATTTCATGGTAGAATTATGCTCACCCTGCCACCTTTGGGGAAAGGTTTAGTTCCCTTATTGCATGTGTGAGCATCACAAAATTGGTGCAAGAAGAATTCTGCAAAACAAACTACATCAGAAAATTTCTACAAAACAAGCTTTGTCCAACATCAACAAGGAAAATGTGAGTGCGTGATCATTACATTCACTCGTGTTCCACTTACCATGAAGACGGCTGGCAGCAAGACCTTGATTAACAGGAAAGCAACTGTCTGCAAGACTCTGTCAGTAAAAGGAGGGAGCTGAACATTACTATCATACAAAGTTACAAACACATGTAGAAGGTAGCTAGATAGCACATTTATTGTTTGCCATATGAAACAAAGTATAAGACAAAACTAGCAAAAGCCATGGGAATGTATTTTCCTGCAATTCTTCAATATTGATTCAAGGTGAACGCAGTTATGCTAATATCGAAGAGGCTGGCCAGAGCATGCCGGTTGATTCAGAGCTACAAGACAAACATGCAATCTTTACATGGTTTCATCTAATTAAATGGACTAACCACACCAGTGGCAGTGTGCCTGCATGTATGAACTGATGCTGCTTCTCAGTATCACAATGCAAAAATAGTGATTTTAAACAAGGGCAGAACATGTGGAGCCATGTCTAATGAAGACCTAAATATATAGAATACCATATGGAAAACAAAAACATTACACAAACAGCACCAGCTAAAATTGCACAATCAAGTTATCAGAATAAGATAGGTGTCTTGCATGTAACCAGAATAGCAGAAAACCAACCAAACAAACAAATTTATATCAGATACAAAAAAAAAATGTTAAGAACCTCACAAAGATGACGATTCCTTGTAGCTGCAGCTGCATTGCATTTACTTTTTGGTTTCTTAAACTGCATCATCAGATCACAGTGAAGTGCTCCGCATAGATCTGCCATGCATCTTCCTTCGCTCTAAAAAATAGATCAAAATCTATTATTTTTGGGATGGTAAATGACTTTTTAATTAAGAGAATATACAGCCACCAACCCACCTCATGGGAAAAAAACATAAAGTTGAATCAACCAGGATAAATAAAACAAGTTAACTTGGTACCTTTAAGTGCATAGCCAACAAGGCTTATAAATATAAAAAGGGTTCTTCCTATCTCTTCTGTTTTCTGGCTAGAAAGCAGATTACTTGAAATCAGTGAAAGTTAGTTGTCTTTATCTGAAATCTGGAATTACTGAAACTCAGCTAGATAGCTTGTACCTATGTGACAGTTACGATTTGCATTTGTCGAATGGTGTCCATGAAAACAACAATTGCCAGACCATCAAGCAATGTTTTTTTTCTCGAACACACAGAAAGTTGGAAATAAGACACAGGTTTGGGGCTAGATTCAGATTTCATTTCAATAGCCTTGCCACAAACCATGGCAGGTTGGGGTACATGTATAGTAGCAAACTTGGCCCTTAAGAAAGCCACAACATATTCTAGAGCATATTCTAAAAGATGCTAATCTAGATAAAGTACAAGATAAAGGTGCTGACATATGCACCAACTACTCCTAATACCCATGGAGCTTTAACTCCAAAATATCACAGCCAACAAGACTTATTGTTGTCACAGAAGAGATATGTATCATTATGTTAAGAATAAAGGAGTTTAATACCCGTAAGCCCAACACTCAAAGTTTTACATAAAACACATGCTGCTTTGGAATCAAAAAACACATGACAGAACACACACGCACCATCAAGGATATGTTGAAAACTATAGTCCAAACTAGAGCGAAAAAAGAGCTGTCCAGTAATCCTCACATGGGTTCTTTTTTGAGTGCCAAGCTGAAAACAAAACCTTATTTTAAATTCAAGGGTATACACAATGCAAGCACTAATTGTCAAATTTGTCACCAAGTTGAAAATAGTTCTAATTTGTTCTTGCACTATTCACTTCACAAGATATATTAGCTAAAGTCAGCTTTGTTTTCACAACATGATACCAGTGTCAAAGTTTATACCCTTCAGAGTGACACAATAGAAAGTCAAAATAAGAGACAGTTTTGGAGCTTTCATCACACAATTTACAGTTGATTATGCTGATAAGAAATGAAATTATTTCAGAGAAGTATCTACCATGGACACTTGGAAACAAACAGTCCTACTTAGTTGTTACAGAGGATCATAATTGTTTATATCAGGATTAGATTATCATACATTTATGTACAACTGTAGGCTTTTTATTTTGTTTTGCCTCTCTGGAGTTGTAGCTTGTGAAAACAGCACAGACAATATCAAATTCCTGATAAGTAAACATATACTAAAGAAAGATAATCACTGCTATGTAAACATACATTATCCACAAGATTTTTGTGCCGATTATCAAAATGTTGATCAAGGAACTTCTCTGCTCGGAAAGCTTTCTTGCAAAAGCCACAATGCCACTCATTAATATCAAAATGAATCTTATGTTGCTCTTGCTCCCGAAACATGTCAGTATCAGGACGAAGTCTACATTTGCTTGGGAGCTCGTATTTCTCTTTTTCCACGAAGGGCATCAAATACTGCATAAGAATTGAGGGTCAACATGTAACGATGTTAAGGATGCAGCGACCCAGATAAAACTGTTAGGTTGCATGCACTACCTCATCAATAGCCTCCCAAGCTGCACGGCTCCTTTCCCTTGAGCAATGCACCTCATGCGCATCTCGATTTGCTTGAAGAAGAATTCTGGAATCAAGTGAAATAGAAGAGGGCAATAGTCAATGTATCAAATTCTACATACAAATCTAAATAGTCTAAAGGGAGTAATTCCATCTTTCTTTTCACAATTTTACTATGGCTACAAGGAATGAGCTACTTTAAGATAATGCTGGTGTGAACCTTATAAATTCTAATGGTACACACAGAACAAAATCATATTATTTCAACACACAGAATTTAACAATACATGAAAAAATTCCATGTGCAGTTTATGTGTTTGAATACAGTACCTGGATCCAACAGCTTCACGGAATTCCTAAAGCATAAAAAAGAACAGTTTCTGTGTTAGCCATAATAAGTATGAGTACATAAAAATAACAGTGGAGAAAGGCAACACTAAAAAAGCGCATATCAGTTGTACTAGTACAATGTTTTTCTAGGAAGAACCCATTGTAAGCATTATCCATCTGAATTCCTGTATCGCCATAAATGCTCATGTGGCGATACAAAGGCAAGTGATATGGGACACAGCAGTGATTTTCTGATATTTCTTAGCAGTACCATAAGTATTTGGTTTCAAGCAATGAATCCCAGTTGCATGATAGGGAGTGTTTGGCAGGGATTCGATTTCTCAGAGAGAAACTGGTTCTGTTTCTCAGGAAAACAGCTTCCGTTTGGTAGGGATTCTGCTATTTTTGAAGAGAAACTGTTTTGAGAATCCCTACCAAACGCACAGTAAGTATAATTTGCTGAAAATATATGGACCAGTGATTGCAAGATAACCAATATCATACTTTTTATCAGAAAAAATTATATAAGCAGAACCAGTTTTCAAATTGACGACAGGAACTGGACCCTTCTAAGAAAATGAATACTTGAGAGGGTAAACTAGGCATGAAAACTAATCAGATAAGCTTGCACAAGTCAAAACTGCTAACATAGTGCCTCCAAACTCTGAATTTCCCCGTCGACTTATCAAAAAAAAAACTCTGAATTTGTAAAGACTTATAAAAAAAAACTCTGAATTTGTAAAGACTTATCAAAAAAAAAACTATGAATTTGTAAAGATAGTCTGGTATGCAGATATACCAGGAGATAAAACATTGGTGCTCTAAACTCAGAGCAAGCAAATGTGCTCAAACACTAGCTGCAGCTGCCGAATAAGTGCAGCAGATCAGGCTGAGAATTCGTTCAACTACAGCCCACAAATCAGCTCAAGCTCAACTTCGCATATCATTGCCTTAGTGAATGAATCTAACCGATGCGAAGCTTAATCACCCCCGGAGAACATTAGCTTGTGCACTATAACAACAGGAGAAGCATGAATTGGGCGCACAAATCTAGAATTCAGCAAAAAGGAGCTCAGAGTATACTACCTGGTCCTGATGGGATCCGTCGACGAGCAGAAGGGAGGAAACAGAGAGCAGTGCGAAGAGGAGAAAAGACGCCAGGTGGCCAGCACAGCAAAGCATCCTCGAAGTTCCCAGATCCCTTTGGCGCGTCGCTGGACCTTAGCCCGATGAGCTCCGGGCGACGGTAGGAAAGAAAGCCGCGGCTCGGGACCGAAGCAGGGGGGGACAAAGCAAAGGAGACGCGCGTGACGTTTGCTTGGGGCAGAATCAGAGTCGGCGGGAACTCGGTCGCCGGAGCAGAGGTTCGTCAGCCGCCGGGACGCTTGCTTCGGCCTGCCGGAGAGTGTGGCGACGATTGGATGGACTCTAGAAACTCGCGTGGGAGAGCTGTGAGGTAAGCCCATCTCACGGCCCATCAAGCCCGCGCAGAAAGCCGAGAACGCAGGCTGAAGGCGGCGGCAAAGGCAGCACCGTAGCATCATAGTTTCCGCTCAGAAAAATGGCGACCCCATGAATTTCGGTCGGTACGAATTTAACGTCTCAAACGAATCAAAGGAAAACACTTCGTTTGGAACAGAGCATTTTCTAGAATTAACTGAGCAAAAGTGCATGACCGGCCCCTAAATTTGTTAGGATGTGTCAAGCCGGTCCATCAACTCTCAAAACAACTGTTTAGGTCTGTAATCTTAGTTTTGATATCATTTAGGTCCAATCGGCTGCTGCCCAGTGGACGGCGTCAAAAGCAATTGCAACTAGGCCCTCCCATCCATCAAACTAATTAGCCCAGTCCCCAAACTATCTCCGTTCATGTGTCTTCGTGCTACTCGACGGAGGGCGGCGAGGGCAGGCTGCAGGATCGGTGGCGAGTTGAAACTATCTGCGCTAGGAGCAGGCGACGTCGAAAAGAAGTAAGCGCACTGGAGCCATCTTTCGTCGCAAGATTGAAGGATGGTGGCTACGTTGCGGCAGAAAGGGGCGCCTCCCCCGTGTATGGTGAGTTTGATCAATGCCTCCTCTCATCTATTTATTGGATTTGGTAGGCTAAGATGTTGCACATAGGTACAAAGGCAGGACTTTGCCATGTCTGGTCATGGATTTGAATAAAGTTTACGGTTTTGTCATTTTTGTTCTTCACTGCAGGGCACCTTATTTATTCGATTTCTTGTGCATTTTGTAGGTGATTGTAGAGACGAATTCACAATCGAGATTCGCCATGGTGGTTTTTTCATTGGTTCAGGCATCTTAAATCATACATTGATGAAAAGGTGTCTTGGTTTGATCATGTAGAGGCCGATACATGGTCTCCGTTGTGGTTTCCAGACTTTGCAGATCAGTTAGGATACCAGAGCAATCTCAAGTTAAAGATATATTGGCTACTACCAGGGAATACATTAGCAAATGGGCTTCGTCTCATACTTTCAGATAATGAAACCAATGTAATGGCAACATGTGCTGACGATGTCAAAAATCTAGTAGTATATTTTGATCGTGAGGACTTATTCGATGAAGTTGGGTGGGATGATGTTGTTGGAAATCCAATGTCTAAATTTCCAAAGGTTATCAACCCAAGCAAAGTGCAGTATGAGGACAAAAACCTGAAAGAAAAGTTGCATGTTTTCTACACAAATTTGGATAACATTAGGATGGAACAATCTGTTGACAATGAAGATGATGTGCTCTCGGACAGTGATAATGAGATTGAAGAGGGAGATGCAGATCTATTTGAGGACCTTGTAACTTCTCATGTGAAGGAGGTTAAAGACCACAAGAAAGCAAAAGGTAGCAAATTGAAAACATTGCAGATATCTAGATCTGTACAGGGAAGTGATGAAGATGATACAGATGAAGATTTCGACCTTCTAGAATCAGATGGCGAAGGTGATGTGAGACTGAGGTTTTCATCTTTCAGTGAGGAGGATATGCAAAACCCAAACTTTCATGTTGGCTTGGTGTTTCCAGATGTCCAGAAGCTTAGAGATGCCATCACTGAGTACAATGTTAGGAACAGAGTTGAAATTAAGATGCCAAGGAATGAAAAGGCAAGGTTAAGGGCCCATTGTGCCCAGGGCTGCCCATGGAACCTATATGCTTCTTTGGACAAAAGGACCAACTCTTTTATGGTTAAGACTTATTATGGGGCACACAATTGCCAAAAAGAGTGGGTGCTCAAGAGATGTACTGCAAACTGGTTGGCTTCAAAGTACACCGACTCATTTAGAGCAAATGACAAGATGAGCATTACTAGTTTTGGAAGGACAGTACAAAAGGACGGGAACCTTACACCATCAAGGAGCAAACTTGCGAGAGCTAGAAGATTGATTATGAAGGCTATTTATGGAGATGAGGTGTTGCAATTTAAAGGATTACCATCACATAGTAGACATCAATGCAAGGACATGTGATTGCAGAAGGTGGCAGTTGACAGGTGTCCCATGTTGACATGCTATCTCATGCTTGAGAAGTGAGAGGATCTAGCCTGAAAGTGTCCTTGCTAACTGTTATTCTGTGAAAGCTTGCAAAAATGCATATGGATTCAATATATGGCCTTGCAAAGATAAATCTGAGTGGGAAAAGGTAAATGGGCCTGAGGTAAAACCACCGGTGTATGAGAAAAAAGTGGGCCGGCCACCAAAATCTAGGACGAAACAACCACAAGAAGTTCAAGGCATGGTGTGGACATCCATTGCAAGTTTTGTTCAGATGCTAATCATAATTCTGCTGGCTGCAAGCTTAAGAAGATGGGTTTCACTTCACAGGAAGCAAATGAATTAGTGGCCACAACACGTGCAACATTAGCACATGAAGCTGAACAAAAAGCTACAGAGGCAACCATGAACCAACAGCCACAACAAGATCTCCCAATCAACCAAGAGTTGAGACAAGAAGTACATGCTCAAACCATTACTCAAGGCTGCACAACATTGGTCAGTCAAATGTTGGGGGAGGTAATATACAGAAACTGAATGCGTATTAACATTTTTTGTGTTAGGTTATGTGTTAACTAGTAATTTTCTATAGGATTCTCAATCCACATCATTGTCTCAGCCTCAAGGTCCATTGCCAGATTCTGTCTTCATAAGCTCTAATCGACCTGTACCAAGACCTACACCGCTGATGACATGCACAAAGGCAGGCAAGACGGCTTCAACAAGGAAGAAGAAGGCTGCAGGACCAAGCACCAGTGAAGGCAAACGACCACTAGCTAACCTGCCTTGATGTACAAGAAGCAGCAGCTAATATTAGCAAGCAGTAGCTTTGAACTTTTAGCTAAGAAGCCGGTTTAGATCTTTTGCTTTCTTATGTGATGCTCGTAACATTTGCAAACATCTAAACAATCTCTGGAGGATGCAATGATGTTACACCTTTTGTGACTGCTATGAAATACAATATCTGTCAAGTACATGATTTTGGCAATGAAATTGCTTTCACTGCTATCAAATGCCTGCAATTAATACTGAAATTTTAACAAGAGCACATTTCATTCATTGAACCATTCAACAGTTACATGTTCCTTATTTAAATCCTACAAAAAACAAATACATCCCCCTCTTTATGTCCTACAGAAAACAAATACATCCTAGTATGACATACAAGCACAGATCATAAACAAGACTGTGATCTCTCTTCCAATTCCAACTAAAGCAATGCATGATCTCTCTTCTTCACTGTGTCATCCTTCAACAAATTGACATATTCCTCCCATAGCCAAAATGCATGGTACATGAAGCACTGACATTTTTCTTCACCATCAGAACAGGCTCTCTTGTGCCTACTTTCTTCACCATCAGAATAGGCTCTCTTGTGCCTACTCAATAGAGCAGATGACATCGAGGAGCAAGGCATTGAAGCATGCAGGTGGGGCGGCGGCTAAGCAGATGGCGAGCGGGGAAGGGGCGACGGGTGGATGGGAGGGCCTGACGCCTTGGCAGGTATGGGGCAGCGGCGGCTTGGTGGCCGGGGAGGTGGCGGTGGGGGCGGCGTGGTGGCCCGGGAGGGGGCGACTGCGGTGGCGTGCTGGCCGGTAGCACCGTGGTGGGCTGGGAGGGCGTGACTGCAGCGCCATGGTGGCCCGGAGAGGGCACAACGGCAACGTGGTGATCGGTGAGGTGCGACTGCGGCGGCGACCAGACCAGCGACAGCATGGTGACCGGTGAGGTGCGACTACGCCAGCGACCAAACTTTTTTTTGAGATTACACAGTACAACGCAGACACTCAACACGCACGCACACTCGCCCCAGCGACCATACTTGTTTTTTTGAGATTACACAGTACAATGCAGACACTCAACACGCACGCACACTCGCCCCTACGAACACACGCACACAAACCCTACCCTATGAGCACCTTCGAAGGACTGAGCCGACAAATCTTCAACTTCACGAAGTCACCACAGGACTTTTTTTAGATTACACAGTACAACACAGACACTCAACACGCACGCACACTCGCCCCTACGAACACACGCACGTAAACCCTACCCCTATGAGCACCTTCGAAGGACTGAGCCGGGAAATCTTGAAGTTCACGAAGTCACCACAGGCGCCTCGCTGTCGACGGGAACATCGCCTACCACTTAATGCATAGCGCTGGAAAATCCTGGAATAAATCAAGAATAAAGTGTCGCACCCAGGATTTGAACCCTGGGTGGGAGCCCCCAACCAATGGTCTTTGTCATTACGCCGTGAACCCCTTGACAGGCGGCGACGACCAGACTTCGATGGCCATGAATGGGGATTTTTCATGCTATACCAATTTGAAACGAGCAAAATGGACGGGGATTTTTCATGCTATACCAATTTGAAACGAGCAAAATGGACGGAGGGCTAGCTGCAATAGCATTTGACGCCGTCCGTCAGACCAGCAGCCGATTGGGCTTAAACAACACTAAAACTAAGATTACGGACCCAAACAGTTGTTTTGAGAGTTGATGGACCGGCTTGACACAGCCTAACAAATTTAGGGGCCAGTCATGCACTTTGCTCGAATTAACTATATCTAATGTAGGGTTTGTTTGGTTGGATACATGGATCTATGGAGAGTAATTCCCAATGGATTCCATGGCATGCCACGCAATCCAATGTCATGTCATGCAAAGAGAACAACAAAGAGAGAACAATACAAGTATAAGAATACAATAGTATTATTGGGTTGTTTCTTAGAAGAAAAAATTATGTTTTATGAATTGTGTCGGTTAAATTTTTGCATGGTTTCAAAAACTTTTTTCCCCTTGCCCAAGGAACGTGCAAATGATGCAAAGCCATGTTACTCCAGGTATATGAAGATCAACAACTTCATGTGAAAAGAACATCAAACACCAAATATGGATCATGCTCATGCAGACACTAATTTTAAACAAGCCGCAGGCACTTGAAAAAGTGAATAATCAGAGACAGCATTGTTCAGAGCGCTCTACTGGCTTATCTCTGCTTCAGAAAGAAAATGGCTTGTGATTCAAATCGCCACCATATGTACTCATTCATATATCCATGTCTCCCAGGTTCTGATGAGATCAAAACATTGTGTGGACTGGAATCCACCACCTACACCCCCAGGCTCAGGTTTGACGGTTCTCATTCTCCCACTTGATACAAGAAGTTTAGACCTACCAAATTTCAGAAACCAAATCTTTACAATTCTTCACAAGATGGTTTCTGATTACTGTCACCCAACTATGACTTTAAGATCTATCGCATTTTCCTTTTCTACAACTCAGTACTTTATCAGTAACTATCAAAATTTCAAGGCATGACTGAGACAAAGCTGTACATCAATTCTTCCCGCAGCAATGCTCTTCAAGCTGAACGAGAGGAAAAGCCAAAAATGTCGTTTGAATCAGTTGTCTACATTCCTGTTGAGTTGTTTCAGAGTTCCTTTGGTGCGGATGACATTACAGTACTGTAGTCTTTGGGGAAGAAGAGATTATTTCCTTGATGCTGCTAACAAGATGCTTAGTTTCCTGGCCATGCGAAATAGGGTTCCTTGAGTAGGTCTGTGCAAATGTTCACAATCCCAGTATATCAATAGTAATTATGAGAGAAAATTACTTCATTTACTTGACCGTGAAAGGAGACATAAACAAAAAAAATACCTCTGAAGACCAAAGGTTATCATCTTTGCTACGTGGAATGATGTGCACATGAGTCTGCAATAAAACCTCTATTAACAAAACTTGGTGCAGACAGTACAGATAATAGTAACAGGATATTTCTTCAAAGTTAGGTAGTGAAAAATAGCATGTTGTTACTCACATGAAAAATAATCGCAAAAAAAATACTCACATGAAAAATAACTTGTCCTGCCCTCTCTCCATTGTTGATTAGCACATTGAATGCATCTACACAACAAAGATACTATTAGAGAAAACTGAAGTAATATGATCACCTAAAGTAGGTAACTACACATAATATGAAATGACATAGATGAGTTCTATAATTCAAGTTCTTACACGATTAACTATAAGGTAATCATGTAAACTCTGCATCTATTGATACCGAAATTCATGATATTAGATGTATAGCGGAAGTGGGAATAAAATTGCAAAGTCAATAAGATTACTGCTATCAGCAGCTAAATTTAAACACCACATATCAATATCAATGCAAACAGCACATCAACCACATGCTTCATTACTGCTTCCAAAAAATCTACATTGAGGTGACTGCCCAAAAGAACCCTAACTTCACGGGCTGGCAGGGGCCATGGCCCACCCTAACATATGACACCAAAAAAATTTACTAGTATGTTTTCACAATTTTTATTTATATTAAGAGAGTGAATAAAACAAAATTTATATCGTATATACCTATTAATGTCCTCTAGATTATAAAATCAGACAAAACACAACTATATATTAAATTAAAATAACTCATATGAGCACATACAAAAGACTGGCTCGCTAGAGCTTCAGATTTATGAAATCATAGATCCAAACGCTGAAAAAATAACACCTTAAATCCTAGAATAAACCCAGACGGTCCCCCCCCCCCCCCCCCCCCCCCCCCCCAATGTATAATCCTTGGCTCCGCCGCTGCCTAACTTGTCTTTTTGCTACCCAAATGCCATTCTTGCCTATATGCTGTTTAGGCAGATTACACAGCCTCTGCATGGCTCTCATTCATATTCACATAGGTTGATTAGTGATTCAACATGCCCGTATAGTCCAAGAAATTAGCTAAACGATGAGTGACTGACTAGGCCGTTTAAAATGTCTAGGTGAACACTTGCAAATGCTTTGTTATGCATTCTTAAGAATCCTAGATACACCAGGCTTTGATTAACCCAATGCAAACCAATATAAAACAAATACTCCTCCATCCCAAATGACAAGACATTCCAAGAATCTTAGAGTCAAAGCATCCCAAGTTTGACCAATAATTATAGAGAAAACTATAAAAATTTATGACATCAAATAGGCATACTATGAAAATATAATTGATAACGAATCTAATAATGCTTCTTTGGCCTCATAAATGTTATTATATTGTCATATAAGTTTGGTCAAACTTGAGATACTTTGACTCTCCAAGATTTTTAGGATGTCTTATAATTTGGGATGGAGGGAGTATCTCTCAAGTTCTGAGAAGGGTCAACAAAGATAAACATACCAATGAAGAAATAATATATAAGTTACTTAAATGGCATATGTATTCACATTTCTGGGGTATAGAATATTTTCCATGGTTGTTCATCTGTGTTAGGCAATAGAATATCCCCTGCTAATTATGTATATCACAGCCATAATTAGCAATTGTAAATCAGGCAATTAGCAATTGTAAATCAAGGATTAGTTGCTATAGATAGCAGATTAAATCAGGGTGATTGGTGATTATCCCCTGCCTTGTAAAGCAAGGCCAGCAGGCCTATAATAGATGGTGCAGCCCCTCACCTTCTCCTCCGCTCGCCATCAGCTTCTCCTCAAGGAACTGCGGCTGCAGAATGACGAGAAGGTCCGTGCTGCCTCGGCGCTCTTCACTGCTGCCTCCTTTCCGGCAAGCGGCCAGCAGCCGGACCACCGGCGCCCCAACAACAGGAAGGGCGGCCAGCAGGCCCTCCACTCTGGCGGCCACAACTCCAACAGGCGCCAACCCTGGGGCTTCAACCCCTGGACCGGCGAACGTGTGGCCCCTGGTGAGCGGGTCACCCATCCTGGACAACGCCGCCAAGGTAATTTCGGCGGGTCTGGTGGCCCCAACGCCCAGTATGGGCGCCAGCAGGGCCTCCTCGGGCCTGCTCCCCAGGCACACACCGCCTTCGCCCCTGCGGACTCCTCCAGCAACTCCAGCAGCTCCACCTGGAATGCAGCCGGTCTCATCGCCGCCCTACAGGACCTGCAGGGCAACTCACCATGGGTCGTCGACTCCGGCGCCTCAACCCACATGACGTCCTCGGATGGTATGCTTACCCAGCGCCTACCCCCTCCCATCTCCTCAATAACAGTAGGTAATGGCACTACCATTCCAGTCACGTCTAGAGGTCACTTCACCCTACCCACTCCCGCCTCCACCTTTCATCTTAATAATATCCTTGTCGCACCTTCTATAGTTCGTAACCTGCTCTCTGTTCGTCAATTCACTCGCGACAATAGTTGTTCCTTTGAATTTGACGCTCATGGTTTTTCCATCAAGGATCTCCGAACGGGACGCGTGACTCTCAAGCTGTAACAGCGACGGGGACCTCTACACCATGCCCACCTCCACGCCTGTCACCCTCGTGGCTGCTCCGTCGACCCTATGGCACCAACGTCTCGGTCATCCAGGCCCTGCTGCTTTGGCGCATCTTAATAAAATTCACGTTGTTGCCTGTAATACAGTAGATCGCTCCCTCTGCCATTCATGTCAGTTAGGCAAGCACACGCCTCTACCTTTCAGTTCTTCGCATTCTACAACTCATGCGCCCTTTGAACTCATCCACTGTGATGTATGGACGTCACCTATCAATAGTCTGTCTGGTTTTTCCTACTATTTGGTGTGTCTAGATGATTACAGTCATTTTTGTTGGGTTTTTCCTCTTCGCAAGAAATCTGATGTTCACCAACATTTAGTTGAGCTCGCTGCCCTCGCCCAAACTCAGTTCAGCCAACCCATCAAATGTGTACAGGCTGACAATGGCACCGAATTCCTTAACATCACCACCACCAAATTCCTCGCTGCTCGCGGCACCCACCTACGCCTCTCCTGCCTCTACACATCACCCCAAAATGGCAAGGCCGAACGTATAATCCGCACCCTTAATAATTCCATTCGCACCATGCTTCTCCATGCGTCCCTGCCACCACCCACATACTGGGCCGAGGCCCTCCTGACAGCCTGCTACCTACTTAACCGACGTCCATCCTCATCCATCCAGCATGACGTTCCCTTCACTCGCCTGCACAAACAGCCACCCACCTACAGCCATATGCGTGTCTTTGGGTGCCTCTGTTACCCAAATCTGCAGGCCACCTCCAAACACAAGCTCGCACCTCGCTCCGCAGCATGCGTCTTTCTTGGATATCCACCCTCTCACAAAGGGTACCGCTGCCTAGACCTCTCGACCCGTCGCATAATCATCTCCCGTCATGTCATCTTCGACGAGTCCACGTTTCCCTTTACAGCCACCCCAGAAGCCCCATCCCCGACCTCCCTAGATTTCCTCTTAGACGACGATATGGTTTCGGTGCCCTGTCCTACTGTTATTGCAGGTGGAACTCCATCCCTCTCGGGTGACGCGCAGCTGCACACCGACGCCGCTCCTACATCACCAGCAGCCGGATCGGCTCCACCGGCCCGGGGCGGGCCCCATCCTGTGGCTCCACTTCCACGGTTCTACGTTCGACGCCCCCGAGCGGCGTCCGCACCTGCCTCGTCACCGGCTGCCCCGGCGCCTCCAGTTGCCCCGGCGCAGCCTCCGGTTGCACCGGCGCCCTCGACAGCGCCTCCTGCACCACCACCCGCCACCTCCGCCGCGGGTTACTCGCACCACGACTGGTGCCATCCCTCGCGTCAGCTATGCAGGACTGACGACCACATCATCCTCGACCTCGCCTCTCCCGACGAACTACCGCAGCGCGTTGGCCGATGCCAACTGGCGTGCGGCGATGACGGATGAGTACCAGGCTCTTGTCGACAACAACACCTAGCAACTCATCCCGCGTCCCGCCGGCGCCAACATCGTGACGGGCAAATGGCTCTTCCGCCACAAGTTCCACGCCGATGGCTCTCTTGCCCGCCACAAAGCTCGCTGGGTGGTCCGCGGCTTCTCTCAGCGGGAGGGCATCAACTACGACAAGACCTTCAGCCCGGTGGTCAAACCGGCCACCATTCGGACCGTCCTCAGCATCGCCGCATCTCGCGCCTGGCCGATCCACCAGCTGGATGTGAAGAATGCTTTCCTTCACGGCCATCTCGAGGAGACCGTCTACTGTTAACAGCCACCAGGCTTCGTCGACCGTGGCGCCCCCGACAGCGTCTGCCTCCTGCGGAAGTCCTTGTACGGACTGAAGCAGGCTCCGCGGGCCTGGCACCAACGCTTCTCCACCTTCGTCCGATAGCTCAGCTTCGTCGCCTCCGCCTCCGACACGTCCCTCTTTGTTCTACAAGAGGGGACGCATCTCGCCTACCTGCTGCTCTACGTCGACGACATCGTCCTCACCGCCTCATCCACAGCTCTTCTTCAGCGCATCACGGCCCAGCTGAGCTCTAAGTTCGCTATGACAGATCTTGGCAAGCTCCATCACTTCCTCGGCATCGCCGTCACAACGCTCCTCCGATGGCCTATTCCTGTCTCAGCGCCAGTACGCCGTCGATCTCCTTCAACGTGCGGGCATGGCTGAGTGTCATCCTACGGCGACACCTGTTGACACTCACGCCAAGCTCTCCGCACATAACGGGGACCTCCTGTCAGAGAAGGACGCCTCCGAGTATCGGAGCCTGGCTGGGGCGCTCCAGTACTACACCCTGACTCGTGCAGAGCTAGCTTATGCTGTCTAGCAGGTGTGTCTCTTCATGCACGCCCCCCGAGAGTCGCACCGTGCGCTGATCAAACGCATCCTGCGCTATGTGAAGGGTACCCTCTCCTCATGTCTACACATCGGCGTCGGGCCTGTTGACAAGCTGACGGCCTACTCTGATGCCGACTGGGCAGGCTGTCCTGACTCCCGACGCTCTACCTCCGGTTACTGTGTATACCTCGGTGACACTCTGGTCTCCTGGTCCTCCAAACGCCAAACCACAGTGTCACGTTCCAGCGCCGAGGCAGAGTATCGTGCTGTGGCCCATGTGGTGGTCGAATGTTGTTGGCTCCGACAGCTGCTCCAGGAGCTCCACCTACAGCTACCCTCTGCCACCGTTGTCTTCTGTGACAACGTCAGCACCATCTACATGACGGCCAATCCCGTCCACCACAAGCGAACGAAGCGCATCGAGATCGACATACACTTCGTCCGCGAGAAGGTGGCCCTTGGTGAGATTCGAGTACTCCATGTGCCCTCCTCTCATCAGTTCGCCGACATCATGACAAAAGGGCTTCCGACGGCACTGTTTCTAGACTTTCGATCCAGTCTTTGCGTCTGGGAGCCTCCCGCTGCGACTGCGGGCGGGTGTTAGGCAATAGAATATCCCCTGCTAATTATGGATATCACAGCCATAATTAGCAGCTGTAAATCAGACAATTAGCAATTGTAAATCAAGGATTAGTTGCTATAGATAGCAGCTGTAAATCAGACAATTAGCAATTGTAAATCAAGGATTAGTTGCTATAGATAGCAGATGTAAATCAGGGTGATTGGTGATTATCCCCTGCCTTGTAAAGCAAGGCCAGCAGGCCTATAATAGATGGTGCGCCCCCTCACATTGAGGTGTGGCCAATTGCCCCCAACCTCTACTCTTCTACAATCTGCCTGAAAGTACTACACGAGAAGAGCAAAAAAGATGTAGTGAACGAAGTTCTTTTGTGTTTCCAGACTCTCAGACACTCAAACCTAATTTTGTCTAATGCACAAAAGAATGAGGATAATTTTTTTGTGTGAAAAAATGTCAATGCGATCATGATCATACGCTAAAAGAAATACCCTGTGAACATCAGTATTTCATCAGAGACTAGTAACTGAGCAGAAAACGATATGTTGATTAGTGAAGCTGCAGAAGTAGCAGAATATATACCAGTAAACATTTTAATATTGCATGCAGTTCAATCCAAAAGCTTAAGCTGATGGTGAAGAGCGAGGAATTCACTTATATTTCAACACTCTACTATACATTGAGGCTTAGTCAAGCCTCATAAGTGTACTAGAAGCAAACAATGGTTCTTTTATTGCGCTAGCAAGGATTCGAACTCAAGATCTATGGACCTGAGCCCCATAAGTCATACCATATATTGAGTTAAATGCACTAACCAATTCAAACTAAAAAGGATAACATTGAGATAAATGCAGCCAAAACAAAGTTGTTTTGTACAGAAGAATAATCACAGTACATGAGAAAATGGAACACAAATACAAAAGTAATACTCCCTCCATCCCAAATTATAAGGCATTCTAACTTTCTTTGAGAGTCAAAGCATCTTTAGTTTGACCATGTTTATACAATAAAATAATAGCATGTATGATACCAAATAAGTATCATCGTACTTTTCATTAATTATATTTCCATAGTATACCTATTTAATGTCATAAATTTTTATAGTTCTTTCTATAATTTTGGTCAAACTTGAAATGTTTGACTCTCCAAGAAACTTAGAATGTCTTATAATTTGGAATGGAGGAAGTACTTATAGGATGCTGTTACTATCAGTTTTATGTAGCTTACACAAGCAAACAGCCTTATAAGAGAATAGTGTTAATACTAGCTAATTATCCAAATAATTTTACATGGTGCAAAACAAGAAGCCTGTTAGTTATGATTTACCTACCACATTGAGTAGCCTTCATGATTGCAGTACCCAGGAGTGGCAATTTAGAGCAGATAGCGGCTAGTACCTGAATTTAAACAATCAAAGGTTAATCTACAGGACTTCCCTATAATGCATGAATTATAAATGCATATGTACTATGGAAATATTGTTTATGAAAGATAAGTATTACTATGAATCTTTGGGAACTGATGAACAAGAGGAAACATCTTCACAGAGCCATAAAAGCACAAGATAGTTTTTTAGATATAGCAATGTGAAACAGTAAACAATATATTTTCTTATTTAGACCTCTTTTGGGATGCAGAATTTCACAGGAGGCATACATGAATCAGGCCATTTTCACAGGAAAAGTTCCTTGTCTCCAAAGGGGGCCTTTATAATGGCCGTGTGCCAATTGGGAAAAAATGTAAAACTGGAGCCATATGGTGATAATTGACTGCCCAGAGCAGAAACAGAAAGAATAAAATATACAAGAAAAACTCCACATAATGTTTATAGTGGAATATAAATAACATTTTGTACCCAGACAATTGCTTATCCAATCAACCATGTAACTATCAAGCTCTTCTGTGTTTTTATGATAACGAAACTTACAGCTGGTGGTGTTGTTTGCAGTGATGTATGATGGCTTTTTGGAATGATAAGCGAATGCCTACAGAGGAAACAGAAAAACAAAGAACATTAATTGAGGGTAAAATGCATTAATATGTGATGATTTTACAAATGGCATAATAACAATGCACTAAGCACATGAGCTAAGACCAAATAAGAGTAATAGAAGGTTCAATTAAGAAATTATTAAGTAGTAAACTGACATGTGCATCAGCACCAGAAAACTATACTTCATGTCCTGAAGCTCTTACAGAATAGTAAATAAGCATTGTTAACTAATAGAGTCTCACCAACCAAAAAATTATTCAAGTTGAACATCACTACTAAACAGGTGCATTTTTGTAGTCAAGACTGATGTAATGCCAGTTCCAACTCTAGACATATTCTTCTCTGTACTATTCAGTTCAAACCGACAGATACTTAAATTCGCAATAAATAACGCTACAGGTGATACTCCCTTCATCCCAAAATGGATGCAATTCTAGAATAGTGCTCAGCCAAACTATCTTAAGTTTGACTAAATTTATGTACAAAGATATTAATGCTTATCATTTTTAATAAGTATTATTAGATTTGTTATGGAATATATTTTTATAATATACCTATTTGGCGTCTTAAATACTCAGTCAAACTTAAATTAGTTTGACTTTGACAACGCTAGAATTGCACCTTTTCTGGGATGGACATAGTATTTTACAGTACAGCAACAACTAAATGACTAGTGAGCCAACTAAGTGAAGACATGTCACCAAAAGTAGAATCGATGTCAACATGCATTGAAATGTTTAATACCCAGATAATGAGATAATATAAAAAGGATAGCCACCTAAAGAGATGCAACTCAACTACCATTTTTTTAAGAGTGCCACAGGTGGTTGAGGACATATCTGGCCTGATCAATAATACGACAAGGCCATATAATGGCACTGAAAGGAACACAGCATTGCAAATTCTAGCTTCACGAAAGAGGTAATCTACAGGACTAACAGCACAGGTTTAAAAAGTATGCATGCCATCTGGTGCATAAATCACAATGTCAAATGGAGGGACCAGAAGTGCCCTTTAGATTCTCTTAAAAAAACACTTGAATGATGACAAGCAAATGACAGAAGAGATGTCTAAATCCAATAGGGTGTCATTCCCAGTTCTCCAGTGTTCTACAATTTTACAGCTCAAGGGCAGAAAAGATTGGTTTACATATGGCATCTGTGATTTATCCAAACACTGAAGATCGAAACATTCCAGTCCAAATTCTAGCAGTAATGTTTTCTTTCATATTGGGCATTAATTATGTCATTGTTATCCGTTCATTCTAGTGCAAAAACTTGAATATGCAACGACCTATTGAATACTATTTACTTATTTAGAGTCAATTGCACAAACAAAAGGTCTAGATTACCCTTGTATTAAGCAAATCATCACAACTGCTTCAGTGTGCCCAGCATACTGACTTTAGTACAGATTAATTCAGACATTATTTGCCAATTCACATTAATCAAACATAGCAAACAAAGCAACACAAACTTGATGCACACAAATAAAAAAAAACTGTATATTACTCGAATAAAATCAAACGACCAGCGAAAATTCACGTTTCACACAATTCACTATATGTATGTGGTTTTAATCGTGGGTGACAAACTCATGTAACTGAACAAAATTCATTAAGCACAGCAATGCGAGAAACGAAGTAATGGTAGAGCTGACAAGTGAGAAGAGCGTTAAACCCTTACCCGCTTGTTAGAGGTTTAGCATCCAGGATGCACAAGCACATATCATCCTCGTAGAGCTGCAAAATGCAGCACACAACAATCCGTATTCATCAATAAATAGGCAACCAGTTCATCAACAACTGACACACCAAGCCATCGCGAGAGCAAATTTAAAACCTCAATAGTCCAGGGAAGTGCTGGGAAAACCAGGATAAGTAGAAAACGCCTGGAGTAGCGACGCGATTAGACGCAAAATGGTTGAACAAGCTGGGAGCGGGCGGCTCGAGCGTTGCCTACTAACCTTGAAGGCCTGCGCGGTGCCCGCGACGATGTTGCAGAACACGCAGTGCCCGCCAGCCGAGGACTCCCCCTGCTCTCCACCTGCGCAGGGCGACCTGGAGAGGCTCCCCTCCGTCTCGGCCTCCGCCGCGGCTGCGGTCCCGAGGCACTCGGCGCTGGCGACGCCGGGGATGCTGCGCGGAGGCTCGCAACAAGGGTGGAAGTGGGACAGGAGCACGGCGAGGCGCCGCTCCGGCGCAGGCGCAAGAGATCCCGACGGCCGCGGCATCTGGGTGAGGGGGGTGGCTGGCGGGCAGCGCGGCGCGGTGCGGGGCTTTGGAGTTCGGGCACGGTGGCGTGGGAGGGAGAGGAAGAGGACAAATGGAAGAAGTGGGAAGACAGAGATGAGAGAGGGTTATGCCGTTGTCCACTCTCGACTGTGGTGGTAGTTTGTGTGGTCGCAGCGTTTTATCCGGAGATGTGGGACCCCTGAGTTTTGTGTCCCTGCTATGTGGGGTAGAATGACCGCAGGGCCCACGTGACGGTGTGCGTGGACGTCGATGGCGCGTAACAAACTCTGAGTGTTAACTCCAGACAAGTGGGGCCGAAGTGTAAGTGGTTTAGGGTCTAATTGGTCGTTTACATAGCCTGTGTAGTCTTTTTTTTTTGCGACGATAGTGTGTAGTCTTATGCAGTGGATTTTATTCATGTTTGGTTGCTTGCAAAGGTCTGATGCAAGCTTGCACAATGCTAAAAACTACCTCATCCGTCACTAAATATATTTGAAACATCTTTAATTAATTAATTATATTAAAAATATAAATATTTATGACATATAATTAGTATTATTGGAAAGATCTTTGAATCTATTTTTTTAATAAATTTACTTGAAGATACAAATGTTACACATATTTTCTATAAATCAAGTCAAACGTGTGACACAAATACCAACGGCGATAGTTATTTAGAGACGAAGAGAATAGCCAATAAAGCACGGAGTAGCTAGTATGCTTTCATTTTTTTTAATATTAAACAATACCTAAATGTTTGCAAGAGGATGGACACACAAAACAAAATATTCTCATGTTCTTTACCTTTATTAGAAACATGAGATTTCAATACTAGAATATGTAGATTGACTATATGCAAAAAGATGTAAACAAACAAACATAAATTTATCTAATGCATACTTTATGTTGGCTTAGATTGCATAATACCTAATACGAACTAACCTAATACAACTAAATAGACCCTAAAGAACATGAAGAGCTTGTGCACCTGTTATCATGGACCCGTTCCGAGATGATCTTGAGTCAATGAGGTTGGTAAGGACCTAATTTGGAGAACTATGCCAGAAAAACACAAATCTAAAAACACAGCAGCTCTAGCATGGTTTTTGGATTCCACCGAAGAGATAAAAAACTTGTTTTGCTTGCAAGTGACCTCTATATTTAGGAAATGCTGGTTTGGTAGGAGTAACACTTCTTCCCATCAAAAACTATATATAGTGTATATTTATATAATACCTTACATAGGTTTTGATAAAACTAGAATAAAGTTGTATGGACCCAGCCTATAATTTGACCTCTAACCTATGAATGATACCAAAAATCACACAAGTAACAAATATAACGATTTCATATACATATATCACTACTATAAAAAGAGTTTCACGGGTAGGCAAATTTGGTTTTCCTAGGTGTTTTCTCACATGTGGACATATGTCCGTCTACGTTAGTAAAATAAAAAAAGTCGAGCCCGTGGACAGGCCCACTAAGCCCATCCACAATACCAGTCGAGCCCGTCAACACCGCACCACCACCACTCGTCGGATCTACAATGTGTCGTAGGATCCGCACGTCTACCGCTGTCAAATGGTCAAATGACGTGTGCGCGTCCACAGTCACTAGTCTTCCTCGTGTGTGTCCACCCTTACTAGCTAGATGTGCCATGCGCGCGTCCACCCTAGTTGGATCCGCGAGAACTGAGCAGGCTGCCATCGAGGCACGTGGATCCTAGTCACTGGTGGGGCACTACTAGGAGAGTCCTAAGCTATGCTTCAGTCTTTTTTCTCTTTGTCGTATCCGAGTAGTATCCGAGGTTGTGCGTTTACCTTTCCTTGTGGGTCGCATGACTCAGGCCCACGACTCGGTAGTCATGTCAATGGGGGAGCCCGTAGGACATCCCATCGACAACAACCATACAAGACTAGATACAAGTTGTGACAGAACTCACAGACAAACCGGAGGTTAGACTTAATGGAAGACCTTGTTTGGTTTTGGTTAATTGATGAAACCTATGGACTAACCCTTGTACTAAGTGTATGATCAAGATAGGGTAATCCACCTTGGTACATGGAGCTAGATGAATGACCATGATGAATCAAGTGCTCCATGGACTAAGGAAAAGAAGAAAGAGAGAAACAAAATGGACACAAGGCAAAGGTATATCCATAGGGCCATTTTTGGTTTAGTGATCAAGACACTATAGAGAGTGTGATCACCTTTAGGATAGATAGTCGTACTATTAAGAAGGGAAAACTCGTTTCGATTGCGGTTATCATGTGCCACTAGGTTTGCATTGCATTCACATAAAATGAACCTAAGTGACACAAACTAAAATAAATCCAAGCTAATATGATGTAAAAGGCTAACACAGGGCAACAATGTTTGGAAGACATGGTGTTAGCACTTGAAGACTTGGAGAAGAAGAAGCAACTCGTTTGGACAATCAAAAGTGATCCGGACGCAAGGGGTGCACGGTCCGGACTAATGCTTGTGCGTCCGGATGCATACCCTAGCCCTTGGGCTCTCTGGTCAGAGGATCCGGACATTGTTGTGCGTCCGGACATAGGTCTCCGATCGAGAGTACGGAGCTCGGTGCTCTCTGGACTCCTCTGTTCAGATGATCCGGACGCTGAAGAAAGTCTGTACGATGGACACCGGACGCGGGTCCAGAGACTTGCGCTCACTGGACCCTCTCTGGATTGGGTCCAGACGCAAGCAACAGGAGGATCCGGACGCTACTGTGTTGTACGTCCGGAGGCGACGTGGCAGCAGCAGCGCAGAGCGCGAACGACAGGATTCAAATACAGGAGGGTCCGGATGCATGGCCATTGGTCCGGACCCCCATGCAAACAGCGTCCGGACCGACGCGGTCCGGACGCTGTGGAAAGGGGGCAAAACGGCTAGCTCGGTGGTGGTTGCTATTTAAGTGGCTTGGTCGGCTCCTAGGGCTCTCTCTTGCACCTTCTATTCACTTGAGACATTTGTGCTTGCTTGAGATAGCCCCCAACTCACTCTCTTCACTCTTGTTGCATACTTGCGAGAGTTGAGTGATCCAAGTGCTTTGATCACTGCATTGCATCTTAGTGGCACTTGGTCATCGTCATCGCCGCGTGGTTTCTTGTTATTCTTGGTGTTTGCCGACACCTAGACGGCTTGGCGATTATGGAGAAGCTTCGGCGCAATTGGTGATTGTTTGCGGCCGACTTCGGTGATTGTGAGAGGGCTTGTACCCACCTCGGCGGAGAGCCAAAGGGTAACTCTAGTGGATTGCTCGTGTCATTGAGTTACTCTCATTTGGGTGGATTCTTGTGCTGCCCGAGTTAGTGGGCTAGGCTTGTCATTGCCTATTAGCCACCGAATCACCACTTGAGTAGTCGACACAACGGGGACTAGCTTGGTGGCAACCAAGTGAACCTCGGGAGAAAAATCGATTGTCATCTTGTCTCCCGGCTACTCTTTGGTATTCATTGTGATTGGTTCTTCCTATTGACATCCATACATCACAAGGCATCGGTATAGCAATCACCTCCTCTCTTGTATTTACTCTTTCATATCTTGTCTAGTTAGCTTCTTTAGTAGTTGTTCTTGCTAGCTTGTGCTAAGTTCTTTAGGTTCTTGCTATTGATTGACAAGCACTTAGTTAACTAGAATTGCATTGGATAGGTGGCTTTGCACCCCAAGTAGAGCTAGAGCAAAAAGCTTCGCTTAAGTGTTATCTAACTTTTGCTCTAGTGATTTGTAGAATTTTTATTAGGCTATTCACCCCCCTCTATCTATCTAGGACCTTTCACCTAACCAATAACAGTCCAACTTGTTGAAGAACTCGGGAAGCTACATTACTCCCACTCCTAATGTAATAGCGTTGAGTCAAGAAAAATAGATGTTGTATTGATACATGGATGAACTTACTATCTGCTATGCCTCTCTTTATTTAGGTAGAGCCTGTATAGGGTCCCTGGCCTTTTGCATGTATCCGCACACAAAAATTGTGTACAAGATTGACTCTATATTTTCTCTATATCTATCTTTGTCTCTGTCTCTACAACTAAAACATTTGGAAAGCAATCGTCCACAGGTGAAGCGAAACTTTCCCCACTCCTTCGCTCCTCCCGGGCTCGCATAGCTCCCCACACAAAAGCTACATCCAGCGAAGGAAATGGAAACTTCCCCGTGAAGGGAAACCACCCTACCAATCTCCTCTCTAGTTGCATGTGATTTCCTACCGTATGGAGCTTGAACAGCGCCTGGCTACCGCCGTTGGCACCCTGCATTCCTCGCTCTGGGCCTTCGCCATGGTGTCATGCGGTGTAGCTCCTTGGCGGCTGAGAGCCACTCCCACTTGTCACGCATCACTGGTCCGAACTTTACGAACATGGCGCGTGCAGATCCGCTTAATATACTGAAAGTGCAATCAAGCCTTAAGTGGGTTTTGGTGACATGACAACATATTTAGAGAACTAATAAGACTCTTCAAGTATGACAAGCAGGTTGAAAGAAAAGAGGTTGATGAACAGGTTGACGGACCCCTCTAATTACAAAAGTGCATGACAACAAGCTCAAAAAACTTTAATTCATTTTATATTTTGAATTTGAGTTAGGTATGCCATACTATTAAGAGGGATTCAACACGCATGCCAACAAGTGAATCAAATGCTATATCAATCCACTCATCATACACCTCCACATACATAGTAGGCAAAACAGCCAGCTATTACAATTTGAATTCCCTGCTGTTTGTGCCAGGCCGGTAGTGCCGCGCAGTCCGGCACTGCCGCGCCTCTAGGCCGGCATTGCCGCGACTTGAATTCTGACCGTTGGCAGTGAGGGGGTATTTCCTTACCTTCTCACTCCCCCAACGGCAACTTTGCTCATTCACTCAGATTCATTTTGTGAAATAGTTTGAGAAGCTCCCTTCTTGCTCCCCTTTCTCCCTTGGTGCTCCAACTCTCGCCTCCATTGATTTCCACTCAAATCTTTGAGAGATTGAGCCTCCAAGCTTGAGAAGAAGCTTTTCTCTCGGATCTTCAACTCCTACAAGCATTTGGTTTGTGTGGTGGTCGGCGGAGTTCTTTACTCTTGGAGCATTGTTCCTAGCCCGCTAGGCGTCGCCCTTAAGCTTGCCTCCTTCGTGTGGCAGCCTAGGGAGGTTTGTAACACCCATATTGCTAATACATATCCCCTCATCTCAAGAGTTCATTCTCTTGACTTGAGACCGAGGAAAGAGCTAGCCTTTGTGGTGAGCTTGAGCCTTGTGTGACGCACCTCAACAACGTGGACGTAGGCAAGCCTTGGTGGTGAGTTGAACCACATGTCAAATCTTGTGTCAACTTGTGATTGTCTCTCTACTTTGATATATATTGCTCTCAAGTTGATTTCTAGGGTTTGGACCCGATCTACGCCGTGGGTGTGTTGCTACCACTTTCAAGTGGTGCTAGAGGTTCCTTACACCTCTAGGAAGGTTTTGATTCAAGCACAATTTCCATTTCCATTACAGTTTTTGAATTGTGCAAAGTTCTGTCCTGCTGACCAGCACTGCCGGCCCAGAGTCCAGCAGTGCCGGGCAGCGCGGTAGTGTCGCGCCTGTACTGACAGAAGCTGTGAGATTTGTTTTAAACAGGCCTATTTACCCCCTCTAGGCTAATCAGGTCCTTACATATACGATCCGCCCTGAATCTGATAAAAAAACGATTAAGATATGCGAAAGTTATTATCCGATCCATTTTCATCCCTACATTTTGTGATCGTCTTTGTTAATGTTTGGATAGTGTCCCTACATATACGTGGTCTCGCAAAACATTGTCTTATCTAGATGATACACACAGGAGTAGATCTATTATGTGATTAATTTTAGGTACACGTGTTGTCAATTATAGATAGAGGACAATACGAGAGAACTAAACCTCAGAGCCATGCAATTTAATTACAAAACTTCATAGCATAACTAAGGTCTTATTGTTTAAATATAGTTGGATTCAATCCAATTTACGTGTATTTAGATTGAGGTGAATCTGACAACATCCAAGAACTAATGTGCGGTAACTATGATAGACGCAAACATGATGAACTCTACTAAAGCCTCCAAAACTTGTAAAACAAAATCAGTTACTTGTAAGGGCGGTCTGTTTAGTTGGGAATGAGAGCTTAAAACGGTTCCGGCTGGAAAGTCAAGTTTATTTAGATATTATTCGATGCGCATATATCTCCTTTAAATCACATTTTTTAAAGTATATTTGAACTAGTTTTCAGTCTAATACACTCTAATCCACGTGACTGAGGTAGATACATGCGCATACAAAAAAGACCTTATAGTAGCAATAATCACAAGGATTAATTCCACCCCTCAATCCCCTCTAAACGAACGAATCCTAAATATGTCTTTTGTTTTAAAATTTTATTACGTATAATACTCCCTCCATATCAAATTATAAGACATTTCAAGAATTCTATAGAGTTTGATCAATAATTATAAAAAATATAAAAATCATACAATTAATTAGTCATACTATAAAATATAATTAATAAAGAATTTATAAATATTATTATATTGTTATATAAGGTTGAGATGTTTTAACTTAAAAAATGATTATTGGATGTCAATTTGGGATGGGGGATGAAGGTCGAATCGTCCCGCGCGCGCGGGCGTTCCAACGAGATGCCGCCGCCACCGCCCTTCCCATCCCCTCTGCCGTTGGCGCCTCCGCCCCCACGTCCGGCGTGGAACACAAACCGCAACCTTGTGGTGACCCACCCTCTGCTATCCCTCCTCGAGTCATGCGCCTCCTTCCGCCTCCTCCTCCAGCTCCAGGCGCTGCTCACCGTCTCCGGCCTCGCCGCGCACCGCTTCCCGGCCTCCCGCCTTCTTGCCTTCTGCGCGCTCTCCGACCGGCCGCGCCTCGCCCACGCTGCTGCCGTCATCGCTCAATGCGCCGAGGGGCCCAACGCCTACATGATCACCACCATGATGCGCGGCTTCCTCCGCGCCGGAAAGCCCGCCCACGCGCTCGCCCTCTTCCGCCGTGTGTGTGCTCCGCGATCGCCTCCCTGCTGACGCGCGCACCATCGTCTTCGCAGTTAAAGCCGCCTCTAATTCCTCCTCCCCCGCCGAGGCCATCCACTGCGTCGCCTTCAAGCGAGGATTCATTGGCCAGAGTGTGCTCGCGGGGAACGCGCTGGTGCACTTGTACGCCAGCGGCATGTTATTACCCGACGCGCGGAAGCTATTCGACGAAATGGCTGACAGGGACGTGGTCTCGTGGACAACGCTGGTAGACGGGTACGTGCGCGGTGGCTTGCCCGATGAGGCCTGGCGGGTATTCTGCAGGATGGTGGTTGCTGGGGTGTGTGGCCGAACCAGGTGACTCTGGTTGCTGCAGCATCAGCAGCTGGGCAAATGGGGCTGCTGGGGTTGGGGAGGATGGTGCATCAGTGTGTGGTGGAGAGTGGCGTCCGCATGAGCGTTAACTTGGAGAATGCACTCATCGACATGTTTGGAAAGTGTGGATGTGTGGCCTCAGCGAAGGAAGTTTTTGATGGCATGGCCATCAAGGATGTGTACTCATGGACGAGCATGGTCAGTGCCTATGCCAAGTGTGGTGATTTGGAGAATGCAGGGAAGATTTTCAAGGAAATTCCGAATAGGAATGCAGTTTCTTGGAGTTGCATGGTTGCAGCCTATTCACAGGCAAATCTGCCAGAGGAAGCCGTGAGGATATTCAATGACATGATCGCAGCAGGTGTGGAGCCAATTGATGCTACACTTGTGAGTGTTCTGTCAGCATGTGCTCAACTGGGTTGCTTGGATGTTGGTAGATGGTTATATGACACTTACATTGTCAGTCATAAGGTTGAGCTTACAGTGAATCTAAGCAATGCATTCATTGATATGTTTGCAAAATGTGGGGATGTGGGTGCAGCATCAAGGTTATTTAGCAATATGAAGGACAAGAATGTAGTAAGTTGGAATACAATGATCGTGGCCCATGCTTTGCATGGTCAGTCTGAAGAAGCCCTTCATCTCTTTCAAGAATTCAAAGCAATTGGTATTTTGCCTGATGAGATCACATATATTGGGGTACTTTCTGCGTGCAGCTACAGTGGTTTAGTTTCAGAAGGACGGTGCCATTTCAAAGAGATGAAGATAGTTTATGGGATTGAACCCAGGGCTGAGCATTATGCATGCATGATTGACCTTTTGGGTAAAGTTGGACTTCTTGAAGAGGCGTTTGAAATTGCAAGGAGTATGCCAGTAGGAGCTGACGAGGCCGGTTGGGGTGGTCTTTTAAATGCTTGCAGAATGCATGGTAATGTAGAGATTGGCGAATGTGCAGCGGACAAGCTAGTAGGGCTGGATCCTTCAGACAGTGGAATCTATGTACTTATGAGCCAAATATATGCAATTAAAAGCAAATGGGGCCAGGTGAAAATGCTAAGAACGGTGATGAGAGATAGAGGAGTAAAGAAGAATCCTGGATGTAGTTCTATCGAAGTGGATGGGAAATTTCATGAGTTTTTGGTGGCAGATGTTTCACATGTCCACTCAGAAGATATATATGCTGCACTGGAGATAATTTACCTTCACTCAAAGTTAGAAGGTTATATTTCTCATGCTTCATGTGTCTGCTGAAAATTCTTCTCTTGTTCATGCATCTGATAATTAGATTTGACTAGAGACACAAAATGATAAGTTAGCGGCATACAGGATTTTATATATTCAAAACTCAGCTTACTGGTGAGGGTGAGCATATTTTCTTTGACCTTGTAATGTGGCCTAAAAGTCAGATTTGTTCGTACAGTTAGTACTTTCAAGAAGGCAGAGTATATGGGTAGATAAAGATGAGTAGTCTATGTCTGATGGACAATCACTGACTGTGACACAATATTCTGACTTCGGCCAGTTGTGCATGTGGAACATATTATGCACTTTTAATGACCTCGATTGAACTCTGACTGTTCTTTCTGATCGACTTACTGTAAGTTCTTGTGACTTTGTTATGTAGGTTCTTGAATTAATATGTTCATATCATGTAAATTATTTATGTTACAGTTTGCCTGTAGGTGTGAATGGCATGCTGTGGAGCTTCTTAGGTTGAGCGTCTCCCTTTCAGATGTCCTAATTGTTGCATCAGCAGAAGGCATTCCTATATGTGATTCAGGTGTATGGCAATGTTTTTTTCTTCTAATTATTCACTGAAGTCACGGAAACCATATGACCATTTTATGAAATTTATCACAATATATGCCATGAAATATCTCCACTAGATATGTACAGTGTAAGACTTAAACTCCCGCTGATCTCTCTCTTTTGTGTGCTCTCGGTCAGCCCTGCTGATCAAAGTACTGAGATGGCAATAGGCCACTCCTTTGTTACTGTTCTAGGTACAGTAGTTGTTAGAAGTACATCAGCTTCTAGAAGGATGATACTAGAGGTAGGAATGACTGATCTAAGCCTGTACCTTAGGTGTAAGGAGTAGGTAGTTGTGTACCTTGTATGGTACATGTATTGTGTATATAACACTATGCTATTGCAATGGAAAAGACAACTTCTTTAACACTAGGTAGTTGTGCTCAGTTCTCAGCCAATGCAGAGAACTAGTGTGTGTGTTGTGTGCAGTGAGCTCAAGCTCTTCTTCTACCATGTATCAGGGGAGAGGGAGAGGGAAGGAGAGCAGGTGCTTCTCACCTGGGCATTGGGTGCAAGTGGCAACATACAGAAGTCCAGAAAGCACGCCCTGTCGTCACCTTTATGAAACTTGCACCTCTACTGGAGTTATTTAATATTTTCTGTAGTAGACTGGGGCATGAGAAAGCTATATGAAATTACCAGTAAATTATCTTTGATCCTAGTCAAATATATAATCACTGGAACAATTTTTTTTTACTCATGCACATCCAAGACAAGCAGCATTTCAAATCTAGAGTTGTCATAGGATTGCAAAGCAAACTGAAATAATTCTTGGGTGTTGGGGGTAAAAATATAGAAAACAAAGCTTTGTTCTTTGTTTCTAATTCAACATAACGTCTCATCTTATGTCAGTAGGTGTGCTTTCATGTGGGCCTCAGAATGTAGACTCATGGTACTGTGCTGACAGATCGGTGTTGACCATGGGTCTAGGCATGCATCAGCGTCATGCCTTCATCTTCTTTGACCATTAGATGTATTAACAAATAACAAACTTGTAATCCTGTGGTATAGTTAGTTATGGTTGATTAAGTTCATTCCAGTTATAAATGCGTAACTACTATGCTGCTCTCTCTCTCTCTCTCCTATAATTTTAGGGGGTGTTTAGATTCTGGGGTGTAATTTTTTGGATCTCACATCAGGTGTCGCATGACATATTCGGATACTAATAAAGAAACAAATTACAGAATCTGTCTGTAAACCACCAGATGAATTTATTAAATCTAATTAATCCATCATGAGCATATATGTTAGAGCATCTTCAACGGTTTTATATATTTTAATTGGCAAATTTGAGAGTTTGTCAAGTCCCAAATAAATATGGCAAAGATAAAAAGAGTCAATCTCTAACGGTTTGACAAAACTGACTTAACAATTAACAAAATTGACTTGACAATTACCAAAATTGTAGAAATTGTTGCGGCGATTACCAAAATTGGTCGAGCGTGAAAAATGCCAAGCGTGATCCGCTAGGCATATATGCCAATCCTTTCCAGGAAATTGCCAAGTTAACAAAAATGCAAAGCCTATTTACCAAACCGTTGGATAGGAGTTTTTTAGACTTTTTTGCAAAAATAAGAATGCAAAACTCATATGCAAAACCATTGGAGATGCTCTTACGATAGCAATTACTGCCTAATCATAGAGTAATTAGGTTTAAAAGGTTTATCTTGCAAAGTACATTCAAACTGTGTATATTAGTTATTTTTTAACTACATTTAATGCTCTATACATGTGTCCAAACATTTGATGTGCAATTACTGTATAAGTTGAGGCCTATCAAAGGTCATCGTAGATGGACAACTGAAAAACCACCTAACTTTCGTGGCAACCGGCAACCTAAGAGCAAGTATTATAGTGGGCTGTAAGAAGGCTAAATGTTGATGTGGAGGAGAGAGGGAAGGAGAGAGAAGAGAGGTGAGCTGTAAGTTTACAACCAGTTTGGACTTAATAACCAAGAAATGTTGTGAGATGGACAAGTGGACCATGTATTCATTAGAAACATGAAACCATTGTATGAGTAGGCTGAGAGGTGGGCTGTAAGGATTCTTAGAGCCAACTACTGACTGTATTACTAAACTTGCTAAACACCGACCTATGACTGTATTACTAAACTTGCTAAACACCGACCTAATTGAATGCCCCCTCTGCAGTGATTCATTGATACCCATCCCGAATTTTGTGGTGCCACAAGCCACTGTTGCCATAGTAATTCGACTGTCCAGTAGTGCAATTACATGTCACTGTGGTCAGTCAACTTACTATTTATCTTCTGTTGTGTAACGGACCTCCAGTCTAGTGAAAATGATGCAGGTTAGGACAAAATGAAGTGAGCAACTTTTTGAAAATTCTCAAGAACTTGTCATTTACAGGAGTAAAGGTCTACATGCAGTTGAAGTTATAAGGACAAACTTAATCCCAGAGAATATTAAAATATGCATATAAAACAATTGTTCAATAGCAATCTTACATGAGAGATGAAGTGCATATCTATCGTACTTGCCCTGTATCCTTCCTCCCATGCAAAATAGTGCTTTGCTGGCCTCATCAGAGACCAAACTGATTTTTCTATTATTACTGGTCAAACGATGAAACGGTTGAGCACTCGGGACAAGAGCTTTGCCCGTTGCCGTGTGCGGCTTTCACCATTGCATGGGCCTTCTTCATATTGAGTTGCACGCATTGCCTGAGGAAGCAATGCACATTTGGTGTAATCAGGTGGTAGAGATCAGCATGGGAAGGTGTTCCTTCTGCACTCTGCATGTTGTAGTGAGAGGTGCTCTGTAGCTTTGCAGCTTGCACCTGCATGCATGATGAACCATATGATCCTAGGATCCTCCACCTTTAGTGACCACACGCTGAGCCTGAGAGTCTGAGACCCCAGCCAGTACCTGTAGCACTCATCAAGCTCTTTCTTACTCCAGTCAGTGCTTAACCCCATGTGTTTTGGGGATAGGAGACATGGGGAAGGGAATAGAATGTACGTACGCGCGTGCTCGGATCAACCACGGATCCAGTAGGTGTGGCATTCATTTCATATATCAGGCGCCCAAATCTACCGCCCAGCCCCAGCAACAGTTTCACGTTTCCAGTAGTGATGGCAGTCAAAGGTCTTTATGGTTGTGGGCTGGTGGCGCCGAGAGGGGGCGAGGCAGGCACGGCAACCACCAGCCTTCTTCAATGGGCATGAACGAGAGAGGCATGCAGGAGGACGATACATTCACTGTCTAATTGCCACCTCAGTTCGTTTCATTGAAGCTTGCTGTTGCAGTGCTAGCTGCTGCCGTGCTGCGCGCACCGCAAGTACTGACTACGTACTGGCGCATGTATTTATACACACGTATAGAGGAGTATACACCCAATGTCTAACTAACTATACTCCTACCACACCGGCGATCTCTGTCGCCATTACTAGTATTAATTAACTGATTGACTGACTGCTCAATGCATTTATGCAGTTTAATTTGCGACTGGCTTCATCATTTTATATCTTGTCATGGCACCATTCGTGCATGACTTAACATTCATACAGCCATTACCCAGGTAACACAGTAATACTAATTAACCCATGCACCACTACTCAACTAGGGTTTCCTTTCTACAATCTGCTGCCGGTGGACATCAAGCCACCGCCTAGCTAATGGAGAAGGCTCAGGGTCTCCAGCGGCTTGACAGCGGCATGAAGCCTCCGATGGGCCACCGGCGCCGCAGACGGCACAGCAGGCGCCAGCGGCTGCACGAACTTGCAGTTGGGGCAGGAGGGGGAGGACATGCAGAGCATGACTAGGAGATGACAGTTGGCGCACGGCACGGCCACCATGTTTCCTCCAGAGAACAAAGCTGGGCCAGTGGGTTTCCTTGGCTCATCCTCTTCGGAAGCAGCGGCAGCAGCACCGTCGGCGCCATAGCTGTCGATGGCGGCAGTCGTGGAGATGTTGAGGTCCAGGTTCACGCTCTGCTCCCGGGGTCTGACCCAGCTCTTCTTCAGCGTCTTCCTGTTGAGGTAATACATCCTCCCAGACTGCATTCCCCAAAACAAAACAAAAACAAAAAAAAATCACAACCTATCAAAAGGCATTACAGATCGATACACAATGATGAGGCAATCATGACAGCATCATTCATTCATTCTTTTTGGATCATGAATCGTTGAGCTTCTTTAAAAATGCTCCTAGCAGTGGAAATGGCCATACAGGCGCACGCACGTTGCATGCGTTGCCACAGATGGCCATGTGGGTGCAGTTGCCTAACTGGAGTATTTAGGCCTTGTTTAGTTTCACCCCAAATTTCAAAACTTTACAAGATTCCTCATCAAATCGAATATTTAAACGCATGCATGGAGTATTAAATATAAGTAAAAAATATAACTAATTACACAATTTATTTGTAAATCTCGAGACGAATCTTTTGAACTTAGTTACGTCATGATTGAACAATATTTACCAAATAAAACCGAAAGTGCTACAGATTTTGGAACTAAACAAGGCCTTACTCTAGTTGCCCTGTTATTACTGCCATCTTGATGTCGCGTCGGTCGGATTTTTTACGTAGGCACCACATCGGTGGCAGGACACTTCTAGGAATAGGAGTAGTTGTGCACACTAGCAATAGGCTTTCTGTTACTACTAATAGCTTTTGCAAACTACACGTGTCGGCATGTTAGATACACAACATTTATATGCACATGAAGAGACGATCGGCATGCTTATGGGTGAGTGTGAGATGATATATTACTGTAGTTTTATTGACCGAGAGAGTACGTATTGATTCTTGAACCGGAAGAAACAAAGAGCATATCGTATGCGATGCAAATCCAGGATATATATATATATATATATATATATATATATAGCTGCCATGCCATTCGAGAGAGAGGTACTACTCACTTGGAGGTCGAGGCACTGCTCCCAGTCGAGAGGCAGGGGGTCATTGAGCTGGAGTTCCAGGCTCGCGGGCGGCTGCTGAGGCTCCTCCCAGCTGGCGGTGTAGTGCTTCCTCTTCTTCCGGGAGCTCCCGTCAGACTCGGACGAGGAGCTCTTGGCTGCTAGGCCACCGGTGGTGGCGGCAAAGCCCTGCCACACTGGGCCGAGCGACAGCTCCGGCTGCAGCTCCATTCTCTTCTGCAAGCTCAGGCTCCGAGCGGCCTCCTGGTGGAACTTCTTCACCCTGAGGAACTCGGTGGTCATGGTCGTGTGGATTGCCGGTGGCACCACCAGAACACCACGGGTCTATTTATATGTGGTTCTACCGTACCCTTGGTGTAGGAATAGCTAGGAGCATTGAAAATTCGGTGATGAGCGAGTGCTGCTAGCTGCTGCTTGGTGGTGGTCGTCCTTCTCTTCTCTCCTACTAGTACTAGTAGAGAAGGATAGCACAGCACTACGTACTGTGGTTTTGATTGATGGGGTCATGGTCATGCTGAGTTCATGCAGGGGAGGGAGGAGGCTTGAATGGCCTTCATCCAACCCGCATTAACGGGAGGGCAGGCCGGCATTGAAGATGGCAAGTAGCTAGAGTGACCTTAAATGTCGCAAATCTCTCCACCTCCACCACCCATTTAATAAGGCCTCTCTCTACATGCCCGGACTGTACACGTCATAATGCCAGCCCAGCCCAGCCCAGGAGAGCCACCACAAAATCTAGTACTGTCGCGCGTCCCTCGTGGCCTTTGCTTGCCTTGTAAGCTGTATAGGCTGGTAGGATTTTGAAGCGCGATCAGCAGCAGCAGAAGAAGCAGGTGCAGGCGCTGTAACTGAGATGATGTTGGTGGTTCGTCTGTTCAGAAGGTTGGCAGGAGCTGTAACTGAGCCGGTTCAGTGCAAAGAGGGTGCATCGGAGTTAAGGAGGGTACCAGTAGATCCTGCTTGCGCATTGTGTATATATCATCGACTCAGAAGATACGCTTCATCGATCACCTCATTGATCTTGAACGGATTCACAAGTTGGGAGGCTTTACTAGCCATCTGTAGTAGATCAGCACTTCGTTGTATTGCCTGCGTGGCACTAATGGCTTACAGTAGTGTCCTAGCTATAGTCATTGACTCCGCACGGACGGATATATAAACAATGCAACGCAACCTCTGTGAGGCAGGAAACAACAGTGCACAGAATTTAGTGCACGCAGGGTAGCTCCTGCCCAATAGAGGAAACCGGTGGCGCACGTCGGTCGGCTTGGAGCTGCAATGCACTGCCCATCCATATCCTCCATCTCTCCAACAGTACCTATAGACTATAGTGCTGCATGCTGCTGCTGCTGCTGCTGATCGTCTCCACCAACAGCTGCACAGGCCTGGAGGTAAGTAATGGCTATGCGTGCAGTGTGAGCTTGTACAAGATAGGAGTAGATGCAAGTAGCAGCTCGGTGGTTCATGGCCGGCCGGCCGGCCATCGACGACGCCACTGAGTGGAGTGATGGAGAAACCCACAAGGCAGCAGCACAGCGCGCAGAGAGAGGCAGAGCGCGGCCTCCGCCGTGTCATATTAATCGCCCCTTGTACCCTCTGACCATCATACTTGTATATACCTACGCCCATTAACTCCACCGTAATCATGAACTGCTTCTTGTGCCTGTGGGTGCGCATTCATGCCTTCTATTCAAGTTGGAGTAGGGGTATTGATTTTTCTTTCTTCAACCCCTAGCCCGGATTCGATTTCTTTTGTACTGTATAAACTAGGGAAAACAGCCCCATGGAGTAATAAATAGCTTGGACAAGGCATTAGAAGCGAATAAATATTAGGCTTGTTTTGTTGGCGCTTGTACTCTTCATGTTCACCAGTGGCAACCACAGCAATAAATAACGGTGCCTCTCCATCTCCTTGGTTGTTGGGAGCGTGCATGAACCAAACTCATGTTTACATCTTCCCCTATTGATTTCGCCCCCTCTTGATTTGATTTGACTTTGTCTATTCTATTCTATGAGTAAGGTCATGGTCAGTGCAAGTTTCATAAGGTTTCATTGAATAACATGTCATATTAGTGACGTGACAGTTTAACTAGATTTATAGATAATATTATTAATATTTATATCTTTTAATAGTTTTATAATGAAAATAGATTCAACAATCATACTAATTATCTACTATAAGTATTAATATTTTCTTATTTTGGGATGCAGACCCTGAGTAATTACTTTTCAGTCTTATTTGAGCTTATTCTTTCTCTTAGAACACTTTTGAAACAACCGAATTTCAACTATAAATAAATCCTGCCGAACTTAAACCTCTGAGAAAGGTCATTTCATTCACCAACTTAAACTTCTAAATATTATGTGGTACTTTAGGTTCTACTAGCAAATGTGTTCGTACGTTGTAACAGAACTTAATACGTGTAGAAATCAGGCTCCATGCCTGTACGTTGTAACAAAACTTAATACGTGTAGAAATCGGACTCCGTACTTTATCCGGTAGTTAGGGGAGCTAGACTAAAAAATATGGGAATGATAGTATGTGTGAAATCTTGATTCAACCTTATTATTACTAGTAGGGGCGGCTGCTTTCTACTGGTCTTATGGCTGAGTAATGATAGTGTTTTTGACAAGTGAAGTTATAAAATATTTTTGTATGACTTATTACGTCGAACACATTGGTTATGATTATGAGATCAGTTGCAGTGAAGTGAATAAACTCTATAAGGCTATCCTCTTATCGTTGGCCATTATGTGTAGGATTCTGAACTATTTTTCAGTTTTTAGCGAGTCTGTTTTAAATATATGTGTGAAAACTTTGTAATAGTGTAGTTTGATTTCTTGTTTATGAGCGAGGATGAAATCAGATGTTTTCGTTTGGCTTATCAGCCGGCTTATGAGTCACCGAAACAGTGTTTTTCTCTCACAACAAAACAGCCAAAAACAGCCTCAGCCGGCTTATGAGCCGCTGAAACGATCATGCGAACAGAGAGAAATATGATGCCGCACTCCTAGAGACTGTGTAATGGAACGACGAGACTAAGACAGATTGACCATAAGTTAGCGTGTCTATGTGTGTGACTAAACTACTTTGATGATTAGCATGTCCGACGACCGGCTATCTAACATCGGGGCTTTGATGCCATTCTTGTGGTGAACGTATGGTTTCGCAATTAATTTAATCAGACAGGATTAGAATTGAGAATAAATGCGCAGCAAGCATATCGTCCTCTGTCAGTCCTTGCCCGTCTTCTTTTTATTCTAGACACTGTAAAACAAATTACCAACTTTCATTCAGGTTCTGACCTCCCTTTGAGGATTGCAGGTTGCTTTGCGTGTGTGAAGGGATTGATTACTTCTAATACCCAGATCATGTACTTGCATAAACAAGTACTCTGGGACCATGCTGACGAGGCAACTAGTTAGGTGCAGATGCATTTGACTCTTTTTATTACCCTTTCTAATGGGATTTGTTAAATGGAGCGTATAATTAGTTTTGATCAAGTATCCAAGGACTAGCTAACTAAGGTCATCCTCAATGCGAGTTTCATAACAATGTTTCTAATCCAACCATATTTTAGAAACAGTACATAAGAGTTTCATCCTTGTGGCGCACTTACTAGATGTGCTAAGATTGATGATGAATGATTCAATTTGCACTTTTCATATATGCATTCATAAAGAATGATGTACCACTTATGATTATGTGCAAGGTGGTAGCTTTGTGGTAATGGGTTCATCTTGACTACGTGCATTCTGATTTATGGGGTCATCTTGTAAGACATCACTAGGTGGCGCTTGTTATATGTTTACAATTATTGATGATTATTTTAGAAAAGTTTTGGCTTGTTTATTGAAGCAGAAATCAGAAGCATTTTTATCTTTCAAAGAGTGGAAGGTAATAGTTTAAAAGCAAACAAAAAAGGTAAAAAAACTCCACACTAATAATGGGATGGAGTTTTGTTCAAATGAATTCAGTTATTATTGAAATTCTGAAGGCATTGTGAAACACCACCATAGTTTTTGAGTCGTCGCCTAAGAGACAAGGCGTGGTAGAGGTCCTGGGCGTCGGCGGCGCCACAACCTGCATGCATATGGCGTCCGCCATATGAGATTAGGCGTCGACTAGGCGTGGAAAGGCGTCGGGCGAGCGCCTAGAGGCCTGTGGCGAACGCCGGAGCAGCAAATCGGGAGAAAGGCGGAATCGGGCGGGGAATCGAGCAGATGCTATGAAAACTGGGGTTGGAAATCGAGAACCGAAAACGTGCCAGTCAGTTTGACCTGAAACTAACAAGGGATGAAAGTCAATAGATATAAACTAGAACGTGTCGGGGAATACCAAACAGTTCCACATGTATGGCTCTGAAACCACTTACAACGGCATACAGCTATGAAAGCTATCTGCCAACAGGTTTTATGGAACATTCGGCTAAAATAGACATGTAACATACGAATCACTGATTGCTGAACGCGCATACATGAAAAAGGAACGTACGAATAATTCGTAATTGACTATAAGTTAAATCATAACCAATCTCGACAATCAGCCGAATTGGGGTCCATGATGAAGGAAACACGTAAGCAAACATGATTAAACTAATCTAAAGCCTGCATCTGCCGCACGACACCCAGCGTCATCAAAGCTTAAACATGGATAGCATGTATGAACCCGCAACACGTGACAATCTAGATTCAAACTCATTCGGCTATTTATAGATATAAGATCTATTCATGGAAACAACATGAAAGCAATTCATCATAACATAGATAGATCTATATAAACTAACAAGAGCCGAACCGTATCAATCTAGATTGGGCAAAAGAGTGTTTGCAAATATGTAAAGATTATATAAAACATGCAACACGATAACTTAATGAACCTAATAGATCTTGCCATATCTACAGGAGCCCATAACTATCTTGCTTTTGCTAAGAATACCATCAAATGTCCGCCGCACGACATCTACTCATAAGAGAAACGCAAGCGAAGACCTCTTGATTATTAGGCAACGATCCGCCGCACGATCATTGACAACAAACAAGACTACTTGCATCAATGTCTAAATCCACCGCATGATACTAGACATGATAACAAGGTTTCCAAGACTTACGGAGGTCGACGGATCGATGATTCCTCTCGAAGAACTCAACGACACGACAAAGGACTCGAAGTTGACACGAGGCCAGTTGTATTGGTTTGGTTGTGAACACCCTTTACAATGGCCAAGGGTTTATATTTATACCCTGGTCATGACATGAATCCTAAAAGGATACGATTACAATATATTTAAAGAAAATAACACACACCTTTAACCCTAGTTTTTTCTTCTGGAATCTTTATTTCCTTAACCATCGCAATGTCGGTTGCCCGATTTGGCTCTTACTTGTCGCTTTTGTCGCTTTCCTTAACGGAAGATCACCACTCTTAGAATAGCCGATCGCACGATCATTTTGCCGAATCCTTATAAATTAGCCGATTGCACCAGCCAAATATCCCAAACGTCTGCCTCTGAAATTTATTGCACACTGGCCCACCTGTAACCTTCCTAGGCGTGCCAAAATCCAGTGTTAACACTTAGTCGTTCTTGTTTCGAGCCGTAGAGCTCGGTCCGCAAGCTCCGCCGCCGTTTATGGCCGTCGCGGTGGTGCGCTCGTCGGTGGAACGCGTATGTCCATCTTTTTCCAATCCGAGTCTTGCGCTAACTTCGCTTAGCCGTCGTGAGTCCGTCCGCGGTGTTCGTTGTTCGAGCGCGTACATCGTTTGGCCGGCGTACGTCGTGTGGATCTCGGCCGTGCACCATGGCCGTCGACGAGGTCGATAGGTTAGGGTTTTGGTTCGTTTTTCGCTTACTTCGCGTTGTTTGGGGGCTGCTGAGTCCGTTGGTGTGCTTGGTTTCTCTGGCGCATGCTTGTACTCGCCGGCGCGTGTGCGACCGAGCGTGGGTTGCCGCCATCGCCGCCGGTGAGGAGCTTGCGAGGGTTAAGTTCGGGTGTGTCGTACCTCGTTGTGTTCGGGATGAATTGCTGAGTCCAGCGCACGAGTTGGTTGAGCGTTCGGGCCACCGCCGGCGATGCGCCGCCGTGTTTTGTGGTCACCGGTGCTGCTGCTTTGTTCTAGAGTCGCTGACAGGCGGGACCCAGCTATCAGCGGCTGGTTCTAAAGGGTTTTTCTTAATTTCCTGTTTTGAATAGTCCTGTGTTTTGTTATTTTCATATGTTTATTTATGTGTATAAATAAATTCTGTAAAAATTTGTGTATGCTCTTTGTGATGTGTAGTATTTAATAAAAATATAACATGTCCATGTTTAGTACATTTGTAATCCTGTAAAAATGCTCAAAGTAATTGAAAAATGACTTTTCTCTGATTTTTCATGCTCTGTATAAAGCTCCAAAAATTCTGGGAATTTTTGTGTAACCTTTATATATTTATACCTTGCTGTACAAAAATTTTGGGAATTTTTGGATGAACTGTTATACATGGCTATTTGATTAATTAATTATAAAATGATTAGAAACCTTAATGACTTTAGGTTTTGGGTGATTTTGTATTGATTGATGAAAATGGTCATTTGTCCAGTGACAACCACAGTTTGGACATGTATTTTAATGTGTTGTTTGCTCAGTGCTTTTGGACATAATTATTAAACTTAGTAATTAGTTTAATCATGTTGTAAGTAAATTGCTTTATGCTTTAGTTTAACTTTTCCTTCATGAAGGAAAGTTGTACTCAAAGTGGTAATCTGTTTTATTAATTCCTTAAGTATTGTTTGTGTGTTGCAAAGCATCATGTCTATCATTTCAAGCGTCATCTAAGCATATCATTATATCGTGTAGATTGTTCGTTAGTTGGGTTGGATAATTCCTCTCTTGAAGGGGATTTCTCTCTTGTTGAATCTGAGCCCGAGTTTTTGTATCCCTCCAATCAAGGCAAGCCCCGGTGCATTCAAACCCTACCTTGTATTTAAAATCTTTTATTTAAATACTCTTATGGTTATTATTGCATTATGGTACTTTATTAAATTCCTACTTGATGCATAGCCTTATCCTTGTGATACTTGAACTTTCTACCTTGTCACTTGTGAAAAGATGCAAAAACTTTTGCCAAAACAAATGCTTAGTATGCTTAGAACTTTTCTAGTAGGTGATTTCCGGTCACTTACACATAGTGTTTTGCTTCGACAAATGGTTATGCTGTTTTGAGAAAGGATGTTGTTGGAAGTAATAATTTGAGACCGAGCGGACACGGTGTTTGGGAGCCACCAGCGGTGCCTGGTGAGCGGTTTCTCTCCGCCTGTGTCGATTAGGAACCGTCCGTTATTGAATTGCATGAGTTAAGACTTTGGAGTACTTATCATATACCTTTGGGAAGCCGGACTATGGCTATTCTCGTCTTAAGAACGGTCAAATCGCACTGGGAGTGGAGAGATGGCGAGTGTAGTGTGTACCCTCCAAGTAACGAACTGGATGGAGGTGTACTGTGCTCTCGGGTGGCGGAACCCTGGTTTTGGCGAGAGGATCTAGGGAAAGATAGTCATATGCGTGCTTTAAGAGGCTGTATATGTCCTGTGATAGGGAAGCCCCAACTGGGATTAATGAGTTCGAATCGTCGTGCTCCTCGGTTATGGAGACTTAACTCACTGTTCTTCCGCGTAGTAATATACTTAAATGTTCCTTGGTGTTTTCCTTTCAGAGATGTGGCATTACCATGTTACTAATCATAAATTTAGATTGGTACCTGAGTAATCTTTTGAACAAATTAAATGAATTTCGATTCTTTTTATAAATGCTCATTTATGCAAAATACTTGATTCTTGCAAACCACACCTTGAATCGTATGACTTGCATATCTTTTGTCCACCAAATATTTTTTTTGTCGGATAAGTCTTGTTGAGTACCCCGTACTCAGGGTTTGTTAACCCCTGTTGCAAATGAGGGTCCCAATCCGGTCTGTGTAGCCTCATGCTGCATGATCGTTGTCTCTGTTGAGGATTAAGAGGATTATATGTCTTTGCTTGACTCTTGGACAAGAGTACCTCGGTTGTTTGTTTATACTCTATCAGCAGCTTGGTGCTTTATTACTGTATGCCACTGAAAGGATCAAGATGCCCAAGAGGGGGGGGGGGGTGAATTGGGCTTGTTTTAAATTTCTAAAGCAAATATAAAAACCTATCAAATGCCAATCACCCCCTAGTGCCTACCGTCCGTGTGTCCTAGCTAGAAAGCGGTAGCAGTTCATAGGAATTAAAAACAACCTAAGCAATTCTAGTAGGAAACGTAAAACAAGACGGAAAGTAATGCGGAAGTGTAAAGAGCTAGGGAAAAGAAAATCTCATTGACGCAACGATTTTTTCCCGAGGTATCGAGGTGTCGACACACCCCCCTAGTCCTCGTTGGAGCACCTCGCAAGGTATCGCTCCCCCTCTACCCCCGCAAGGGTAGAGTGCTCTCTACGGGCTGATTCTTCGCCACTCCGGCTCGGTGAATCGCCCACAACCGATCACAAGAGCTTGGAGAAGAGCCGCCAACAATCTCCCGGCGGTCACTTCCTCCGAACACCACCAAACCGTCTAGGTGCTATCGAACACCAAGAGTAACAAGCACAAGACCTTCACTTGACCCACTCAAGGCTAGGAAGGTGGATGGATGCACACAAGTCACTCCTAATCACTCTAGGAGGGAAGAACAAGATGAACTCTCTCTAATCTCTCCCTCACTAGCCTCTTGGCTCTCCAAAAGATTTCTCAAGGTGTCACCAGCTGAAACAATGGCCAAGAGTCCCTCTAAGGACCAAGGGGGTAACTATAAATAGTCCCCACCTCCAAAACTAGCCGTTTTTTTTACTTTTTCTTCTCTCTGCGTAGCCACCGGACTAGTCCGGAGCTCACACCACCGGACCATGCACACTGGTCCGGAGCTCACTCTCGTTTCAAACTCAGGCACCGTCGGACTACTCTGCTTGGTCCGACACTCTGGTCCGGAGCCTCGGTGCTCTCTGAGTGAAAACCTTTCTCTCTTTTACACACCACTGAACCCTCTCCTTGGTCCGGTGCCCTGGTCCGACGCTCTGGTCCGGAGCCAGGGTGCTCTCTGCATAAACTCAAACCCCTGTCATGAGGCGTCGGACTAGCCGTCGGACGAACCGTCGAACTGGTCCGGAGCCTTCTGACTCTCTGAACCAAGCCACCGAACCACTCTCCTATGGTCCGGTGCTTACCAGACAGGTGGTCCGGAGCTCCTCGAGCTGGGAATCTGCCTAAGTCAGGGACCGTCAGACCACTCTCCTATGGTCCGATGCCCACTAAGCAGAGTGGTCCGGAGCCTCTTTCTCCCTCTTTTTCAACCATTTTCGCTGAGGTTTCTTAAGGGATTTTGCTCCTACCATTTCTAGGGTTTATCAAGGGCTGAAAGCAAGGTCTCTAGGACTAGTTGTGACAAGTGTGCATATACCCACTTTCCTAAACTCTCCTAGGTCAAGCTACTAACCTCATACCCCTCTTTATAGTACGGTCAAAGGAAAAACAAAAGCCCTAGCTATACTTAGTGCCCTTCTCAACCTTATGGCACTAAGAACTAGCCTAGTCTTCATCGTGTATCTCCATCCTTTGCAACCGAAACGATTTCCATCTTGGGGGCATGAATATCCATTAAGCCCATTCAAAATACATCACTCATGACCTAACATAAATGACTTTGTCTCTGCAAAACACACGTTAGTCATAGTGATCTAGTATTGTCGTTAATCGCCTAAACACAAGGGTCCATGATTCTACAATCTCCCCCTTTTAGGTGATTGACGACAATACAAGCTCGAGTAGAGAATAATGAGTGAATTTTGATAAGAGAAAACATGACTTGACATGAGATAGGCATGGGTTAGTAATAAGAAGGACAAATACATGCCTAACCATTCAAGCCATGACAAACACAATAGATATGAATTGAGCATAGTACTTAATTTCAAAAAGGATATGCTATAGCCAAAAGATCAGAGATTAGCGCGGAAGCAATAGCATAACCAAGTGACATGAGATATATAAATCGATGAAAGTCCACACATGTCACACAACCATCAAGTCTCAATCATCACACATATCATACAATGCATTAAGACGGTAAACGTGATGCATGATGCAATAGAGTTTATACACAACAAAAGAACGAGTCCTACTAGCTCCCCCTAAAGCTAGCCCATCTACTCGACTCTCCCTCTCCCCCTTTGGCGTCGAAACACCTAAACTAAGCGTCTGGAGGTGGAGTGGAAGCAGCCGTGGACCGGTCGAGCACCCTGAAAGCTGCCAGATAAGTCTCATCATCTGAATCCTCCCCCTGAGTGTCGGTAGCTGGTAGTGAAGCGGTCTGGGGGTCGGAAGGTGACAGGTCTGCTGCGGTCGAAGACTCGGGAGCAGTAGTTGGAGTAGCAGTAGGATCGGTAACCGGTGCCAGTGTCTCTGCGGGAGCCTCAGGAGCTGCGGTGACCGGTGGTGCCTCATGCACTGACTCGACTGGAGTCTGAAGAACCGGAGACTGCATAGGCTGTACTGGAGTGGAGGTGACAACTGTAGCATCGGTAGCAACTGCAGCTGTAGGAGGAGTAGACACGGCTGGAGCCCGACTGTCGTGTGTAGCCTCTGAGGAAGCTACTGAGGAACGGTGCTGATCGGCTGTCGGTGCCACGAGCTCGGCCTCAACCTCTGCTGCTATCTGAGGACCAGTGGGGGACGGCTGACCAGTAATGTCACTGAAGGACGCTGATAGATCTCTAGCAGTAGCACCCATCGTAGCGGTAAGTGGAGTGAATCCTGTAGTGAGAGGGGTGAACTGCTGAGTGGGTCCAAAGGTGTCCAACCACTGAGTCACCTGAGTCGCCGGTGACTGGAACAGGCTGGTCAATCCAGCACCCTGAAGTCCACTGGACTGTATGGCTGGGGTGGGAGTGACTGACTGACCGGCGGAGTTCGTAGGGGCCACTGAAGGGCCAACTGAGGGTCCAACTGAGAACTGTGGCCCTCCTAGCTGCCCAACTGACTGTGAGGGCTGAGACGTGCTCATCATTTGTATCTGTGGAGCTGCAGGGAACTCTAGAGGAGGAGCGCCAGACCACTTCATCATATGGACCATAAATGCCATGTTCTGCTGCTGCAGCTGCTGGGACTGTAACTGAAGGCGCTGAGACTCTAGCTGCATAGCGAGCATCTGTCGCTGCATCTCGAAGTGATGCTCCTCTGACTATCGCTGCATCTCGTCCTGTCACTGCTAGACCTGTGTGACTGCAGTGACGAGAGAGCTCTGCTGCTCATTCATTCTGTCAAGGAGCTTGAGCATCATAGTCTCAGTGGCAGAGGCAGAGTCGTCAGCCTCAGTGTCGTGAGCCTGTGGGGGCATCTGTGGAACTGGCTGGAAATCGGCGTTTGAGCTGTCTGAAGAATCTTCAGGAGTCATATCAGCTCCAGTATCTAGTCCATGGAGCTCCTGCTGCTCAATACCGCGAATTGCCTCATCCTGAGCATCAACCTCTGCTCTGTCAGCTGGTGCTGTCCTCTCTCTGACAAGTCGGAGGACCCGGTTTCCAAACCGGCTATCAAATGACCCCAGGACTCTGTAATCTGGGAAAGTAGTCGGCGACTGATCCAGTAGAGCTCGGAGTCCAGGGTGTGCTCCCTCTAGCTCAATAGCATTGATAGAAGAAATCCAGTGAGCGTAGGGAAACTGTCGTCGGGCCCTCATGCCATCTGCTATCACATCCTCTATCTCTAACACAAGGAAATCTGCAACATCGAGTGGTGTCTGAGATACCAGGGCCTGAAGGAGAAGCTGCTGCATGTTGGTCAATCCTTCCTTGTAACCCGTGCGAGGTAGCAGAGTACGGCGGAGCACCTCGTTCAACCTGTGAACTGTAGGCCTGAGCTCTGCTGGGCTACGCCTGGAGCCCTCTGAGAAGGGTGGCTTGAAGAGAGGAGCCACCTCCTGCACTGACAAAGTACGACCTCCTCGAGCTCTGCGAGGCACTGAGGCTCCTCGGTAGCACTCGTAGTGTAAGTCAAACTCACCACCCTGCTGACGGAAGCGAAAGATCTCTCTGAGTCTGGTCAAGTATAGCCTATACCTCTCGCCTCTGAAGGTGTACTGCACAAACTTGTGCTCCGGATCCACCCAAACTGAAGCATAGAACTCTCTGACCCATCTTTCTATATAGTTACCAGAACGCCCGAATAAATCGGCGAGTCCCGGTTGGTATGTCAAGAACGGCCTGATCTCCTCACCTGCTAGCTCAACTATGCTCTCTAGGGAGCAAACCCTGTGTGGTCGTATCTGAATGCTAGTCAACTGAGCTGCTCAGTAGAAATCCTCCATGAGAGGTGTATGCCAACCTGGTGAGGCTCTGGGGTCTCTCTGATCCGGACACCACTTCTCTAGAGCAACAAATCTGAGTTTCTTCACATTCTTTGCCGTAAGATTCCTTAGATCGAGGTGAACTAAGGCTGCAACTGCGGTGGGAGCCGCTGACTGAGGTGACTGAGCTGACTGGGAGCGGGTGGAACGCCCCCAGGAACTAGGTGCCAACGGTGTACCCAGGGCCTCTGTGACAAGCTCTGGCTCCTGTGGAGTGTCCTCAGTGTGTGACCCAGCTGGAGGTGAAGAGGGAAGATCCCGCGGAGGGGTGCCGAGTCTCACGGTACCTCGGCGACCGCCTCGCTTTGTGCGGTCCGCTGCATCAGCTACTGCCTCGGCTTTCTCAGCCTCTGTGAGCTTGCGCTTCTTCTTCTTGGCTTTCTCAACAACGGGCTTCTTGCCCTTATCACTGGAAGGACGTGGAGGTGGAGGAACATCATCACCGACCCAACTGCACGAGCACGAGTACTGTGAGTCATACTGAATCAAGCAAAGAACCACTGCCCACTGACAATCACAAGATCACTGTCAACTGTCAGAACCACTGCCCACAACTGAGAGCTGTAAGAACCAACTGTCAACTGATCAAACCACAAGCACAACTGTCAGAGGGGCCTCCAAGCCACTGGACTGAACCTCTGAGGCTTTGCCTCAATCCTTACTCGCAAGCTTTGCCCCGAGTTTAACTGCCACTGACTGCTGCTGGATAGGATAGACAGGGTATACATAAGCATATATAACATCTAGAGATAAGAAAACGTATAGAAGCAAGCATCTAGATAAGTGATAGAATGAAATCGGACATGGTACCTGAGGTAAGAGAGCGTAGCTATTCAGAGCAATCTCAAGTACCAAAGCACTCTCCGAATGGGTTTTACCAGCTGCGAATTACAATTGGCAATTGATGTAGTCAATTGGATTGAATATGGAGAAGTGATTTGCAAGGAATAATACTAGGGCATAACTCAATCGACGACTCGACAAAACGCGATATCGTAAATCAAAACCATACCCTAGTGAGACAATGCGGAGTCGACAGCGACGGAATGGAATCGGTCGCGGACGAAGACGTCGAAGTCGATGACAAGAAAGGCGTTCGGTCGAGGACGAACGCATCGAAACAGAAATCGCCTAGGGTTAGGGCAAACCCTAGCTCCTCTGAGTTTGCAATGCAAAGGGAATTTGGAGGAGGGAGGGTGAAAACCCTAGGGCTGGTACTAGCTCGGCAGGGAGGTGGAGTGGGAGCAGAGCAAATCGCCGGCGAGGTGGAGAGCGGCGGCGAGGAGCGGCGGCGGAGCTGCGGCGGTGAACGGCTCGGCGGTGTACGGACGAGGAATGAAAGGCACGGCAAAAACAGAGCCGCTCGCGGGGGTGTATCCACAAATTTTCAAAGCGTCGGACCACTCCGCTTGGTCTGGTGGCTGGTCCGACGGGTGGTCCGACGATACCAGAGAAGGGAATACAGTGAGCAACCGACCACCGGACTACTGCGCCGGACGACTCACCGGACTAGTCCGATGGAGCACCGGACTGGTCCGACGGTGAACAGATCGATATCACAGAGGCACCGGACAACTTGTCATTGGTCCGGTGCAGCGTCTGACACTGGTCCGACGGATTCTTTGGCTGGAAAAGATTTATGCAGTGAGGGACAGGGCGTCGGACCACTGCGTCGGACCACTGCAAAGTGGTCCGGTGCTTAATATTGCTCTGAATTTTCCTATTTTTCTCTCCAATCTTTTCTCTTAGCCAAGTACCAACACAAAAGAGCAAAGAGGAACACTTGTTGGACTTAACATAAGAACCATCTCTCAAACCCTCAATTTTAGAAGTAGTTTGCCATAGGCTAGGATTAGTTTTCATAAGAAAATAGTTCAATAAAGCTCCAAGGGTCACCTTAGGGGCACAAGAGGGGTATTAGCTGAAGCTAGAGCGTTGAATTGCTCCCCCTAAGTATTGAACCTAATGATGACCAATAAACTTAACCAAAAAGAAATGAAGAAGCAACACTTATGCAAATGCAATGCAAAACGGAATTTGAATCTAGGTTGCTTGCAAGTTTAAACCGCGGTTAAGCTTTGTCACACGCTTTGAAGGCGGTTATCTGAACCGCGTTAGCCAAGCCTATGTGCATTACCAAATTAAACATGTTATATTACATATGAATGCATGATTCACACAAGCTCATCTTTTAGTGAAGTTAGAGTTATCAAGCACATTCAACTCGCTTCTCAACCTACAAAAGGTTGTTTCATCGAGTGGTTTAGTGAAGATATCCGCCAATTGATCTTCGCTCTTAACTCCAACTAGTGTGATGTCTTTCCTAGCCACATGATCTCTAAGAAAGTGATGGCGAATATCAATGTGCTTGGTGCGAGAGTGTTGAACTGGGTTGTTAGCAAGCTTTACGGCGCTTTCATTATCACACAAAAGTGGAACTTCTTTTAAAAACACGCCGTAATCAAAGAGTGTTTGGGTCATGTATAAGATTTGTGCACAACTTGCTCCCATGGAAATGTATTCAGCCTCGGTGGTTGACAATGCCACACTGTTTTGCTTCTTTGAGGACCAAGAAACAAGTGATCTTCCTAGCATGTGGCACCCGCCGGAGGTACTCTTCCTATCAACCTTGCACCCGGCATAATCCGAATCGGAATAGCCAACTAGTTGGAAGGGAGCTCCTTTGGGATACCAAAGACCCATGCTAGGGGTGTGCCTTAAGTACCTAAGGATTCTTTTAACCGCACAAAGATGCGACTCCTTAGGATTTGCTTGAAACCTAGCACAGATACACACACTAAACATGATATCCGACCTAGATGCGGTGAGGTAAAGTAAACTACCGATCATAGAACGATAAAGAGTTTGGTCAATCGGTTTACCTCCCTCATCGAGATCGAGATGCCCATTAGTTGGCATTGGGGTCTTGATTGGCTTGCAATCCTGCATCTTGAACTTCTTAAGTAGATCATAAGTGTACTTTTCTTGAGAAATGAAGGCCCCTTCTCTCATTTGCTTCACTTGAAAGCCAAGGAAGAAGGTTAGCTCGCCAATCATTGACATCTCGAACTCCTTGGAGATCAAGTCACCAAACTCCTTGCAATGGTCTTGGTTTGTTGACCCAAATATAATGTCATCGACATATACTTGGCAAACAAAGATCTCTCCATTAAGCTTCTTGGTGAATAGTGTAGTGTCGACGATCCCGATCTTGAAGCCCTTCTTGATTAGGAAGTCCCTTAGCCTCTTATACCAAGCTCTTGGAGCTTGCTTCAATCCGTAGAGTGCCTTGGACAACCTATACACATGATTAGGCAAATTTGGGTCTTCAAACCCGGGGGGTTGTGAGACATAGACAAGTTCATTTATGAAACCATTTAAGAAGGCGCTCTTCACATCCATTTGAAAGAGCTTCATTTTGTGATGTGAAGCATACGCCAAAAGGATACGAATGGCTTCAAGTCTTGCAACCGGAGCAAAGGTCTCTCCAAAATTGAGTCCTTCTACTTGAGAGAACCCCTTTGCCACCAATCTTGCTTTGTTCCTCACAACCACGCCTTGATCATCTTGCTTGTTCCTAAACACCCACTTGGTGCCAATGATTCTTGCATCCTTTGGCTTCTCTTCAAGTGTCCACACTTGGTTCCGGGTGAAGTTGTTGAGTTCTTCATGCATGGCATTCACCCAATCCGGATCCGCAAGTGCTTCTTCTACACTATTAGGCTCAACAAAGGAAACAAACGAGTGATGTTCAACAGAAGATGCAAGTCTAGAGCGAGTCATTACTCCCTTTGATGGACTCCCTATGATTTGATCATGGGGGTGAGCTTGAAGGATGGATGTTGATTTTCTATTTGTCTCTTGAGGAGGAGGATGTGGTGCTTCAACATTGCTTGCTTCGGCCTCGGCTTGATCTTGAGGAATGTGAGTGTCTTCTTGAGCTTCCCTCACTTGATCTCCTTCATCAACTTGAGGCGTGTGAGGTGGAGAAGGATCTTGATTTGCTTCATCTTCAACTTCTTCCACCTCTTGTGGGTTGATAGCACCAATTGGCATATTCTTCATTGCCTCCCTCAAGGGTTCATCACCTACATCAATATCCTCAAGCGCTCCTTGGGAGCCATTAGTTTCATCAAACTCCAAGTCATACGTTTCTTCAACTAAGCCGGTGGCTTTGTTAAATACACGGTATGCCTTGGATTTAAGTGAATAACCAACAAGGAAACCAATGTCACACCGCCGTTGGAATTTACCCAAGTGTTTGCGCTTCTTGTAGATGTACACCTTGCAACCAAACACCCGGAAGAATGAAATATCCGGCTTCTTCCCATTGACAAGCTCATAGGGGGTCTTCTTTAATAGCCTTTGGACGAAGAGACGGTTTGCCGCATAGCAAGCGGTGTTGATTGCCTCCGCCCAAAACTTCTCGGGAGTGTTGTACTCATCAAGCATAGACCTTGCTAGAGTTATGAGTGTCCGGTTCTTCCTCTCTACGACACCATTTTGTTGTGGAGTATATGTGGCGGACACCTCATGCTTGATCCCAACTTCATCACAATAATCTTCAATCTTTGTGTTCACAAATTCGGTGCCATTGTCACTTCTAATCTTCTTGATCTTCACATCAAATTCATTTTGAGCTCTTGTAGCAAAGTTCTTGAAGATGCCTTGTGTCTCTCCCTTGTCTTGAAGAAAGAACACCCAAGTGTACCGAGAGTAGTCATCCACTACCACTAAGCAATAGAGATTTCCTCCAAGACTAGCATAGGTGGTAGGGCCAAATAGGTCCATGTGTAGCAACTCTAGGACTCTTGAGGTTGACATGAAAGCTTTGGTTGGATGAGTGTTTGCCACTTGCTTGCCGGCTTGACATGCACTACAAAGTTTGTCCTTCTCAAACACCACATCCTTGATTCCTCTAACCATTTCCTTCTTGACTAGCTTCTTCAAGGTTGACATGCCCACATGAGCTAATCTTCTATGCCATAGCCAACCCAAAGAATTCTTGGAAAATAGACACGTTTGCAAGTTTGCTTCATTGGAAGTGAAGTCCACTAAGTAGAGGTTGTTGTGCCGGAACCCTTTAAATATCATTGATGAATCTTCAATCTTGGTCACAATCACCTCATTTGGTGTGAAGAGACAATGAAACCCGAGATCACAAAGTTGACCAACCGATAGCAAGTTGAAGCTCAATGATTGTACTAGCAAGACATTTGAGATTGATTGATCTTGGAAGATAGCCACTTTGCCTAAGCCTTGAACTTTGCCCTTTGAATTGTCCCCAAAAGTAATCTTGTCTTGATTTGCACAATCCTCATCAAGTGTGGTGAACATCCGGGGGTCGCCGGTCATGTGTTGAGTGCAACCACTATCAATTACCCAATGGCTCCCATCGGTCTTGTAGTTCACCTACACACAAGCAACTTGGAGTTAAGCTTGTTGTTTGGGAACCCCCTTAGTGCGGGGCCCCATTGCCTTGTCAACCAACTCCTTAGCAACCCAAAGAACCCTAGGCTTGTTCTTCATAGGTGGTCCAACAAACACCACAAGTGGTCTACCCTTGGAATCTTTGTTGATGACATAGTGAGCATCATGAGCAAATGGCCTAGTGTGCTTGGGCAAGGTCTTGGGAAGTGGAGTCTTGCATTGAAATGATAGATGACCAATTTGTCCACATCCAAAACACCTCTTAGGCTTGGGCTTTGGCTTCTCTTGATTGTAGCCATTGTATTTGTTCTTGTAGTAGTTCTTGGCTTCAATCTTGACCTTGGCCTTCATCACTTGGTTCTCCTTGTACGCAATACCGGTCTTGTCACTCTTCATGACGGTGCTCATTAGAAGCTCACTTTGGAGATTATGGCCCTTGGTGAACTTTTCAAGGCCACTTGTAAGCTTGGTCTTGTCATTCTTGAGCTTGGCAATTTCTTCTCGAAGAGAGTTGATCAAGGTGATAGCATCTTTGTCTTCTTCTTGAGCCGGCTTGATGGTGAAGGGCTTGTTTGCCTTGAGGTTGATTAGCTCTTCCTTGAGCTTTGAGTTCTCTTCACTCATCTTCACATAATCATCATACTTGTCGGCTTCTACAACTCTCTTGCCCTTGCACTTGGCACTTTTCTCAAGAGCCACATCATCAAGCTCGATATCACAAGAGGTAGCACTTGCACACTTAGCACACGGGTTAGTAGCAACATGTGTAAGATCTTGAGTAAGTAATTCATTTGCTACCACTAGTGTGCCATGATCACTTTTCACTTGGTTGTAGTCATCTTTTAGCAAGTTAAACCTTGTGAGGAGCTCTTGGGATGACCTCTCAAGCTTATCATGTTTCTCATTGGCTTGCTTAAGAGAGGCTTTGAGCTCCCTAGTGCTAGATGTGAGAGAGTTAATCTCAAGCTTCAAATCATCATTAGCACTAGACAAGTTATCAAGCTTATCATGCAAGTTTTCCTTGATTTCAAGAAGTTTGTCATTTTTACTCTTGTACTTCCTTATGATGCTAGCATATTTGTTGCAAATTTTAATTAGCTCATCATAGGAAGGTGCTTCTTCATCATCACTATCATCACTAGAGAGGTCATCACCATCATCCTCTTTTTGTACCTTCTTGTCACCTTTAGCCATAAGGCATAGGTGTGTAGAGGATGAGCCCGACGATGAAGGAGGAGGTGGCGGTGGAATTGAAGAACCAATCACCAAAGCGGCCACCTTCTCTTCTTCACTCTCATCATCGGAAGAATCACTTGAATCAATATCGGTGAGCCAATCACCCACAATGTAAGCCTTGCCATCCTTCTTCTTCTTGTGGAAGTTGAAGTTCTTCTTCTTCTTGTATGGCTTGTCTTGCTTCTTGTCTTCATCACTTGAGTCATCATTGCCGCCCTTGTTCCTCTTGAAGTTCTTGAACTTGTTGTTCTTGAACTTGTCTTTCTTCTCTTTGGGACATGCATGGGCTAGATGACCAAGAGTGCCGCAATTGTAGCACTTCATTTGGGAGATTGGTTTCCTTGAAGAGCTTGTGAAGAATTTCTTCTTATTTGAGTCAAACTTAACTCCATTCTTGTTTAGCCTCTTCAACATCTTGGCAGTCTTCTTCACCATGAGAGCGATGTTGTCTTCATCATCATCATCACTTGTACTCTCAACGACATATTGAATCTTGCACTTCTCCTTGGAAGATGCCTTGAGAGCCAAGTCCTTCTTTTCCTCCTTCTCTTTCTTCTTGGAGGATGATGAAGTTCCATCATTGATCTTCATGTACATCTCATGAGCATTGATCTTGCCCAACACTTGCGTTGGTGTAGTTGCGGAGAGATCACCTTGATGAAGAACCGTGACGATGTGGCTATACTTGTCTATTGGAAGGACACAAAGTATCTTGCGCACCACATCGGCCGGTGTCATTTGAGAGAGTCCAAGGCCATTCAACTCCTCTACAAGCACATTCAAGTGAGAGTACATTTCATTAGCATTTTCATGAGATAGCATGGTAAAAGCATTTAACTTAGCAATGATAAGGTGATAGCGCTCTTCTCTTTCACATTTAGTGCCCTCGTGTAGAGCACAAATGTTTGTCCAAATCTCATGCGCGGTTTTGCAATTCCGCACACGGTTGAACACATCCTTGCAAATGCCACGGAAAAGAATATTCTTTGCCTTGGCATTGTTCTTCTCAATGTATGGGTCCTCGGCGAACACCGATCCACCTTGGGTGGCGGCTTTGTGAACGCCGACATCCACGGCCTCAAGATAGGCCTCCATCCGCACTTTCCAATACGGAAAGTCATCCCCATCTAACATGGGTGGTGGTCCATCCCCATGGGACATCTTGCTCTAGGCGGTGAAGCCTAAATTAGAGCAACAAGGCTCTGATACCAATTGAAAGGATCAAGATGCCTAAGAGGGGGGGGGGGGTGAATTGGGCTTGTTTTAAATTTCTAAAGCAAATATAAAAACCTATCAAATGCCAATCACCCCCTAGTGCCTACCGTCCGTGTGTCCTAGCTAGAAAGCGGTAGCAGTTCATAGGAATTAAAAACAACCTAAGCAATTCTAGTAGGAAACGTAAAACAAGACGGAAAGTAATGCGGAAGTGTAAAGAGCTGGGAATCTGCCTAAGTCAGGGACCGTCGGACCACTCTCCTATGGTCTGACGCCCACTAAGCAGAGTGGTCCGGAGCCTCTTTCTCCCTCTTTTTCAACCGTTTTCGCTGAGGTTTCTTAAGGGATTTTGCTCCTACCATTTCTAGGGTTTATCAAGGGCTGAAAGCAAGGTCTCTAGGACTAGTTGTGACAAGTGTGCATATACCCACTTTCCTAAACTCTCCTAGGTCAAGCTACTAACCTCATACCCCTCTTTATAGTACGGTCAAAGGAAAAACAAAAGCCCTAGCTATACTTAGTGCCCTTCTCAACCTTATGGCACTAAGAACTAGCCTAGTCTTCGTCGTGTATCTCCATCCTTTGCAACCGAAACGATTTCCATCTTGGGGGCATGAATATCCATTAAGCCCATTCAAAATACATCACTCATGACCTAACATAAATGACTTTGTCTCTGCAAAACACACGTTAGTCATAGTGATCTAGTATTGTCGTTAATCGCCTAAACACAAGGGTCCATGATTCTACAACCACTTAAGTTATGTTTCAAAACTTATGGTTTGTAATATGACTTCAAATTTCCACTACTTTGATGTAATATAAATTATCATATTACTTCCGCAATGTTTGTAATAAGGAGATCATGTTCGGAAAGAGGTGAATGACCCGCTGTAAAGTGGTGACACCTGACAGACTAATTAAGAATTGAATCATTTGTTTGGGATTAAGTCGGATGGACTATTAATCTTGGCAAGTGGGTCCTTTCTTAAAAGGTTTTGTCACAATTGGTATCAAAGCTCTCCTTATTACAGATCTTGTAGTTGTAAAGTTTTCAAAAATGATTTGGATCCTAAATTAAAATTTGGTTTGAGTCTAAAAACTTCTTTAACTTACCTCTTCTCTTATCCAAATAATAGGAGAGTAGTTTTAGGAATATCAAGCTGATGGTATGAATATGGTTATATATATATGCCCTATAAATATGTTATGTAAATATTATCGTATTCGTAGGACGTATCATGCATCATATCATACAACTTGGGATGGGTTTTAAAATTTTGTTCTTAATCAATTAAAATCTATCATGTTACTTACTTGCCTCTTTTTAAAATCTTGTCTATAGGATGGCCAGGACTAAGCGCACGGCTCGCAAGTCTTCCGGACTGTGGGGAGTCCCTCGCTATAGGCTGGCGTCATGTGGAGACGGTGGTGAGAGCAGCCAACAGGGTACTAGTTGCTGTGGTCGTGGCAAGTTGAAGATCGAGCACTTGAGGGCCGATCTGGGCTGGATGACGGCCAACAGGGACGAGTTTGCTAGCAGTACCCATGACCTGGAGAACAAGGTGGAGGAGATGGAGGTTGAGTTACAGCAGTGTCAGGATCAGCTGGCAGAGAAGGATGCACAGCTGGTAGAGAAGGAGACACAGCTGGCCAACAAGGCGACGGAGGTGACTCTCGCTGAGGGCTTCATGTATGAGGCGATGGGAGAAAGGAATGAAGCCTGGGACCGAGAGCACCTATTGTCTGAGATGTACCTCAACTTGGGGCACTATGCAGGCAACCTTGAGGTGTACAACAATGTGCTTCATGAGGAAGTACATCACCTAGCCAACCTTGAGTATCAGCAGCAGGCCATGGCAGAGGACCTTGGAGAGCTTGTGCAGGAAGACCTGGCCTTTGCAGACCAGTTCTTTGCACCTAGTCCTGAGGCTCAGGGTGGAGTTGAGCCAGAGCCAGAGCCAGAGGTGATCATCGAGGACTAGCCAGAGGTGGAGGTGGTGGTCCTTAGTGATGACGAGTAGTTCTTGGTTTCTCTAGTTGTCTAGTTCGGATGCGAGTAGTGGATCTTGTAATATAATCTACCTTTATCGCTTTCAGAACACTTTGGTTTCCATCACTTTTATGTTGGTCATGTAATATAAGTGTGGCACCTTGGTACTTTTATGCTTGTGTTTCAATAAATGTATGTTTGTGCAAATAGATGACTGATCATAACAATGCTAGGGCTCATGATGGGGAACTTCCTGATCCAGCCCCGCCACCACCAACCTTGGCACAAACTTTGGCTGTGTTGATCAGTGTTTTAGCAGACAATGCTCGTCTCTTGCATGAGCTTGCTCAACATCACAACCAAGGTGGTCATGGGAACCGGGGTCGTAATAATAATAATCAAGAGATGACTTATGTCGATTTCACAGACACGCGTCCCCCGGTGTTCACTAAGGCAGAGGAGCCATTGGAAGCTGATGATTGGCTCCGCATCATGGAGCAGAAGTCCAAGCTGATTAATTGCACAGAGGTGCAGAAGCCACTCTTTGCAGCTCAGCAGCTTCGCGGTGCAGCTGGATCTTGGTGGTCTACTTTTACAGCTATGCAACCTGCGGGTCATCGTGCCACTTGGACGGAATTTCGTGAGGCTTTTCGTGCTCATTATATTCCTGCTGGTGTGATGGAGTCCAAGTTAGAAGAGTTCCTGACTCTCAAGCAAGGAGAATCCACGGTTATGCAGTACGTGGGCAAGTTCAACCATCTCTCCGAGTATGCTGTTGAACATGTCAGATGCTAAGAAGATGAGGTGGTTTCTCAGGGGGCTCTCAACTAAGCTGCACACCATGCTCAATCACAATCCTAATGCTACCTATCATGAGGTGGTGAGCATGGCTATCTCTGCTGAGAGTTCTCTGCGCATCCATAGGGAGGCAAAGAAGAAGAAAACAGTGGTTGGGTCTTCTAGTGGTAATCAGAAGAGGCAGAAGATTATCTATCATCCTCAGAACCATAATTGCTTTCAGTATCGTCCTCAGCAACAGTCTAGGAAGCAGTTCTCTGGGGGTTCTCAGTACCCTAGGCAGAATGCTGGCCCAAATAATCAAGTGGTTGCCCAGCAAACCAGTAATGCATGTTTCAACTATGGAAAGGTGGGGCATTATTCCAATGTGTGTCCTCTTCCGAAGCAGTATAATCAGAAGTTTGCTGGGAGTCAGCAGCAGCAGAAGCAGGGTGGTAATATTGGGAATCAGAAGAACAAGACTGCGCAGAAGACTGGGCGGGTGTTTCATACCCAGGGTGAAGGAATGCCATAGGGAGAACCTGTATTGTAGGGTATGTTTCCTATCAACAATCACCCTGCAGTTATTCTCTTTGATTCTGGTGCATCACATTCCTTCATTGATAAGTCATTTGTGCTCAAACATAGTATTCCTTTGTCTGAGTTAAAACTGGACTTTCATGTGCAAACACCGGGTGGTCGTATCTCGACTTGAGAGTTGGTGTATAAAGTATCTTTGAGTCTGGGTGGGCATATCTTTCCCACGAGCATGGTAGTACTTCATAACTAGGGTTTAGATGTGATCTTGGGGATGAATTGGTTGCAGCAGCACAAAGCTGTGATCGATGTGTTAAACAGAATTATCAAGGTAGATGTGCCAGACAGTAAATCTCAACTCTTGATTCAGCTTTCTGTGCCAAAAAAGGAAGTGGAAAAAGTCTGTTCTATAACTGCAGTGGGGATATATGATATTCCAGTAGTGCGCGAGTTTCCAGACGTCTTTCCTGATGACTTACCTCCCAATAGAGATGTTGAGTTTTCTATAGAGTTAAAGCCTAACACAGCACCTGTCTCTAGAAGGGCCTATCAAATGCCTCCAAAAGAGCTAGCAGAGTTGAAGACTAAAATTAATAAGTTGCTCGATAAAGGTTTCATTCAACCTAGTTCATCGCCATGGGGTTGTGCTACTATTTTCGTGAAGAAGAAGGATCATACCCTCCGTATGTGCATTGACTATCGTCCCTTGAATGAGGTGACCATCAAGAACAAGTACCCCTTGCCACGGATTGATCTTCTCTTTGATCAACTAGTTGGAGCTACAGTGTTCGCCAAGATTGACTTGCGATCAGGATACCATCAGATCAAGATTCGACCTGAAGATATCCCCAAGACGGCGTTTACCACTAGATATGGGCTTTATGAATATCTGGTAATGTCGTTTGATTTGACCAATGCACCGACATACTTCATGTATCTTATGAACTCAGTGTTCATGTCAAAGCTGGACAAGTTCGTTGTGGTCTTTATTGATGTTATTCTCATCTATTCCAAGAATGAAGAGGAACATGCTCGCCATCTAAGAGTTGTCTTAACTCGGTTGCGGGAGCATCAGCTTTATGCGAAGTTCAGCAAGTGTGAGTTTTGGCTAAAGGAAGTGCAATTCCTAGGACATGTCTTGTCCAACGGAGGAGTGGCAGTTGATCCTGGTAAGGTGAAAGACATTCTGGATTGGAAGCTACCAACGATAGTCCATCAAGTCCGAAGTTTCCTCGGTATGGCTGGTTATTACCGTCGGTTTATTCCAGACTTTTCTCGAGTCTCGAAGCCCATTACCAGTCTACTAAAGAACCAGACCAAGTTCATATGGTCTGATGAATGTGAAGAAGCCTTTCATACTTTGAAGAAGTTAATGACCACAACTCCAGTGTTAGCTCAGCCTAATATTGAGAAGCCCTTCGATATATATTGAGATGCATCCGGTATTGGTATTGGGTGTGTCTTAATGCAAGAAGGAAGAGTCATTGCTTATGCTTCTAGGCAGTTGAAGAAGCACGAAGAGAACTATCCAACTCATGATCTTGAATTAGCGGCAGTTGTCCACTCTTTGAAGATTTGGCGACATTATCTTCTGGGCAATCTTTGTCACATCTATACCAATCATAAGAGTTTGAAGTTTATATTCACTCAGTTTGAGTTGAATATGAGGCAAAGAAGATGGTTGGAGCTTATTAAAGATTATGATCTTGAAGTGCATTACCATCCAGGCAAAGCAAATGTTGTAGCTGATGCCTTAAGTCGTAAGGGTAGTTGCAACTGTCTGAGTTTAAAGACGGTGAATTCCACGCTCTATTATGAGTTAGAAAAGCTAGACATATCTATGGTGCAGCATGACAGTCTAGCTAATATCTTAGTGGAACTCAGCATTCAGGATAAAATTATTGAAGCTCAGAAAACCAATGCCGGCATCGCTCATCTTAAAGCAAAGGTTAAATCTGGAATACCTACTTGTTTCAAGTTAGATGAAGCCGATGTTCTATGGTTCAAGGATCGTCTTGTGGTACCCAAAGTTCAAGATTTGTGACAAGTTATTCTTGATGAAGCTCATACTTCTCGTTTGTCCATTCATCCTGGAAGCAACAAAATGTACCAGGATTTGAAAAGAAAATTCTGGTGGACAAAGATGAAGATCGAGATGGCTGGCTATGTGGCAAAGTGCGATACTTGTCAGAAAGTGAAAGCAGTGCGTTTAAAACCTGGAGGCCAACTTCAACCTTTACCAGTTCCGGTTTGGAAATGGGAAGACATCAACATGGATTTCATAGTAGGCTTGCCTAAGACCTCTAGTGGGTATGATTCCATATGGGTCATTGTTGATCGACTAACTAAATCATCACATTTTATACCAGTGAAGACCATATATCCTACAACTCAGTATGCAAAGTTATACATCTCCAGAATTGTGAGTTTTCATGGGATACCCGAACAATCATTTCGGACAGAGGAACCCAATTCGTATCTAAATTCTGGGGACAGTTGCAAGAGTCTTTGGGAACGAAGCTCTTGTTTAGCACAGCTTATCATCCGCAAACTGATGGTCAGACAGAGCGGGTGAACCAAGTTCTTGAAGAGCTTTTGAGATGTTGCGTGCTTAACTTCGCTGAGAAATGGGATGAATGCTTACCTTTGGCAGAGTTCTCTTACAACAATAGTTACCGGCAGAGCATAAAAATGTCACCATTTGAAGCTTTGTATGGTCGAGGTTGTAGAACTCCTCTTAATTGGTCGGAGCCCGGGGAACGTGAGTTCTTTGGTGTTGACCTAGTCAAGGAAGCGGAAGATAAAGTTAGGCAGATTCGAAACAATCTCGAAATAGCTCAGTCAAGGCAAAAGAGCTATGCTGACAAAAGAAGAAGGCCACTTCAATACCAACCAGGAGATCATGTGTACTTAAAAGTCACACCTATGAAAGGAGTCTGACGGTTTGGAGTTAAAGGCAAGTTAGCCCCTCGCTATGTCGGTCCCTTTCTAGTGTTGGAACGCATTGGCAATGTGGCTTATCGTCTGAAGTTGCCTGAGAATCTTTCGGCAGTGCATGATGTGTTTCATGTATCCCAATTGAAGAAGTGTCTTTAAGTTAAGGATACGATCGTGGAAGTTGAAGGAGTGCAACTAGAGGCTGATGTGACATACTCCGAGTACCCTGTAAAGGTTCTCGATCGAAAGGATCGAATTACTCGTCGCAAAACCATCAAGTTCTATAAGGTTCAGTGGAACCAACATCCTGAAGAAGAAGCTACTTAGGAATTTGAAAATTATCTTTTAGAGAATTTCCCAGAGTTTTATGCTTCTATTGTTTGAGCTGTTTGTAAGACCTGGTCATAGTTGTAACAAGGATGATGTGAAAAAAAAAGTTCTTGAAGCGTTTTCCTTTTCTATTACTTTGTTTCACCTCTAAATCTTGGGACGAGATTTCTTTAAGGGGAAGGGTTGTAACACCCCTGGTGTTTAAGCACTTAATTAAAACTTGATCATGCCATCATATGCATTAAGCATCATTCACTTGATTGAGAACTTTTGAATGCATTGAATTAAAATGAGTTTATTTGGTTGTGTTTAAATCATATGTGTGAATGTTGGTCATCTTTTCAAATTCAAACTTTCAAATTCAACTCCAAACCCTAATTACCAAAGGGGGTGGATTAAACCCTAATCATGATTTTAAAAATCTAAATAGAATTTGCATGTGGTTGTTTAAGCAAAGTTGTAGAGCTCAGTTTGAATTGCATTTGTTGTGTTTACAGTTTTGCAAGTGTTATTCAAGTTTTTAATGTTTTTTAAAAGGGGGTAAATCCTTTTAAAAAGGGTTTCAAGTTCCAAAAATGCATTTTCATTTCTAGGCCGAATTTGAAAATGTGCATGTTGGCAAAAGTATAGATCATGAAATTTTGAGCAACTTTAGTATTCAAAGTTTTTCATGAAAACCCCCGGAAGCTTGAGCAATTTGCAAAATTGTACTAGGGGTGGTTCAGTCATTTCATCAAGCACTTGCTTGGCGACGGTGAACTCGACGCCGACACCTGGCTGGCCAGCTGCCGAGCTCACCTTGTGCCTAATATCTGCAACGAGCGTCGCATCAAGTACGTGGCATCACCATGGCCCTGTTACCACCTTCAAAACGGGACGTAGTCCACCCCTTGCTCCTCTTTCACGCTCGCGACGCCGTCCACTCTACTCCGCCACGTGAGCACCCTACCTCGACGAGCTTGTCTGAGCTCGTTAGCTACTGCCAAGTCCCCAATCCACTGCCATTACCTTCGCATTGACTTCGCGTATCCTCCGCGCAAGTTGGTTGAAGCCGCCGAGCTCCCGTTCGTCCGGCGCGACGTCTTCTTCCTCAACTCCGGCGAAAGCGCCGCCGCTCTGGTTCGGTGTCGCCTCGGCTATCCAGGAGCCGCATTGTTGTCTCCTTTCTTGTTTCATCTTCCTTGTTCATCACTGATCATCATCGGCTTCTCCATTTCTTCTTTGGTGGACCGCAGCTTCGGGAACGCCGTCGTTGGCACTCGGTTCACCAACTCCGCCGGCACGGTCTTCGTCGCCAGCTCTTTCTGTTTCATCTCCGACTGCGCTAACAAGCGTTTCACGACCGGGGTGAGCTCCTCGAACTCTTCTCGCGTTTAGTCGTTCTTGTTTCGAGCCGTAGAGCTCGGTCTGCGAGCTTCGCCACCGTTTATGGCCGTCGCGGCGGTGCGCTCGTCGGTGGAACGCGTCTGTCCATCCTTTTCCAATCCGAGTCTTGCGCTAGGTTCGCCTAGCCGTCGTGAGTCCATCCGTGGTGTTCGTTGTTCGAGTGCATACGTCGTTTGGCCAGCGTACGTCGCGTGGATCTCGGCCGTGCGCCATGGCCGTCGACGAGGTCGATAGGTTAGGGTTTTGGTTCGTTTTTCGCTTACTTCGCGTTGTTTAGGGGCCGCTGAGTCCGTTGGTGTGCTTGGTTTCTCCGGCGCATGCTTGTACTCGCCGACGCGTGTGCGACCAAGCGCGGGTTTCCGCCATCGCCACCGGTGAGGAGCTTGCGAGGGTTAAGTTCGGGTGTGTCGTACCTCGTTGTGTTCGGGATGAACTGCTGAGTCCAGCGCACGAGTTGGTTGAGCGTTCGGGCCACCACCGGCGATGCGCCGCCGTGTTTTGTGGTCACCGGAGCCGTTGCTCTGTTCTGGAGTCGCTGACAGGCGGGACCCATCTGTCAGCGGCTAGTTCTAAATGGTTTTTCCTAATTTCCTGTTTTGAACAGTCCTGTGTTTTGTTATTTTCATATGTTTATTTGTGTGCATAAATAAATTCTGTAAAAATTTGTGTATGATCTCTGTGATGTGTAGTATTTAATAAAAATATAACCTGTCCATGTTCAGTATATTTTTAATCCTGTAAAAATACTCAAAGTAATTGAAAAATGACTTTTCTCTGATTTTTGATGCTCTGTATAAAGCTCCAAAAATTTTGGGAATTTTTGTGTAACCTTTATATACATATACCTTGCTGTACAAAAAGTTTGGGAATTTTTGGATGAACTGTTATACATGGCTATTTGATTAATTAATTATAAAATGATTAGAATCCTTAATGACTTTAGGTTTTGGGTGATTTTGTATTGATTGATGCAAATGGTCATTTGTCCAGTGACAACCATAGTTTGGACCTGTATTTTCATGTGTTGTTTGCTCAGTGCTTTTGGACATAATTATTAAACTTAGTAATTAGTTTAATCATGTTGTAAGTAAATTGCTTTATGCTTTAGTTTAACTTTTCCTTCATGAAGGAAAGTTTTACTCAAAGTGGTAATCTGTTTTATTAATTCCTTAAGTATTGTTTGTGTGTTGCAAAGCATCATGTCTATCATTTCAAGCATCATCTAAGCATATCATTATATCGTGTAGATTGTTCGTTGGTTGGGTTGGGTAATTCCTCTCTTGAAGGGGATTTCTCTCTTGTTGAATCTGAACCCGAGTTTGTGTATCCCACCAGCCAAGGCAAGCCCCGGTGCATTCAAACCCTACCTTGTATTTAAAATCTTTTATTTAAATACTCTTATGGTTATTATTGCATTATGGTACTTTATTAAATTCCTACTTGATGCATAGCCTTATCCTTGTGATACTTGAACTTTCTACCTTTACACTTGTTAAAAGATGCAAAAACTTTTGCCAAAACAAATGCTTAGTATGCTTAGAACTTTTCTAGTAGGTGATTTCCGGTCACTTACACATAGTGTTTTGCTTCGGCAAATGGTTATGCTCTTTTGAGAAAGGATGTTGTTGGAAGTAATAATTTGAGACCGGGCGGACACGGTGTTTGGGAGCCACCAGCGGTGCCTGGTGAGCGGGTTCTTTCTTCCTGTGTCGATTAGGAACCGTCCGTTGTTGAATTGCATGAGTTAAGACTTTGGAGTACTTATCATATACCTTTGGGAAGCTGGACTTTGGCTATTCTCGTCTTAAGAACGGTCAAACCGCACTGAGAGTGGAGAGATGGCGAGAGTAGTGTGTACCCTCCAAGTTAGCGAACTAGATGGAGGTGTACTGTGCTCTCGGGTGGTGGAACCCCGGTTTTGGCGAGAGGATCCAGGGAAAGGTAGTCATATGGGTGCTTTAAGAGGCTGCATATGTCGTGTGATAGGGAAGCCCCAGCTGGGATTAATCGGTTCGAATCGTCGTGCTCCTCGGTTATGGAGACTTAACTCACTGTTCTTCCGCGTAGTAATATACTTAAATGTTCCTTGGTGTTTTCCTTTCAGAGATGTGGCATTACCCTGTTACTAATCATAAATTTAGATTGGTACCTGAGTAATCTTTTGAACAAATTAAATGAATTTCGATTCTTTTTATAAATGCTCATTTATGCAAAATACTTGATTCTTGCAAACCACACCTTGAATCCTATGACTTGCATATCTTTTGTCCACCAAATATTTTCTTTTATCGGATAAGTCTTGTTGAGTATCCCGTACTCAGGGTTTGTTAACCCCTGTTGCAAATGAGGGTCCCAATCCGGTTTGTGTAGCCTCGTGCTGCATGACCGTTGTCTCTGTTGAGGATGAAGAGGATTAGATGTCTTTGCTTGACTCTTGGGCAAGAGTACCTCTATTGTTTGTTTATACTCTATTAGCAGCTTGGTGCTTTATTACTGTATGACACTTAAGTTATGTTTCAAAACTTATGGTTTGTAATATGACTTCAAATTTCTGCTACTTTGATGTAATATAAATTATCGTATTACTTCCGCAATGTTTGTAATAAGGAGATCCTGTTCGGAAAGAGGTGAATGACCCGCTGTAAAGTGGTGACACCTGACGGACTAATTAAGAATTGAATCATTTGTTTGGGATTAAGTCGGATGGACTATTAATCCTGGCAAGTGGGCCCTTTCTTAAAAGGTTCTGTCACACCCCGGTCCATCTAGCGTCGCCACCCTACGGAACATATCGGCCATCTCCTACAATAAGAACTCGCCTTGCCTCTGCCATGCATGTCAACTTGGCAAGCACGTGCGACTCCCATTTAGCCATTCCACTTCTGTAACAAGTGCTCCTTTTGATTTAATACATTGTGATGTGTGGACATCTCCTGTGCCTAGCAACTGGGGTTTTAAATATTATCTCGTCATACTCGATGTTTTTTCTCATTACTGCTGGACATTCTCACTACGCCACAAATCTGAGGTGCACCGATATCTTGTCGAATTTTTTGCCTATGCTACAACACAATTCGGCAAAACATCCAAATCACTCCAAGCAGATAATGGCACTGAGTTCGTTAACCACGCCACCGCCACACTCCTCAGTAGCCAGGGCACCACCATACACCTCTCCTGCCCCTATACATCCTCGCAAAATGGCAAGGCCGAACGCATACTATGCACAATCAACAACACCATCCGCACCATACTCCTCCATGCCTTCATGCCTCCTCCCTACTGAGCTGAGGCTCTCATGACAACCACCACCCTCCTCAATCGGTGTCCCTACTCCTCCATCCACCACCAAATACCCCATCAAATTCTCTATGGCACCCTCCCAGATTACTCCTCCCTCCATGTCTTCGGGTGCCTATGCTATCCAAACCTCACCACCACCTCCCCACACAAACTCGCTCCTCGCTCCGCCCCCTCTGTCTTCCTCGGATACCCATCCTCTCACAAGGGCTACCGCTGCCTCGACATGAACACTCGCCGGATAATCATCTCCCGCCATGTCATATTTGACGAGTCAGTGTTCCCATTCGCGGCAGCACCATCGGCAGCCTCTGTGCCCCCCTCACTTGATTTTCTGATGCAGGGACTTTCTTCCTCGAGGAAAACAGTGAGCACACCTCCACCACTCCCTGAAACCAGCGAGGATCCAGACCCCGTGCTCCTGGACCCCGCTGCCATCCAGCTAGGCCCCATGGTTTCCTCTATGGGCGGGCAACAGCCGCCAGCCTCTCCACAGTCGGGGCACCAGCGCTTCAGCAACGTCTTCACTTGCCGCAGCCGAGTTCCTGCAGTGCCGAACGTGGCTACTGCGCATGTCGCCCCTGCGGATGTCTCCTCGGCTCCAGCACCATCTGCTCCGCCACCTGCAGCGACCTAGCAGCATGCTGCACCACCGACCCGGGCTGTGACATGGTCACAGACCGGCTCCCTGCGCACCGTCCAGCGCTACGGCTTCACCACCTCCGTCGCCTCGCCGGTCCCAACGAACTATCGCAGCGCCCTCGCCGACCCAATTGGCAGCTGCGATGGCCGAAGAGCACAAGGCGCTAATCGACAACGGCACCTGGCGCCTTGTCCCTCGACCCCTTGGTGCTAACATTGTCACTGTGAAGTGGTTGTTCAAGCACAAATTCCACTCCAATGTTTCCCTCGCCCGACACAAGGCGTGCTGGGTCGTTCGCGGTTTCTCCCAGGAGGCCGGCGTCGACTACGATGAGACCTTCAGTCCGGTCGTCAAGCCAGCCACGATCCGCACCGTGCTCAGCCTTGCTGCGTCCCGAGATTGGCCTATCCGCCAACTTGATGTGAAGAATGCCTTCCTCCACGGCCATCTTGAGGAGACGGTCTACTGCGAGCAGCCCAAAGGCTTCGTCGACCCTGCTGCTCCTAATTCCGTTTGTTTGTTGCAGAAGTCCCTGTATGGACTTAAACAGGTGTCGCGAGCTTGGAACCAACGCTTCTCCGCCTTCATCAGCAGCATCGGCTTCACCACATCCAGGTCGGAGGCTTCCCTGTTCATCTACAAGGCTGGAGATGACATGGCTTACCTCATCCTCTACGTTGATGACATCATTGTCACCGCGTCGTCACCGGCTCTACTCCGGAACATCACCTCCCAACTCTCTCTGGAGTTCGCCATGACGAACCTTGGGGACCTCCAGCACTTCCTCGACATCTCGGTGACGCGGGATAGCAGTGGTCTGTTCCTATCCCAACGACAGTACGCCGTCGAGCTTCTTCAGCGCGCTAGCATGTCTGAATGCTACCCGACAGCTACCTCGGTGGATGCCAGGACCAAGCTGTCCTCCACTGAGGGCGTTCCCGTCTCCAACCCCTCGGAGTACAGGAGCCTAGCGGGAGCTCTCTAGTACCTCACTCTGATGAGGCCAGACCTGGCCTATGCTGTGCAGCAGGTCTGCCTCTTCTTGCACGACCCTCGTGAGCCGCATCTTGCGCTACTCAAGCGCATCTTGCGCTATGTCAAGGGCTCGCTATCTGTAGGTCTTCACTTGAGCTCCGGCCCTGTAGATCAGCTCACAGCCTACTCTGATGCCGACTGGGCTGGCTGCCCAGATACACGTCGCTCTACCTCCGACTTCTGCGTCTACCTCGGCGACAACCTGGTCTCATGGTCTTCCAAGCGTCAGACGACTATGTCGTGCTCCAGTGCCGAAGCTGAGTACCGTGCAGTGGCTCATGCGGTTGGTGAGTGCTGCTGACTGCGTCAGCTACTCCAGGAGCTCCACATCTCCATTCTGCTCACGACGGTTGTCTACTGTGACAATGTGAGCGTCGTCTACATGGCTGCCAACCCTGTCCATCACCGCCGCACGAAGCATATTGAGATTGACATCCACTTCGTCCGCGAGAAGGTCGCTCTGGGATAGTTCAGGGTTCTCCATGTTCCTTCTGCACACTAGTTTGCTGACATTATGACCAAGGGTCTGGCCGTCTAGCTCTTCACTGATTTTCGGACCAGTCTGTGCGTCCGTGATGCTTCCGCTACGACTGCGGGCGGGTATTAGGATATGTATAATTCTGCACTAATCATAGATTGATTGTAATCCCATAGATAGGCTAGCTTCCATATATAGCCTAGGATTCTTTCTATGTATAGCCTACGATTGCTTCCTTGTACAGGGAATAGCTTCCATATGTGTAATTTCCTTGTATGCCTGTTGGCTATATATGAAAGGCTCCCCACCCACGATGGGTGTGTGGTGATTCCCTCCTTTCCTGTCTATTCTACAATTAGTCACCATCTATTACCATTAATAAGAAAACTCCAATTAAGGTTTGGTTGGTTTCCCAACAAACTATTTTAGAATTAAGAATTTTGGATGTACTACATATCACTACGTCAAAACCGATTATTAGTGTCGGTCAAAATCCATTTTTTGCAGCGGGCAATGGCGTCCGCTGCGATGACAAGGCCACGGTAAATGTGGCATTTACCGTGGCGGTCGCTGGTGCCTGCTGTGAAAAACCCATTAACCGCAGCGGGCAACATAAGATGCCCGCTGTGGTTAATCTTTCAAAAAATAAAAAAAAACAAAAAACCCAAGAAAAACCCTAGAAGCCGCCGCCGCCGCCGTCGATTCGGTGCTGCAGCGCCGCCGACGCCGCCAGTCGCTGCGCTGCCGCGAGCCTGCGTCGCCTCGAGCGAGAGCCTCGAGTTCGCGCCACCGCGCGCTGGAGAGAAGGAGCACGCGGATCTGGCCTCCCCGACACCGGATCCGGCCTTCCTCGGGCCACCGTGGCCGGATCCGTGGAGCCCGCCGCCACGCTCCATGGGAGGGCCGCCGTCCCGGGGCCGTCGCGTCAGCGCAGCCGACCTCCCTTCCGCGAGCCCGCGCCACGAGCCGCGAGCCGGATCCGCGCGAGCGCCGCCCCGGGACCCTCACACCAGCGCCGCCGTCCTGGGGGCCCGCGCGTCGCTCGCCGCGAGACCGTGCCGCCTTCCATCGCGCCGCTCCGAGCTTCGCATCCCCCGCGCCGCTCCGAGCTCCTGGACCACACCGAGAGGGAGGGAGAGAAGAGAGAGAGAGAGGAGGGTGTTGTGAGGGAGGCGCTGGACCACTGTTGCCTCTGCGGTGGCAGATAGAGGGAGGCAGGGAAAGAGAGAGAGAGGCAGGCAACAGTGAAACCCTAACATCTATATATATATGACGACGGAAATTGGGCCTCGCTTTGGGCCTATTGGGCCTCGTATTTACCGCAACGGACGTTTTAAGAAGTCCGCTGCGGTAAATTGATTTACCGCAGCGGGCTCCTTAAGATGTCCGCTGCGGTAAATCGATTTATCGCAGCGGGCAAAAATGCCCACCACGGTAAATAAGAAATACTCGTTGTGATAAATCATGAGATGTTTTCCACAGCGGGCAAAGAAGCTGTCCGCCACGGAGGGTTTTTTTTATAACGCTGTGCAAAATTGATTTTGACGTTGTGTATGCTCATGTTGATAATGGAAAATTGGAGCCAAGAGTTGTTAAGTGTGTCTTTCTAGGATATAAATCTTGAGTCAAGGGATTTAAGTATTGGAATCAAGAAACTAGAAAGATTGTGATTAGTAGAAATGTTGTCTTTAATGAAAATGCTATGTTACAAGACAGTACTACTGATTCTCCTACTACTAATTTTAGCCTCAAGTCTTCGCAAAAAAAAAAAAAAATTAGCCTCAAGTTGCGATGGGATAGGAAAGCGCCACCTGAACACCTGAAGGGTGGAGATGGGACACCTCTCACTCGTGGAAAACAAGTGGGTCAGGCCGGCAAGCCCTGTCTACGGAGCTCCCAAACGTAGGTGTGGACTGACCCGTGGTTTCTTTCAGCATAGTGCACCGACCCGTTGAAATCACCGGAATCACCCCGGGCCCGGGGTTTTCATTTTTCCAAATGAAGCCTAACATTTTATGGTGCATGGTGGTAATGGTTGTTATAAGGCCTTTCATCAATTATTCTTCATTTTATAAATAGAAATAGAATTCATCTCAAGGTTGAGTTTGTTGATTTAGACTTGGGATTTGTAAAGGATCTTTCATGTGCCTACACGTGGACAATCTAAATTTGCTTCTACCAAATTGGCATAGATGTTTTCTGGTTGCATGCATGCTCAATGGCTGCATCCGTAGTTGCTTTCTAGCCACTCCTGTTTTGGGCTGTCGACGCCTATATAAATCTGAGAATGTTTTACGGTTTAGTGTAACACATTAACTCAGTTATTCTGCATTTCTCATATTCCTCTTGTCATATGCTTGGGTTGAGTTACCAGTTGTAAATCCCTTGTGTTTGTAGGCCTAAAGATATATTGAATAGTGAAGATTATCTTTCTATATTCGTGTCTTGTTTCCAAAGGGGTTTCCACATAAATAGGTGTCTCTAGTGGTTGTGATCATACTTATTTTGCTAGTTATTTTCTAACAATGCAAATAGAGCCTAGATGAAACCATAATAATAAATAACTTGTGTTCGTCTGGTAATGTCGTACCTATAAATTCATTCTGTCCGGGCGGTTGGCTTGATGTGCCATCAGTTATTAGCATCTTCAAACCTGTGAAGTGACCATAAGACATGTCGACATGAGCCCTGCAGCACATTAACCACTGAAGGTATGTACAGAGATCATTTAAATGGTTTGCCAACTGAATTTCGGTGACATTTATGTCACTGGAAAATTGTTGTTTTAGAAACAACCCTCATATATAGAGGCGGATTAGAAGGGTTCCCGTGTCCGAAAAAATTTAGATGAGGTCAACCCACTTACAGATAAAATCCAACAATATACTGTATTTTTTCTCAAACAATGGAGAATAACGTGTCATTTTTTTAAAAGAGAATTTTTATGGTGTTTGGAAATAATGATAGCCATTCACTCAGCAAAATCTAAGGGTGGAAAAATAGGAGAAACCGAAGGAAAGGAACCTAGCTGAGGGTATAATTGTACTTACGACCTGGTTTTTATCGCATCCCAAACAACCCGATGGAGTAACTAGAGATGGAATCATTGTCTTTTTTAACGCGGCGGCCGTCAATTCCCACTCCTTGCCGGCGCACCTTCTAACACAATCACGACGACCTTGGGTACGTAGCGCATTGCGTCCCTGCTAACGCTTATCCATCTGAAGCTGCCAATGCCCTGTACGTGTGTGTCGGCTCATGTTCATGAATAACATGATGAGTGCACCCAGGGGTGCAAACGAGTGACCTTTAGGTGCACCTCTAAACCTCTTTAGTTCAAGTATTTATACTACTCCTCCAATTTTTTTGAAATGTAGTACAAATATTGAAACTAAAAAGGTTTGGAGGTGCACCTAAAAGTTACCCCTTTGCACACCCCTACCCCTACCCCCGCCACACCTCCAATTCGGAACCGGGCGTTGTTCCCTCGATTCCCCTTCCATTCTCAAATCATGCTACTAGCTGCAGACCTGCAGTAGGCAGGATTGCGTCCCCAAGCTCGCAAGCTCCTCCCTCCTTCACTAGTTTCAGAATAGTTCAGGAACTATAATTATCGTAATGTTTTGCTATCTACATATATGATCAGCCTGCATGCTACTTTGTGGATTAACATTATTCAAGATATTGTCTATGGCTAAAAGTTTGGATGCTTGATCAAACTCAGAAAAAATTGAGATATCTTCTATGACATTGTTGTTTCTGCGGATTACAAGATTAATTTTGTATGGATCTTGTGTTTCGACCTGGGAGGCCTGTGAACAGGATCATGAGCGTCGGTTAGCCCTGGTCTCATGATCTGACGACGAGATCATGCTGCCGTGCAACGGAGGCCCTAAGCCCCTAACACGCGTCCGGTGGCACGGCAGGCTCCAGACAGGCAAGTGACAGCGACCTCGGTCAGGTGGACGCCGACAACTCTTGGTAGGTGCGCCGCAGCAATATGCTGCGGGCAGGCCAGCGGAAGCGACCGGTAAGTCGGCATGCATCCGCTAGCAGGCTCTGGCAAGGCAAGCGACGGCCGTTGCGAGCAGGCCGGCGGCGGCGAGGCAAAACCCCGAGCGGCAGATCTTCAGGTGCTTAGAGTTAATGGCCGAAGTCAAAGTACGAAAATATCATCAAGTGTAATTAATTGTTTATTTTTTTTGCTTCATTTACGGCTGATAATAATTTTATAGGGAGGAACCACCCAAGCACAGTAACAAACCTCTTATTAAAAAGGGAAAGAAAAATAAACAAAGGCCGGATTGCGAACTCTCTGAGTTACAAATGCACCACCTACAAAAGATTCAAACTCGACTAAACAGACCTTACTTTATGTGCCAAGGTTAGGAGACCAGAAAAGTAGTTCATGGACAGCCGACGCACCGGCCAAAGATCACAAGCTAAGCTCATTTGCCACAACCTGTAACACTATATCCAAATATAAAAAGTTTAGCACCCTACACAAGCCACAAGGATGACGACCGTCTAAAAAAAAAAGCCACAAGGATGACGAGCGAATTTAACCCTTTCTCTGTGCCGTTTGGAACATTTTTTATCGCGCCAGCCACAGAAAGAGTGGCAGTAGATTGAGTAGCAAGTACAGCCAGGCCCAGGTTTTGGAGAATAGACAGACACACTTGCCTTGCGAAGACATAGAAGACCATGTTGAATTGTTTCCCCCTTTAGTTCCTTTCAAAATTTTAAATTTTCTGTCACATCAAATCTTTATTGAATCTTTGAACATATGTATATAGTATTAAATACAGATAAAAACTATAACTATTTACACAGTTCATCTGTAATTTGTGAGACAAATCTTTTGAATCTAGTTACTCCATGATTGAACAATAATGACCACATACAAATGAAAGTGGTACAATATCAAAATTTCAAATTTTTTTATCTAAACAAGGTCTTGGTTACAAAGGGGGCATGCAGTGTGATGTGACAACCCTCTTTTAGCCAAACAATCTGAAATCCAGCTCTAATTTTCTTGCTAACCAAATAAAGAACTTATTACAGTGGAGCAGACCCCAAGATTTCTAGATGCATTTCTGTAGGATCGATTCATCACTCTAAGATAGCCAATCAGAGGGGCAAAGGGGTAAATGATTGCAGAAGCCAAAAATAAATTTTAACACTTTCCCTAAACACAAAACCAAATTGCACTTTATTTTAAGTTCTAGACAGAACGCTGCACCAATATTATATATAATTTCGACCAAAAATCGTAGCTCTGATTGACCTCAAAATTTTACAGATCAAAGTAGATGAAATTTGTGAACTAACCCGTTGTCTATCGAAGGTCTGCAACTCGAGATATAAAACAAAAAGCACGCTGTGTTTGATGGTGACAAGAATTGATCGAGCACTAATTTCATGATTATTCAAAATCACTAAAATATTAATCAACAAAACTTCTCAGATCAATAGCTTGATTCCCTAGCACAGTTTTTAGATGGATTATGTTGGATTTATTTATGGGCCAGCCTGTTGGGGATATTACTTCGGTATATCCTCAGGGACCTTATGGGCCTACCGACCAGAAGACGGCCCAGCCCGTGAAGCCTTGCGGCACGCGACCAACCCGTCGTGCTCGCCAAGGACTCCGAAGAGGCCTTGCTCTCCAAGGAAGATCTAGATAGATAGACTTGGATCTCTTGCCTTAAGGGACCGATCGCAATCTGTTAGGATATGTAAACTTTAACCCTGCTCCCCGGCTATATAAGACGAGCAGAGACCCCCTCGAAAACATCTCTCTCACAATCCCTTAGATCTCATCTACACCTCGTGTAACCCAATACACATATCAATCCAGCCACCAGAACACAGGACATAGGGTATTACGACGATTTGCCGGCCTGAACCTGTATAAATCGTCATGTCTACGCTCTCTGTGTTACGCTTGATCGCCGTCGCCACACCTCCGCCTACAATCTACTACCGTAGGGTACCCCCTAGGTAGACTGCGACGCATATTTCGTCGACAGTTGGCGCGCCAGGTAGGGGGTGTGTGCTTCGACTCCATGACTCGTCAAGCGGTTACCTTTCCTGGATCCATGGCCATCCCCGCAGGCGGCGCCACCCTCCAGATCGGATCTATGGTCTGGACTATCCATGGCACCGTCTCCATCTCCGAAACCGTGGAACCCACGCGACTCCCCACGCCGAACTCTCCTTCAATCGAAGATCTGACCACCAAAATGGTTCGAAGCGCTCCAGATCGTATTGCTCCTGACGATCTTGTAAGCGCTATCGACCAGATTGACGAAGACCTCGCCGAATGCCTCGACCTCATCAACACTTGCCGCCGACTCCGTCCGCGCGCGTTGGCCGCACGAAAGAAGAACACCCTGTAAGTACCACAGCGTCGTTCAACACCTGGTCCCGCAAGCCGTGGTACTGGGCGAAAGCGTCGATGCAGCAACATCCATAAAGAGGTCCTCGACGGCCCATGCCCTCTTCACGAACAAGGGAAACACACCATGCGAGAATGCATCGCCCTCAAGGAGGCCATCCAGAGCAAAGCAGAAGCAAAGCGACAAGGCAATAACCCTTCAAGAGAAGACATGGAGGAAGCTCCGACCACCAACTTTACAGAGGCCACACACATCTTCCCCCTATTCCGCGGGCACCCAGGTGGCAACGGTAAGCGTCGCTGAGCTTTTACTAACAACAGTAGAGTTCATGTTCCTCCATCAGATTGGACAAGGCGCCAGATCAATTTCTCCAGAGTAGATCATCGGGTATGACACGACTACCCTGGTCGCTCCCCCCTCGTCGTCAGCGCAGCTGTCTCGACCAGCTTTTTCAAAAAGATACTTATCGACGGAGGCGGCTCTCTCAACATTATTTTCCCGAGCACGCTCCAACGACTTGAGTTCCGGGAGAGCAGCATCGGCCCAGCGAACTTCTCCTTCCATGGTATAATCCCCGGTGAAAGCTCAAAGCTGTTTGGACAGATCATCCTCCCAGTACGATTTGAGTCCGACCGCTTAGTCCGCGAAGAACCTGTCGATTTCATGATCGCTGACCTTGATACTCCATACGACGCCATCCTCGGACGACCTGCGCTGTCAAGGCTCATGGCGATACCACACTATACCTACTTAGTCCTCAAGATACCAACACCACAAGGCGTCATCAGTCTCCACTCCGATCTTCAGGTCGCCTACGAATGTGCGCACAAAACAATCAGGGACGCGGCTAGGCGGGAGCAACAGCGCAGCACCCAAATCTGCCTGTCCGATGTGGTAAAACCACAGGCAGGGGACTTCGACGTCCCAGAGCCCCCGACCACGTGTGCCTCGAAGAAATCCAGGGAAACGAAGACGGTGGCTCTGGACAACTCCGACCCTAAGAAGACTGCCGTGATCGGCGCTGACCTCGACCCCGAACAAGAAAGCACGCTCATCAGCTTCCTGCGGCGCAACATCAACATCTTTGCTTGGAAACCGACTGACATGCCAGGAGTTCACCGCGACTGCGCCGAGCACACCTTGAACGTGGTAGAAGGGGCCAAGCCGACTCGCCAGAAGCTTAGAAGGTTCACACCGGACCGCAAAGAGGCCATTAAAGCTGAAATAACTCGGCTCCTAGCTGCAGGGTTCATTAAAGAAGTAAATCATCCCGATTAGCTTGTCAATCCGGTGCTTGTAAGAAAGAAGAACAATAAATGGAGAATGTGTGTCGACTATACAAGCCTCAACAAGCACTGCCCTCCCGAACCTTTCGCTCTCTCGCGCATCGATGAAGTTGTCGACTCCACCGCTGGATGCGAACTCCTCTCATTCCTCGATTGCTATTCCGGCTACCACCAAATAGCGCTGAAGGTGGAAGATCAGATCAAAACATCGTTCATAACTCCTTTCGGCGTCTACTGCTACACAACAATGTCCTTCGGGCTAAAAAACGTTGACGCCACATACCAGTGTGCTATACAAGAATGCTTGAAAGAACTCATTCTAGGGACGGTCGAGGCCTACGTAGACGACGTAGTTGTAAAAACGCACTCCGCAAAGACACTAATCGCCGACATAGAGGCAAACTTTGAGGCCCTCATCAAGTTTAGGTGGAAGTTAAACCCAAAGAAATGCATCTTTGGGGCATCATCAGGAAAGCTGCTCGGCAACATCGTCAGTCGGTCCGGTATTCAGGCCAATCCAGAAAAAACCACCGCAGTTCTTCAAATGAAGCCTCCGTCCAACGTCAAAGATGTACAGAAACTCGCTGGGTGCATGGCCACCCTAAACCGCTTCATCTCCCGCCTCGTTGAAAAAGGCCTTCCGTTCTTCGGACTCTTAAAGGGTGGACAAAAGTTCGAATGGAATGACGAGGCCAATCTCGCTTTCGACGACCTCAAGCGATAACTCACCGAACCTCCTATCCTTGTCACGCCTCAAGAAGACGAATCAATGTTGCTTTACATTGCCGCCACCAATCGAGTCGTCGGCACCGTCATGGTGGTCGAACGTAAAGAGAGCGGACGTGTATACCCGGTCGAGCGACCATGCTATTTTGCAAGCGAAGTACTGAACGAGTCAAAAACAATATATCCTCAGGTGTAGAAGTTGTTATACGTAGTCCTCATCACTGCACGCAAGCTCTACCATTATTTCCAACGACCAACTAAGGTGACAGTCGTCACTGAATTCCCGCTAGGCGACATTCTACGCAACAAGGACGCTACAGGACAAATAATCAAATGGGCGGTGGAACTGGTAACGTTCAACATAGCCTTCCAAGGGCGACATACAATCAAGTCACAAGCACTCGCTGACTTCATCGCCGAATGGACCGACATCCAGGCCGCAGTAAACACCGAAGCCCCCGAGCACTGGACTTTATTCTTCGACGACTCACTATCCATTCATGGAGTTGGTGCCGACCTCCTATTCGTGTCGCCGACCGGAGATAAGTTTCGCTACGTCCTGCGACTACTATTCCCGGCATCCAACAACGTCGCCGAATACGAGGCGGCACTACACGGGCTCCGCATTGCGAGTGAACTCGACATAATGCGCATCATCATCAACGACGACTCGTCCATGGTAATCAACCAGCTCAATAAAGAATGGAAGTGCTCCAACGAGAAGATGGACGCATACTGTGCTGCCATCCGAAAATTAGAAGGTAAGTTCTTCAGGATCGAATATCACTACGTTCCGCGTGATCGAAACCAGGCAGCAGACGAAATGTCCAAACTGGGATCATCACGGTCTCCCATCCCGGCGGGAATTTTTTTCCAAGACCTACGTGAGCCGTCAGTCGTCGACGAACATGAGGCCCCACCTGATGACGTACCACCACCACAAGCTAACATGTTGGTCGCTGCAAGCACCAACCGACCATTCGACTGGCGAGACAATTTTATCTAGTACTTCTCCAACGACATAGTGCCATCAGATGAGACAAAAGCGGAGCGACGAACCCGCCGAGCTCACAACTACGTCCTCGTTGACGGTACGCTAATGAGGAAGAACTCCAAGTTCGAAGCACTACAGAAATGTGTCTCCAAGGAAGATGGCGCGGCTATCCTACAAGACATTCACGCCGGTACATGTGGGAATCATGCTGCTGCAAAAACGCTGGTACGAAAAGCTTTTCGAGCAGGGTTCTATCGGCCCACAGCGGTCGCCGACGCAAAGCAAATGGTGCGAACCTACAAAGGGTCCCAATTCTTCGCCAAGAAAACTCACCTCCCCGCCCAGGAACTCCAAATAATACCAGCCTCCTGACCCTTTGCTTGTTGGAGGTCTTGATATGCTCGGCACTTTCCGACCAGCCCCGGCAAACTTTAAATGGAACTAACAAATTCTCCAAGTGGATCGAGGTCAAGCCGATCAATAAAGCCTCGGCCGGGAGCGCAGTCGCCTTCATTGTTGAAATCATACACCGGTTCGGCGTACCAAATTCACCGGAAACCTTTTCTGGGATTTCTGCGAGGACAACGGAATACTAGTCGAATACGTCTCCGTCGCCCACCCCAGAGCAAACGGCCAGGCCAAACGCGCGAACGGAATGATACTAGACGCACTCAAAATAAGGTTATATCAGGAGAAAGAAAAGAACGCAGGTCGCTGGCTACATGAACTGCCCGCGGTTCTTTGGGGACTACGTACCCAGCCCAGTCGTAACACCGACGTGTCCCCGTACTTCATGGTGTTCGGTTCAGAAGCTGTAATCCCAACCAACGTCGCCTACGGTTCTCCACGGGTAGCATACTACGACGAAGAGACATCCGACCAGGCTCGAATTGACGACATGGATCGTATCGAAGAACAAAGATTAACCTCATGCGTACGTACGGCCAGATACCTAGAAGGCGTCTGCCGATACTACAACCGCAACGCCAATTATAGATCGTTCACCATAGGAGAACTCGTCCTCGAGGAAACTAAAGATCGAAGGCATGCATAAGCTTTCTTTGCATTGGGAAGGCCCCTACGTCGTCAAAGAAGTCACCCGACCAGGGTCCTATCGGCTTGCAGACTAGGAAGGCGTCGACGTACCTAATTCATGGAGCATAGAGCACCTTAGGCGCTTCTACGCCTGACATACTTGTACTATGTATCTCGCCTATATTAATAAAAGTTCAACATTTTTGCCCCTATAGCTTCTTCATCTCGACGACTTCTACAAAATGCCTACAGCGTTCGACGACTTTTGCAAAATGCATATGGCGTTCGACGACCTCTCCAAAACCCTCCCGCAGTGTTCGACAACCTCTCCAAAATGCAATAGGGCGTTTCTCCAAACAGTCTGGCCATAACCAGAAAGCACCCAAAGCTGGTCTGCCAATGAGTCATAGAGAATAGAAGTAGCTACCCTAAGCACTATGACTACATTGATAGGCCTCCCAAATGATATTTCCCCGTGCGATATCACTTGGGTCGGGAGCCATGAGGTTATGTGCACAGAATCTGTATATGACCATGGTATGGTCGACGACTCTACAAGCAACATGACTTTTCGCCCAGCGTCTGCAGGAACGGTCTCCACAGGCCCTGGTCACGTCACGATCGAGCCTTTCAGAAAAGGCCTTGTCCCTGGTATCTCCCTAAGCGTGCATGAGCTGCTCGCCCGGCCTCTGCGACGTGGGTAGCAGCGTGCCTCCTTGGGAGTCCTTATGTATCCTACGCGTGCAGTGGAGCTAGCCCAACGATCTGGACCATTTGAGACCCAAGGCCGAACGATTCATCGCTACAGCTCACGACTCAGCTGGCATGAAAGGACATACAAGTGAAATAAAAGCTCACCGCCCGGATAAACAAAGCTTTGATACATTTCACTTAGAGGTCCACACCACCCTTGTATTACATACAAATGACGGTTACCTCGTAGCAAAAAAGTTCATGTCGGCAAGAAGATACCCAACAACCACGCCGACCTTCGCCTCCAAGCGACCCACATCCAACTCTGAAGTACCTGTTGCATAACCACTCCGTACCCTCTGCAGATTGACTCGTGGGTAGTGTGACCATAGCATCGCAAACCCATGGGAGAGCATCTCCTGTGCTACCAACGACGCAAACGACTTGAAGCGTCCATAGAATCCTCACGCCCTCGACAAAACATTAGCAATAGCCTCGTCCGATGAAGGAGAGGAGACAAAAGCAACATTGTCTAGGCAGGCCATCACCGGCCCGACCTCCTCAACCAGGCTACAAAACCGGTTGCGCCCAACAACAAATTCGGCGCCCAGTTCTACAAACGTCAAAGAACATAAACACAAGGACAAAGCAACGACTACGTGAACCAAACAGGATTTTAGTGCCAACCTTTCTTCGCCTTTGATAGCTGGTTGCGCAGACTCAAGTTGTCACATTCTTTCTCCAAAAGGGCCTTCTCCAGCTCACGCGTCTGCGCACAGGATTCCTCCAAAGACTTCTCCAAAGACAAGATCCGAAGCTTGCGTTCCCGACTCGTCCTCAGCAACGCTTGTAAAATTATGGTTAAGCTTGTGATTGATCAAAGAAAAAGGGAACCTACGACTCACCTTCACTTTATCCAAGACGTCCTGATCACAATCAGAACCTTCATCATCAATGAAACCATCCCGCGAGTGGGGCAGTTCCTCAAAGTCGTCTTCAACAACAGAAGCTCGCCTTTGCATTTTCCTTGAATGAGAGCCAAACATCAGTGGCACATCATCATCTTCAGAAACCACCGCAAAACCCGAAGGAACCCCAGGGTCTCCTGAAGAATCTAAGTCACCGACAAGTCTCGGGTGACCCGTAGCCCAGGGCTCCAACCTCAACGGTTCAGGATCGACAATAATTGTTTATGCCCTGGGTAGCCTCTCTCCGACCAAACCTTTGTCAAAAGCCTCCGATGCGACGCTGCACAACGATCCAGCCTCATCAGGTGTACAATACCATAAACCACGAATCATTCAAAATCAACACGACAAGAAAGACAATCACCTAACCGGCACCTTCCGACGGGAGAGTCTAACCACCCTAGGCGACTTCGAAGAGTCGGACACACCTTGAGGTCCTCATTTCGGAGCATGCACCGAGCGGGACGTCTTCATCCCCAGATAAAGCATCACAAACCCGGGTTGGTAGATGTGAAAATTCACCAGAATGGCCGGAACCACTTGGCTCCATAGTATCACCACCCGCTTGACAGGGCGAAATAAGAGGCGCGGTCTTCACCATGAATCTACACAACCAAGAACATAGGTAAAAACAATGAACGCCACAACAAAACAATGCAAGACAAATCTGCAGACAATAGAACCTAAGGAGGAGGGAGACGAAGATAAAAGGCCTCCCTCAGACGACGCAGCGAAGAACGCTTCGAAAGATCAAAGATATAATTCAAACGCTTGTCAGCAACAGCTGACTCGATACTTTCAGGCGCCTCCCGAGTATTGTCACCTTTGCCAGCATATTTGAAAGCTGGATGCTCCCTATCTTTACAAGGCTGACATCGCCCGGCGATGAAATTACACGCTACCCGCACACCGTCAAGAGTACGACGATCAAGCAACTTAAGCAGCAACTTCACCGTATGCAGACCAGCCTTGGACGGTAGCTCCGACCACGTTTCCAGAACCATGGGCACCAACGCGCGGTCACACGGTGCGCAGGGCTCTTCTTGATGAACATAAAACCACCTCGACTTGTGCCCAACAAATTTGGAATAGAAAAGCATTGAGATGTACTCACTAGACATGCCATCCCTGAGCTGAAGGTATACTACGCTGATAACACCAGATGACCCAGTCCCATTCGTCTTCAAATGGAAGAAGTATCAGAACAAATCAAAATGAGGATAAATCCCAATAAACACCTCGCACATGTGGATAAAGGTCGCAATGTGCACGATTGAGTTTGGATTCAGGTTGCAGAGCGAGATGCCATAATACCGTAAAAGGCCACGAAGGAAAGGGTGGACTGGAACCCCGAAACCACACCGGAAGAAAGGCTTGAACACCACAAGCTCACCCGTATTCGGCGTCAGAAATAACTCGGCAAACCCCGACCGCCATCCGCCGACCTCCTTATCTGGGAGTAGACCACCGAAAATAAGAGCATTAATACCAGATCCTTGTTGGCACAAATTATGACCATATTTTACATAGCTAAAATGTTTCCACCAATCTAAGGATCAAGGATAAACAACCACATCATGAGCATACTTTATCAAATAACTAGTTCCACATGTCCATGAGTGTTTTAGTGCAGGAATGAACAAATGGAGCAAAGAAGAGCCAGTTGAGCCCACATAGGGGGTCGACCGACCACCCTATGGGCCCACCATGCTCTCCCCTCTCGGCCATGATCCAAGAGAGGCACTCTAGAGTGGAATCCGTCCATTGGATCACTCTGTGTTTCCTCTCAATGGCTCACAGGCAAAGCACATGGATCCATGGGCCCACACCAAGGAGAGAAACGTGACAAACACCACAGAACCAACAACCAACACCTATGACGAGTGGGACCAGCACCAGGGAGAAAGAGGGGCTTTGGCCGAACAGCCTTCAGGCCCAAACAGGCTCCACTTAGTCCCTGACTAGTGGGACCTCATCCAAGGAGGCAAGGGAGGGCCCACTAGCCATAGGGGGGTTCGGCCGAACCACCCCTAGGTTGGTTGGGTCCCCCCAACCGCCATAGCTCATTCCCACGTGTTGGATCATCACCATCCATGCCCTTGTCAGTTCTAAGGCGGTTTGATCCAACGGTGGACGATGGGAGGCCCTAGATCGCTGACGTGGCGCTGGAGTAGCCCCTACTCCACCTGCTGCTATAAATAGAGGGTCACACCCCCCTCTCTAATCATGAAGAAGAAGCCTACAAGCTCTATTCCTTAGATTGTTCTAGGAGTTAGTATAGAGTGGGAGTTAGAGTTGAGTCGAGCTGTGCTCGAGATTTCTGGAGTCGTCTTCTGGAGAGTCTGGTATAGCTCTTGTATCTTTCCTTCTTTGTAAGACTTTATCTTATTCAATATATATATTTCTCTTTACTTTACTTAGTATTTACTTTGAGCATTTCTATACTAGATATAGTCTTGCTATGTGCTTTTTCTCTTTAATAGCCTTCACATCCATAGTTTGTGATCCTTGTGACCTTTCCCGTATGCGATCATTGGTTGTCATAGGGTGCTTTGATTATTTGATCGTAGTCAAAGTAGTAAGTTTTGTGTAAGCGTGGTGCTTATACATCATCTTATCCTTGGTTATTGCTTGCTGCACGGATTCTTTGTGGTAGCTAGCAAGAGGTGTCAGCCTTGTCTAGTCGTTGTATTCCACCACGTGTTCTTAAGCAAGTTCTTAAAAGGTAAGGCCCCCGTAAGAAGAGGGTGCAGTCCGGTAGGAGTTTTGTCCTCCTACTGATCTATCCCCTCGCCTAACATACTTGTATTGAGGAGACATTCTATAGTGTCTAGACTAGTTAATTAGCTAAGTTTATTGAAGTAGAGTGAAGTACATAGGAATCCCTGTTCTCTTCTCGCTGTCCTCCACCACCTAGCTAGTCTCTGAGGTCCGTTCTAAGTATCCTTTACCGTAGATTCTTCATTCATCAACCCCTTCCTATCACATATATCGTTTACCCCTCTATACTAGTTGGTACTAAAGTTGAGGTGCTCTCTAGGATCTCTTTCCAATTATCATTTCTAGCAAAGCTTTCCTTTGGGATAATATAAATTACGATACCTCGGAATACTCCTTGGTGAAGTGCTACAACGGTATAATCTGTGCGCTTGCGGATTTATCCAATAGTCATAAGAAATACCAACAAGCATTTCTGGCGCCGTTGCCGGGGAAAGCTTAGCCAAGAAATTTTAATAAGATTGCATCTAGAGATTCTCGTTAACTTAGTGATCAATTAGTCATAGGGGCTTACCCCTGTCTGTGTCTTCCTTTCTTGTGAAGCCAGACAGTGTATGAGTGGTTTCCAACTTCCCGGAAACGCATTTCTCAAAAAGTTCTTCCCGACGGGCAAAACCAATTCTCTTCGTGGAAAGATCTCAAGCTTCCAGCAACAATCTGACGAGACGTTTCCTGAAGCATGGGAACGTCTCCAGGAGTACGTTCGTCTGTCCTCATCATGGGATAGACGACTGGCTCCAGATCCAAGGTTTCTACCACGGGCTGACCAACATGGCCCGTAGTCACCTTGACGCTGCCGCTGGAGGAGCGTTCCTCCAACACACAGTGAGGAATGCCAAGGACCTCATCGAGAAAATGGTGATACACCAAGGATGGGGTGATGAACGTCTTTAGCCAAAGAGGCGAGGTATGCACACCGTAAGTGATGTGGACATACTCTCCGCCGCACAAGCTATTGAAGCCGATCCATGGTGCGAGGTGTGCGGAGGATATGATCACTCAGGCAACAATTGCCCCGAGACTTCAAAAGAGGATGTGAACTTCATCAGCAACAATAGCAACAATAACAACAACGGGTTCCGACCCCAACAACAAGGAAGCTGGAATTCACGCCCTTTGTACCAAGGTAATGGAGGTAATGGTAATTACAATAATTACAATTCTTACAATAACCAGTCTTCGTTAAAAGATCTTGTTCTTGGGCAATCTAAGATTAATGATGGTTTAAATAGAAAAATTATTGCCACTAATAAAGTTCTTGAAAACTTTGGTGAGAAAATGGATAGCTTTACAATTGCTATGAAAAATCAATTGAGCTTTAATAAAATGCTAGAAACCCAACTAGCTCAATTAGCACCAGCTATGCCATCTATGGAACAAGGTAAATTTCCTAGGAAACCAGAAGATTCAATTGAGCATGTAAATATGATCAATACGAGGTTCGGTAAGCCTCCACTTTGCTCCTATTGGGGCTATCTACTCGAGCCTCCTTTCATCATGAGGAAGGAAGATCCAGGCCTCCCGACGATCAAGTGCTCAATTGGACAGCAGACGTTCCACACCGCCTTCTGCGATCTTGGATCGGGCATCAGCATCATGTCCAAGGTAACATATGACAATCTGTTAGGAGGACCTTTGCTCCCCACATGCGTTCGCTTGCAGATGGCAGACCAAACGATAAGGTTTCCTAAGGGATTCGCAAGGGATATCTTGGTGAACATCCAAGATGAGTACATCCCCACCGACTTCATCATCCTGGACATGGGAGCTAATATGGAAGTCCCCATCATTTTGGGAAGGCCCTTCCTCAACACCACGAACGCGGTCATCTACGTGGGATCGGGCCAAATCCACTTCCAATTCCCAAGTCATAAGGTAAAATGTGCTTTCAATGGTTATAAGCTGAACAAGCAGGTAAAAGCACAACCACCCAAAAGAAGAGTTCAAGCTCCGAGAAAGAAGAAGCAATATCCGGAGGCCAAGATCAAGGAACTCAAGAAGGACGAACCCGCCAATCCAAGGCAGGTTTGGAAAACAAAAGAGGTGCACACATCACAGTCTCCGCCTCTAGAGTCATCTAGTGCACCCGAGGAATGAACAAGAAGGAGAGTCCCACTCCGAGGACTTAAAATCAAGAAGCCTGCGTCGAAAGGTAAATCAGTAGTTATCTTTTATTTTTTTACATTTAGTTCAAGCCTTTAATTTCTTTCATACTTAAAATTCAGAAAACTAAAGTTAGATTAAATAAAACATGAGAATCAATTTAGCACTAAAACTTAACAAAAAGTAGGGTCATAGGGGTGGTCGGCCGACCACCCATATGCATCCCACTTTGGCTTATTTAATTAAGGAACATTTAGGACCTTTATAAAATAAAAAAATGGAGCACTAGGGGATTCGGCCGACCACCCTAGATGCCTCTTGTTAATCCATCTTTCCCTATCCACCATCCTTCATCCAAACATATCATGATTGGAGTAGTGGACTCCCAAAAATTCAGATTCTTGCTTTGGGAGACATCTCTTTTGTCTTGTCATGCTTTAAAGTACATCAATCACTTTGAGCATGGCACATCCTTGTCTCCCACTACTCCTTGTCCAAAGTGGGGAATCATGACACCCATCACTTTCGCTTTGTCATGTTTTGAAAAAGAAAACACATCAATCACTTTCAACCAAAGCATGACACACCTTTTTCCCCCACTATCCTTTGTTTAAAGAAGAGAATCTTGACCACTTTAGCTCAGCTTTTGATCACATCTTTCACCTTTCACCAAGCACTAGAAAAAACATGAGTGGAATCTCTGCCTTTAAGGGATGTCTAACCACTTTGTGTCACCTCCTTCTCTCTCTTTTGCTTTGTGTAAGGCATCCACTAGACATGTGATCATGGCACCCAAGGGCATGCCCAAGGGGTGGTCGGCTGACCACTCCATGGGACCCCCTTGGTGCCACTTCCTTCCCCTATAAAACCCCAAGCAAGGAGAGCTTCATCCCTCACACCTCGACAAGAATTCAGTTCTAGTTCAAGCCTCTCCTTGCCTTGCTCTCTCCTCTCTACATTCAAGAGAAGTTTTTAGCATTCAAGAGAAGTAGTGTTGCTCTCACTAGTCCACAAGAAGATCTCTTTTCTTCATCAAGCTTCTCTTAGCTCAAACTTCTTCCCACAAGGCAAACTAGAAATCCACTCCACATACACATACCCCTTTCTAGTCTTGCTCTTGTGTCCCTCTTCCTCTCTAGAAGATGAAGAACCCATTGACATCCGCATTCAAGAAGATGAAGCAAGCTATGAGTGGGAGCTCATCCCGACGCTCCCAACAATCCGAGGATACTTCCCAATGAAGAGCAAAGGGAGGTTCGGCCCCGATACACATGGGAGAACATCCAAACCGAAGAACACCCTCAGGAGGAGGAAGTACCAACAGAGGTACCACATGTCGAGGAATTATTGGTACCCCCGATGACAACCTATGATCAGTAAAGCGGAGTCTGGTTCAACCAACTAGAGTATCAGAGGTACCTTTCTCTTCGGGATCGATCTTTTGAGCACACATGGATTTTGGATCCAAGTCTTCTCTCCAACGCAGGTATGACCACCGAATTCGAAACTATCTTTACCTCTATTGGTTGGTCTAGCTTTTGGCAAATAGAAGAGTTTGGAATTGAGTTGCTCACCGCAGAATTTCTAAGCTCTCTCCAAATCTCTAATGTTGGAATATCTTTTCACATGTTTAATCAAAGTCATATTTTAACTTGGAGTCATCTTAGTGCTGCTCTTGGTTTTGACAACTCATGCTTGATTGACTTAGACCTTGCCATGCGTAGTTTTAACAAAAGGAAATTTTGGTTCTCTATTTCTGCTCTAAAAGATTGTTCAAGTCCTAAACCTGAGGAAATTCACAACCCAACTCTTCGTTTCATGCTTCTTTGGATGAAAATGACTTTGTTTCCTAGAAGTAATGCTAACTTGATAAGTGACATGGAACTAAAACTACTTTATGTCATGGTCAATAAAATGCGAATCTCTCCTGTGAAGTATTTAGTGGAATTTTGGCAAAGTTCAATTGAGAGTAATGTGTCTATTCAATTGAGTTCTTTAATTACTCGTCTTGCCAAATCCATGAACCTGTTAGATGACACAAACCCCTTTGTTGACATCTCTGCTCCTTTAGCAATGATCTCAGAACAATATCTTGCTCATGTTCAAATGCTAAAAAGAGATGCCAACGGTAATCTTAAAATGGTTTACACTGGCCATACAATTGAGGTGCCTCTTCCAAATAGGCAACTTCAATTGTATAGGACCCGCAAGCTAACCCTTTGATTTAAATCAAGGAATTGGGCAAAGAGATTTTGCAGGCTCAAACAGGAGAGCTCAGGAGGGGCTCCACTTTGTTCATCTTGAGCAAGGTGGTCCTTCCCGAGGAACTATTGGTGAGGAGGAAGACGATGCATCTTCCGATCCCATGCACACTTCAAGTGGCATGCCTCCTCGACCACCACGCCCGCAACGAGCACGAGCATCCTTCTCGTCCACACGAGACAGGGAGCATCGTGGGCTGCGGCAAGAATTCGATCACCTCACCAACACCCTTGGTGAATTGCGTGTCGAGCACGATGAAATAGCACGCATAGTCCAGCAAACCGCCGATAACATCCAAGCAATGCATGAAGAACAACAGCGGTATTGGGACTTCTGGCGGCAACAACATTCACATCCGCCGAATTATTGAGCAAAAGACAAGCTTAGGGGAGGTTCCCTCCCCCATTAAGGTAAGTTTTTAATTTCAGCATTTGTATTTATGCATTTCCTTGCTTATCTTTGGCTTTGCATTTAAATTCTGCATATGATAAAATAAAATAAAAATACTTTCTCTACTCTCTCATATTCCATGAAAATTTATTATCTCCTATAGAAATGATGAATAGTTGCTTTGCTAAATGTTTCTCTAGAACTAAGTTTACAACTTGGTACTTCTTTAAGTATGGATTACTTGGCTTGAAAAGAAACCACCATGAACCTCAACACTTTAGTGAGTTGCAAATGCCTTAACTAAGTCTAAGTAGTTGTGAGACATGATATGACAAGATAAGGCTGCTATAATATTGTTCTAAGCAAGAATGACTATCGGAGCTTTTATTTATTAAAATGATAAAACACTTTGTTGTCCCTCAATGGTAACAATCCCTACCAAAGCCATACATGCTCTTTCATGATATAAGCTTTCTACATAAGCTGCTTGCTTTGTGTTGAGTTTGGTCAAGTTTTGTGACCCTTGTTGAGAGATTTATCATGCTCCCAAGATCAAGATCACGTACACGCCACATATACATGCTGCTTCTACACTGGAAGTACGCAGAAACATGCCTTACATTTCCACATAGTTCAAACTCCATGCTCTAAGTAGAAAAAATTCTCTTTAGTTTGTTGCTAGTAAATGAGATATAGACTATGCAAAATTATGAAAAATCCAAGGGCATTCTAAAGTCCTAATCTTTATGAGCATTTCAAAAGCTCTCTTGAAAAAAAATGAAAAATGAAATGAATGGGCATCTTCAAAGCTCATAGAAAAAAAATGAAATAGATAGCTATGTCTCCAAATAATTTTAGGAAAGAGATATCATCCACATATAGGAGTATTGATCATTTGCCATGTTTCCAGACACTTTCACATCTTGATCTAAGAGTCTGACACTTCTCTCCTCGGATCCGGAATTTGACTTTACAATATATGCAAGGTAAGTTTGCTACATCTTTGATCTCTACCTATAGCTCCACATAAGCTTTAGAGATAGGATGAAAGAAGGCAAACTTTGATATATGCCTTGGTGATGAATCATACACCTTATGAGCGACTCGAGAGTACCATTTGAGGAACACTAAGTTTTCTTTTACAAAATCTTGCAAAACCTCCGATATGAAACTTGTGAAAGAATGAGAAAATTAGTGCTCAAGTCAAGTTGTTCTATCTCTCAACCTCTCAAGACAAAGGATAAAGCTATAAGCCCCATGAAGGACTAAGGTAATATGGGTGAGCCTTTATTGCTAACTTTTCTATTCAAAAGAGAAGTATGATTGTTGTAAACCGAGTACTCTTGAAATATGAAGCATAGTAAGCAACTCCTGATCCATCAAGCTAAGTTTGATAGTTTGCTCGGGACGAGCAAAGGTTAAGCTTGGGGGATCTTGTTGGCACAAATTATGACCATCTTTTACATAGCTAAAATGTTTCCACCAATCCAAGGATCAAGGATAAACAAACACATCATGAGCATACTTTATCAAATAACTAGTTCCACATGTCCATGAGTGTTTCAGTGTAGGAATGAACAAATGGAGCAAAGAAGAGCCAGTTGGGCCCACATAGGGGGTCGACCGACCACCCTATGGGACCACCATGCTCTCCCCTCTCGTCCATGATCCAAGAGAGGCACTGTAGAGTGGAATCCGTCCATTGGATCACTCTGTGTTTCCTCTCAATGGCTCACAGGCAAAGCACATGGATCCATGGGCCCACACCAAGGAGATAAACATGACAAACACCACAGAACCAACAACCAACACCTATGACGAGTGGGACCAGCACCAGGGAGCAAGAGGTGGGCCAGGCACCCCCTAGGGGGTTCGGTCGAACCACCTTCAGGCCCAAATAGACCCCACTCAATCCCTGAATAGTGGGACCTCATGCAAGGAGGCAAGGGAGGGCCCATTGGCCATAGGGGGGGGGTCGGCCGAACCACCCCTAGGTCGGTTGGCCCCCCCAACCGCCATAGCTCATTCCCATGTGTTGGATCATCACCATCCATGCCTTGGTCGGTTCTAAGGCGGTTTGATCCAACGGTGGAGGATGGGAGGCCCTGGATCGCTGATGTGGCGCCGGAGTAGCCCCTACTCCACCTGCTGCTATAAATAGAGGGTCACACCCCCTCTCTAATCATGAAGAAGAAGCCTACAAGCTCTATTCCTTAGATTGTTCTAGGAGTTAGTCTAGAGTGGGAGTTAGAGTTGAGTCGAGCTATGCTCGAGATTTCCGGAGTCATCTTCTGGAGAGTCTGGTATAGCTCTTGTATCTTTCCTTCTTTGTAAGACTTTATCTTGTTCAATATATATCTTTCACTTTACTTTACTTAGTATTTACTTTGAGTATTTCTATACTAGATATAGTCTTGCTATATGCTTTTGCTCTTTAATAGCCTTCACATCCATAGTCTGTGATCCTTGTGACCTTTCCTGTATGCGATCATTGCCTGTCATAGGGTGCTTTGATTATTTGATTGTAGTTAAAGTAGTAAGTTGTGTGTAAGCATGGTGCTTATACATCATCTTATCCTTGGTTATCGCTTGCTGCACGGATTCTTTGTGGTAGCTAGCAAGAGGTGACAACCTTGTCTAGTCGTTGTATTCCACCACATGTTCTTAGGAAAGTTCTTAAAAGGTAAGGCCCTGGTAAGAAGAGGGCGCGGTCCGGTAGGAGTTTTGTCCTCCTACTGATCTATCCCATCGCCTAACATACTTGTATTGAGGAGACATTCTATAGTGTCTAGACTAGTTAATTAGCTAAGTTTATTGAAGTAGAGTGAAGTACATAGGAATCCCTGTTCTCTTTTCATTGTCCTCCCACCTAGCTAGTCTCTGAGGTCCGTTCTAAGTATCCTTTACCATAGATTCTTCATTCATCAACCCCTTCCTATCACATATATCGTTTACCCCTCTATACTAGTTGGTACTAAAGTTGAGGTGCTCTCTAGGATCTCTTTCCAATTATCATTTATAGCAAGGCTTTCCTTTGGGATAATATAAATTACGATACCTCGGAATACTCCCTAGTGAAGTGCTAGAGCGGTATAATCTGTGCGCTTGCAGATTTATCCAATAGTCATAAGAAATACCAACAATCCTCAACCCTAACATTTGGGGACGGCGATGCAGAAGCCCCCTAGCTGCCGACGACGACCTCATGCCTCCTGTTGCGGTTAGCTTCACAACATTTCCCTTCTTCGGCGCCATCACTAGAGAACAGAGCAACCAGGTACCGCGATAGAGGGCGCATCTAAGAAATGACGGGGGAAATGTTGGGAATGTTATGGCGAAAGCTGAAGAGTTTTTTGCTACAATAGCGGAGCAGAAACCACCACTGCCGCTAAGTCTGCCCTTTATACCAAGTGGCACAATGCTTCCCCTTCCAGGGTTTTTGGGAAACCACAACAATAAAATTAGGAACCGCCACACCCACCTTCCGCACCACGACTTGGGCCGCTAACTGCGTGGCCAATTCAGCCCATTTACTTCCTTTTCGTTCTCCTTACATATTTACTTCCAATTAATCTGCACAATTTATGGCATATTGTCTACTGAAATACCACTAACGCTATAGTCCCAGGGACTGGATGAGAAACACTGTTATAATCTCTTTTGTCTAGCTACGGTAACATGGATACAGTAGTCTGGTCGGCAAGCAACACAAAATTGATCGTCAACAAGGATGCTCGGGGACTCCGTCGATAACAACCATGATTCGACCGCCTGGTTGCATTCCCTACCAGGCTCGGGGACTTCGTCCAACATCACACCGAGCAAGGTTGGGGGACTGCGACCACGGCACAGAAGGGCGATGCGAAACATGACAACGCCTGGGGACTGACACCCGGGTACTGTGAATCAAGCAATATGACCCCGATGCAAGCACCTCCTAGGCTCCTCACATCAGGCTCGGTGACTAGGGTATTCGCAGTCGTTTCTTACTAAACTCATATTTAAATTTTTGATCCTGATACAAGAAGCTTCTAGTTTCTTACATCAGGCTCGGGGACTGCGGGTATTCACAGTCGTTTTTAACAAAACTCATGCTTTACTCATTATTTACGCTTATTCATCCATGCTTATATTTTATAAAGCATGGCACCACGTGCATACTTCACCTGCTACCAAGCTCGGGGACTAAGTGGGTACACTTCACCTCGCAGTGAATGTACTAATTTTCTTCTCGGCAAAGCTCCGCTGTCTTGTTCTTGCATAACCTAAATGGATACACTTCACCACGAAAGGACTTTTCAAAAGTTTTTCTTCTTCAGCACGTCACATCCTCCCAACAAGCAGCCGCAGCAGCACCCGACAAGGCGAACAACTCGCGCATCAAGCCACGACGCTCTCGACCAGCCCGACCTGGTCGAGAGGCTTCTCCGAGCAGCACCTCGACCAGGCAGCCTGGTCGGGGCTTCACGACGACATTGATGCATGATGGCGACCAGCGGAACACCTTTAAGGACAACACTACGGGCCCGCCGGAAGAATATAACGTGCTCGGGGACATGTTTAGGATATTACCTCGGCATATCCCCAGGGACCTTATGGGCCTACCGACCAGAAGATGACCCAACCCACGAGGCCTTGCGGCACGCGACCAGCCTATCGTGCTCGCCAAGGACTCCGAAGAGGCCTTGCTCGCCAAGGAAGATCTAGATAGATAGACTCGGATCCCTTGCCTTAAGGGACCGATAGCAATCTGTTAGGATATGGAAACTGTAACCCTGCTCCCCGGCTATATAAAGTGAGCAGGGACCCCCTCGAAATCATCTCTCTCACAATCCCTTAGATCTCATCTACACCTCGTGTAACCCAATACTTATATCAATCCAGCCACTAGAACACATGACGTAGGGTATTACGGCGATTTGCCGGCGTGAACCTGTATAAATCACCGTGTCTACGCTCTCTGTGTTACGCTTGATCGCCGTCGCCACACCTCCGCCTACAATCTACTACCGTAGGGTACCCCCTAGGTAGACTGCGACGCATATTTCGTTGACACATCCCCATTTATTTATTCAATAAATCAATAAGCTTTGTGGGTATGTAATTGTGTATATTATTATTTGTACTAGATTGGAAGTCCAAGGGACAATGACTCAACTTAAAAGGTGGAATATAATCCATCTGAATTGAGAAATTGAGAAGGCAAGCAAGCGAGAGGGCAGGTGCCTCCGGAGCCCTTGCCGTTCGAGACCTTGCACGAGGGATCGACAATTAGGTTTTTGGGGAGCATCATCGCGACTACCCGAAGAACTGCCGCTGTCGTCGTTCATCGTCATCTTCTTCCTGGAGGAGACGTTGCTGTTGGTGTCTTCTTCATCAACGTCAGTGCCGGTAGTCGTCGTCTTCTTCCTGAGGTGACACCGCCGCCATCGTCTTCCCGATGGAGAGAACATCTTCGTCGTCTTCTTCCCGGTGGAGAGATCATCTTCTTCCTCTACGACTTGACCATGGAGGTAGGAAAAGGATCGGGATCCTCGAATGTGCAAATGGGCGGGTATGTTCATTTCATCTCGTCACTATTTTCCGTCATATAGTTCATATATGTTTTGGTAGTTCATCCTTGTTGTTTCATATGCTGTTGCGAGTCTGTTTCACATGCTCTGTTATGTTGTTTTGTAATCTGTCTATTCTATGTTCCTGCTAGTTTTATGTTCTGCATATCCGTTTCAGTGTTACTGTTATATTTTTTCATATGCTGTTGTGTATATGTTTCAGTAGTTGTGTATCGTCGTTTCATATGGAGTCCAATAGCACTTGTTGTTATGATAGATATGCTATGCTTGTATGTGATGTTACATATATCATGTTTACATGCTTTTGACATCCACATGTTTCATGTTTCTATGAATATGTTTGATGTCATGATCTCAATTATATAATCTTTTATATGTCATCATCATTATGTTAAATTAAGAAATTAAAATGACATGGAAATTGCCTAATATTCTAACAATCCAAAAACCTAATTATAGGCATTTTTCTGTCAGAGGTTTTGCTTCCGTATTAAAGTCTGATCCATTTGATGGTAAAAACTTCTTGATATGGAAAGATAAGATGGAATTGTGGCTAACTGCAATGTCATGTTTTTATGCCGCTGAGGGCAAGCCTGCTAACCTTCCTCCTGCGGATGAGGCTAGGTTTAAGGCTGATGACAACCTCTTTCGAGGTGTAGTGATTAGCGCACTTGATGTAAAATTCCAGAAAAGCTACATCATACTTCCCACAGGGAAAGAGCTGTGGGATGCACTTGTTGGAAAATTTGGAGTTACTGATGATGGTAGCGAGCTGTACCTCATGGAGCCGCTGTATGACTACACGATGGTTGAGAACCGATCGGTAGTGGAATAGGCTCATGAGTTTCCGGCACTAGATAAGGAACTCGAACTGTTTCCTTGTCCTTTGCCTCACACGTTTGTGACTGGTGGTATAATTGCCAAGTTACCACCTTCTTGGAAGGATTTTGGCACCTCCCTCAAACATAAGAGACATAAGTTCAATGTGGAAGAGCTCATTGGAACTCTTGATGTTGAGGAGAGAGCTAGAGCAAAGGACAATGGAAAAGGTGTTGAGAACTCTGCTACAAATGTGGTGCAGAAGAGAAACTCAAATTTCCGCAAGTTCAATAAAAAGAAGAAAAACCAGAACAAGCAAGAGAACACCCCAAAGCCTATGCAAACAACACAGTTTAAAAAGAAGAACAACAACACGAACAAGAGAAATGGAGGCTGCTATGTGTGTGATAGTGAACAACACTGGGCAAGTGAGTGCCCAGATCGCAAGTTCAAGCAAGAGAAGAAAATAACAAATGTTGTTACTACTGATACTGAAGGAGGAACATCTGGGTATGGTAATTCCTTACCGTTTGTTCTTTCAGTTTGTAATTCACCAGAATGGTGGATGAACAGTGGTGCAAATATATATGTGTGTGCTGATGTTTCTTTGTTCTCCACTTACCAGGTCGGGGGGTCTAGCGCCTTGTTGATGGGAAATGGGTCGAGTGCTCATGTTCTTGGTGTTGGTACAGTCATTCTGAAGTTTAGTTCGGGAAAGACGGTGTCATTGAAGAGCGTGCAACATGTGCCCTCCATCAAGAAGAATCTTGTTAGTGCTTCAATGCTATGTCGAGATGGCTATAAAGTTGTCCTTGAGTCGAATAAATTGTAACACCCAAAATTTTGCATATTTTTGAAATGCATTAAAATGATTTAATTATGCTCCTTGCTATCCATTGAATTTAATTAAACTATAAATGTTTTGGTATATTAAAATTGTCATATAGAAACATGTGGTGCATTGCATGCTGGTGCATTATACTCTTGTTTGAGTGGTTTTGAAAAGTATCCAAAATTATATTGAAAATGCTTTGGAAATTTGTTTGGAAATTCTTTTGCAAAAATCAAATTTGGAAAATTGAAAAGATATTTCTTTTCTCTCTCCCTGCTGCTGCCCATCTGGCCCGAGGCCACTTTCCCCCCCCCCCTCCTTTCATCGCAACCCAGCCCACTGTGGCCTTTTCCCCTCTCCCCCTTTTCTCTCTTGGGCCGACGGCCAAGGCCCAGTGCGGATGCCGCACTCCCCCTCCCCCCTTTGCACCGCTGACAGTAGGGCCCCTCCCGTCAGCACTCCACTCCCCTCTGTCTCTTTCTCTCTGTGCCACCGACAGCTTGGCCCCACATGTCGGTCTCCTCCCTTCCTTCCCTCCTTCCTTCTTCACCACACGTCGACGCAGGGAAACCGGCCGCGAAGCCAGCTTCTCGGAGCATGCCCCGCATCTTCCCTTCCTTATCTCCCTGCGCCGCTGATCTCTCTGGCCGCAAGTCCGCGCCCTCCCTTTCCCTTGTCTCCTCTCCCGTGCCGAACCCGAGCGGAGCACGACCGAACCCGCCTCCGATTTCCTTCCCTCCCCTCCGATTCTCCGTGATTCCTTGCCCCTTTGCTCAACCCGACACCCTATAAGTAGTCCCGCACCCCTTTTCGCCCCTGGTTCCCATCTTCTCGGTTCGTCCTAGCTCACAGCGCCACCGCCGCGACAACAGAGCCCGCCGCCGCCATTGCTTCCGGTCCGAGCTCCACAGTCCACCGCAGGGCTCCTTCTCCCGTCAGAACCCGGTATGAGACCTCGCGAGTCCTTTCCCTCGCTCAATTTGGTGTTTCGTTGCCCTCACCATCGTGTCACCATTCACAGTGAGCTCGCGTCCGCCCCGTCATGTCGTTAGCCGTCTCTGCCCCTCAATCGGCCGCGCCAAACCCACTGGTGAGCTCGCCGTCTCTCTCTCGTTGTCCCGGACCTTCTGGTTCGGAGTTTGGTGGCCCGTAGCCCCCGTTTTGATCGCGCCGATGAGCTCCACGGCGGAGCCCATGGCGGACCGCCGCACCCGCTCTGGCTCCGGCCAGCGCCGCCTCCCTCTCTCCCTTGTTCTAATCGTGTCCGTTCTCTTTAGATCCAACAGTCCAGATCACCAAATACCTCTTCGGCCTCACCCTTCTAATCTCGGCCTTCTGATCTGAGATCAACGGCCGAGGACCTCCGATACCCTTTCGCTCTGAGAATTTCCTAAAGAGCCCCTGAATTCTTTAAGTGCCAACCCGCAGTCCATGGCACAGTCAGGGAATACGCCTTTGCCTTTGGAAAGCGTAGATCCTGTCGGAACTCTTTTATTCGAAAATAAAATGGAAAATCATATTTACAAATTTGCCACTCCTATTCAAATGCTTCTATTTCACTCATTTTAAATCCAAATCGCTCCGTTCAAGTTGCGTTAGATCCGTATTTTCTTGCTCTATCCAGTAGTATAGTTTTCATCTATGTTAATTACTTTTAAAAATCAAAGAAAATTATTTCCGTAGTGCTTTAATCTTGCTCTATTCAAAATCCCGTTTAATTCCTAACTTTTCCGTTATAGCTCCGTTTTTCGTGATTCAAGCGTCTATGTGATCGTAGTGTTACGTAGATTAGTTTTGTAAACCTTTTATCTTGTTTTATTAATGTTGGTGTACTGTTCTAATCATAGTCTTGTTTGCTTCGTGTATGATTGCCGTTGATTGAATGGTGTTGATTGTCGATCGGAGTAGACGTTGAGCAATCCGTTGAAGAACCGGAATTTCTCTTTGATCAAGACCCGCAGAATCAACAAGAGTTCTTCGAAGAAAGCAAGTATAACATGGGATTATCCTTGATGTCCTATTCACACATAATATAACTCATATGCATGATATTCCTTGTTTGCCATAGTTGATCCTAGAGTTTGTTACCCTGATACCTTGTCACCTATGACTTGATCCACCACATATAATTAGTATTGCTAGCGCTCATATCAGATGTACATGATCTTAAATGTTAATGACTATATGCAATGATGGTAAAACTTGCTTTTTAGCAACATGGATTATAGGAGCTTATCTGTCGGCAAAAGCTGGGACATACAGTACAACCACGAGGGCTATTATGGCTCTGGCTTTAGCTAAGTATGGGGACCTTTTCTAGCTTGTTAGTGGTTACCTTATTGGTGCAAGTAGGAGCGTGCCAAGACGGGTATAGTGTGGTTCCTAATCTACGGGCCAGCCGCGAAGGAGTGTGACCGTAGACAGGTTGGCTCTACATCCCCCTGCCACGAGCCTTGCGGCCCTGACTTGTTAGACGAACCCTTGGAAGGCTTCGTAGTGTACCCTGCCCACTCACCTTGGGAGTGTTTTGGGAGTAATTAACCCGGGCATATGGGCAATCACGACTCGTGGGTAAAGTGTACACCTCTGATCAGAGTTAATAAACTATCATGATAGCCGTGCTCACGGACACGAGCGGCTCGGAAAACTCACAGAATTATTTGATTCTTACTTCTATGTGGCTTACGCATGTGTTATTTAATTGTTGTATATTTCTGTCATTTACTTTATGATCATGGATATTTGAGCTTATGCAATTTACCTTGGCAATTGTTGATAATAACATGAATTTGATCGACTTAAAATGCTTACCGCTATGAACCCTGCATATCCTTTTGAGCTTCATAAACCCCGTGTTATATTTGTTGAGTACGTATGTGCTCACCCTTGCATTCAAACACCACAGATGAAGATTGGGTTGATGATTACCGCAATGAGTACTAGACTTGGAGTCAACCAGTCAACCAGTCCCTCGAAGCTTCCGCAGTTATCCTCGTTATTGAAAGTTATTTGTTTCAGACTATGTAATGGATATTTATTCGCTATGTAACAAACACTGTGATGGTACTTTCTATAAATTGTCAACTCATGTGTGCGACTATTCCTGGGGTGCACATGAGCCTTTTATGCACTTGTTTTTGTTCTTGAAAACGGGTGTGACATAAATGTGTTGTATCAAAAATGGTATTTTTGTGGGTAAAGTATATGATTGTGGAGGTCTGTTCCGCTAATCTTTGCATGATGTGTGTAATAAGATGGTGAATTCTATTGATATTTCTGATGAGTCGGATTTATGGCATTCACGCTTCTGTCATGCAAGTTTTGGGTGTCTTATGCGGTTATAAAATCTAAGTGCCATGTTTGTGTGGAATCAAAACAACCCCGCAAGCCCCACAAGGCTGCTGAGGCGAGGAATTTGGCACCTCTAGAACTTGTTCATTCTGATCTATGTGAGATGAATGGAATTTTGACTAAAGGCGGTAAAAGATACTTTCTCACTTTTATAGATGACTCTTCGATGTTTTGCTATGTGTATCTATTAAACACAAAAGATGAAGCGTTTAATTATTTTAAGGCATATAAAGCTGAAGTTGAGAACCAACTTGAAAGGAAAATAAAATGGTTAAGGTCCGATCGAGGTGGAGAATATTTTTCTAATGTGTTCGATGAGTTTTGGGGGAACATGGTATTGTTCATGAGAGGAAACCGTTGTTCTCACCACAATCCAATGGGATTGCAGAACAGAAAAACCACACTCATGTCCTAAACATGGTGAGTACAGCGGGATTATCCAAGGAATGGTGGGGTGAGGCGATATTGACAGTGTGTCATGTCCTAAACATAGTTCCAACAAAGAACAAAGAGATCACACCATTCGAGGAATGGGAAAAGAGGAGATTAAATCTCTCATATTTGCGCACTTGGGGATGCTTGACAAAGGTGAATGTGCCAATCAACAAGAAGCGTAAACTCGGGCCCAAAACTATTGATTGCAATTTTCTTAGTTATTCCTTTCACAACACTGGATAGGTTATTAATTATAAAATCTGATGTGCCTGATATGTATGTTGATACTATCATGGAATCAAGAGACACTACATTTTTTGAGAATGAGTTTCCCATGAAAAATACACATTGTGAAATAAAAGTCATGAGACTATAATTCCCCATGAGCAAGAACTGTCTATTTCTATAGATCATGCTGATGATTCTCATGTGGGCATCCCAGAGGAGGATGACACTATAGTCACTCCTAAGAGCAAGAGACCGAGGGTTGCAAAATCCTTTGGTAACGACTTTATAGTGTACCTTGTGGAAGACAATCCAACCACCATTAGAGAGGCATATTCCTTTCCTGATGTTGACTTATGGAAGGAAGCAGTAAAGAGTGAGATGGATTCTATTATGTCTAATGGAACATGGGAGGTTGTTGACCGTCCATATGGTTGTCAACCCATAGGCTGCAAATGGATCTTCAAGAAAAAGCTTAGACCTTGTTAATATTTGTTAACGCAAACAGAGAAATTACTTGGAAGTAATCCGCAAGCGCACGGATACCGGTGAGCACTTCACCGGGAGGTTATCCAGAGTATCGTAATTTATATTTCCACAGGTTGAAAGGGTGCATTTGACTAACGATTCTATGCTATTAACCTTCAGGCTATGAACAAGGTGATCCTGATATGGGCGATTAGAGAAGATCGCGACTGTAGTCTTGTTCTAGTCTAGATAAGATATGTGTTATTATTCTATTGGGGAGAACCGTCGTGATAAGATACACCTCAGAGAATGCTTACCACGTGGCCTATAAAACCCTACCAGTCCTTCTAACGGGATTGTGGATTCCAAAGGTATCTACAGAATTGTCACTTTCCGAGCTACTACCACAGATCCGGCTAGACAGAAGATATCTATGAGTATCCTAGCCCAAACACCATGTTTACGCTAGAGACGATTACCCTACTCTCTACATGAAGAGAATAAAGTAAACTCATGAACCAAAGAATTAATAAACAGGGAACTTACTAGAATTAGAAGTCGAATTACCGAAGAAATCCTAGGAGCAAGCCTCGGGTTAGGAGTCTTGATCCCGTCGATACAAACTGAAGAAGAGACATCGACAGGCCAGACTTCCTCCAATCCACACCTCCACTCTAACTCTCTCAATCTAATCTCACATGTATGCTAAGCCCTAGAGAATACATCCATAAGGGATCCTCTCTGGCGAATCCTCTCTGGAAAATATGTAAATGAATAATGGATTGCTCTTTGCTAGGGGCAGGGGTCCTCCTTATATAGCTCCCTCAAATGATCATCAGCCGTCGGATCAAACCGACCTTAATGGATGGTGTAGATGTGATCTCAAAGGAGGTGGAGAGAGGGTCCACAAGGCAAACCCTCATTGGGCCTTACCCTAGGGCGGCCGCCGCAGGGGGTAGGGCGGTCGCCCTGCCCCTGGGCCCGCTTGGCCTCTTGTTCCTTCCCGAGCTTTCTTGACCCTTCTAGAGTATTCTTTTTCGTGCGGAGGTGTTATGTGTCTATGTAATCCTTACTTGTGGGCATCTTTTGCTCTTTTGCAGTTGTCTCCCTGCAGAAACAGGTAAACACCAAAACTCGTGGAATACTATCAGTTAAAACCCTATGTCTAGGTGGTGTGTTGCAAATATATCCTTTCTTTTGCTTACATGGTGGATAAGTACCCATGTAGTTCAGTTTTGTGATGAGTGATTGCCCAACACTTGAGCGTTTCAGTTTGAGTGGCTTGAACTAACCTATTGCGAAAGCAAATGTGTGCCTGTCTATCGGCTTGTGGTGTGCAGGTGCTATGCCTAGTGACAGTGGTCAATGGCGTGGAGAAGGCAGAGTAGAGGCTTGCCGTGCCGACGGACTGAGAGTGGTGAAGGGCGGAAGCAGGGCTCGGACTGAGGGACCATGGGCGCCGACGGACTAGCTATGGTGGCTAGTACTTGGCACCGGCAAGTGCGACAAGACAGGGAGGTAGACCAAGTCGACCAAGTCAAGATGGCGGACGCACGAGTCGAGCGGAGGCTCAGGGGACTCGGAGTTCGACCGGGCAAGGACAAGGTGGCTCGAGTCGAGAGGTTTGGTGGTTTGGGCCGCAAAAGCACCGATGGAAGGTTTCCGAGTTTGGGCCTCAAAACTCGGGGTTAGGTAGTTGAGCCCAAAGCTACCGGTGGCAGTTTTCCTAGGTTTGGGCCTCAAAACCTAGGCGCAGCTTCCAAGGAAGCAGGGATGTCACATGGCGGAATCCTGGAGGTTGCGTCGAGGCGACAACAACTCCTGGCAGCAAGTGGGGCCGTCCATTCAAAATGTGGGAGATATTTTCCGGAACTTGGACTGCAATGCTTAGGCTAGGTAGTTCACTCATGTATCTAGGGGGGGTTTGGGAAATAGCCAAAGCCCTGTTACTTAGGGGATGAAGGGGTATCCTCATCCCACCTCTTGAACCCTAGTCATTTTGCACCACCTCTCTCTCTCTAGTTTATCTATCTAGTTCATGAGGTCCCTAGTGTTAGGATTGTCACTTTGATTTTGTTGGGAATCGGAGGCCTTACCCTCCATAAGCCATGGCGGCTTTGATTCGGTGATTGTGTCTCTTTTGCTTGTGTTCTTTGCTAATCACGTTTTTCTCCTCTCTAATCCTCCTTGTTCATGTGATGATTTCTCTGGGGGGAGAGCGAGTTTTGCGATTCCGTTTGAACCAAGTTGTGCGGGATCACGAGTAGAAGATTTGCACCGAAGGGCTTCATCCCAAACATGTTGAGCACATAGATCGGGCAATTTCTATTTCGTGTTCTTTGTTTTGGAGTTTTTCCTGAATTTCTTTTACGCCCGTTGATTCGACCCAAATTGAGCGATGATTCTCAAGGGATAGCTCCTCCATAGCCTTGGGATTATTCCCAAAAAATCTGGTGGCTATTGGTGAAGTTTTGGGAACGATTTGTGGGAAGATTTGGGGCAGGCGATTCAAAATCGCCCCCAAATCGCCTCTGTCTGCAGACTCGTGGACAGTCCGGGCCTGGCCCTCAGACAGTCCGGCGGTCGCGCTCGGGCAGAGGCACTCGGTGCTATTTAAGTGGTTCGCGGATAGTCCGCACCAACTCGCGGACAGTCCGCCGTTGGTTTTCGCCAAACAACACTGTTTCTAGTCTGAAGTCTTGAAGCTATTTTGGGTGAACGGCGGACAGTACAGGATCCCCCTGCGGACAGTCCGAGAAGGGAACAGAAACTGTCCAGAACAGTTCGGTTTTGTCTGTTTTGCCGGCGGACGGTCCGCACCCTAGGCTCGGACATTCCGGCGTTCTAACCGCGGACAGTCCGGCTCTGAGTCGCGGACTGTCTGGGATTCCTCAGTGAACTCATTTTGGCTTTGTTCTTCCGTGGCTCTTTCATCAAGGTTTTCCGACCGCTCCGCTGCACCTTTAGGACCGCTCCTAAGGTGTCCACCTACTCATTAGGTCGTGTGAGAGTCGAAGTTTTTGAAGTTGCATTTTGGGTGTGATTTTGGGACAAGGGTCAAGCAATAGAAGTTTCCGAAAGGAATTTTTATTTGAATCCCATTCACCCCCCCTCTGGTCGCCGTTCTCGATCCTTCAATTGGTATCAAAGCCGGTTAAGGATCAATCCACCTTACATGGTTCTTGATCCACGAAGGCGACATGGAGCGAGGTGTTGGCAAAACTCCATTTTTCGATGGAATGAACATCTCCTACTTGAAGGTGCACATGTCCGCCTATATACAAGGAGTCGATTCGAACATATGGGAGATTTGTGAGAATGAGGGATATTGTGTTCTTGCGGCTCGTGTTGACCAACTCCAAACTTCTCAACACAACGCAAACAGTCGAGCACGGAGTATCCTCTTCTCGAGTTTGTCACTTCCTGAGTTTGAGCGAGTCTCGAACCTCACTACGGCACGAGAGATCTGGCAAACACATGTGCGATATCATGAGGGCAATCCTAAGATCAAGTCCAGACTCTTCGACATGTACCGTAGGGAGTATGAGAACTTTGTTCAGTTGGCCAGCGAATCTATTGATGGGATGTTCACTCGCTTCCAATCTATCGTCAACAAGATGCGTGCTAATCGAGCCAACTTGCCCTATGACGATCATGAGATGGATATCAAGCATTTTCATGCTCTTAATCGGAGGGTGTGGGAGATTAAGGTGGCTGCCATTCAAGAGTCACCGGGCTATGATGCCCTGACCGTGGACGAGCTGTTCAGTAAGCTCAAGTCCTCGGAGATTGACCACCAGACCCGGGCCAAGCTCTAAAATCCGTCGAACCCATCTATGGCGTTGGTTTCCGCCCCCGGCGGTGTGTCCTCTTCTTCCTCTAACCCTTCACACTCTTCGTTCACTTTGTCTTTGATCTTTGTGACAGAGGAACAAGTGGAGGCGCTTGGAGATGACGAGCTGGCCTTGGTCATCACTAGGTTCTCACGGTTTCACAACAACCGTTTGAACCGACGACGTGGTGGCGCGGCCAAGGGTTGCTACCATTGCGGTGATGAGGATCACTTCATCGCAAACTGCCCCAAGAAAGCTGTAGGGGACTTCACCAAGTGCAAGGACAAGCGCGAGCACCGCTTCGACGGCAAGCACAAAGCCAAGGGCGGCTTTCACCGGAGATCCGCGAAGAAGGTGCTTGATAAGGTGAAGGCCGATCATCGAGCCTTCCTCGCCTCCCTCAGCGACATCGAGTTCTCCTCTGACGGAGGCTCTTCTTCGCGCGACGACGATGAGTCGATGGGAAAGGTTGAGGACAAGCTCAATGGCCTATGCTTCTACGCTGACGCCAAGCACCTTGGCGATTCAAGAAGGCAAGGTCGGCGAGCGCAAGGACGACTTCGACTCCGACTCTAACACTCCCGAGGTATCACCCACTCTCGAATCTCTCTCTCTCGAGCTTGAGACTTTGACCGCCACCTACATGAGTCCGAATGTTGTTCTCAAGCGTGCGATTAGAGAGAGGAACGATTTTAAGGCGAAGTACCTTAGCGCGCTTCATGAGCTAGATTGTGCTAAGGCGTCTGTGGTGGTTGCCGACGAGGTAGAGTGCGATGCTTGCGCCATCCACATGTCTGATCTTGTCACTCTTAAAGACAAGTATGGCACTCTACTTGAGGAGGTCAGTGAGCTGAAGGCTAGGCCTAGCTTGGTGCGTGCAAGTCTTGCTTAGGCTTGCGTTCTGAGCTGGCACAGAGAGATGCTAGGATTGATGTGCTAGAGAAGGTCAGCTCAGATAGCACTATAGAGTCAGATTGCTTTGAGGCTTTGGAGCTTGAGATCGCGTCGTGCAGACACGACAAGATGCGTAGCGAGGAAGAAAACACATACCTTCGGTCCATCTTGAGTTGGGTGTCTTGCCGAGAGCCGCAGTTGGGGATGTTGCTTAGCCAATGCAAAAGGGCTGGCAGCACGGGAGTAGGCTTTGCTATAGGTGGGAAGGACGATAGCTTGTTTGTCAAGATCGGTGAGTGCAGTGGGTTGAGTGAAAGCGAGAAATCCACCACAATTACCAAGATCACCAAGTTCACTTCACCTAAGCCCACCAAACCCTCTGAGTTTTCTGTGAGATATGGTGTGTTTGAAGAGTCACCCAAAACCACTCCACAGAAGCAAGTGTGGATTGCCAAACCGAACCATCTTCGCAACCCACTTGACACACTGCTAGACATCTCTAGTGATCCCTTTCCTGAGAAAGCTAGAGCCACCCCACCCAACAAGAGAGTGCCTACCAAGAGTGCGGTGAGGTACCATTGTGAGTATTGTGAGCGGGATGAGCATTTGGCTGAGTTTTGCTTTAGGGGGAAGAGAGATGATCGAAGGTAGTTTGAGTTGAACAACCGGGACATGTACCACCCATCAGTTGGGGTGCGTGAACCAGAAGTTAGGAGGTGCGCTACTAGGCCTAGAGGTACAATGCCTCAAGGTGCTAGGCCTCAGGAGGCGAGACCACGCGGTGGTCGTGGCCGCGGGGGTACCGGTCATGACCCATACGACTACGGGCCTCGTGGCAGCAGCTTCACTCCACCCTTCTTTAGCGGACCACGTTTTCCCTATCGTGGTGATCGCTATCCGTCCATGGGGCAGGAGATGTTTGGTTTTTCTCCTAACCCATTCTTTGGGCAAGTGGGACAACACTGGTATCCTTCACAGTTTACTAACCCTAGTGTTGGTCCGTTTGCTCACCCTATGTCTTTTTGTTGATGTAGGAAGGAGAACTGGAGGAGACTTGGCTTGTGGATTCCGGATGCTCAAGCCATATGACCGGAAATGCCAAGTGGTTCTCCAGCCTCAACCCCGTGCGCCACACCAAGTACATCACATTCGGGGACAAGAGTAAAGGTAAGGTTGTGTCCCGAGGGTCCATCCGAGTCAATTCGTCTTTTGTTCTCAAGGATGTTGCTTTGTTTGTGAATTTGCATTTTAACCTTCTATCGGTTTCGCAACTCCTTGAAGACGGTTTTGAAGTGAGCTTTAAGCCAAACTTGTCTCGGATTTTGGACTCTCATGGTGATCTTGTTTGCCGGATTTTGCCCTTTGGGAAGGTTTTTCGTGCGGATTTTTCTATCTCTTTCGGACCTTCTCGTTGTCTTGTTGCCTGTTCTTCTTCCGATCTTTGGAAGTGGCATAGGAGATTGGGACATTTGAGTTTTGACTTGCTTAGTTGACACCACCTATGTCTAGGTGGTGTGTTGCAAATATATCATTTCTTCTGCTTAGTTGACACTTAGAATTGGTACTTAAGAGGTGTCAACAAGCTCCCCCATACTTAGGCTTTTACTCGTCCTCAAGAAAAGGATGGTGAAAACATAAGCTTAAGGTTTAGACATCAATAGTAGAAAGTTCCTTTTTATACCTGCACTGCGGGAGTTCTCAGTAGAGTCACCATAAAACTATGAGTAATTGAGGAATAAAGTAGCTAGAAGTAGAGACCCTTCATCTATCAATCTTGTCACTTGGAGTTTTTGCATGTTTAGCTTACTTCTTTCCTCTTACTGGTGCTCTCAGATCACTTATGAATCTCGAAAAAATATAAGAAATTCTGCAAATATGCACTAGCATCTTCATGTGCCTTTCCACTGAATTGTGTAGCTTGCACCATATTTATGAGGCTTGTCTTGAGCTCAAATTCAAATTCTGCTTCTCCTTCTTCTGCCTCAAATACTGGACCATTGCGAATATTCTCAATGCTTGGAGCAGAGAATTCTCGCAAGGTCTTTTGTGCCACAACTTCAGAAATTGGTGACTAGCTTCTTCTTTCTTGATTGCTTTGATTCTAATTATGAAGAGTTGAATGTATCAAAGTCAATCCTGCAATACCCTGTATAAAAATATAAACATAGAAAACAACAGGGGTTATCCTGTTGAAGCAGAGGTGCCTTGTTATGATTCCTCAGTAAGTAGTTGTTCATGCAATTTTTCTCCATAGTCTAATTCTAATATAAATCTATATTCTATGTGAACCTATGTTTTATATCCCCAGCAACGGCGCCATAAATGCTTGTTGACATTTCTTAACACCACTTTGAATACTGGGTTGTCATCCCCAGCATGGCGCTAGAAATGTGCGGTGGTATTTATGAATGTAAAAGGCTCTCTAGAAAATATGTTTATACTATCCGCAAGCGCACAAATAAAATACCAATTGTAGCACTTCACCAGGAAGTAGGTTCCAGGTATCGTTTGTTTATATTTTGCTAAAGGAAAAGCAAAGATTGGTGGCATGAACTATCAAGGGTTTGAGACTAGAGATGGACTTGCAGAGCATGATTACTTATGAGAAACTCAATCACACAGTCACTTGCTTCGGCAGGGGGTAAACCATAATAATAATAATAAAGATATCGAAGTGTAAGCTCAAAGATAAATAACACAGAGATTAGAGATAGACTACTCCATATAAATAACACAGAGATTAGAGATAGACTACTCCATATAAATGTAAGGTGACATTGGATTAGTAAGAGAATAACTTCTAAGTGTATTCTAATCTATTAAGTCATAATCTACTTTAGCACATACAATCATATATAGCATAAAGGACTCTTCATCTATGTATAAGGAACATCGCTAAATAAAGCCAGGATATAACAAGACTTACTCCTCAATACCAATTCTGCTTGTCCTACCAATGGGGGGTGGAGTATATAAGAATCAATGGAACTGTCACTTCCATGAACTACCACGTGACCCGACCAATAGGATACATTTGTAGGTAAATAGCATCTAAGAACCACGCTCACATGTGATCTACCACTTAACTCCCCTAGGGTGAAAGCTAAGTGCTTTGCAAACTCATACATAATGGTATCAAAGCCGGTTAAGGATCAATCCACCTTACACGGTTCTTGATCCGCGAAGGCGACATGGAGCGAGGTGTTGGCAAACCTCCATTTTTCGATGGAATGAACTTCTCTTACTAGAAGGTGCGCATGTCCGCCTATATACAAGGAGTTGATTCGAACATATCAGAGATTTGTGAGAATGAGGGCTATCGTGTTCTTGCGGCTTGTGTTGACCAACTCCAAACTTCTCAACACAACGCAAACAGTCGAGCACGGAGTATCCTCTTCTCGAGTTTGTGACTTCCTGAGTTTGAGCGAGTCTCGAAGCTCACTACGGCGCGAGAGATCTGGCAAACACTCTTGAGATATCATGAGGGCAACCCTCAGATCAAGTCCAGACTCTTCGACACATACCGTAGAGAGTACGAGAACTTTGTTCAGTTGGCCGGCGAATCTGTTGACGAGATGTTCACTCGCTTCCAATCTATCGTCAACAAGATGCGTGCTAATCGAGCCAACTTGCCTTATGATGATCATGAGATGGCTATCAAGCTTTTGCATGCTCTTGATTGGAAGGTGTGGGAGATGAAGGTGGCTGCCATTCAGGAGTCACCGGGCTATGATGCCCTGACTGTGGACGAGCTATTCAGCAAGCTCAAGTCCTCGGGGATTGACTACTAGACCCGGGCCAAGCTTGAAAACCCGTCGAAACCCTCTATGGCGTTGGTTTCTGGCCCCGGCGGTACGTCTTCTTCCTCCTCTGACCCTTCACACTCTTTGTTCGCTTTGTCTTTGATATTTGTGACAGAGGATCAAGTTGAGGCTCTTGGAGATGATGAGCTGGCTTTGGTCATCACCAAGTTCTCACGATTTCACAACAACCGTTTGAACCGTCGGCGTGGGGGGTCTGCCAAGGGGTGCTACCGTTGCGGTGATGAGGATCACTTCATCGCAAACTGCCCCAAGAAAGCTGCGGGTGACTTCACCAAGCGCAAGGACAAGCGCGAGCACCACTTCGAGGACAAGCACAAGCCCAAGGGTGGCTACCACCGAAGGTCCTCCAAGAAGGTGATCGACAAGGTGAAGGCCAAGCACCGAGCCTTTCTCGCCTCCCTCAGCCACATCGATGCCTCCTCCAATGGAGGTACTTCTTCAAGCGATGATGAGTCCAAGGGAAAGGTTGAGGACAAGCTCAACGGCCTATGATTCTACGCCGACGCCAAGCACGGTGGTTTTTGCACCATGGCGATTGAAGAAGGCAAGGCCGGCAAGCGCAAGGAAGGCCCCGACTATGACGATGACACCGACACACCCGAGGTATGACCCACCATCGAGTCCCTCTCTCTTGAGATTGAGTCTCTGAATGACACCTTGATGAGTCAAGATGCGTTGCTCAAGCGTGCCGCTTGTGAGAGGAACGACTTTAACGCAAAGTACCTTAGCGCGCTTCATGAGCTAGATTTTGCTAAGGCATCTATGGTGGTTACCGAAGAGGTAGAGTGTGATGCTTGCGCTATTCACATGTCTAGTCTTGTCACTCTCCAGGACAAGTATGGAACTCTACTTGAGGAGGTCAGTGAGCTGAAGGCTAGGCCTAGCTTACTTAGTGCGTGCAAGTCTTGCTTAGGCTTGCGTTCTGAGCTGGCACAGAAGGATGCTAAGATCGCTGTGTTAGAGAAGGTCAGCTCAGATAGCACTAGAGAGTTGGATCGCTTTGAGGCTTTGGAGCTTGAGATTGCATCGTGCAGGCACGACAAGATGCGTACCTAGGAGGAAAACACATACCTTCGGTCCATCTTGAGCTGGGTGTCTTGCCTAGAGCCACAGTTGGGGATGATGCTTAGCCAATGCAAAAGGGCTGGCAACACGGGAGTAGGCTTTGCTATAGGTGGGAAGGACGATAGCATGTTCGGTAAGATCGGTGAGTGCAGTGGTTTGAGCGAGAGTGAGAAACCCACCATAACTCCCAAGATTACCAAGATAACTCCACCTAAGCCTACCAACTCCTCTAAGTTTCCTGTGAGAGATGGTGTGTTTGAAGAGCCACCCAAAACCACTCCATAGAAGCAAGTGTGGATTGCCAAACCGAACCACCTCCGCAACCCACTTGACATAATGCCAGACAACTTTAATGATCCCCTTCCTAAGAGAGATGATCGGAGGTACCATTGTGAGTATTGTGAGCGGGATGGGCATCTGGCTGAGTTTTGCTATAGGAGGAAGAGAGATGATTGGAGGCAGTTTGAGTTGAACAACTGGGACATGTACCACCCACGAGTTGGGGTGCGTGAACCAGAAGTTTGGAGGCGCACTACTAGGACTAGAGGTACAATGCCTCAAGGTGGTAGGTCTGAGGAGGTGAGACCATGCAGTGATCGTGCTCGGCGGGGTACCGATCGTGACCCATACGACTACGGGCCTCGTAGCGGTGGCTTTACTCCACCCTTCTCTAGCGGACCACGTTTTCCCTATCGTGGTGATCGCTATCCCTCTGTGGGGCAGGATATTTTTGGTTTTTCTCCTAACCCATTCTTTGGGCAAGTGGGACAACACTGGTATCCTTCACAGTTTACTAACCCCAGTGTTGGTCCGTTTGCTCACCCTATGTCTTTTTATTGATGTAGGAAGGAGGACTGGAGGAGACTTGGCTTGTGGATTCCGGATGCTCACGCCATTTGACCGGAAGTGCCAAGTGGTTCTCCAGCCTCGACCCCGTACGCTACACCGAGTACATTACATTCGGGGACAAGAGCAAAGGTAAGGTTGTCTCCCGAGGGTCCATCCGAGTGAACTCTTCTTTTGTCCTCAAGGATGTTGCTTTGGTTGCGAATTTGCATTTAACCTTCTTTTGGTTTCGCAACTCCTTGATGAAGGTTTTGAAGTGAGTTTCAAGCCTAATCCCTCTCGGATTTTAGACTCTCATGGTGAACTTGTTTGCCGGATTTTACCTTTCGGGAAGGTTTTTCGTGCGGATTTTTCTATCTCTTCCGGACCTTCTCGTTGTCTTCTTGCCGGTTCTTCTTCCGAGCTTTGGAAGTGGCATAGGAGATTGGGACATTTGAGTTTTGACTTGCTTGCAAGGCTTAGCTCAATGGACCTTATCCAAGGATTGACAAAGCTAAAGTTCAAGAAAGATTTGGTTTGCCATCCTTGCAGGCATGGCAAGATGGTTGCCGCTTCCCATCCTCCTATGACTGAGGTCATGACCACTCGACCCGACGAGCTCTTACACATGGACATAGTTGGTCCATCTCGGGTCAGGTCAGAATGAGGGAAGTGGTATATTGTTGTAGTCGTTGATGACTATTCGAGATACTCTTGGGTGTTCTTTTTGGAGAGTAAGGACGAGGCTTTTCCTTTGGTTCGAGATCTGATTTTAATATTGCAAAATTAGCTACCTAAGAATGCCATGAGAGCTATCCTCACTGACAATGGCATAGAATTCAAGAACACTCACTTTGCAACTCTTTGTTCCTCTTTGGGTCTCGATCACTAGTTTTCCTCACCTCACACTCCTCAGCAGAACGATGTCGATGAGCATAAGACTCCTAGGCGGTATTGGGCCGAAGCACTTAGTTCTGCTTGCTATGTCTCCAATCGCATTTTTCTCCAAGATTTCAAGAAAAATACCTCTTATGAGTTGCAATTTGGGAGACCACCCAAGGTAAGTCACCTACGGGTGTTTGGGTGCAAGTGTTTCATCCTCAAAAAGGGCAGTAAGTTGGCTAAATTAGAATCACGGTCTTCTGACGGTATCTTTCTTGGTTATTCTACTCACTCTCGTGCTTATTGTGCACTTAACCTTGAGACTAACCGAGTGATGGAGACTTGTAAGATTACCTTCGATGAGACTATGCCCTGTGTTTCCACCACTTTTGAGCTTGTAGGTAATGATGAGGTGAACACTAGCATCTTTGTGGAGGAGGAGCAGGACGACGCCGATTGGGCTGATCCCTAGCCGACTCCACCGGCTGCCCCCGTCGACCCTGCGATGTACACTTCGGCTCATGGTCCCGATCCGACTACTTCCTCTATATGGGGGCCGTTCGAGCAGCTTCCTCAGTCGGTGCCCGTTGCACCTGAGGGAGCTCCAGCTGCTGTCGAGGGGGAGGCCACTTCATCCAGGCAGGCTCCACGCCACATCCAGCGACAGCACCTACTGGAGAACATCATCGGCAACATTGACCATCGAGTCACGCGGTCTAGGTCCCACTTTTCTCATTCGGCTTTTGTCGCGTCTTTTGAGCCCCGAGATGTTGGACACGCTTTGATGGATCCGGATTGGGTTAATGCCATGCATGAGGAGTTAGAAAACTTTGAGCAAAACCGCGTTTGGGTCTTAGTTCCTCCACCACCTAGTTGTCACCCCATAGGTACCAAATGGGTTTTCAAAATCAAACAAAGTGAGGATGGGGTGGTAGTGCGCAACAAGGCTAGGTTGGTAGCTAAGGGCTTTTGTCAAAAGGAGGGAATAGACTATGAGGAAACCTTTGCTTCCGTAGCTCGTTTAGAAGCCATTAGAATCCTTCTAGATTTTGCGGCTTCTAAGGGTTTTAAGCTTTACCAAATGGATGTTAAAAGTACATTCTTAAACGACTACATAGAGGAGGAAGTTTATGTTAAACAACCTCCTGGTTTCGAAAATCCCAAGTTTCTAAACCATGTTTTTAAACTTCACAAAGCTTTGTATGGTTTGAAACAAACACCTAGAGCATGGTATGATTGGCTAAAAACCTTTTTGCTTGCTAAGGGCTTTAAAATGGGATTGGTAGATAAAACGTTGTTTCTCCTCAAGCAAGGCAAAGACACTCTCCTTGTCCAAATTTATGTGGATGATATCATCTTTGGTGGTTCTTCCCATGCTCTTGTTGCCAAGTTTGCAGATATTTTGAGGAGGGAATTTGAGATGAGCATGATGGGAGAGTTGACTTTCTTTCTCGGGTTGCAAATCAAGCAAACCCGGGAAGGGACGTTTGTGTACCAAGGCAAGTACACAAAGGATATCTTGAAGAAGTTTGACATGGGCGAGGCAAAGCCCCTCTTGACGCCTATGTCAACCACTACTGCCTTGGATGCGGACGAGGAAGGAGAGGCGGTGGACCAGATGGAGTACCGAAGCATGATCGGGTCGCTTTCGTACCTGACGGCAACCCAACCAGACATTCAGTTTGCCGTTTGCTTGTGTGCACATTTTCAGGCGTCCCCACGGACTTCGCACAAGCAAGCGGTGAAACACATCATGAGGTACCTATGATTCACTCCCGAATTTGGTCTTTGGTTTTCCACCTCTTCCTCTCTTGTGCTTTGCGGTTACTCTAACGCCGACTTTGCCGGATGTCGTCTTGATCGGAAGTCCACTTCTGGTACTTGCTAGTTTCTCGGGTCTTCTTTGGTTTCTTGGTCTTCTCGCAAGCAATCTAGCGTGGCACAGTTGACGTGCGAAGCTAAGTACGTTTCCGCAACTAGTTGCTGCTCTCAGCTGATTTGGATGATAGCCACTTTGAGAAATTTCGGTCTTGAGCTTACTAAGGTGCCTCTGCTTTGTGATAGCACGAGTGCAATTAGTGTGGCTAAAAATCCCGTTCTTCATTCAAAGACCAAGCACATTGAGGTCCACTTTCACTTCTTGCGTGATCATTATGAGAAGGGCGACATTGACCTCCGGCATGTCGAGACCCAAAACCAGCTTGCGGATATTCTCACGAAGCCTTTGGATCAAACTGCGTTTTCTCGCCTTCGAGGCGAGTTGAGTGTTTGCTTCCCTTTTTAGTTGAGGGAAGTTCTTTGTGTATAGTTCTTTTTGGTTCTTATTTTCTTTTCTTTTCTTCTCTTTTGGTGTCTTGTTAGTGTTAGTTGGTTTCATTGCATTGTGCATCTCATTTGCATTTGTGACATAGTTCATTTTCAAGCTTCATATCTATAGCCGATATAATGAATCTATGCTCTGTTTGAGGTGCTTTATGTGTCTATGGTGTTGTCTAACTTAGACTCTTTTTGATCTATAGATATGCAATAGAGCTAAGTTAGAAAAAGCTTTAAAACTGAAATTAATTCCCCATGTCACCTCTGAAATGGCACTAGCATGTGTAGGCTTTTGAAGATCCTTCTTGGCTGCCATGTATATAGTTTGTAACTATGGATCTTCATTGTTTCATTCACTTCCATTGAGAACCATGTTTAAAATTGATCAAAAATGAAATTGCTCTCTGAAATGTGAATTTAAAAGATCGAGTTGGGTTTGCTTTGTGAGCACTTCACCGTGTGTTCGAGACTGCTTCCCATACGGGTTGATACTTGAGCGGTGTCGTGTATGACCAAAAACGGTGTGTCAAGTCCTTTGACTTCGCCCGGTTGGTAAGCAGTGGCATCACTTAGCTTACAACCACTCGCATATAACTTGTAATATGACTAAAACTGAATTTGGCTGCGAAACTCTGAAACTTGAAAATTTTATTCAGTTGGGTCATTGGCTTGTTGTATGAACTTTGCTAGGGATAGTTTTACTTGCTATACATGAGATTTCTTTGAGATAGATCCTGTCTTGTTTGCCATGTCGAGTTGTCTCTAGGAGGTGATACCCTTTCTCTGCTCACACATGTAATGCTCTCTAAAATAGCTTCTAAAGTGATCTTAAGCTCAACTTGATTCTTTGTTGGGCATGTAGAACTTTTCCTATTCTCATAGGATCACATCACTTAGAGCATCTATTCATTGTCTTAGCTCTATGTATGAAGCTTGTTGCACTAATTTTGCATTTCATGGCATTTGTGACCGAAATCTTGAGTTTTGAGCTTTGATGAGCTTCATGTGTCAACAAGGGGGAGAAATGTGCATTTCACTCATACTCAACCAAGGGGGAGAAAATGGTGCATTTTCATAGTTGCATTAGTCAAGGGGAGAAATTGGAAATTGTGGCCTTTCGAGATTTGATCCGCTTTGGTCCTTCAATTGGTGTCTCTTTTGCGTACTTGGCTCGTTTCACCCTTCTTGGTATCTTGAGTGTGCTTTCACCCAGGGGGAGCTTTTGCTAGATGTGTTGAGCCTTTGCCTCTTCTGGACGGTCTAGCTTGTCTTGTTGGCTCCGACAGGTTTCGATTAACTTCTTGAGCCGTTTTGGTTTATTTGGTATCTTTGAGCTTCTCTTGATGCTTCATTTGGTATTCTGAGCTTTGAGAGCTTTGATTGGTATCTTTGTTTAGCTAGAGGTGTTGAGCCCGTATTCTGCCTCTTCTTGAGGGCTAGCTTTGTTTTGCTTGGTTGCGTCGAGCCATTGCCAATGTCTTTGGGAACCAAGTTTTGGATGCGTTTTGCTTCTCTGAAGTGACTTGGTCATTTGGAGAGCTTTACCTTGTGCCTCAAATCTGAAATGCACGTGTGTTGACAATGCACTCATCAAGGTGGAGATTGCGAACACATGGTGGATAAGTACTCATGTATGTTCAGCTTTGATGATGAGTGATTGACCAATACTTGAGTGTTTCAATTTTAGTGGCTTATTCTAACCCTTTGCGAAAGCAAACTTGTGCTTGTCTATCGGCTTGTGGTCTGTAGGTGCTTTGCCTAGTGTCAGTGGTCAATGGCATGGAGAAGGTCGAGTAGAGGTTGTCGTGCCGATGGACTGAGAGCGGTGAAGGGCGGAAGTGGGGCTCGGACTAAGGGACCATGGGCGCCGGCTGACTAGCTGTGGTGGCTAGTACTTGGCAACGACGAGTGCGAGAAGACATGGAGGTAGACCGAGTCGACCGAGTCAAGACGGTGGACGCGCGAGTCGAGCGAAGGCTCAGGGGAGTCGGAGTCCGACCGGGAGAAGACAAGGTGGCGCGCGTCGAGTGGTTTGGTGGTTTGGGCCTCAAAACCATTCGCATTGGTTTCCGAGTTTGGGCCGCAAAACTCGGGGTTCGGTAGTTGAGCCCAAAACTACCGGTGGCGGGTTTCCTGGGTTTGGGCCTAGGTTCTTTCCACCAACCATTGTAAGAACTTGGTTTTGCTGTGAGGAATCGGAGGCCGTAACCTCCGTAAGTCATGGTGGCTTCAATTTGTTGATCGTGTCCCCGTTTTGCTTGTGTTCTTCGCGTTTTGCTTTTGCTCCCAATTTTCCCGAGATGATTACTCTTTGTAGGGAGTAGCACATGCAAATCCGTTTGAACCAAGTTGTTCATAATCGTGAGGAGCTTCTTTGCACCGAAGGAATTCTCCTCAAACCTCACGAGTGCGTAGATCGGGCGATTTCTTTTGGAGTTCTTCGTTTCTTTGTTTCCTCCCTCAAATCTTTGTTTCCTTTTAATCCAAACCAAATTGAGCGATGATTTATTCGGGATAGCTCCTCCATAGCACTAGAAACATGCCTACTAATTTGGGTTGCTAGTGGAGATCATTTGGTAAGGATTTGGGAAGATTTGGCGGAGAGAAAATCGAGTTTCGCAGTTCCTGCGCTCTGCTCGGGGGTGTCGGACTCTTCGTCGAGAGGCGCCGGACCCTAGGACGTGGTGAAGTCAGCGTCCGTTGCAATCTCTGTCTGTGCAGCTCAAGTTCGCGTCGGACGCTCGCCATCGTCCGTCGCTCATCCGCCAGACGCGTCCGTCGGTTTTGTGTTTGACAAGCTCTCTGTGTGATTTGCGTCGGACGCTCGCCAGCGTCCGTCAGGTTGCCTCCAGACGCGTCCGTCGCCTAGAGGAGCTCTCTGGTTCTTCTCTGTTAGGTTGACAGACGCTCACCCAGCGTCCGACGCCCAGCATCCGTCGCACTGCGTCGGAGCGTCCGTCGCCTTGGCTTCAGCGTCCGTCGCCTCTGCTGCTCGCTGCGAGTCTCCGTTTTCTTCGCTGTCTGTCTCATTGAGTTCGTAGCTAGCTCCGCTGTGTTTCTAGGACATCTCCTAGAACATCCACCCACTTGTGGGTCGTGAGCCTAGCTTGTGCTTTGGAAAGTGTTTGGGACAAGGGTCAAGATCTTCCAAAAGGAATTTTTATTTGGCACCCATTCACCCCCCCTCTGGTCGCCGTTTCTGGTCCTTCACATAAACTCATTATCAATCATAACTATATCAAGTATAGAACTAGAACAAACTAAGAACATAATAAATAGAAAGATAATGATATTAATAATAAAGTTGTAGAGAAGGATACAAGATAATACCGATCTTTATGACGATGATCCGAAATCCAGAGCGCGATGCTCTACTTCTCTAGATCTATCTAATCAATCCTATATGACTTGAAGGAATTGGGAGTAGCTATTCTAATTCTCCGGTGGAGAGAGGGATATGAAACCCTAGATTTGATGGCTTCCTCTAATAATGATTTCTCTTCCTTCTCAGGGGTGGCAGGGCCTTCTTTATATAGCCCCCTCGTATGAACGTGGACCGTCAGATCAACCCGACCTTAATCGAGTGGTTTAGATTCATCCTCAAAGGCGGTTAGGTCTAATCCTCGAAGTGGGCCGTGATTGGCCTCAGGGGCAGGGCGGGCGCCCTGGGCCTGGGCCCATTCGGCCTCTGGTCTGGTCCAGTCTCTTCTAGAGCCTTCCTCAGTATTCTTGATTGTTCGGAGGTCCTTTATCTCTATGTAAACATGACATGTGGACCTTCTTTTGCTCTTTTCCTGATAACTCCCTGTAAAAACATAAACTCACCAAAACTTGTGGAAATCTGTCAGTTGGATCCCCGAAGTGTATGGTGGTGATTCAATTAAGTCCTTTTTATCTCTTGTTGACATATAGAAATTGATACTTAACGACCGTCAACACCGGCCTACCTGAGCCTTGGGCCACCATCACTCGGCCCACGAAGGGAGACAGACAAGTAAGACCGAATTCTACTCGGTAAGGACGACAAGACCGAAGCGCATCTTAGGACTCTAAGTTTGTAACCGAGTAGGATTAGAACAGCCCTCGACCGGTCCCTGGACTATAAAGGACAGGTGAGGATATCACCCAAAAAATATCTGAACATACTACACAACACCCGATATGTAGAGCGACACACAACACCTTGTATTACGAGATGAGAACAATAACAAGCGACCCGACTGGACGTAGGGTTATTACTCGACTATGTCGAGGGCCTGAACCAGTATAAACCGTGTGTCCAACCACCAAGGTTTCACTATTCGCCGAGGCACGAACAACTGTCTCGAGTAACCCCATGGCAGGCTATCAATGGTAAAACATCGACATTCATCACTTTACTTTAAGTAGAGTTCTTTAGCCTTTAACGTTGGGTTAAAGTAGTAAGAATAGTGTAGACGTGGTTTCTAGACTAGATCTTGCCTTTGTAAACCTCTTATCGCACGGAATGTCAGTGGATTCTAGTAGGAAGTGATAGCCCTATCTAGTCTTTGTATTCCACCCCGTGTGTAAGATAAGTTCTTAAAAGGTAGGCCCTCAATACAACATGATGGTGCGGTCCGGTTAGAGTTTTGCCCCATTTTTGATCTATCTCATCGCCTCCTGCAAGAGAAGGGTTGATAAAGCCAGTATAACCAGCTATACCTTGTTAGATATCTTTGCTATATCGAACCTCTCAACCCAGTTATCATAGTCTCCCTTGATCCATCATAGGACATATCCATAATCCTAGTTAACTCACTTCTCGTTCCCTGTGGAAAATACGATACCCAGAATACTCCCGGTGAAAGCTACACTTGATAGCCGTACACTAGCGGTCTTTTCCCGTTTGCCACTTATAGTGTCAACAACGACCATGTTCACCGGAAAGGATAGTTCCACCATATTTGCGGGGAAAGGGTCATCATCTATACCCATACCCCCCTTTCCCTTCTCTAGGCCAATCCTCCCAGAGGTGATGGCCTTTTGGATCATGTCCCGGAATATCCTGCAGTCATTGGTTCTATGGGTGTATGTGCCATGGAATTTGCAGAACCTCCTGGACTTGATTTCATCGACCGAGGGGATTTTGTAGCCTCCGATTAGTTTGATCTGCCCCTTATCGAGCAGATGATCGAAGATCTTGTCGGCCTTCGTGATGTCAAAGCTATATTACTTCACTCCTTCGACGACCTTGGCCTTTGCCCATGGTATGTATTCTGAGTTTGTCCAGGCCCACTCTAGGGCGGCGATCTCATTGGACTCGTCATCGCTATTGGCGGCCCCGGTGACATCTTCCATTGTGACCACCTCTACGCTGCCAACCCTCTGGGTTTTGTCGTTATAACGTGGATATCTGTAGCTGGCCTCAATGTTGGTGATCTTGCTGGCCAGCTCCGACAGACTAGAGCAGTCTATCCCGATTTTCTCTCTGATGGTCGGGATTAAACCCCGAACAGCAATGCTGATGACCTCCGCATCAGATAGCGTTAGTCAGTAGCACTGATTCCTCACTTCTCTGAACCTCTAAAGGTAGTTGCTTCCCGGTTCATTGTTCCCTTGCTTGACGTAGACCAGATCCATGACCCCTTTCTCCATGTTGCCAGAATTAAAGTACTGATGGAACTTATTCTCCAGGTCCTTCCACCTAGTGATGGATTGATACGGCAAGGAAGCAAATCAGGAGAAGGCCGAGCTCGACAGGGACAGAGGGAGGAACCGAACCCTGAGCACCTGGAAATCGGCTGCTTCACCCAACTGTACCAGGTATTGACTGATGTGCTCCATGGTTGACACCTGGCCAGTCCCGGTGAACTTAGTGAATTCAGGCACCCTATACCGGTATGGCAGAGCTGTTCGGTCGTACCATTCTAGGTAAGGCTTCCGGTAAGCGATGGATTGGTTCTTGGGCTTCAAGCCAAACTGGTGTTGCACCATATCGGCTACCTGGCTCATCAGTTGATTGATCTGAGGTGGCGTCTGCTGATGCGTTGGCCCCCCGGGACCCTGTTGACCGCTCGGATACTCAGGAGGGTTCTAGTACCCCAACCCTCCTTGGGCGCCTGTCGCATAGTGATGGTGATATCCTGGAGGGATCTCGTCATACGTTGCACTTCCATGCAACGGTGGCCCACTGAAATTCGGAGCCGGTCTTGCACCATAAGGGGTGTGATGTGTAGCCGATGCGCCCCCGCCGGGGTTTGCCACCGGCTACTGCGATCCGTTTTGTGGGTTGCTGGCTCCGGGAGATCCATAGAATGGACCCTCCGGGGCTTTGCTCGTTGAAGTATGGTTCCCTACTTGCGGCACGGAGAAAGCTCGATGTCTCCCTTGTAGACCGAGAGCTCCTGCCACGGCGTTCTGCAGGCAACCAGCAAGGAGTTCGCCATGGCTGGCGAACATGGCAGACATGGCCTTCTCTGGATGGTCTCCTGCATGAGGTCGTGCTGGATGTTGACTCGTGGATCTTCGTCCCCGCACATGAGTACGTACGGGTAAGGTCCGATCTGCCTCGCGCCATCTCTGGCTTTGTTGAACGATTGGAGACACTTGTCTTTAAAGGCGTCGAGCGCCCTCTGAAGTGACAGCTTTTGCTCTTCGTTGAGCGCCTCCTCGGTCACGTTGAATACATGATCGTCGCTCATCCTTGACGATTGTGGTCCAACCAGGTGTGCCAAAATGTGTTGACACCAAAAATGGGGCTTCTGGCGTCATCACTGCGTAGGGCCTGCAGAGACCGTGCAGCAGTAAAGCTTGATCTCCTGGACCCCTTAAGCGGCTTAAACCACTTCGATGATCGATTCCAGGCGTGCCAGTCAATTTGACCTATAATTGACAAGGAGATGAAACGTCAAATTATGGAACCTGTCGGTTGTTGTCAGACAGTTACATGAGTGTGCGATTCTTATATAGCCGATGAATATAGGAGACTGACTAGAGAGTCAACTCCGAAGAGGACTAAATATAACAATGGTGCATGGACGGCTGTCACAAGATATCAAGCGCAAAGTACGTAAATAGCCGATCATGCGATGAGATTAAGGTTAAGATGCGATGCATGCAACATTATCGTCATCGAACTATCAAACTTACTAAATATACCGGATAAAGATTAACCATCAATAGAGGTGTGTTCCCATACAACCATGATGACAATTAACCCGATAACTTGACCAATCTACTAGCATTGGGGTGTTTCCATGTAGCCATAAAAGTAGACAAATCAAGCCACGTCTAGTATACTTAATAGATCTAATAGATCGGAACGACAAAGTACACACATCATATAATTGAAGCATAACTAGATCATCTATATCAACCGATATGGGATCCGTGAAGCTTGAACAAGATCTATGTATCTGATACCGGACGGATCTAAGTCTAGACAAACATGACTCAACACATATGGCATTGGGGTTCGTAAGATGCAGCTGTATCACATATGTTGAACCAGATCCAACCACACTCAAATCAATCTAATGACCAGATACATGTCTCGAACCCGCAACACGTGACAACCGCAACTAATGAATTAGCCGATATGATCTTAGATCTATTGCCTCTCTGAATGTAAAGAAAGAATGCAACGGAGGCAAATATATCTAGATAGAAATAAAGCACGGACCAATTCATTAGATGAGATTGGGCATAATATTGTAGCAATAGATTAAACAAAGCATAATAGACAATATCGATAACTTAATGAATCTATTAGATCGCCAATCTAATAGAGTCGATAACTAGCTTGAAGCCACGCTTCATATGAGATTGAAGCAATGCGGCCCCATTAACAATAGATTCAAACCGATAACTAGCTCATACCGAGCTTGTACGAGTTACACAATACAGCCGTACAAACGAGACATGAACCAAGGCTAAACTTACAAGCAAACCGGAGGTCGATCTAGTCGATGCAGCTCAATCCGTCGAAGGTTCACCGAAATCTACTGTACTCCTACTCCTAGGGTTGGTCAAAGGCCGTAAACTAAGTACTAAGTTGTATGTTTGATTGATTGGATGTCCTCCTCGTTACCTAACCTTTGCTATTTATAGACCACATAGCATAACCCTAGCGCAAAGCCGGCCACTGGCCGAAATAAGGAAACCCGGATGTCTTGGGCCTTAATCATCGGTGTAGCCCACCGAACGTACCTCAACAGCCGATACGCGTCATATCCTCCGAGTCGATTTCCTTTACCAGCCTCCTGGGTCCACCTACGTTCAACATATTTTCCGTCCTTGATCCTTACTTGTATCGCGCCAAAATATGGTGTTAACAGAATCATTTTGGAAAAAACTTTGGTCCCAACCAAAATGGACGAATTTCAATAAAATTGGATGAATTTCGGACTCAATTCAGTGATTTTTTGTTATTTGAAGCTATTTGTTTTGGACCTCAGTGAAAAGGTTGAATTTCACTGAAATTTGAATTATCTCGGTCGAATCCTAGAACCTTGCCCTTGACAAAAGCACTCCATATCACAGTTACATTCTTGGGAAAAAGAGGGGATAAATGGTTAGCCATGAATTTTGTAACCAGCTTAGCAAAGAGCTATGTATAAGTCTTATGGGTCCAAAATCTTTCACAAAGACAACATCTACCTCTTTGGGGAAGAAGAGTAATAAAATACATGTTGAGTAGGCAATCTTGAACACACGGACACGTTGTATTGCTGACAAGATTGCAAGAAATCATCTTTAATATAATAATTGTCCAATAAGTTTTGTTGTAGAATCAACTAGTAAATGCATCAGGGCATCACACTTTGTTGGTTTGCATTTCCTTGATGGTTTTCCATGTTTCTTCTTCCGAGAATGGCCTCCTGGTCCACTACTAGAAACTGGAGATTTCGTGAGGGGCATAATTTTTTCATGAGAGTGGAAACCACACGCTCATTAATATAATCGTTTTCATGGGTGATGTAAATCCCGCCATGAAAACTTAATTTCATGAGTGCCCCACACAACGTCATGAAAACCAACTATTTCCATGAGAGTAATTAAATCCCCCCATAAAAATGACTACCCCCACGAAATTGTCTGTTTTCATGAGAGTGGTCATTTTCATGAGAGTCAAATTCCACTGCCACAAAATATGGGTTCCTGGTTTTCAAAAGAAAAATAATTGCTACAATACTAGAAATTCAAGAACATGAACAAAAGTTTTCTCCTTTAAATCTACAGCAAAATTTTGTAACTAGGCTTTCTCCCTCATCCTAATTCCAAATACAATGATTCTTTTTTCTAAATATTTCTAAAACCATGCTCTATTAAATTTATGGAATTCTTAATGATTTTTCTTGTTTTTTATTGGTCATTTTATTTCTCAAGCATATGTAGAATGATCGTTGTGAATCCACCTTGGGAAAAATGTCTTTCATATACTTCAAAACTTTTTTAACAAGCAACATCCTACATATGTGTTTTTGTGGAGGAGTTTAAATGAATTTCTGTGTGATTACAAAAGTAATTCCAAATTAAACTATGTGCACTTTCAATAGTCTCCATTAAAAATTAAAAAAAAATATATTTGTGCTCATACATTTCACTCTATCTCATATCTTATAGTTGGTGAGGAAAAACATTTGTTTGCTTGGAATAATTCATCCTTATATTTCTAAATTACCATAAAATAATTGCAATAATTATAAATTTTGTCAGAAAATTCTATAATTTTGCATGTTGACATGTTTTTGTTACATAATCATTATATAAAAAACTCACATGATTTTAAAAGGTTCGTAGTATACTTTGTTCACAAATTGATAGATGTCTCGTATAGTTAAGTGATAATATGAAAGATATGTCTAATTGTGAACAATGTATGATGTCACTTTGTCGGATGGAGTAATCACCAATACCAAAGTTGTAGATACCGTTGGGTTCTACAACTTTGTTGTTTACATCATTATCATGTGAAATCATCTACCATCTCAAAGTATTGTTTGAAGTTGTGATATTTTGAAATTCAAATTTTGAATTGTCCAAACAAAGTGGTATGGAGAAACGAACAAAACAAAAGTGGTAGGTCTCGATGATTTCTAAAACTTTGTAGTTGGAAACTTTTTTATTTGAATTCATTTATAGTTTTAAAATCATGCCTTATTTAATTTAGTGTTCATAAAATTTATGGAAGAAGAAAAAGAGTGTAAGTCAGCCAATTCAATCGTTTCGGGGACGCATTATGCGGCCCGAACTATTCCAGTTGTTGGATGAACCCTTCACGAATCAGCGCCGTTGGATCGAAAGCACAGAAGTATATAAACACATCTTCATCCCTCGCAAACCCTAACTTCCTGCTCCCTCTCGGCCACCCTCGTCTGCCCTCTCGCTCGTCCACCCTTGCTGCAGCCCCAGCTGTATACATGCATTGAAATTTGTTGTATTTTGTGTGTTGGATTCACATTGGACCATATTTGTGCATTTGGAATTTGGATTGAGATGCTCCTGTTGGGTTATTTTCATGGTGGTTTACGCTCATGAAATATTATATTCCAGTGTGTTTGGGATACTCTCGCGAAATCTATTTCATGACGGTGACTCTCACAAAATAACAAACTCTCACGAAATCCATTCGTGATGGTGAACTCTCACGAAATCCATTCGTGAAGGTGAACACTCATGAAATATCATAAAAACCCATCATGAAAACACTGTTGCAAATCTGGTGTCAACAATATTTTCATGAGAGTAGCCGTCACGGACTCCCGCCACGAAAAGAATACGTGGCGGTGAACTCATGAAAATGGTATTTTTGTGTGTCTATTATCGTGAGAGCTAATGCGTGACGGTGTACCCTCACGCATTATTTTCGTGAGACCATATTTCGTGACATGTTTTGCACTCTCACAAAATCTCTGGATTCTGGTAGTGTTCCTATCGTCTCTCTTTTCCGAGGCTATCAGCCTCCACTGTCTCCCTTCTCGCTCACCGCTCTCCCCTCTCTCTTAGTTAATTAAAATGAGTATCCTATGAATTGTGCTTCACCAACTAGAAGTTTCAATATTATTTGAAAAATCCATCTATTTCTAAGATCTTTTTCCACGTAAACAATGATTTTGTCTTCTTTAAAGATGTTGAATACTGCTAGCCAACCAATTTGTCTTCTTTAAAGATGCTGAATACTGCTAGCCAACCAAACGAGTTGAAGAAGTGATTCAATTCACTAGAGAAACATATTTCAGAAGAAACTAAAATCCAAAATGTTTCTATGAGGATTTGAGTTGGTACTAATCGTGCCCTTTTTAAATGATTTGACTTAGCACATGCAAACTAAAATCTACTGTATCTCTTACAACAGAGGTAGTACTTTGGCTAATAATCTAATCATTGTGAATTCTTGTTTTACAGGAGCGAGCAATTCTTGTTCGTTTGGCTTATCAGCCGTCGAAACAGTGTTTTTCTCTCACAACAAAATAGGTTAAAACGATATCAACTGGCTTATCAGCCACGAACAGAGACGTGTGGCACTATAGACAGCATACCACCAGGCACGAGAGACTTGTCACATCCTTATTATCAAGACAGCTACTCCACGACGACCAAAACCAAGCTGCTGGCCGGTGTCCTTATCAGCAGCAAAAAATCTCTATTCTTCTCCGACGCATGGTTTTTTTTGCATGCATCCAGCAGCATGCAGGCGATCAAATGATCTCGACCGCATCCATATGATCGACGCTTGTTGTTGCTTTCAAGCTCGCATGCATGGGTCCCTGCATGCTGCGTCGACCCTGCCGCTGCGTGTGGTGAAGGAGTACTGTACGGGCGTGTTAAATTTTGCTGCGCAATTCAAAGAGCCTGCCGATGTTGTTGGAGCACCGGAGCGGCCCCATTCCGGCCGGCCGGCCGGCCGGGAGGGCAATGAATGAATGGGTGAATGGATGGATGGACGGGTGGAGAGGTGGTGATGGTACTTGCTCTTAAAGTGACGCCAGCGACCTCTCGTTGCCTAAAGCATTGACAGGACGTCCGCACGTGACTTCTCTGACGACGAAGCTTCTCTGTCTGACACGTGGATTCAGAAGTGTCCACTGCCTGCTGTTGCTGTTGTGGCGCCACGAGGAGTTCTTGTGCGGCGGAGTTCTTGTTGCTATTGCCATGCCACCACGTTTTGATCGATCGAGAGCTGCTACTGCTGTTCTTGTTTTTCTCTCCCACCACAAGTCCTTAGCCACGTAATAATGCACATTCAGACTTGTATTGTTGTGAAACGGACGAAGTAGATATATACTATGATAAGCTTTAGGCACGTAATTATGTGCATTTAGAATTGTATTATTGTAATAAAACAGATGAAGTATACACTATGACGAATTAATTGTTAACTGTTGATCCGTAGTGTCAGTATCCTGTATCCTCGATCCCTATATATGACACACTATTATTCAAAGCGGTCCGTGCAAATATTGGGGGAGGGGTACGATCGATATATTTTGTAGATCCATATACTCTTATTTCTTAACTTCAGCTCTCTTACTTTTTCATGTAGTGGATCTTAACAGGTTTCTAATCAAAATTAAATAGTAAGCGGTGAGTAACAAGTCTTTTTAGCATCTAACTACTCCCAGCTAAAAGATTAAAAATGATTTTATTTTGTCTAACCCGTACATTGAATTTGTGAGAATTTTTGCTGGAGCTACGCGGGAATAATTCTAAGAAGTTGCTCCAACTGACTCTTAATCCATCGCCTGCAATAATGGCCTCAAGCAAGCACCGTCACTGTGGACCTACAGATTAGTAAGTCCACTATTAGCGTCTCCATGTCACTATTCAGTCATAATGGATCATTTCTTAACTTGAGTTTTTAGGAACTAAAAAATACGCTTTCCAGAGAATATAATAATAATTCACTAGAGCGTGTGTTGTACTTTCTCTTGCATTGGCATGCCTAGGGCAACTCGACTTATATTTCGTTTGCTTTTGTTAATAAAATGTAAATGTTCTCTCATTGAAGTGGAGTTCTGTTAGTGAAGTGGAATTCTTCCAATATTTTAGAGTTTAAAATTTAATATAAACGACCGTCCCTACTAAATGTTTTTTAGTGAGAATTTTCATATGTTATGACTTGTGATAATGTTTTACTTCTACCCACCATTCTACCTGTAGTTCTCTGCTCACACTGGCTGTTCAAAACATCACTCGTATATGTCATATCAACGGCAACATGATAGTCTCGACATGTTGGCATTCAATGGTCGTCACACAATTATTAGCTTGTGCTGACTGGCTTAATTAATCAGGGTCTGGGTCAGTAATGTAGATCCTTTAGATTGCAATCATGCGTTAGTCAATATTCTTACTAATAATAAGGATTGCGCAGCACTTGCATAGTGAATGTAAAGAGACATGTCAGCATATTGGAATACTACCTCCGTAGATGAAAACATGCATGGTTGCATGCCAGAAAAAGTATTTCATGTTTGACCAAATTTGCAGCGAATAATATTTATATTTATTACTTCAAATTAGTTTATTATGAACATATATTTTATAATTAATCTAATGATAGTTATTGGATATCATAAATATTAATACTTTTTTTATCTATAATAGGTTAAACTTAACATAATAAAACGTGACACGACGCTAGAATTATATGTTCTCCCGGACGGAGAGAGTACTAGTTTACTCTGGTCACGTTAAAAAATGAGCATATATTTATTTGATTTCGGAGATAACTTAGAATGGCCATCCATGTTTTTTTGACAGGATGGATTCTCCCTCACTACTACAGAACAGACAATCTGTGTCGGTTCAAAATCCTCCTTTAGTGGCGGTTTTTGAACCAGCACTGTCACTTCGGCAGTGATGAGCCCATGCCATCACTGCTGGTTCGTGTTACCAACCGGCAGTGATGCTTGAGCCATCACTGTCGGTTTTAATTGAACCGGCAGTGATATTATTTTTTAAAATTATATTTTATTAATTGTTTTATTTTCATTTGGGGTTTAGGGTTTAAGGTTTAGGGTAGAGGTGGTGAGGTGGGAGATCGTGGAGGTGTTTGCTATCGAACCATTTGATATTGATGTGAATTGAAGATGGTTGTGGACTAGCGACTATACAAACCCATCAGACATTTATAATAATTATTACAAAACATCCAAACAAAACTTAAAGTATCGAATTAAATGTCGCATTACAATAGCCTTTCGAGGCGGTCTTTTCCATAGTCCTTACTATTCACAATGGATAGACATCATTTTCTATACACTATCTCGTCTAGAATAATAGCTGCTATCTCCTCTTGAAATCCTGTTATCTCAAAATCTACCAACCTCTTGTGGCCCTGATCTTTGCACTATAAATTAACACAAGATGATATTGAGATGCACATACGTAAGACAAAACAATAGAATTAAAATGAGACGCCTATGTACCATGCCATCTCCTATTCCTAGTTTTGTGCCAAAGTAGGTAAGCATTGCCCACATCACATAGAACCTGCATTCGTTGTTCCCCATTGGTTAATCTAGGGTCTTGACCTTCTTCATATACTCCACTCTGAATGGGGCTCTCCATTTCTTTTGCGTCTTAGGCTCCACATTTCTCCCATCAGGTAACGCTTTCATCCTATGTGACAATGTAAATGAAGTGTGAAGGCTTAGGACATTAATTACAATATCATATGTGATTGAAAAGTGTGGTGATATTGGGTTCACTTACATATTTAGCACTTTGACTAGGGGTTCGATATGTTTAAGTGGCTTCTTTTTTGAGTCCCACACCTCGATAGTTGAATTTTTAAGACTTATATCTACGAGGGCGTAATGGTTGCTTCAATCACAAAGTTCATGTTATTGAATGATATATCAAGAAAAAACACTTAAGTAAGGGTCGAGAATACATACTCGCAATTGTAGGTTAGCAGTGCGTTTGTTTTCTGGACTGAGAACATTCTTTCAAACTCAATCTTCAAACTTTGTGATACATATGGATCTTGGAGACCGGCAGTGCATGTTGTCTCATTTACATAGATGGGGTCCAAGAAGTCAAAAATGCTATTTCATTTTTGAAGGCAAAATTTTGCTACAGACCTACAAAATAAACATGCATGGATATATTCAAATGCAGATCACGTAGTTTATTATAACGTTGTTAGGGTATGGTACTTACAGAGTCCATAACATCATAATCTGCACATCCAGCGAGCGTCGTTGAAAGAGTTGAAAGAGGTCTTCATAATGAATAGTATGCACAACTTCTTCAGGATGATTAAAAATAAAAAAGGATGGGATGGATACTTCAAAGGTTGCTATCTTGTCTTTGCTGCTATTATTATCTATGATGTAATAATCATGCAACTCTCGCATGTTTGTTGGCAATTTTCTATACTCTTCTTCGCTGGCGACCATAGGCTTACCTAGTTCAAACTTGTATACAACTTTGGCCTTTTCAAATTCGGTTTTTCAAAATAGAGATTCTCGGCATCCTTCATGCTTATGTTCAGGTCTGCGGCCAAGGTTTGTATCTCTAGCTGCTGAAAGGTGTGTATTTCTCTAGAGCTTTCTTAATTACCCGGATTTTTGCTTTGCCTTTCAATTTGGCTCTGTTTCTCAGGTATATAAGCCAATCGGGAATACAAGGCAAGTTTGGCGGCCTTTTCTGCAATCTAAGCTCGTAGAATATCGTCCTTAGTCGGCGCTGGCCTCCACCTTTTACTTGTCATCTTGGGATCTTTACCAACCAAACCTGATGACCTCCTCTGTTGCGAAGTCGAACCTGATCTAGAGCTAGGTCATCGAGATCCCAGTCCTAAGGACTTTGAAGCTGGTGGAGGAGGAGGAGGAGGAGGAGGAGGAGGACGAGGAGTCTTCTCCTTTGACGGTGGAGGAGTCTTCTCCTTTGGAGATGGAGAAGGAGTAGGTGTCAGTGGAACTTCACGAGGAGAAAAACCTCTTCGCGGAGGCAACCAAGATGATTCACTGTCATCCTCATCATCGGAAGATGGCTGCTCGTCTACCTTGATGAAGCGTTTGTGCCAGGCGACATGAGTGCCCAGTTGTGAACTAGACACGGCCTTTCTTCCTCCACTGGGAAATCAATATGTATCTTATTGTACTTCTTGTCCAAGATCTTATCAATGTTGATCCTGGCATACCCGAGTGGCACTGGCTTGCCATGAATGACGTTCTCTCCTCTAGGAAATGCTTGCCCGACCGCCACCTTGTCTTTGGTCCACTGTTGACGGATGTACAACATGACATTCACAGGTTCTGTGATGTCGTCCACCGGATGAGGAGCATTGACCTCTTCGTCGTCAGGCATAGGGGTTGAGCCACACCTACTGCGGCCCTTGCCGAACACTGGGCTATTCAAAGCCGGGATTGCATGCGGCCCTTGACTCGAACACATGGTTTGCATAGCGCTCTCCACTCGAGCAGCTATCCGTGCTTCCATGCTCTGTTCTAGCTCCTCTCGCATCCTTTGGAACTCCTCTTCTCTTTGCGTTCTAGCCCTGACCCGGCTCCTATAAAAAGCAGATTCGCCTTCAAATGCTTTCTCCCAAGGAATTACCCCGGCTCCTCTAGTGCGACAGGGGTGCTCCTTGGTTCCAAGTGCTTGCGTGAGCACGTCATTTTCTCTATCAGACTTGCGGGCCCCTCTATGCACTTCCTCAGTGAGCGTGGAAATCTTTCGGATGAGATCGGTGACGGGTTCAGCGCTGGCGGAAAGGCTCCCGTCAGGATTGTATCGTGCCCCCTTGCGAGTAGGTAGTTCACTGATCTGGGCTGCCAATCGCTTGTCTGAGGCGTAACGCTGCTCCGCTCTAGTGCTTCGACTTGGGCATCCTAATCCAGAATCTTCCTTACGTACCCACGCGATCCTAGGCGGTGAGGATTATTTGACCTAAGCGAGTTTGCTTTGTTTCTTTCGCTTGATGCCTTGGCCTCTTCGGATAGCTTGTAAGCCTTGAACTCCTCCCAGAAGTCCCTCTTCTTGTTGAGTTCACCTCCAGCAAAATCCGGTTCTTTTTCCTCCTAGATTAGCTTGTGCAACTTTCCATTGAAATTCTTGAAGGAGTGACCCATGATTTCCTTGGCCCTCTTCTTGACTGTCGCTTCATCACAATCATTAGGGAAAGTGAAATACCCTCTGAGCTTGTTCCAAACTAGTTGCTTCTCCACTTCTAGAACCCTCCACGGGTCTTGCTCACTGCCATTCCACTTCCTGTATTTGATTGGGATGAAGTCCCTTACAAGTGCCCCGATGGTACTCTTGTATGGGCCCAATGCTTGAATAGGCTCCACCAGCTCCCCTAGTTGGTTGAACTGAGAGATGTGCCAGTGTCTAGTTGTCTGAGGGAGCTTGGTTGCACCACGCTTAGTCCTTCTGGAACTCTCACCAGTACTTGGACCTTCCGGCGGAACCTGCTTCAAAAATGATAAATAAGTTCCCATCAAACTTTTCTGGCTATATCTACCGTGTTTTTAGGTATGACCTAAGTTATTACCTCATCTCCTTGGCCTTCTTCTAGGTTTAGCATATGGCTAGGGCCCCAAGGTCTTTGATCCCCTTGCTGGTTATCATCGGCTCCTTAGTCACGTTCAGCACCGCCACCACTAGTTCCTTAGTCATCAGCTTCGGTCGCAGGGCGACGGGTGGTGAATTGGCGCTTAATCGTCATGTTTCTAGACATGAATTTCGATTATTGGTATTAACTCATAGGTAGATAAGTGAATGTCATAAGTGATGCTATACACAAATTGTGCTGTAAGTCATGCTATGTCACAATATAAAGTCAATATATGATACAACATCATAGATAAGTCATGCTATACAAATATATAGATAAGTCATGTTATACAAGTATATAGATAAGTCATAAGTCATAGCTATACAAAATGTGCCTCCATGAAATCTCCATAAGTCATGCTATACTTCTCTAATCTATCTCTATATCTATCTCTATCTCTCTATATCTACAAGCATCAATATCTCTACCTATCTATATATAATTCATGGTAGCACAACGCTCTATCTCTCTCTGTCTCTATCTATCTCTCTCTATCATGCTATGGTACAATATAGATAAGTATATCTATATATGGTACATAATAAGTGTATCTATCTATTTCTATGGGTAAGTCATGCATCTCCACAAAATATAGATATGTATATAGATAAGTCATTCATCTCCTCAAGCATAAGTGAATCATATATACAAGCATAAGTGAATCATATATACAAGCATAGGATGATGACATATATAAGCTATCTTTCTCTCTATCTCTCTATCTAAGTTATCTTTCTCTATCTTATCTATATTTATCTAAGTTATCTATCTATCCAAGCTATCTATCTAAGCTATCTAAGCTATCTATCTAAGATATCTATCTATCCACCGGCTTCGTCTCCTTCTCCTTCTCCTTCTCCCTCCTCCTTCCCGGCCTCTCCCTCCTTCCTCTCCTCTCCATGCATGCCTAGTAGCAACTAGCTAGCAGTCCTCCACTATGGCATTTTGTCGAACAGGTTGCAGGCATGGCGATTGGAGCTCACCATGGAGGGTCGGGGGCCAAATTCCGAGCTCATGTGCCGTCGCGGGGGAGGTCCTGGGTGGCGGAATGGTCGCTGGCGAGTCCTGGCGAGGTAGCTCTGGGTCCGTCGCAGGGAGGGAGGGAGGTTCCCGGCAAGGTCGCGGCGAGGTTGCTGCGGCGTGCACTGGAGCTCTGCCGGAGTCGAGCATAGCGGCTCGAGCTTCCTCGCGGCGTCGTGGAGGGAGGCACTGGCGGCGTCGAGGTCGTCGAGGTGAGGCGGCGGCGTCGTGCAATGGCGAGCTCTCGGGCAGCGTCGAGAGTGGCGGCGGCCGTGGGTGGCGTCCATGGGTGGCGGTGGTGGCGGCGTCGGGCTACACCAGCGCCGAGCTCGACCGGGGACGGGGAGGTCGTCGAGGTCGAGGGGGCGGCGGCGGCGTGCAGTGGCGAGCTCGGGCGACGTCGAAATGGCTAAGTGTGGAACTGGGCGCGTCTGAAATTTTCGGACGCGCGCCAGTTCTTTAAATAAGGTAGCTCATCACTGCCAGTTCTTATTACAAACCGGCAGTGATGTACCCTATCACTGCCGGTTTGTAATAGGAACCGACAGTGATGAGGGAGCATCAGTGTCGGTTCTATTTAACCGGCAATGATGAGGGCGCATCACTGCCGGTTAGTAATTAGAACCGCAGTGATAGAGGCACATCACTGCCGGTTCCTCTATAACCGGCAGTGATGTGTGTATTTTTTTAAATCTGTCTTTTGCTTTAGAATTTAAATTACTTCTGATTTTTTACTAGAACTTGAAAAACTACAAACATAGAAGTTGCATAATTTTTAATTCTATACAACTTTTGCTGAAGGAGCATATTCAAATTCTTTATAGTTTTTGAATTCCATTTTGAATTTGAATAAGGGTTTAAAATTCAATTACCCCCTTTGTAATTACTCCAAAAAATTGAATATAAGTTGAAAATCTTCCAATATAGCTTTTGCTAGTTTTGAGGAGCTCTACATTATTTCTTATACACTCAAGGTCTAATTCTTTATAGTTTTTGAATTCCTTTTTGAATTTGAATAAGGGTTTAAAATTCAATCAACCCTTTGTAATTACTCCAAAAATTTAAATAGAAGTTGAAAATCTTACAACATTGCTTTTGCTAGTTTTGACGAGCTCTACATTAATGCTTATACACTCAAGGTCTAATTCTTTATAGTTTTTGAATTCCTTTTGACATGGCATACATCAATCAACGTGTCAAGATGGGAATGGGTCGGGTCGACCCATTGCGTATTCGACTCAACCCACAAAAATAGGGTCCATGGGTCGTAGGGGTCGGCTCTAAATTTTAAAATGGGTCAATAGGACCGGACTTCATTGACCCAATGGGTACCATGAGTCGACCACTTGTTATATTAATAATATATTTTTAAATTTTTTTTTGTAGTCTTTAATTTTTTCATATTTTCCTGTGTCTCATGCCATGTGCATTCTCTTGATCGTATCTTCCTGTAAAGCCGCTGTGTGTGTATCTTTTCCATCAAAAGAGAGAGAGAAAGCTTAGCACAACCACTGGCCGGTTAAACAAGCATCACTGAAAGCAGACCTACACTAATAGCGAGTGCCCGTATGCCAGTATAATACCACTACAGGAAACACAAAGCGTGCGACCTCCTGCCAGGCGTAGCAAAAGATGTAGGAGAAGCTAGCTAGCGTCGGAGACTTGTATTTCCATTCGTCTACTACTTGCTAGCAATGGATTGATAGAAGCAGGACACGACCTGCGCGTCTCACCTAGGACTGTAGGAGACAGAGAAGATAAAAAAGTTCTAGATTGCATCATTGCAACTAATAATTAATTAATATTTAAAGTGCGGCTAAAGTATACAAAGTATTAATATTTTGGGTCGGCCCTAAGGTATCCATTGGATCAGTGAGGTCAAAGGCTATAGAAGATTTGGGTCGGCCCGTGGCCTTGCGAATTGGCCTCGGGGCCACAGGGCCAGGTCCAAGGCCAGGTCCGGGCCGGACCATTCCCATCTTGAACAACGTGGTAAACTCATCAATCACTACAACTCCATAGGATCTCAAATTCGATGCAAATTACTAAAATAACATTTCATTAAGGATTACATAGTTTATGATACTCTAACAATTCACGGTGCAGGCACGATGATGGCCCCATCCTGATCACTCCGGAGGTAAGCAGGTTCGTCACCCTCTTCAAGGACATGTAGGGTAACGTCCGCCTCAAAAGGAGTCATTTCTTCATAACCTTTGTACTCTTCTTCGTCTGTCACTCCGTCGACACCGACAATCTTCCTTTTGCCTTGCAATACCACATGCCGTCTTCCATTTGTATTATTATCCCTTGCATAGAAGATTTGTAAAACATCCTTTGCAAGGACGAAGGGGTCATCTCTGTATGCAGTCTTGGATAGATCAACGGTAGTGAACTCATCCTTGTCGGTGTTGATTTCATTCAGCCGGACCCACAAACAATGGAAAAGAGCAACTTTCAACTGATGACCATAGTCTAGCTCCCATATCTCATCTATGATACCATAGTATGTTGCCACCACCATGCCATACTCATCATGGGCGTCGAAACGAACACCACTATTTTGGTTGGTGCTCTTTCCGTCCTGTTTTTTTGTGTAAAATGTAAAACCATTTATTTGATATCCTTGGTACATCATTAGCGTAGTCGAAGGTCCGGGGGCTAAGAGATCTAGCTGACATCCCGTCACCATTCCTAGCCTTTGGCGTCGAAACTAGTCACTGAATTCCTCCTTATGTTTTTTCTTAAGCCAAGCCTGTGACCTATCGATGTGCTTATTTTGCAGTAACTGCTTGTGCTCATCAATGTATGGCATCACACCCGTCGGCCTGCTGGAGAACAGCGAAGTGTGCTTGTCTGAAGGAGACCACTTTGTCTATTTTGACAGCTTTCTCACCTATTGTTCCTTTGCCCCCTAGTCTTCCGTCATGATGAGATACTAGAACTCCGACCCGCTTGATGTCCAGATAATATGTGGAGAACTCAATAGCCTCCTCTATTGACCATCCTTCTACCATGCTCCCTTCTGGTCTGAATTTATTCCTAACATACCGCCTAAAAACTTTCATCAGCCTCTCGAAAGGAAACATCTGGTGTAGGTACATTGGGCCAAGGGCTTTTATTTGATCCACAAGATGAACAAGTAGATGCACTGAAATGCCGAAGTAAGTCGGTGGGAAATGCATCTCAAGCCTGCATATAATCTCGGCTATCTCCTGCTTCAGGTTGTCTAGCCTGCCCACTGCAATGACCTTTTCAGAGATCGTGTTGAAGAACAAACACAACTTTATGATTGGAGCGCGGACCTTGTCAGGGAGGATACCTCGCAGGGCAGCTGGGAGCAGCTGAGTCATTATGACATGACAGTCATGGGCCTTCATAGAACCATAGTTAAACTTAAGTTCTCTCATGTTAACTAGTCTCTTCAGGTTCCCACAGTAGCCACTCTGTACTTTGAGATCATTGAAGAAAGCAATAAGCATTTCTTTTTCCTCCTTTTTCAGTGTCCATGATGCCACCGGAAGTTTCAAGTGGCCATTCTCAAGAGTTACTAGTTGCAACTCCTTCCTGAGGCCCAGGTGTTGCATGTCCAAGTGTGTCGCGAGAGAATCCTTGCTTGTTCCCCCGGTGTTCATCAACGTGTTAAGTGTGTTACCGCACACGTTTTTAGTTGTGTGCATTGGATCAAGACAGTGACGTAGACTCAAAAGTGACCAATAGGTAGTTTCCAGAAGATTGATTTTTTCTTCCAGATACTATCGGTTGGCGCTGCTACTGCCCCTGCCCCCTTCCCAAGGACAACATTTGTGAGTTTGCTTAATTGTTGAAGCATCTATTTCCCATCTCGATACTTTGGAGGTCCACGTTTCTCAGTAGTCCCATTAAAATCTTTTGTATTCCTATGGTAAGGGTGATCACGACGTAGGAACCTACAGTGTCCCATGTAGACCATCTTCCTGTTTTCTGGTAGATGTGTAGCATCAGTCTCGTCCAAGCACTTGACACACCCAGTGTATCCTTTTGTCTTCTCTCCAGACAAGGAACCTCACCCTGATAGGTCAGTGATTGTAGTGATAAGTACAACCTTTACCGTGACATGTTCTTTTTTGTACTCATCCCAAACATCCTTTACACCCATCTCCCACATCTGTGGTAGTTCATCGATCACTAGTTCTAGAAGCACATCAATATCATTACCAGGTTGTTTTGGTCCTTGGATTAGTAATGGCATCTGGACGTATGACCGTTTCATACAAAGCCAGGGTGGAAGGTTGTATATACATAGCGTCACTGCCCAAGTGCTATGATTGGTTCTCACCTGGTCAAACGGGTTCATCCCATCCGTGCTCAAAGCTAACCACAGATGTCTTACCTCTCCACTGATGTTCTTATAGACATAGTGTTGATAGTCCTCTAGTCCAACCCATCGGCGGGTGCCTCATCATTGAATCTTTCTTTCGCTCTTCGCCGTGCCAACGCAACAGCTTGGCTGACTTTGCATTTGCAAACAACCTATGCACTCCTGGAGCTATAGGAAAATATCAAACGGACTTTACTGGCCCTCCTCTAGTCTTGCTTCCATCATTTGATGGTCCTTACTTGTATCGGGGAGTTTTACACTTGGGACATGCGTCCAAGTCTTTGTATTTCTCTCCATGGTATAATATGCAGTCGTTGAAACACACGTGGATTTTCTCAACCTCGAGGCCAATTGGGCAAATCATTTGCTTCGCAAGGTAAGTCTTTTCTGCTAACTCGGTACCCTCCGGGAACAGTTTATGTAGTATAACTAACAAGTTATCGAAGCCTTTATCACTCAACTCATTCGTTGATTTGAACTCCAATAGCATGATGTTGGCTTCTAGTTTGCTTATTGGGCAGCCCGGATATAATGGTATTTTTGTATCTTTTCTCATCATCTTCAGTTTTTTCAACTGTGAAGCACTAAGGAATCCACCATGCACATCATGTAGAAGCTGTGAAATGCCATCATCTTTCTCAGTGTCATCAACTAATGTATTCATAAACACATCATCATTGGTAGGCACATGTTCTGTATAATCATGAAAAAGCAATAATGCATTCAGGGATACACTAGGCACATCATCATTAACATTTTGACCAAGCTCCCCATGCAAAATCCAAATCGTGTAGTTTCTCATGAACCCCCCTGTGATCAAGTGCAAACGTATATGCTCCACGTCGCCCCATTTTCTCGTATTCTTGCAGTCTTTGCATGGATAGAATACAAGATGTGAGTCCCCAGCATTGGCTCTAGCTCGCTTGATGAAATCGTCGATGCCCGTCAAGTACCGTGGGTCTGTATGTGACAAATCGTACATCCACCCTCGAGTCATGTCTGCACTGATAAAATGGGCAGAGCAGAGGAAACATAGGAATATATTAATAGGAGCATTTTTGAACAAAATTATTCGATATAATTTGAATTTGGTCGCGCTATAAAAAGTGAGATAACAATGGAAGCATGGAGTATTAAATGTAAGTATTAAATTCATGCATGGAGTATTAAATTCATGCATTAAATGTAAGTAATAAATGCTGACTCTATTCCACATCACATCAAATCTTTAATGCATGCATGGAGTATTAAATGTAAGTAATAAATATAACTAATTATAATCTTTATCTATAATTTTCGAGACAAATCTTTCGAACCTAGCTACTCAATGATTATACAATAATTACCCAATAAAAACAAAGTGCTACAATGTTTCTAAATAATTTTGGATCTAAAAGCTACAAAAAATTGACACAAATTGCAACATCCCTCTTCTTGATCATGAAAACTAGCATAGCTCTAAACTATGGATTTACACACAAAAACAATGTAAACCAACAATTCTAAAGAATTATGCTTGTTACTAACCAAGAGCAAGAAAATATGAGGATCCAAGAGTGAAGAGGAACCAAAAATGGAGATCAAGAAATCCACCAGCCGCAACAATGGAGAGAGAGAGAGCTTCTCACGCACTGTTCTATACGGTTGGGCAGAGGAGAGAGAGAGGAGATCGAAGTTTTATACTGTACACAACATCACTGCCGGTTCAAGCCACCAACCGACAGTGATGTGGTGTTTCACTACCGGTTCAGTCCCTGCCCCCAATAATTGGGGGCCTGTCAGAGGATGAATCGACAGTGAAGAGGCATCACTGCCGGCCCAAACAAAACCGGCAGTGATGGACCGACGGTGATTGCCGTTTCTGTAGTAGTGCATGTTTCTTGTTTGGCTAAGGTGATTGAGTTTGTGGGATGGACAAGGAATATTAACACCATAGCATGTGCATATATAGCTGCTGAAGAGATTGTTTCTTGATCCCTGTAAAGGTAGCTACACCTGCATTTGAGTGGTTCAGAATTTGTAGGCCTCTTTTGTGGTACATGCATGTACGTTTCGGGCGTGGTGTGACTGGGATCCATCTAAGAATGTCTTCCTCTTGCGATAGAATTTTTTGGTACCTGCGAATTTAAAGTAGCTTGATGTGCTTGCTAGTTTAAAAGATTAACAATTAAAGTAGAATTCAGAGAAAACTGATTTTGGTCCAAGAGAGGGTACGTGCAGTCTAGAAGGAGTTATCGGGGGAACTATCTAGCTTTAAGGATGTCACTAAGGAATTAGTTTTTGACCGTGGCAATGTTCCAAGCAGATGTAAGAATGAACCTTTTTATTGATAGTATAAAGATCTCTTATTCCAAGACCATCATTAATTATACGTGGATTGACAGATGTCTTCCTAGGAACGATAGGCCATGGGAGTGGTTGGATCATCACCATGAACACCAGCCCACCAAAGGCTCATGATTGAGCTTGTTGGCCTTGATAGTTGTTTTGAGTTTGGCTCTGAATTTGTTGAGAATGAACTCATAGTAAGCTTTCGTCTTATCATGGTAAGAAAAGAGAAATGGATTACCAATATGTAGAGTACTCAGAGCAAGGTTTTCTACAAGAAATATGTTATTGATTGCATCCTTGGTGGACCTATCTAGATTCTTTCTAGAGAAGATAGATGATCTTGAAGTTTGGTAGTTTGACCAGATTCAACACAGAATTGGTGGATAATGTTTGTTACAGCTTTGGCTTTTTGCACAGTGGCTTGAAGAATGATATCATCAACAAACACGAGAGAGTGGAGGGTTGGGCTATCGACCCAAGAGACTCCACTAAGTCTATGTTCTTGCATCACATTTTGAAGTCTAATGGAGATCTCATTGTTGGAAATAACAAATAGGTAAGGGAGACAACATGCATCCTAGCCTGATGCCCTGCTATAGCTTGATAGGTTGAAAGGATCTAGCAAGTGGCTAACTAGAGGGAGGTGAATAGGTCGATCTGTTTTTCCTAAAACTCATAACCTTAGACCACACTGTAAGATCGTGTGGAGCCTCTGCAGTGTGGAACCTCTAGATAGATTTGCTGATCTTTGCATGTATCCACGCATGGAAGGTCCTAAATGTCTAGAAGGGTGAATAGCTTATTCAAAATTCTAAAAAGCACTAGGGGAAATTGGTTAGACAACTAAATGGCACAAATCGAATTTTGTTCTAGTTCTAAAAGGTTGCAAGCCACCTACCAATATGCTAGTGTATTATGATCTTTGTGGCAAACAATGGTTATGTCACTACTACTACTGTGAGCAAGCTAGTGAACTAATTATAAGTGGCAACAACTACTAGAACTGCTCAACTACACATGCACATGTATACTACTAGAGGACTAAATGGACCCGTCACGTCCACGATCTACCCCCACAACCTAGCATGGCTGGAGGCATCCGCAGATAAGCAATGTATCTAAGCACCACACCTACATACTGCCTACCACCTGCCATATGATCAAATAGACGAGCGCTATACGAATATGTGCATGAACTTAATAGCAAACTAACTATACTAGATATATTAACGTAGACAATGAACAAAGTAAACAAGAACATATTAATGAAGAAAAGTGTTGCCTATAAATATCATACAACGCAGATAAATACTAAAAGAGAATAAGAGAATACGAACTGTAGCAGACTCCAATCTCTTGACAACGTCGGGAGTCCAAGATCGATTGACGTATCTTGACTTCCTCTACTCTTGAATCTAACTAAGCTATGCTATGAACTAGAAAATGCTCTAGATGAACTAGGGTTTGTGGCTCTAGATGACTAGATATCCTATGACTTAAACTGAATGGATCTCCAAATGATTTGGAGATAACTCCAGGGAGGTCTGCCCTCTTTTTATAGTCTAGTGGGATGCACGACAGCCGTTGGATCAAACCGACTTAAGGTAGGGCTCAGATTAATCTTCAAAGGCGGTGGAGGAAGCTTCTAGACGACTGCGGCTTGTGGGCCCAGGGGGGTGCCACCCGGCCCCACCCCATGTCGGCTAGCCCCACCTGGCAGGCTCTGGGGCCCCGCTTTGCTCCGGTGTCTACGGGGTCCTTCTTGAGTAAATTGGCATGTGTATCTCCGCAGGATTTATTCGATATATTCTCTGATTTGATTCTCTTTATATATTTATAATCTTGTCATTCTTAAGTGCGTTTTGTGTCATGGATGCGTGCTTATCTGGTTGCAAATAGTGACTAAGTACATTCGAGTACTTAGGGTTTATCCCAGCCTATTGCAGGTGAAGGTCTCGTACTGCGAAAGGTGTGGCTCACCTCCGGTGGACACGATGACTCTATATTGCCTTTCATCTCTATGCTGTTGTTGGAGGCTGTTGTCTAAGCTAGAAATGTATTTCAACTTATATTATATATTACAATCATTCCAAGTTATGTTATTTTGCTAAATGGTTGAACTCATACTTTGTATTATTTATTTGTGAACTGTTGACGGTCGTTAACGTCAACTTTTAGGATACATTTTCGGTTTGGTGATCAAGACATCATAGAGGATGTGATCACATTTAGGATAGATAGCCGTATTATCAAGGAGGGAGCTCTTAAGTATGATTATGGTTATCATGTGTCACTAGGTTCATATGCATTGCATTAAAATCAATTGAACTAAGTGAAACACCAACTTAATCCAAGATAAATGTGAACTAAAAGCTAACACACGTGCACAAGTGTTGGGATCACTTAGTGTTGGCTCTTGGAAGCTTTGAGAAGTTGGAGAAGTGTTTGGCAGCTCAAAAGAGCCTCGGACAGAGGTCCGGACGCTAGGGTTTAGTGTTGTCTAGACGATCGGTGATGGGTCCGGAGGCACAGCCTAGGTGGCTCGGCTGGTGAGAGGCATCCGGACGTTGTTTGCCGTCCAGATGCAAGGCTCCGGACGCGCGTCCGGAGTCTGGCGCTCTCTATAACTCTATGGAAAGAGGGTCTAGACGCAAGGTGATAGTCCGGACCTAGGACCGGATTTGGGTCCGGAGGTGCAGAGGAGTTGAGGCGAGCTCTCGGGTTCTCAGAATTATATTTCCGGACCCGGGAGGCGTTGGTCCGGACCCGCACTATTGCGTGCGTCCGGATCCACGTGGCACTCTGTGGTGCGCTAAGGCGCGAGCGGGAAAGCAGCCGTTTGAATCGGCAGAGGCACCGGACGCAAGTGCATTGGTCTAGACGGCACCTAGGGTGCGTCCGGACCCTGCGACCGGAGCTTGAACAAAGTCGTTGGCTCTCGGCTGAAAGAGGGTCCGGACGCTGTTGATGGTACGGACTCCCTTTGAAAAGTGCGTCCGGAGGTGCGCAGAGAAGAGGAAAAAGGGTGGAAATGGCTAGTGTTTGAGTGTAGGCTATATAAGGGTGTATGGCCGGCCCAAGGGGGCACTTCTTGCACATTCTATTCACTCACACACTTGTGCTTGCTTGTGAGAAGCTCCACCACTCATCTCATTGACATAGTTGATCATTTCATGAGAGATTCAGTGAATCCAAGTGCATTGCTCTTTGATTGCATACTAGTGGCACTTGGTGATCATCGTCATCGCGGATCTCTTGTTATTCTTGGAGGTTGCCACCTCCTAGACGGCTTGGTGCAACGAGGATCGTTGAGCGGAGGAAGGTGATTGTCTCCGGCTCCGATCGGTGGATTGTGAGGGGTTCTTGAACCTACCCCGCAGGTGATTCGCAAAAGGTATCTCTATTGGATTGCTCGTAGCCTGGGGATCCCCATCTTGTGTTGGTTGTGCGGCACCCTGAACGGGTTTGGCTTTGATTGCCAATTAGCGCGTGAACCTCCAAGTGGGTGCATCGCTACAATAGGGACTAGCTTGTTGGCAAACAAGTGAACCTCGGAGAAAAATCTTGTGTCAACTTGTCTCTTCGAGGATTTCATTATGCTTGGCTATCTATTGGTTCATCCCTTCGAGTTGGTATAACTTTCCTATCTCTAGCTTTGTATCACATTCATTCATTCTTGCAAAGTAGAGATTATAGATTAGCTTGTGTATCTTAGCTTAGCAACTCTAGTTGATTAGCTCTTATGCGTGACATAGGATATATCTTGCTAGCAACTAGAATTGGTAGGTGGCTTGCATAACTTTAGAGCTAGAGCAAACTTGCTTATCGTCATGTTTTATTCTAACAAGTTTGCTTAAGTGTTGTTGTAGAATTTTTAATTAGGCTATTCACCCCCTCTAGCTGTTCCTAGACCTTTCAAGTGGTATCAGAGCTAGTACACCGTCTACAAAGGCTTAACATCCCACAGTGTTAAAATGACTCATATCAACAACATGAAGAGGGCACCTAAGTTTGATGGCACCAGTTATGGCTATTGTAAGGCCATGATGACCACCTATATCAAATCAATCAACCGAAAGATATGGTTGGTGGTCGACAAGAAGTTGGAGGTGGTAAATGAAGAGGCACCCACCACGACCGAAGAAGAGAAGCTCCAAAACAATGATATTGCCTTGAGTGCAATACATGAGGCAATTTCCAAGGAAGTCTTTGAGAAAATCAAAAACTTGGAGAGTGCTCATGAGGCTTGGAAGAATCTAGAAGAGTCATATGAAGGGACTACATCCATGAAAGGAGCAAAGGCCTATATCTTGAAGGAGAGGTTTGCTAGCTTCAAGATGAAGGAAGATGAGAACGTGCCCGAGATGTTCAATAGGGTTGAGGTGCTTGTCAATGACCTTAAGTCACTTGGAGAGAAGGTGGAGAACAAGGACTTCTCTTTCAAGTTCCTAAGAAGTCTTCCCTCAAGATTTGAGATGTTGGTCACTCTATTGGTGAGAAGTGGATTGGACACAACTACACCAAACCAAATTCTTGGTGAGGTGATGACCGATGACACCTTTAGAGAAGACAAGGACAAGATTAGAGAGAACAAAGAAAAGAAGGATGACAAGAAAGATGAAAAGAAGAAGAATGTGGCATTCAAAGCCACATCATCATCAAAGGGCAAAGCAAAGTGTGATGAATCAAGCAATGATGAATTCTCAAGAAATGATGATAGTGAAGATGAAAAACAAATGGCCCTCTTTGTCAAGAAATTTGGCAAGTTCATGAAGAAGAAAGGCTATAGAGATAGAAGGAAGAAGAACTCCTTCAAGAGCAAGAACAATGACAAGAGGTGTTTCAAGTGCAATAGCAAGGATCACTTCATTTCGGATTGCCCACATCATAGTGATGATGAAGATGAGAAGAAGGGCAAGAAGAAAGAAAAGAAAGAGAACAAGATGTTTCTCAAGAAGAGAAAGAAGGGAGGCTCATCTGTTGTCACTTGGGATAGTGATTCAAGTGAAGATGATGATTCAAGTGATGATGAGAAGAGATCAAGCAAGAAGAAGGCTCTTGCAAGCATTTCTATGAAGAACAAGATCTCTCTCTTTGACTCTCCATCGACATGCTTCATGGCTAGGCCAACTAAGGTACAATCCGATGATGAGAGTGACTCTAGTGATGATGATGATGATGAACCCACTAAAGATGAACTAATTGCAATATTGGAAGATGCTAAGACTCACTTTGACCTCACAAGAAAGGAGTGCAAAGCATTGCGAAAGGAGAATCATTCTCTCAAGCAATCCTTTGATGAGCTCAACCTTACTCATGAGAGGCAAACGGATGCCCATGAGAAGCTTGGCAAAGCTCACTCTAAGCTTGAAAAAGCTCACTCTAAGCTTGAAGAGGCTCATTCACTTCTTGTTGAGCAAAATGAGAAAGAGCATGTTTCAACATGTAACATGGGAACAACTTGTGATATAATTGATGAATCATTCTATCAACCCATCATCATCACCCCAGCCAACCCTTCTAGTAGCGCTTCTAAGTCTATATCTTCTACTAGTGATGTTGTCACTTGTGATGCTTCACTAACGGTTGATAATGAGAACCTTAAGAAGGAGGTTGGTAAGCTCACTCTAGCATTAGGCAATGCCTATGGTGGAGACGCCCGCTTGCTTAAGTGCTTGGGTAGTCAAAGGTTCTCTCTTTGCAAAGAGGGACTTGGCTATACCCCAAGAGAGGAAAGGCAGCCTTTGCAACTCCAAAGCCTCGCTTTGTGAAGAGAAATGGTCGGTTTTGCTCTAGTTGCAAGCAAGTAGGGCATGATGAGCAACATTGCAAACTAAACCAAAGAAAGATAAAATTTACACATGCAGCTCGGGTGCGTCCGGACCCTGCGACCGGAGCCTGAACAGAGCCGTTGGCTCTCGGCTGAAAGAGGGTCCGGACGCTATTGATGGTCTGAACTCCCTTTGAAAAGTGCGGCCGGAGGTACGCAGAGAAGAGGAAAAAGGGTGGAAACGGCTAGTGTTTGAGTGTAGGCTATATAAGGGTGTATGGCTGGCCCAAGGGGGAACTTCTTGCACATTCTATTCACTCACACACTTGTGCTTGCTTGTGAGAAGCTCCACCACTCATCTCATTGACATAGTGAGTGAATCAAAGTGCATTGCTCTTTGATTTCATACTAGTGGCACTTGGTGATCGTCGTCATCGCAGAGCTCTTGTTATTCTTGGAGGTTGCCACCTCCTAGACGGCCTGGTGCGACGAGGATCGTTGAGCGGAGGAAGGTGATTGTCTCCGGCTCCGATTGGTGGATTGTGAGGAGTTCTTGAACCTACCCCGCGGGTGATTCGCGAAAGGTATCTCTATTGGATTGCTCGTAGCTTCGGGATCCCCATCTTGTGTTGGTTGTGCGGCACCCTTGAACGGGTTTGGCTTTGATTGCCAATTAGCGCGTGAACCTCCAAGTGGGTGCATCGCTACAACACGGACTAGCTTATTGGCAAACAAGTGAACCTCGGAGAAAAATCTTGTGTCAACTTGTCTCTTCGAGGATTTCATTGTGCTTGGCTATCTATTGGTTCATCCCTTCGAGTTGGTATAACTTTCCTATCTCTAGCTTTGTATCACATTCATTCATTCTTGCAAAGTAGAGATTATAGCTTAGCTTGTGTAGCTTAGCTTAGCAACTCTAGTTGATTAGCTCTTGTGTGTGACATAGGATATATCTTGCTAGCAACTATAATTGGTAGGTGGCTTGCATAACTTTAGAGCTAGAGCAAACTTGCTTATCGCCGTGTTTTATTCTAACAAGTTTGCTCAAGTGTTGTTGTAGAATTTTTAATTAGGCTATTCACCCCCCCCCTCTAGCCATTCCTAGACCTTTCAGCGGCACCCCCCTGGGCCCACTGGCTGCCGTCTTCTGGAAGATTGCTCCACCGCCTTTGAAGATTAATCTGAGTCATACCTTAAGTCGGTTTGATCCAACGGTTTTCGCGCATCCCACCGGGCTATAAATAGAGCCCTGTACCCCCCAGAGGAGAATCAATTATTCAACTGATCCAGGTCAAGTCAGAGCTAGTTCAAGAATAGTATAAATCTTGGGTTTCCAGAGATTAGATTAGAACTCTAGTGCTTCAAGTTATTAGCTAGGTAGCTTGCAATGTTCAAGTGGAGTTGGGCGATACGCTCAAGATTCCAGATTCATTTGTTTGTAGATCGGTAATATATCTTGTATCTCATTATGACTTTATACTTCATTATTATATTGCTACTTATTGAGTGCTTAGTTTATTCTATTTGCATATTAGATACAATTATGATTGGTGATGATCATCTTTATAAGATCGTAAAGCGCCTAATTCAATTCTTGAGTGGGTTAGGTGGTATGTATTATGTAGGTGTGGTGCCTAGATATTATATGTACCTATGGATGTCTTCTGATGTGTCGTGTCGTGTGGTAGTTCGTGTAGGTGACTCTTATAGCTACGTTGATTCCTCTATAGTCCACCCTTGGCACATAGGCCTGGCAGAACGCGGTCGCGATGGAGGTGACGGTTCCATCTTAATAGCCTCCCTAGTTGATGCTCCTTATGATGTTTTTGAGTCAGTTATGCTATAGATGATAGTATGTAGGTAGGGTGTGCTTAGTTCCTTTTTATGTGGTAGTTACTTAGGATTCTTTTACTCTAGCCGAATCTCGAGTTGTCTGAGTATATTATTAGTGAGTCTCTATTTCTATCTCTGGAATACCATTTATTTTATACCTATATTATCATATTTATTTATCTTGACATGACTTACTGTTGACATCTCTTATGACACTTAAGCTAGGTTGTCATCCCCAGCATGCCAGAGAGATGTGGTAATGAAATATGCAATTGCTCTAATGAAATATAAATGTGTTTCTGCAAGCGCACATATTATACCGATGTAGCATTTTAACCAGGACTATTCCAGGTATCGTTATTTATATTTTTACCACTGGGAAGGGATACTAAGGGAATAAATGAGGAATGAATAAAGATGATTAATGAGTATCACTACATGTGTAATGGAGAGTTTTCATATATCTCACTCAGTACAAGATAAGTGTCACATAAGATATATATAGATAATGAATGAATAGTGACAAAAGATAAATACTGATCAGCATGTAGCCATATAAGATAATGATAAGCACCTCAACAAATATTCTAGCGAGTCACTAGCATGGAATTAGGACGAATTACAAAGATATTTCCTAAGTCATTCTTAACTATACAGTCTAGGATACTATGATTAGTGCAATTACACTTGGTAATTATGGAAAAATAAGAGATATTCATATGTAGTGAGTATTACTAAGGAAGATGAAGAACATCGCAATCACTTCCCCGTAATAGTACTACTCTGCCTGCCCTACAAACGGGAGGAGGACTACAAAGGAATCAAGAGGACTATCACTCCCGCGAACTACCTCACGATCCAGAATGTAGGGTACAATCGTAGATAAATACGGTCTAGGCACCACGCCTACACAATATCTATCATTTACCCATAGTACTGGTGGATAAACGCTATACGATCCTAAACATGGATATGATTCAGATCTAACTAAGCCAAGTATATAATCATAATAGACTAAGAACAATATAACTAAGAACATAAACGAATAGAGTAAAGTCATAAACAATATAATGAAGTAGAGCAAAGTCATGTTCATAATATTGAAGAACAAATGATAAACAATGAAGAACTAGAGAGAGAATTACCAATAATCCTCTTGACAGATCTAGAAACCAATCAAAGATTGACTCCTTCTAGTTCTAATCATATATAGCTATGCTAAACTAGAGATCTAGTTGATGTGGTGGCTCTAGGGCTTGATCAGGGGCTTCTCCTCTTGAGATGGATGATGAATAATGAATTAGGTCAGAGAGGTTCTCCTCCTCAGGGGCAGGGGGGGCTTCCTTATGTATGCTCCTCAAATGAACGTCGGTCGTCGGATCAAACCGACCTTAATGGAGGGCTTAGATGTGATCTCAAAGGCTGTGGAGAGATGGTCCCATGAGCAGAGGCCCACTGGGCTTAATCGTAGGGCGACCGCCCTGCCCCTAGGCCCGCTCGGCCTCTGGTTCCTTCCTGTGCCTTCTTGACCCTTCTAGACTATTCTTGATTCTGTGAATGGTGTTTATCTCTATGTAATCATGACATGTGGGCCTTTTCTCCATATTTCCTGATATCCCCCTGCAGAAATAGACATTCACCAAAACTCATGGAATTTTGTCAGTGTAAACCTTATTTCTAAGTGTTGGTTCCATAAAGATTCTTTTCCTTGTCTAGTTGACGGTTGATTTTGGTACTTAAGGACCGTCAACAAGCTCCCCCAAGCTTACCTTTTGCTCGTCCCTGAGCAAAGATAGACTTAGTGATGGATCAGGAGTTGTTGCATTGCTTTCACGCCTTAAAGGTACACATGCTTTCAAATAAGATCTCTTCTCCGGGTTAGATCAACTATTAAGATAAAAAAAACTTACTCATTTTACCTTCCACTATGGGGCTTGTAACCATCACCTGTGTCTTGGGTAGTTGAAAGACAGAACGGTCCAGCCAAGCACCATGTACCTGCTCTTTGATCAACTATAGCTCCGGAGTTTTTGTAGATTTTCAAAATAAAAATTAGAGATTCCTAGTATGACTCTCTCAGTCGCTCCTTTGTGGTATTTCTGGATCCTTACCAAGGCATTTATGTGTATGCCTTTCTCTCAAATATGTGGTATTTGTGGTATAAGTCATTGTGGTATTGCCTTCTCTCTCTCACCCTACTTCTAATAGGCTAGTATCTAGAGCTCATAGGTGGGAGATAGCATATACATACTTACAAGACATATGTTGCATAGCCAAACCGTGGATCCCAAGGAATAGGTCAATAAGTCAAATCAAGATGTGCAAGTGTGGCGAAATGAATGGTGTGTGATGATGGTGATGGTGATGATGATAATGGCAACGATGATGTTAACAGAGGTGAAAGTCTAATTCTACCTTTTGCTCCCTTTTGATGGATATACCTTTCTTGTATTTGAAACCTTTCGAAGGGGAATGAGATGCTCGATATATATATTTTTTTCTTCTTCTTCTTTTTTTCAGGTGGGTATCTTGTACCCCTAATTCTACTATCGGACACTTGCCCATTTTTACCTCTCGTCTCACTTTTTTTTATTTTTCGAGGTTGGCGGACTTTTTGCCCTTTTTATTTCCTCGTATCTCTTTTTTTAAGAGCACTCATCCTTGTAGAGCTATAAAGCGAATGCTGACTGGAGCATTTATTTCACAGGGATAAAACATGGATAGGAGAATATTTATGTGTTTCTATTCTGTTGACACCGTTTTTCGATACGTGTCAAATGGGCTGAGGCTTGACTGGTCAGCGGCCGTTCTCCATTGGTATCAAGAGTTGATAATGCCGATAGGAGGGTGCTATGAGTTTTGCCGATGGAAGTTGATGAGCCTTGCCGACCAAATCGGTGAAGTCTTGCTGGAACTGATTGCCGATGAGGAGTCTTTGCCGATTGCTGATGAAGGGGCCTTGCCGATTGCCGATAAAGGCTTGTTGCCAATTGCCGATGGAAGATGGTTGCCGATTGCCCATGAAGAAGATATTGCCGATTGCCGATCGGAAAAGTGTTGCCGATGCCGATAAGCGTAACCTAGCACTTGGTGGCAGCCGAAGGTTACCGATGGTCCAAAGAAGGAAGGTGCGGATTAAAAGGATTTGCCGATGGAAAGTTTCCATCGAGAAGAAGTATAAGGAAACTGGTGTTTTGTACCAGTATTATTATAGTAGTTTGAGTCTGACTCTTGCATGAGTCGTTTATTTTCCTTTAAAATAGGTGTGTTTGTTTAGGGAATAAATATTGTTGTCCGGCTCCTGCGCAAGTCAGTTTCCTTAAAAGTAGGAGTTTGTTTTAGGAAGGATGTGCATTGTGTCATTGTACAACTCTCCATGCGGGAGTATAAATATGAGTCCAAGGGCTATGGAATAAAAAGAATCAATCAAATCAAAAACAAACCAATTCTACTTTTTATCCTACTTTTACCGCAATTTCCCTTTTATGCATTAGTTGTAGCTTTAACGAGTTCTTCAAGCTTTCGACGGGCTGCATCACCTTGATCTCCGTCCAAATCCTTGTTAGTTCCGCTTGGGAGTACCTCTAGGCTTTGGCAATCCGGGCGCATCGCTGTTTGCCTCGTCTAGCTCTGCTCTATTTACCCGTGATCAATTTGAGCCTTGACGTCCGGGCGTATCGCTGTCGTCTCGTTCAGTTTGTCATAGTTATCATCCTTGTCGATTGATTGGTCAAATCGACTGGCACGCCCTCGACATCGAGCTTTGGGTAATAGCCCGAGGTGTTCACAGATCTGACGCTTTTTTGTGTCAACATATTCTCTCCCGGATTAGGAGTAGAATGTTTTTGGTGGGTGAATCTAGAGATGGAAATGAGTGGATATATGTGGGCTCGTACTTGTGGGATAGAAGCAGCTTATGTGGATGGAGTGTATGTGAATGCGTACTTCTGATGATAGAAGTAGCGTGTGTGGGTGTATATATGTGGATGCATACTTCTGAGGATAGAAGTAGCATATGTGGGTATATATGTGGATGCGTACTTCTGAGGATAGAAGTAGCATATGTGGGTATATATGTGGATGTGTACTTCTGAGGTAGAAGCAGCATGTATGGATGTGTGTGAATCTTGATTCAAACCACATGACTAGTTCCCGAGGGTCGCACAGCTTGACCACACTCAATGCTCATAAGCAGTATGTAAAAAATGTGTGGTTTCCTAATCTAGTAAGCATGTATATATGGCTGTGGTAGGAATTTAAACTCTCGTCATACAGTAACTCATCATGTAGCATTTTTAAAGTTTTCAAAAGATAAAATTCTCCAGAATTCTAGTATCTCTAGGAACAGATAAATAGCAACTCAAACATTTCCATATCATATCCGTCAACGACTTAGACTTTAGATCAGGTACTTCCTCCCACAAGTTTTAGGTTCAGAGCAAATTTTAAATCATAACAATTATGCCTAAACTTGAGAGAAAGATTAAATTTAAAAACTAGGTACTTGAAAGGTATTACGACAGAGCAATTATTCATCATTTCCATGTTAAGAGTTTATTACTGGGATTCATTTTAGCATAGCTACTTTTATTTTATTATTATTTAGCAAACTCTTAACTAATCAAAAACATATATATATATAAGCGGGAAAATATTTATTGGGTTTCTATGATTATGCATCTTTTTTATTTTTATCAAAGTATAGATATAAAAACTGATAGGTAGTAATACTTAGCTGAGTTTGGAGGTGCTCCCCCAAACTGGATTTTGACGTAATTTCTTCTGATGTAGTAGAACGTGGGGTTGCTCTCCCCCAAGCTAGATTTTGACGTAATTTCTTCTTTGATGTGGCTGACACGTGGGGGTGCTCTCCCCAAGCTAGATTTTGGTGTAATCTCCTTGATGTGGCTGGTGGATAGCAGAGGTGTTCTTTATCTTGTCAGAGTATTCTGACAATGGGTAAGATATCCTCTGGTTGCTACTCTTCTTTGATCCTTGAATTCTATGAAAACTCAAATAGACAACAAAGCTTGTGGAGCTGATTAAGTGTTAGTCATAAATCTCTAGCTTTGATCATGTCGAGTTTCCTCTAATGGATGTTATTATTTAGCAGGATCATAAACTCAATATTTTATATTTTTATTTTATAAGATAAAAATTTATTTATTATTTTTTTATGCCACCACAGCGAGTACACTTATGGGTTTTATGCCACGAGTCTATTCACATGGGGTTTAACAGTTTTAAACATTTTTATTTTCTTTTTAAAGATGGTGTAACCATGATTAACTAATTTGGGAAAGTAAATAATTAAGGGAAAAGATAACTACCAAGTGTTACCTCTTGACACGGCGTTTGGTGGTTTAAGTCCTCCGAACAAGACTCGTCACGTCCTTAGTTGTCCTGGGGCTCATTGGACGGCGTAGCTGGTGCCTCCGGCTGTGCTTCTTCTGGTATGATTTCTTTTTGTCTCCACACTTGTGTTGGTGTGGCAGCCTCCTAGGACAAGCTTTTGCTTTTGGATATTCATTATAATTGAAGGGACGTACCTCTCCTTCCCAAGATTCTTCGCTCTCGTGCCTGGGGTAGTCGTAGAATGATCTTTCCTTTCCAAACCATGGAGTTGGTGGTGTGTTCGGCCTCAAGAGTGGAGTTGCGTATATTGACCCTTCTTCTTCTTCTGGGTATCTTTCTTCATATCTGGATACTTCTCCTTTATAGTCTGCCCATCCATCCTTGGTGTTCTGCTTCTTCTCGTTGCGGTAGAGACGTCTTCTTCTCGTTCTATTCTGCTTAGCTTCATCAATAATGTAGTTAGCATTAAAGTAACATCGTACCTTCTCAGAGGGGAAGTGTAGGTGCACTTCTCCTGTCTCGATATAGATGATAGCTTTGGTGGTGCTTAGGAATGGCCTTCCAAGGATGATAGGTGGATCATAATCATCTTCTCTCATGTCAACTACTAGGAAGTCTGTAGGGATGAAGTGATCATACCTCTAGATGGGGACATCTTTTTCTATGCCTTCAACGACGCGGCATGTTTGATCTGCCATCTGGAGTTAGGTGTATGTTGGATGTAGATGCATTGTGCCGTACAGAAACTCATAGGTCAACCTGGCCATAATGTTGACGCTCGATCCGGTGTCACAGATTGCTTTCAGGAATGAGCATCTGTTGATTGTGCATTCTATGGTTGGGACACCTGGGTCGTCCTTCTTGATCAAATGAGGGCATCTGATTTGGTGATCTTGATTATTGTGAAGTGTCGTGACCATCTTCGCTGACTCTGTCCATACTTGCTTCTTGTTCTTCTTCTCCTTGTTCTGCTTGTTCCTCCCATTGGTCTTCTTCTTTGGCTCATCTTGAGGTTGTTTAGGAGCTTGTATGGTTTTGTTCTTGAAAGTAAATGTCTCCTTCTTCCCTTTGATGATGAAACTGATCTTGGCGGTGCTAGCATAGATGACAGCTCCGGCGGTGTTCAAGATTGACCTCCCAAGGATGATGGGTGACTTCTCATCAACACCGGGTTCTATCACCATGAAGTCTGCTGGGACATATGAGGTACCAATTCGGACACGGATATCTTTTAATATTCCTCTTGGATAGCATAGTGTCCGATCTGCAAGCTGCAAACACAGGGTTGTCTCTGATAAAGGATAATTATAGTATTTCTCATAGATTACCCTGGGCATGACATTGACGCTTGCGCCAAAGTCGCAAAGTGCTTCAGGAAATTCTGTGACGCCAATGGAGATTGGGATGGCTGGTTGTCCTAGATCTCATTTCTTGGTTGGCATAGAGTCGCCACAACCACTCTTCTGTGGGGTTGTTCCAATAAGCACCTGCACCGAATATGTCTACAATATTTGCAGCTTCTAATCCTTCCGGTTGTGATGGAATACCGGGGTTTGTGATAGGAACAGCAGCAGCTATTTGGGTTAACTGAGATTCAATCATTTTATTAAAGTTAATTTGATTCTTGATGGCAACAGAAAAATTATCCATCCTATTATTTATAGTTTCTAGTATTTTATCATTGGATGTTAAATTCTTAGACATGTTATCCATTAACTTTCCTTGATTAGACACTAACTCTCTCAAAGGTGGAAAACTAGGATTATTATAGGAATTGTCACCTTGATAATTACCTGAGTAGTTAGGCCTTTGTTGTTGTTGTTGATTCCAACCTTGATTTTGCTGAGGACGATTGTAGTTGTTGTTGTTGTTGTTGATGATGATGTAGTTCACGTCCTCTTGCAATTCTAGACAATGAGTGCCTGAGTGTCTAGTGTCTCCACACTCCTCACAGGTCATATGAGAGTCGTAGATGTTCATAACTTCTTTCTTCTCTCTAGTTTTCTCATCGAGTCTCTTCATGAGCAGGTCTAGCTTTGCTGACAGCATGTCTACCTCTTTGAGTTGGTGCATACCTCCACTTTTCTTGCGAGGTTGAGTTCTTTCTTCACTCCAACCTTGGTTGGATGCCATCTTCTCCACAAGAGATGTGGCTTGCAGTATTGTAAGTGATAGGAATGCTCCTCCCGCAGCAGCATCCATGGTCTCACGAGTGCTGTTGCTGAGCCCATGATAGAAAGTCTACATAAGTAACCAATTCTCCACTCCATGATGGGGACATTCTAGGATGTAATCTTGGAAGCGCTCCCATGCTTCTGGAACGGACTCGTCATGTTGTTGCTGAAAACTTAAAATCTTCCCACGGAGAGCATTGGTCTTCCCCACGGGAAAGAACTTTGCTAGGAAATTGGTGGAACATAGTACCCACGTGGTATTCTTCTCCTTGGTTGCATAGAACCACTGCTTCGCTCTTCCCAAGAGTGAGAATGGGAAAAGGCGAAGTAGTATTGCGTCTCTGGGGATATCCTTGATAGTCAATGTGCTGCAAATTTCCAGGAAGTGTTGGAGATGAGCACTAGCATCTTCGTGTGCTTTCCCACAGAACTGGCTTGCTTGCACCATGTTGATGAGCGCAGGCTTGAGCTCAAATGACCGATCAATGTTCGCAGCGGGTCCAGTGCGGATGTTGTCCGTAGTGGGGACTGAGAACTCACGGATTGACTTGTCTGCCATGGCTTCGAACTCTGGTGTCAAGTCTCGAACAATGTTTCGATGATCTTCTTGACTAGATGAAGCTTCAAGCTGAGATGATGATGATTCTATTACTTTCTTGAGCTTGGCTTTTGTCCTTCTGAATAATGCTTCGGGATTCTCAACAAAATTGTCTGGAAGATCAAATCTATTCAGACATTACCCTGCATAAAGATGATAGGAAAAATAGGCAAAGATCAAGGGTAAGGTTGTACGAGTAGAGAATTGATGTTTCCTCAATCACATTAGTGATGCAAGTGATAACTTATTTATTCCTTTTGATAGCTAATCAACCTCCCCCGGCAACGGCGCCAAAAATGCTTGTTGACATCTCTTATGACACTTAAGCTAGGTTGTCATCCCCAGCATGCGAGAGAGATGTGGTAATGAAATATTCAATTGCTCTAATGAAATATAAATGTGTTTCTGCAAGCGCACATATTATACCGATGTAGCATTTTAACCAGGAGTATTCCAGGTATCATTATTTATATTTTTACCACTGGGAAGGGATACTAAGGGAATAAATGAGGAATGAATAAAGATGATTAATGATTATCACTTCATGTGTAATGGAGAGTTTTCATATATCTCACTCAGTACAAGATAAGTGTCACATAAGATATATATAGATAATGAATGAATAGTAACAAAAGATAAATACTCATCAGCATGTAGCCACATACGATAATGATAAGCACCTCAATAGATATTCTAGCAAGTCATTAGCATGCAATTAGGACAAACTACAAAGATATTTCCTATGTCATTCATAACTATACAGTCTAGCATACTATGATTAGTGCAATTACACTTGGCAATCATGGCAAGATAAGAGATATTCATGTGTAGTGAGTATTACTAAGGAAGATGAAGAACATAGCAATCACTTCTCCGTAATAGTACTGCTCTGGCTGCCCTACAAACGGGAGGAGGACTACAAAGGACTCAACAGGACTGTCACTCCCGCGAACTACCTCACGATCCGGAATGTAGGGTACAATCGCAGATAAATACGGTCTAGGCACCACGCCTACACAATATCTATCATTTACCCATAGTACTGGTGGATAAACGCTATACGATCCTAAACATGGATATGATTCAGATCTAACTAAGTCAAGTATATAATCATAATAGACTAAGAATAATATAATTAAGAACATAAACGAATAGAGTAAAGTCATAAACAATATAATGAAGTAGAGCAAAGTCATGTTCATAATATTGAAGAACAAATGATAAACAATGAAGAACTAGAGAGAGAATTACCAATAATCCTCTTGACAGATCTAGAAACCAATCGAAGATTGACTCCTTCTAGTTCTAATCATATATAGCTATGCTAAACTAGAGATCTAGTTGATGTGGTGGCTCTAGGGCTTGATCAGGGGCTTCTCCTCTTGAGATGGATGATGAATAATGAATTAGGTCAGAGAGGCTCTCCTCCTCATGGGTAGGGGGCCTTCCTTATATAGGCTTCTCAAATGAACGTCGGTCGTCGGATCAAACCCATCTTAATGGAGGGCTTAGATGTGATCTCAAAGGCGGTGGAGAGATGGTCCAACGAGCAGAGGCCCATTGGGCTTAACCCTAGGGAGGCCTCCCTAAGGGGTAGGGTGGGCGCCCTGCCCCTAGGCCCGCTCGGCTTCTGGTTCCTTCCCGTGCCTTCTTGACCCTTCTAGAGTATTCGTGATTCTGTGAATGGTGTTTATCTCTATGTAATCATGACATGTGGGCCTTTCCTCCATATTTCCTGATATCCCCTGCAGAAATAGACATTCACCAAAACTCGTGGAATTTTGTCAGTGTAAACCTTATTTCTAATTGTTGGTTTCATAAAGATCATTTTCCTTGTCTAGTTGACGGTTGATTTTGGTACATAAGGACCGTCCACACTTACCCCTGCTAAAGCATTGGAAAGGTTGGTCTAATCTTAGGTCTGCACATTTATATTCTAAACTATATGCATTTAGGTTTCCTCTTCTATCCCTATTTACTTCATGCAATTAATTGAAAGTTTTCCTTTTGGCATAAACAAATCAACGATACTCGGAGAATCTCACCGGGTGAAATGCTACAATAGGAGAATTATCTGTGCGCTTGCGGATATATTCTAGAGAATGATTTTATGAACTGTCAAGTGTAGATTATTTCAACATTTTTTGATATCATGCTAGGGATGACAACTTAGTTCTAAGTGATGTTAGGAGATGTCTCCTGCATTTCTGACGCCTTGCTAAGGATGGGGATTTATCTCTATTTTTAGTATGACGCTAAGAAATGTCAACATGAACTCAAAGGTAATTTTATTCCGATGTAAACTTTGAGTAAGTGATTTGTATTTACTTAATCTAGCGATCTTGGTTGTGACATTGATTTACCGAGGTCTTTCATGAGACTTGCTGGACTACTAGGTTTGTATCAGTGATTGTATGTGTGTGTCAATGCATTTAGCGGGGACAGGCGTACTTGATCTGGTATGAATTGGGCGGTTCTGTTAGGACCATCAGTCCAAGCCTCATGTCCGCCCTTCACCGCTCCCAATCCATCGGCATGGTCCGTCTCTACTTGACCTTCACCTCGCCATTGACTACCGCCTTCGAGATCAACACCTGCGCAACACAAGCCAAGATACATGCCAAACTCTGCTTTCATTGTAGATTAGTTTGAACAAGCTCAACCTGAAATGGCTTCATGTTGGCAATACACATACCCATCATAAAACTGAACATCATGGGTATTTATCAACCATGTGTTCTCACATGCACATCTTGATTGGATTGTAATACTTGTTTCTCTAGATCCATTGTTTGACTTTACAAATATGTTATGCAAGTATGTATATGTTATTTCTCCTCACCTATGAGCTCCATATAAGCCTATTAGTTATAGGGTGAGAGAGAGAAGGCATAGTGTTACTTTTCCTGTTCCAAAAAAAATATATACTTTGAGAGAGAAAAGACAAAACACCATTATTTCCTTGGTAAGGGTCTAGAAAAACCACATATTGAGAGACTTGAGAAGGTTATACAAAAGAAACTCTGAGTTTTATTTTGAAAATCCTATAAAACTCTAGATTGAAGGTAGATTAAAGAAATTATGACATAGTGCTTGACTTAATTGTTCTATCTTTCAATTGCTCAAATCTCAAGTGAAGGCTATAAGCCCCATGGTTGAAGGTAATAATGAAGGAATACGAGGTTGCTACGCTAGCCGGAAAACAAAACTTTTCGACCTCATAAAACAGGATCTACTGCTTGTTATAGGTTACGGGATTACCACTAGACGCGCAGGTGCAACGGAAGACGACTTGATGTAGTCGTGCGCGTCGCAGTAGGTAGTGCAGTTGCGTGGTCGTCCGTCTCAACGTCCCCTTCGCGCGGTTCGTCCTTGTGCTCCAGATGCAGCACCTCCGAGGAATCCCACACGTACAGGGAGGAAGCGTTGCGCCTCCGGACTGCTAGGTCCGCGAGGAGCAAAAGGCGCGAGCGTGGGGAGGCGACGGCGGCTGCCAAAAGGCGTGGATCGATCTCGCCCCGTGCCCACCCTTGCTTATATAGGCGTCCTAACGAGCTCCCATGTTGGAGGCCCATTAGTAACCCTAAACCTAGTCTAATTCGGGTCCAACCCGAATTAGGCTTCCAGCCCTTTAAGCGTGCGACCCTATGGGCTCACGCATACATAGACATGGCCCAAGTACTCTTACTCGACCAATAGTTGATAGCGGCCTCTAGCAAGGCGTGTCAACTCCTATGCATACGCTATGATCATATCAGATGAACCACTATGACCATGTACAAGTTATTCCCTTTGCCACTCGATATATGGTTCAACTCGTGGGTTAACACTTAACCCAAGCATGGCCATGCATTTGTTGTTCCAATCACATGAGTGATCCAATGATATCTCTCTCACGAAGAGAGGGGCAAATTCCATCTTGATTGTCTATGTCTCATAGCATGTTTCCCGACCACCCAACGACCACCTTTATAACTACCCAATAACGGAGTAGCGTTTGATAGTCTCTAAGTAGATCGTTTCACATCTTGAGTACATACCACAATCTCAGGTCTAAGGACATAACGTACATGACATGAATAGAGACTTTCTCTTGTTGGGTCAGTCCAGCCTACATGTCTCACATGTGCCCACATTATTAGTTTGACATCTCCATGTCTATGACTTGTGAAACATAGCCATCAACTAATACATGTGCTGGTCTAATATTCAAGTGTGCTCTTACAAGAATGCCGACCAGGGACAACTTTTAGAATAACCATTCAGGTAATTGAGTTCCACAAACAATTCACATAATCGTCAATCAATACTATTTGTCTATAATGGATATTCAAAGAACACTTTATTAATCATGGATACAATCGGAATATAATCATCTACATGATTAGCTCTAGGGCATATTCCTAACAAATAAGGGTATGTTTGACAGTCCTTTGTAGTCCACTCCCCAAATATAGGCCGAGCAAGTGTTATATTTATGGGGTAGAGATTGCTCTGTTCTTGATTTCCCTTAGTAATCGTCCTTATGCATATATGAAGTATTAATTATTCTATAGAAGATAGTGTATATACTAGAGTAAACTTAAGACTTAGTAATTATGAAATGACTTAGGAATCTAATCTCTTAATTTATCTCCTGTTTTAGCTCTACTTGAATTATGAAGTCTCTCTATCTCTAGAATTCTCATTGTTATCTCAATTATATATATCATTTATCCTTTGTCTTACCCTGTCAAGATGAATGAGGTTGTTAGAGGTTTTATCATAAGTATTTTTATTTATCAATATCTATATTCATTTCCCTTTTATAATTAAACCTTGTAAAGCTCCTGATGGTAAAGTATAAATAACAATACCTAGAACATTCCTAGGTGAAATGCTACAATGGGTGCATTTTATTTGTGCGCTTGCGGATAACCTATATTCTATATATTTGATTAAGTGTCATGATTATAAGTACTACCATATTCTAGTGTCATGTTAGGGTTGACAACTCAACTTAAGTTATGCTAGTAGATGTGACCCAACATTTTTGGCGTCATTGCTAGGAACTTCTAATCTTGGTAATGATGTAAGAAATGCCTACAAGATGCAAACCCTAAGAAAGTGGGAGGATGTCCCCACAAGTGGCCTTCTAGGTGGGCCAAGGGGAGTCCGTCAGCCCTATCAGTTGGCCAGCTAGCCCCTCCCTGTAGGGTTTGCCCTTCGCTTTGGTGGGTTGCCTTCTAGTGACCTCTAGAATCTTCTAGAGTCGGAGTCCATATCTAATCCATGTTTAATCCTGATGTGTGGGATCCCACTTTGTGTCTTTTCTAATAAAGTAATGCAAAAACACAGATTCACCAACACTTAAGTCTATGTTGGTGATTGTATTTATGTTGTTTTCTATTGATAATTGATAGTTTAATTTGGTAATTATCTACAGTCAACAAATCCCCAAGCTTAACCTTTGCTCGTCCCTGAGCAAGGCTAAACCCAATGATAGATAAATATTTTATAAAATATTGAAAACATTGTAGCTAGTCCTTTAAATGTATTCCTGCATTCAAACAAAAACTCTCCTCTGGTATTAGAATAAATGGATATGTCTTTCAAAATTACTAATATTAACTTTAACCATGGGGCTTCTTAGCCTTTACTTGGCTCTTTGACAATTGAAAGGCAAAGATCAACTTAAGCACTATGTCTCATGTTCTTTACTCAATTATTATCCTAGAGTTTTTACATATTTTGAAAATAAAACTTAGAGATTCATTTGTGTGACACCCTCAAATATCTCTTCATATTTGGTATTTGTGGATCCTTACCATGGCAATGATGATGTTATGCCTTTCTTTTTTCCTTCAACTAAAGCTCCAGTATGTATGCAACAACATGTAGTAAATCATTTTAATCCTATTTGAAAACATGCGGATTTTTGGGTTTTACAAAAGGTAATACTGTTGACACAAAAAGCATCAGGATCTGTGAACACCTCGGGCTTATACCCGAAATTCAATATCCGGAGGCGTGCCAGTCGATTTGACCAGTTAATCGACAAGGACGATAACTAGAACAAGATTCAATCTAGACAACGGCGATGCGCCCGGATGCTGAGATTGAGGCTTGATCAGGATAACTAGAGCAGAGCTGAACGAGGCAACAGCGATACGCCCGGATGCCAAAGCTCAGAGGTACTCCCACGCGGAACTTACAAGGATTTGACGGAGATCAGGGTGATGCAGCCCGTCGAAGCTTGAAGAACTCGTTGATAAGCTATAACTAATGCAATAAAGGGTAAATTGCGATAAAAATAGAATAAGAGTAAAATTGGTTTGTTTGATATTGGATTGATATGATTACACGCAGCCCTCGGGCACATATTTATACTCCCGCATGGAGAGTTGTACAGAGACACGACTCGTACCTTTCCTAAAACAAACTCCTAACTTTAAGGAAACTGACTCGCGTAGGAGTCGGATCTAAAATAACAATATTATTTTCCTAAACAAACACGCCTATTTTAAAGGAAAACAAACGACTCATGCAAGAGTCGGACTCAAACTGCTATAATAATACTGGTATAAAATCACCAGTTTCCTTATGTCTTCCCCTCGATGAAAACTTTCCATCGGTAGATCCCTTCAATCCGCGACTTCCTTCTTTGGCCACCGGTAATCTTCTGCTGACATCAAGCGCTAAGTCACCCTGTGCTCATCGGCACCCCATGCCCATCGGCGGCATCGGCAATACTTCCGGATCGGCAACCTTGTACTGGTAACTTGTCTTCACCAATCAATCCCTATCAGCAATCGGCATCGGCAACACCTCCTCCTCGGCAATCGACATCAGCAACTTTGCAATTGGCCTCTGGTGAGCCATTCAACTCCTATCGGCAACATCTGAGACTTCTAGCTTCCATCGGCAACACACTTAGCCTTCTCACAGCACACTTCCATCGGCAATACTGACTCATGACTTCCCGATGCCGATGGAAAACGGCTGTCGATCGACACAAGCCTTAGCTCATTTGACACGTGCCGAAAAATAGTGTTAACAAAGACAGAAGAGGATAGAGAAATTTCCAAGATGTACGAAGAAAACATGGTGCAAGGTGTGTTTATCTTGTTTAACACAACAATGGACTAGTTATGCTACACATATGAAATATGTATATTTTAGTTAAATTAATTTGTGATAACACAACTCTTTAAGCTTCCATGAACTATTTTATGATTAGAATTTTGTCCTCTTTTGAGGATTTGTTTGTAATGTGGTTGCTCCCTATAATATATTTATTATTAAAAAAATATTTGTAAATGTGACTTAAATAATAATAGTGTGAGTTATATAGTTATAAGTTGCTATGTAGCTCAGATAGGAAGAACATTAAGAAAGATTATTGAGGTCATTGGTTTGATTTCTTGAGATACATACATTTTTTGGTAGATCACGCGCCCATTCCTTGGTTAGAACCAGTAGTGATAGCCCACTTATCACTGATAGTTTTAATGGATAGTGATGATTGTTTTATAACTGGCAAAGATAGGGTTAGGCATCACTACCATCTACCCTTTGTCCACTGTTGACCATACATGATGGTAAATTTGAAACATACAATAGTGGGTATTTTTTTGGTAGTGTGGTAACATTTATGTTGTCACTTTGTTCACTTTAATGACAAAGTACATGGTTTATGGCCATCCATATGGTATTCTCCTCTTATTCCTCAAATTAGAGGAACATTACTTGAATTAGGGTGTGTTTGGCAACAATAAGTGTTTCAGATTCTTAGTATATGCACTACAAAAATAAAAACATTTCAGGGAGAACACTTGGAACCAATTCTTATTTCTATACTAGTCCAGAGAAACACCAAGTACCTCTACCTTTTGTGGTTCTAGTTATATTTTTCAAAAATCTAGTGAGCTAGCCAAATGGTTTAAGTGATTTTGATTCAGGAGAGAAACATTTCTAGAGAGAATCTGGATCGAAAACATTTCCAATAGAATTTGGATTTATACCAAACACCCTATGGGTTGTGGGTTGCAAGAAAGTTGAAAGTTGTTTAGTTCAGTACCTTTAGTTTCTAAAAAACAATTATCATCATCGGCCCCACATGTCAATCCCTTATTTCCCCCCATCCTCTCTCACATTCCTTACCCTTGCTGCGCCAGTGACCAAGCCTTAATGGAGAGTTGCCGCCAGCCAGAGGGAGCATCATCTAGACTTGGTTGTGGATGTGTGTGTAGTCACTGATAGGTGTGTCTGTGCGGCAGTGGACTTCGCGCTCGACCATGGCAGTCAAACTTCTTGGACAACGGTGGTGGTAGATCTTGACCCATGGCGGGGTATGGTTGGTAAGGGAAACAAATTGGTCACCATGGATTCTGTGGGTCGGTCACATGGACGGAAAAGAAGAGAAAAGAATTAATTGATATATTCACAACTAGTGGTAGGTAGGTAATTTTGTGGACAATGATGAAGCCACCACTAGTGCAAGCACCTCTCCACCTGCTATGAAAATTGTACTACCACAAAAGTAGCTCTCTTATAAAAATAGGTGTGGAATTTCCCTTTTCAGGGAGGTTTTACTTTTTGAAAGACAGAAGGTTAGGAAGCCCAATCTAAGAGGCCTAGAGAATATCTCCAACAATTCCCCATACTAGAGCCCTACTCTAGATTTAGGTAGTGGAGGCCAAACCAATAACTCCAACACAGCCCCTACTAGCCCTCTAGATTTGTTGGCCTCCTACTTTTCAATCTCATGTCATGTTCCTGTTGACCCCTAATTCACTCCCCCTACTTTTTTTGTGTCTGTATTCTCCATGCACTTCCTCCTCCAACCCTCTCCAAACTTTGTCTGATGCTCCTCCTAGGCGCGGTGACCCACCAACTGCTCCTACCTCGGCACAGCCAAGAACTTTGCCGTGGCAGGAGTGTCTTCTCTGGTGTGGCCACCGCTGTCACACCCGGTTTTAAAGAACAAAACCAGGCTAGCCATATGTGTGCCCAGAAAGTCCACACATACAACAACAGAAAAGAAGAATATCAAAATCAATGTTATATAGCGAAAACATAGATACATTAACACTTAAATCAAAGTATAGAGGAACGATTACTAAACTTACTTGAAGTTCCAACTTCATAGGGACAGTTGACTGGGGGTTGCATATGCCTAGCACTTCTTCGAAATCTCACTAGATCCATCTTCTGTTACCCATCCGGGATTTTTATCCAAAGTATTGAAAAGTAAAGCAAGCGTAAGTACATATCGTACTCAGCAATATGACATGGGATTCATGAGGCTCAAAAGGTTGACACTGGTTTACTGCGATTAGCTTTTAATGAGTCATAGTTTTAGCATTAGTAGCAACAAATAAGCAATACCCCAATTAATCACATGAAACTGATAACATGAATAAGGAATAGCATTAAAAAAACACAGTACATCATTTATTAATTTCCATTAGTCAGTGAGTTTTCCACGCCGCTCGTATCCGTGAGCACGGCTGATATATCAGTTTTTAACACTCTGCAGAGGTTGTACATCTTTACCCACGAGTCGTGATTTACCATTTCGCCCGAGGGGATCAGCCTCTTGACCCACTTCCAAGGAAGGTCGACACGGTTCACTATGAAGTTTTTCAAAGGGGCTCGCTGACAAACAATAGACATTACGGATCCACGGGCAAGGGGTATACGAGGTCTCCTCGATGGTACACACGCGCAGCAGTAGCCACTCTGGCCATACCCCGCAACCGTTCGTCAATGGCAACTTTCATGAACTATCACATGCGAGAGAGTGACCCTCATACTTAACTAAAGCCAGAGTCATGTAGCCCTCATGGTTGTACTGTATGCCCCAGCTTTTACTGACAGATAAGTTCTTAGATTCCATGTTGGTAAAAAACATCTTTTATTTCTTGTTGCATACTCTATTAATCAAGTTATAGTTCATGATCATAATTACTTGAGCACTAGCATCAATTCTACCCAATGCATAACCATAGGATGACAAGGAATCAGGGTATCAATACAACTAGGATATATAACTATGGTTATCAAGGTAGACACATGCAGATGAATTAAATGACATTAAAGTGAATAGGACAACAAGAAAAATCTCATGCTATACTTGCCTTTCACTTGCACAACCCTCACGCCATCAGCTATCGGTCATCACCTTATGATCTTCATCCCTCACAAACATTTCTCGTTCTACTCATAGCAAGCACCACACATAGACAACATACAAACAATAAATAGAAACAACTAAGAACAATACACCAACAAGAAGATAGATCGGTACTACGGTCGAGAGAACGCAATAAACGCCAATTACGGAACTATCGTTAAAAGAAACAACTATTGTAAGTTTCTTTATATTTAAGAAATAACTACAAGCTTGACTGATGTTAATTAAGAAAGGTATATAATTAAGTATTAATTCAGTTTGGACATAATCATAATTTATTATGAAAGTCAAATTGAACTAATTGAATTTATTTATAAACATGATCAAATAATCTATTAAGCATATTAAACTTTATCGTTGCAAAGCAACTTAAACATGTGAGAGCATTTAAGTATATGGTGCATGTTTAAACAAGCAAACTATATGTTTAGAAGCATATTAATATTGTCAACCAATCATATATATTTAAGTATAAATCTATATTGATTTCAATTATTAAACTAGTTTCATGTTTATTTAACTTATTCAATATTTTAATAATATATGGAAAAGCATGTAGCATGACAAAAACATTGATGCACTAACATAAAGATCATGGCAACAAGAAACAAACGCAACTTAAACAGTTCAAAACAAAGTTAAAATCTAACTTCCTTTAAATTAATTAAATAACTATTAGTTAAACATTAATTAAATTAATACTTAAACTAACAAAAATTAATAATTAAGCAACAAGAAAAACATTAACACTACGACGTAGAGCGCGATGACACGATTCTAACGCAATTTGAACGAACTAAAACGGAGATAAAACGAAGAAACGGTGGAGATTATACCGTTGATGGCAAGCTCGTAACTATTTGCACTTGTCTCCATCCTTCACTTCTGTACGGTCGAAAAAGGAACCCTGATGCTGCTGCTGCTCGTTCGTGCGGCAAGGAGGGATTTTGCCGGACCAAGGGATCTGCCGGTCGGAGAGCACCGCGGTGGGAGCTAGGCAGCACGACAACGATAGAGTAGAAAAACATATGATTGTCTACCATTAGGTATTCCCAAACTAGGGGCTCCCCTTCGGTAGATGTGGTGTGCTTTGGTCAAAGGGGTGGGTACATATTTATAGGGGGGAAGACTCTCCACCTCAACATCAACTAGCGATGTGGTACTAATTGATGGTGCACCTCCACATTTACTAACGGGCCAAATTAATCATCAAAACCCATTAGTAAACAAATGCTTGGGCTTTTGTGATATATGAGGATTATTGCCATGGGTTTTGAGGGCTTTTGGAAAAATTGAGGTCTTCATTATTTATTTTCGGAATAAATTATTTTTGTGAATAAAATAATTCCAGAAAAGTCCAGAATTAATATTTAAGCAACGAAAAATACTCCGAATGCTCCAAAAATTTGGGGAAAATTCTTGGAGGAACTTTGGAACATGATGAACTCAAATAAAGTGGTTTCAGCTCATAAAAATATATTTTGGAGCATCTAAAAATTAGAATTTGCTCGTAGATAAATAGGAAAAAGGTCCGGAAAAATTCAGAAAAATTCCCGGAAAAAATTTAGAGACATGTTGATGAATTATGAACTCAAGAGAATCATTTGGATCAAGAGACAACGGATCCTGGGAATGTCCAAATGAAAGATTAAGATCGAGAACAAGAATTTGATTATAGAAAAAGATAGAGACGAGCCAGAGACCGATAAACGACTTACTAAACGCGTTTTAAAAACTTTAAACACTCACATGCATCAAGACAAGCAATGAACAACCACCACAACAATTAAAGTCTATCAAATTGATTTAGAAAAGTTTATAAATTCACTTTTCCTATACTAAATTTGTGCAAATCAAACTAATCTTGAAAATTTTTATATGAACATAGAAATCATTTATTTTATTTAGTGTTTTCGAAGCACAACTCAAAATATGAAATTTTGGGTGTGACAACCGCCCATCCTACCTCAGCGCGGCTAGGATTGTTGTTGCCGCAGTGGGCCTGGCTGTAGTTGGTGTGGCTCCGTGGAGCAGAAGGCCTCCCTGTCACGGCAAGCTCTCCTGGCCTAGGTGCCTGATTTTGCTATCAGTCGAGCTCCCCTCCTTGGTAGCTGAGAGAGAATAAGTTAATTGAATACTATTCTGTGGGAGAGAATAAGATGAAACAAGCTGAGTAGTTTAAGTGAATAGGGTCATGATCTGTCCAAACTCCAAAGATCCTGGGAGCTTATATTTTATAGCATCATGAACGTTACACATGAACAACAGGCATGCTTTTGATTAAGGATGGAAACAGATCGAATTTGTATCGAATCGGATCTGGATGTCACCTTTTACCAGATTTTAATTCAAATATGAATATTTTCAAATACGAATACAAAACATAAGTTTTAGATTTAGATTTCTATTCGGATATTTACTTAAGTCAACTAAAAATGTATATCGTTAAATTTAACATACATGAATAAAGTTTTACTACTAAGTACATCGTTAACTAAAGTGACTAAATGAAAGTACACTTCTTATAACCTATAATAGCGAAGTAAACTAAATTATAATGGATAATATTGAATAAAATAAGAGATCAAGTGAAGAAATTGGAATAAAATGGTAGAAAACAAATTGTTATTTTAATTTATCATTACTAGGAATTATTAAATTATCACACATGCAGAGATAAGGCATTTGTGTATATAACAAAGAAATGAATAGCACATAAAAATAGTGTAGTTTTCAATAAATATTTAATAATTAAATATATCGATTAATCAATCAATAGTATATTTGAATAAATATTTAATATGAAATTATAATTTATATAAAATAATTTACATAAATAAATAAATAAATAAATAAATAAAAGTATTAAAATAATTTGAAAGAACAAATATATTAGGATTAAACTAAATTAGAAAAGTACTAAGATTAACTTAATATTTATGTATCATTAATAATTTAAAATTAACACTAAAGTTATTTATAGATATACTATTAAATAGTTTCATGCATTATTAGTAACTAGCAAAAGTGCCCGTACGTTGCAACGGAAGAAAACATGCTACATAGCTACTTCCTTCATCCTAAATTATGAGGCGTCTAACTTGTTTTACCCCAAGTTTCACTTTGGAGTTTTAGTAGAGTTCTTCTCCTTCTCATTTTTACTATTTTATACTTTGTATATATTTTGGCTTGAAACTATACGAATTGTACCAGCATCCTATCTCCATGAATATGATGGTGATTATATCGAGTCTTTATCTTTACATTTTCTTGTTTAGATTCGCTCATGTTTTTCTTTTTGACATAGTAGTAAGTTATTCTATTTTTTTCATCATCAGGTCATTGTATTACTATTTTCTAAGCTAAATACATGTTCTTTTCTATTTAGATTTGAATTAGAATTAGAATCCATATGCATCTTACTCGGAGTTATTCCATCATGAACCATGTTGAAATAAGAATTGTATGAAAACTTGGTTGTTTTCGAGTCCAAATCTTATATGGGACCCAATATGTTTTGGAATCGAACTTTGTATCATCATGCTAGACAAGAGTTATTCAAACTTGTATAAACACAAATTATATATATAGAATTAGAAATAGATCTATGATCTTGCCTTTTTACTATTTAGATTTGGATGAGGATTAGAATCTATATTCATCTTACTTAGGGTGTTCTATTTGGATTAGAATATGATTCTTAACTATACTAGTGTCCAATCTCATTATATAAAAAATATGAGGGTTGTAGTATACAAACGAATATAGACATTCGTATTTACGGAGTTAGTCAGGGAAGACCATAAAAAATAGGTGCAGAAATTTTATCTCCTTATTATTAAAGGTACTAGTATATTTGTCCGTGCTCACGCTACAGATTATATTAGCCATTATTAGAGAAAGAGGGAGAGATGCTTCCACCCATAAACAAATTCAGTATATAGCCAAATAACAAATTCAATGTACAGTATGAGTAACAATTTCATTTAGTTAGCCAAAGTTTAGAATTCAGCAATTCCTTCCATCGAATATCTAAATAACCACATCTAGCAATCACTAAGTATTGTGTTTTATAAGCATGGATGATTATATACTGCACATGTAAACCCATCAGTCACTCAAATGAATGACCGTTGTACAAGCTGAATTCTCCAAGTGAGAAGAAATATAAAAACAGATTGTATATTCATCATACAAGACAAACCTTTGCCGAACTACAAGGTAGGAGTATATGTCTTACTTCTGATGTAGGTGAAACAAGAAAACATACATTGAAGCCCAACTATCATTCATCATATAAAGAATACACCATAATTATTTTATCATTTTTGGAGTACTCCTTAATTGCAATAAATATTTAATTCATATAATCAAGCTTCTAAACGCAGCAGCCCAAAAACATTTTTATAGCCATTCATTCAAACTGAAGCATAACATGCATTAGATCTATCATGTAGAGAATTTAACAAGGATTTCAAAAAGTCCTAAATCGCATCCATGCGATTTTTCTACGATGTTACATGGATTCAGAATTTCACTGCATACAAGAAATAAACAAAATCAAAATTAGTGTGAGAGAGAGAGAGAGGAGGGGATCGATGGTTGCAGTACGGAGGGTGTCGACCCTCCTGGCCGGCAGGCCACGCAGAGCAGCACTCAGCAGCGCCACCATCGGCCAGCAGTAGGGCCCGTCCCGGGCGGCAGCAGCGCAGGGCAGCACGCGCTACCGGCCTGTAGCCGCAGGGGCTCCGCGCGGCCAGGACGCGCACGTGTGCGGGCGGGCGCGCCAGCGCAGGGGCGATGCGCGGTGCTAGGCCAGCGGCAAGGCAAGCAGGCGCTCGGCCTCAGCGGCTCGCAGGGGCTGGCCGGGCTCCGCGGCACAGGGGAGGGGCTCACCCGCCGCCACTGTGCGTGCGGGGGAGGGAGCTCCCTCGGCGCGGGGACGGGGCTCGCCGGGAGCTACCGCCTAGGGTGCGGGCGAGTCCTCCGCCGGCGGGGCTGGACAGGCAGCACGCGCTACCGACCTGCAGTCGCAGGGGCTCCGCGCGGCCAGGACGCGCACGCGTGGGGGCGGGCGCGCCAGCGCAAGGGCGATGCGCGGTGCTGGGCCAGCGGCGAGGCGAGCAGGCGCTCGGCCTCAGCGGTTCGCAGGGGCTGGCCGGGCTCCGCGGCACAGGGGAGGGGGAGGGACGCCGCGCGCTAGGGCTGGTCGGGCTCCGCGGGACAGGGGAGGGGCTCACCCGCCACCGCCGTGCGTGTGGGGAGGGAGCTCCCTCGGCGTGGGGACAGGGCTCGCCGGGAGCTACCGCCCAGGGGGTGGGCGAGTCCTCCGCCAGTGGGGCTGGACAGGCCGGCAAGTAGGCGCGAAGGGAGCCGCGCAGGAACAAGGCTCGCCAGAGAGGATGGGCTGCACGCCGGACATAGGAGGGAAGAGGAGAGGGAGGGACGACTCCCGTGAAGGCGGAGTCACGGATAGAATAGAAAAGAAAAACAAATCTGTTTTTTTCGGAAAAAAGAAGGCACTGTGAGGACTCGACCATGGACGTCGGGGTGAGTAGCGGCGTGGGGTGGGAGAGTAAGACCGGTTTCTAACTTTTTAATCTCAGTCGTTGGATGCATGGTAGGTGTGCTGTGAGCCGTTTATCTTAAAGGAGAGAATTGGGCTAGAGAAGTTTTCAATTATAGGAAGATAGATAGATATATAATAATAATTATTATATATATATATACATATATAAATATAGGTTATTATTTGATATAGATATAGATAGATTACACGCTTTCCTTTCACGGTAATGTCAACCCGACTGAGTGGTTTAGCTCTTTGATTAGAAAAATATATAAGATATATATAGAGAGAGAGTGTGGTATATCAATATAGATATAAATATTGATTTTCTTTTAATGTAATTTTTTAGCACAAGAAGTAGCACAGATGAATATTATTGATGAACAAAAAGGAAGACATAAATCTTGGGATTGACCGGCTGGTAACGTTTGGCCCATGTATCTATGTCTGGTTTCTTCAAAATGGTTAATAGCAGTCACACGTCCACATGATGATAGAAATTCTTTTCAACTAAATTTGCTCATATTCTCTGTCCTGTCTATCTCTTCGTTCACGAATCTCCCCACTCCTCCTTCGCCCGCCCGCACGCAGCAACTTCCACCACCTTCATCTCTCTCCAGCACAAAGGAAGCCTGCGCCCACGCACGCACGAGAGAGGCCGGCGCTCACCATGGCCGCCTCGCCATCGCAGTCGCACGTTGCAACCGCGCCCGTGGTCTGCGCACACGGACGCATCGAAGACATGGCCAACGGCGCAATTCCATCCCATCCGTGGTTCGCTCACTCTGACATCGAGCTAACGATCAGGCAGCTGGTGCATATGTTTCAAAAAAAAAAGGTAGTTGGTGCATGCATTGCAGTTTGCTGACGTAATGAAAAAAATCAAAACATTTATTTCAACTTGCTATATTTTCTGAATCATGTATCCGTTTCTAATTCCGTTTGCACCGATGTATTCTATGCGACGAGACGAATAAAACTAGATCCCACTTATATATGTTTTAAAGATTTTTTTCACTTGTTTTTCTCTTATATTGCTGTTGTTCTCAGTAAAGCTTTTTCTATATTCTGAAAAAATTATTTGTATAAGTTAGATTTTCTAACTTGCATATGTGTATTGACGTCATAAGTTAGATTTCTAACTTTGCAACGTGTAAGATCATTTAAGTTATACGTATAAATTAGTTTTTGTAACGTTTTAAATCACGAAGTCATACGTATAACTTAGATTTCTAACTTTGCAATGTGTTAGATCTCATAAGTTATGCCTTCTAAGTGAAGTTTCTAACGTTGCAATGTGTAAGATCATGTAAGTTATGCATTTGAAGTTAGACGTATAAGTTAGATTTCTAACTTTTCAATGTGTTAGATCATATAAGTTATGCCTTCTAAGTTATGCATTTTAAGTTAGACGTATAAGTTAGAGAATATAAATTATGCTTTTGAATTTGTAATTTTATATTTCCTTTACTATAAATAGAAAACTTTTCAAAAAAAGAAAGTTTGAGGATTTTTTTTATCAAAAAAGAAAAGTTTCGTATCTGTCTGAAATCGTTCGTTCATCTTGCTTCTCGCGGTCGTTTGCCAATTAGTGGCGCCCGGCCAACGGCGAGGGTGCACCTGGCCGCACACGCAGGGGAAGGCGACGGCATGGGCGGCCTGGCCGGCGAGCGCAGAGAGGCTGACGGTGCAGGCGCACCTGCTGGCGGTGCGGGCGCCCTGCTAGTGCAGCGTGGAACACGACTTCTCGCTGACAAATCTTCCGCTGAGTCCACAATCTGCCTTTTTTTTTGCATTAGGCAATTTATTATGGTTGTTAGTTTTATCGATTTCTATTCTATTTCTATTTGGATTTGATTTCGAACTTCAATCAGATGAGTCTTGCGTATCCAAGATGGTTTTCTTCGGTAGATTAGAAGAGGAGACGGGGAACAAACAAGACATGAGGGCTGATTAGTTTAATCCATGATATAATATGATATGGATAGGCCATACGAAGATTATGGCAGACTAGCCGCCGCCTGGGCAAGCGCTGCTGGCCCGGCCGCCGGGGCTGTTCCCATAGTCGCCAACGACGGAGCGGGCGTGACCGCGTGAGGCCGTGAGTGGGCCGGCAGCCAGGCAACACGAGCGCACGTGAGCGAGTGGGCAAATCCTTGGGCCTAGATTGAATGGGCCCTGCGTGATGGATGGTTTTCGTATAATGATACACTTGCATGGACAAAGAACGGAGTCCTACGGGTATACGGTAACACAACCATTAAAACGTGGATAAATATAGGAGGCCAGACCAAAAAATAACCAATGTTTATTAATGTATATAACCAGCAAATATATGTCCGTGCGTTGCAACGTGAAAAAATTAGAACGTACTTAACTTTAATCAACATGTCATGAATTTATTTTTTAAAAATGAACACATGGTCCACATATGAGTTTAGTTCATATACATTAGGTGGGACTTTAATTTCCAAAATAAACACAAAAGGAATCCAATCGGAACATCATGAGGATGTTGGAGTATGATTCATATTGAAAAATAGTTTTTTTTCAATGAATCGTATAGGAAAATATAATATATTTATCAACGTCGTTAGCCATGTCATAATAGGATTCGTATGGAAAGCCGATTATTTTTTAGTCTGGTCTCGTACATGATTTAATAGGTTTTGGAATCGTACTCACCCTCCATTGTCCGATAATTATAGTAAAACGAACCAAACAATGGATGGACCAAAAAAATACCTCTTTTGGCTTGGTTTTGTATTATATATATGTGTCATCAAAAGGCATGTGATAGAATAGAAGTAGTATTAGGAAATAGATTATATTTTTGTTTTTGGAAAATAAATTAGCTAGAAAAAAAAATTGTTTCTGCTTTCCGATACTGAAGAGGTTAATAAAAAATATCAACTGTATTGGATATAACCGTCCGTCGTTTCCATATTCTCTTTTCTTCCTATTTTTTGCCAGCTCCTTCGGTTTTCCCAATTGGATCTCATCACGCCCTAAGCAGAGGCCGCTCGGACGTTTGGTTGCTTGCAACTCCGGGCCGGGGGCTGCACCTCCGCCGGCTTAGGATAACAGCGCTTGCGCAAGCACCTCCATGTTACCTCGTCGCCGTTTTATTCCTGGCCTTGTACCTTCATGCTCCCGCGGATTGTGTTGCGTTTGCCTCACTAATCTGTAGACGAGGACTCGCGCGAGCCCGCCCCTGCGCTCGGACGAGAATTGCACGGCACGGCACGACATCCATATCTAATATCCGGCGGGCGCTACTGGCTCTGGGTCATCGAGGAACTCTAGCTACCTATATCATTCTACTACGTGACAGCTGCGTGCATCGTCCGTGGACAATCTTCTCAATACAGATTCAGGAGGACAGCTGCGTGCATCGTGCGTCGATAATATCTTCTCAATACAGATTCAGCAATATGTCATTTGAGTTGGAACAGGCCAGCAGCGTGCAGCACTTTTATAGACGTACGCGGACAGCGCCACGGCGGAGTGCAGGATGCGAAATTCCTAAGTCAGCCAGCGAGACGACAGACATATATGACATGATACAACTGCTAGTGGGGCGAGCGTACGTACGTGGCCGGGCATATGCATGGTTAGCCGGCGGCTGCGGAATATATATACACATTATAATTTCTAAATATATATTTTCCATAAATATAAAAACAACCTAAAGTATGCCACGTAACAAAAAAAAATCAGGACTCTAACCAATTCAAAACGAAATCAAACGTGCATGAGAGGATTAGTGGTCGCAAGTAAAGAAAAAAATTAGGACTCACCCACGGATGGAAATAGGAACTTATTTGGATTCGAAATATAATTTGTAGGTATTCATCATGTCAGAATATGTTTCATATAGAAAATTAGTGAGTCCGAGTCACGTACACTATTCATCACGTCGGAATAGGTTTCATATATATGGAAAATAAGTGAGAGTCCGAGTCATGTACACGATCCAATAGGTTTTGAAATCGTACTCATTCTCTATTGTCTAGTAGTTAGAGAGAGACAAACTAAAGAATGGATGGACGAAAAAAAAGAACCTCAAATTTTACCTTTTTATTAATATAGAAGACTAGAAAAATATGCTCGTGCGTTGCACCGGGCCGAACAATTTATTATCTGATACACCATATCGTTGGCAAATGTATTTATATGTAGTATATATATGTGTGTGCGCGTGCAAGGTGATGCTCTCGACTTACAAGCCTACCATCAGAATAACAGTTCAGCGCATTCAATTCAAGTTCCAACTCCAACTGCCGGTTCATCCCCACACCGGCCAAATTAGATAGGGAACATATGCTATAGAAACCAGGTTCACGTGGAAACTATAAAAACTCGCACGTGGATCGTTGGATCTAAATCCGATGGTGAGAGAGATTAACAATTAACCCCTCTCACAGTGTGAGAGAGATTAACACGTGGATCTACACACTATGGGAGGGGTTAATTGCTAATCTCTCCTAATCTCTCCCCCATCGAATTTAGATCCAACGATCTACGTGTGAGTTTTCATAGTTTCCATGGGAATCTGGTTTCTATAGCATACGTTTCCAATTAGATATCCCCTGCACAAGCTCAAAGGTTCCTCTATCCTTATTCGTTCACCCAACGCAGACCCGACTCCTTTTCTTACATCTCGCATCACAGGTTGACATGGAGGCAGCCAGCGCGCGGGGTACGCGACGTGATGGCTCGCGGTGGACGTCGCTTGCGCCTGCTACCCGCAGCGCTGCGACCGGCCACGTTTTCGACGGACAGCACGGTCTACGGTGCTTGCGCGGCTCGGCCACTCGCCCCTTCTTGGCTTGCACGGACGTCTGAGTCCAACGACTGCGTTGGTGCTCGCAGTCACGCCCTCAACAGTCGGCACGACGGGGCCGCTTAATGGCCGGGACCGCTCGCCCACACAGCCACCTCCGCCTCGGCGAGCTCGTCGTGCTTGACCGCCGTGGCCCCCGCTGGCCAATAGCAGAAGTCGAGCGCGTCCCCGTTCCAGTCCTTGGCCGCCTCAACGGTTGAGGAGGACGACGCAGCGGCTGACGTACGACGCGAGGAGCCCCGCCATCTCCTTCTTCTTTGCCGCGGCGGTGCGGAAGGCGCACCTGCGCCGCGCCCGGGCGCGGAGCCCGCGGTGGGCACGCGCACGGCCGCGAGCACGACGAGCTCCTCCACCGCGCACGGGAAGCAGCAACACACCGCGGCACACTCCGCCGCCGTCACGCCCGCCGACGTATTCGCTATATATTTATTATTATTATTTTCTTTCCCGTTTTCTATATGGAGTCCGGTATTTTCTTTTTTTTATAGATATTTTTCTTTTCCTTTTTAGTCTGATATTTACTTTTTTTCCTTTTTTTATACGGAGTCCGGTTCATAACGTGTCCGTCCTATTCTTTTTTCCTTTTTTCTATAGATTTTTTCTTTTCCTTTTTCTTCCTTTTTTAGATGGAGTCTTGTATTTACTTTTTTTTTTTCCTTTTTTATATGGAGTCCGGTTCATAACGTATCCTTTTTTCTTTTCCTTTTTATTGTGTCCTTATTTTGTCCGTAAAATGGATGATGGATGGGCGAAAAAAAAGACCCTGAAATTTTGACTCTTTATTATTAATAACTAGTAAAAATGTCCGTGCGTTGCAACAGGAAATACAATGCAACAAGAAGAACACCGAGTTAGAATCTCTAAGCATATTTGCAACTAATAACTATCTACGGTTGATCTGTCCTAACTTCCATCCATTCATTCATGTAGTACTGAAATGCGCAATCTCTAATAATTCGCACTTTCTTTCTGTAACTGTACTGTATACATCATGCATGTATAGACTAAATGAGTCAACTCATCTGCACTACTTCTCTCTGGTCTCTATATAATTCGGAAGACAACCATCAACTTGCTATTTGCTCATCTCAGGTAGGCAAAATAAGTCTCATGGCCAGTAGTCACCTATACACAATCAAGTGGACAGATATATTAATCAAATGAGTATAATCCTTTGTAATTGTGAGATGAGATGTTTGACCAAAAGAATTGTTATGGAATAATACACTACTACATCTTGAGGTATTTTTCTGGTTTTGATTCTCGCGGTCACACATCAAAAAGGAAAACAATGCTCTCTAGTTGCATCTGTGCGAACAATGATCTCACACTATAAATGCATAAAATAGGATAACTGGAAGTTGAGTATTCCATCCAATGACCAGTCCTGTGATCAGTGAAATAACAATTATAGCTAGACATATTTAGTATGTGTATCACAATTAGATCCTAAAATCTAATCTATATATGGCTGCAGTAGCGAACATGTAGAAATAGAAATCAAAGAAAATGGGTTAAGTAGGACTTACAACCTCAACAATTAACCAAAAATTGCCTTATATATATATAAAAATGGCTCATCTGAACATCTCGTTGTATGAGCTACTTCATGAAACAAAAATTGTAACATCATTGTGGTTTTTTTTTTTCAGTATTCAGTTAGTTATCTTTCCTTAGTACAGTCCAATTTTACACAAATTAGATTAAGATATCTTAAATCTACCAGACAATAAACAACAATAATTATATGCATTAACTTTAGTAGCATTTGCCCATTGATAGCAAGATATTTGATCTGTGCAAATAAAAGAAAGGAAATGGCTACTATATTCTAACACCTAGCATAGAAAAACAAATGCTTATACTTGTTACTGGTGCACAGATCTTAGGATGTGGGCAAATTTGCCCAACCGTAGAAACTGATGAGCAGTTCATTGAGTGTGGCCCGGCAAAATTCAGTTCAGTCAACAGCTCTTATGTGAACAGACATATAAATTCACAGTAGTCTCTCCCCCGATCCTATAGAGCAAAAGCATCCATTCAATGAGTCTAAGTGAGCTGCTGACTGGTGAATATTTGAGTTAATATCCAAGTATTTGAAACAATTATGACAATCTTTCCCGTTGTTGCACATGGATCATAGACATAAAAAATTACAAAGGAATTTGAACTCACCTGCAACCTTGATTTGACAAAGAGACTGAGTGCTGGATCAGAACAGTTTTGGATTTTTCGCATAAACTCTGTGCCACTCTACATGAAGATGGTGGCGAGTCACACTATTAAAAACTGAGACCACAGTATATATGTCGCACGGTTGAGAATCAGAGTAGAACAAAATTATGTTAAAAAAACACAAAAATAAAAACAAGGACGTTGCCATGGTTAAGAGTGCAGGATCCACTCAACCTCTTCTTCCTCTAGTTGGGAGATGAACTCCAGGACCAGGAGCTTCCATGTCATTCACAGATAGAACAGTTTGCAGTAGGCAGAGATGCTTCTGTATTTGCAAAAACATCTAAACTCTCGTACTCATTCTGTAGCATGGCAAAGTCATGAATTTATAATGCATCTGACCAATAATTTAAGGAGTATCGTGGAGAAGAAAAACGGAAAGACTGACCGCACCTGTGTAGAAGCGACCATGGAGATGTTGACCGCCGCAGCTGGACCTAGACATTGCCTACGGCGCTCCTGGACGCCAGCCACCGTGCTCCTAGGTCCCTCTACGAACTTAGGCTCGCGTTTATTGTTTTTATAACAAGAAAAAAAGATTCATGAGCTAATTTATAATAGGGAAAAAGAAAAGAGATAAAGCTGAATCAAATTGGTCATCGAGAACCAAGTCGATTCCGTTCTCAGAGGGATGTGTCCTTATTTTGTCCGTAAAATAGATGGACGAAAAAAGATAGACAAAAAAAAAGAGCCTGAAATTTTGGCTCTTTATAATATAATATAATATAATATAATATAATATAATAGATATAGATATAGATAAGGTATAGATAGATATAGATATAGATATAGATATAGATAATTAAATTAAATAATTGTTCATGGACAGAAAATTTTAAATAGGATCGCGATTCCTTATTTACTTACTAATATGGATAATGTCCGGTATTGCCAAATATAGATTTGAACTCGGATAGAGAAAAACACTGAAAAACGAACTCAGATAAATCCACTTTAGCTTCTATTTTAAAACGGATATGAATACGGATATCCATATATACAATTCAAACGTACTGGTGCATTGATTCGTATCTGGCTCGGGTCATGAGATTGGTCTGGATTCAGGAACTTTGATGAGCATTTTTAAGATACGCCAGACTGCTTCTGCTTGTGAGTTTGTAAAAACTCTGCCTGTGTACGTTAGCAGCCCATCCTGTGGGGTTTTATGGCATGCATGCATTTCCTCACTTAAACTTCGTGTCTTGCTTTGAGCCAACGCTGGAATGCTAGTTAGCCTTTATAGGGCAATCCCAATGCAGTATTTATTACCTTAAATATTGTAGACTAAAAGTCTAAGAGCAAGTATTATAATACAACTCACAAGTTGACTGTAAGATTTGTTACAGCCCTCTCCCAGCCCACCTATACAGTGGTGAGGTCTCCTTCATTAATACATGGTCCATCCGTCTATCTCACAGATTTTCTTGATTTTTGTGCCCAAGTCGACTGTAAGTTTAGAGCAAGTTTAATAGATTCAACCAGCTACTAGCTGTATGGGGTCTTACAACCTTCTTACAACCGACTCATATAATGGTTTCATCTTCCCAATCAATACATGACCCACTTGTCTATTTCACAGTATTTCTCGGTTATTGTATCGAAGCTGGTTGTAAGCTTACAACTCACCTCTCTTTTCTCTCCTTATCTCTCTCCTCCCCCTCAGCATTTAGGCTGCTTGCAGCCCATTACTATACTTGCTCTTACAACCTGCTTCCCTTCTCTCCTCCCTTTTTCTCTGCACATCAGCATTTAGCCGACTTACAGTCTGCTATAATACTTGCTCTGAATAAGACTTGAACTCTTATTTTTTTCATTCTCTCTCTTCAATAAATATACTGTCACATCAATAAAATACCATAAATAAATAACAATAAATAGTCTTGCACTCTACGATAGGTGCCTTAATAATTCTCGGGCGCTCTCTGTGATGCAAATCTCGAGTCCGGAAAGTGCTACGTACAAGATAAGAGGCAATCTATCGTTAGTTTACAACACCATGGGAATATATCTAGTCCTATAAGTATTTTGTTTCTCTCATAACTTGTGCTGCGGCCAAAGCGCAGATGCTCTAAAGATTTATGTCTTAATTTTGTAGTTATATAAGCACAGTTTCAGTAACACGTTGTGTCTTATTGGGCCCGTTGCGTTGGCATGTCCACTTCTATTGATCAAGACTACACTCTGGAGAATACTGCTCCTAGCTTGTAGTTTCAGCAAATCTCTATTGGTTCAGATGACACAACACTCGGTGTGTCTGAATGGAGTAGATCCAGCTGCTTGCATACGTGCATTCAACTGAACTCTACTGACCATGGCCCTGACGCCTGACGCTTGACGCCATTCAATTCATCCGCTCCTCTGCCTCTGCCTGCCTGCCAACATTGAACTCCATCATACTGTCAGCATTCATAGATGCGTCCTACCAGTCAATCCGCTTCCTTTCCTTCATTTCACGGTCACCTGATCCTGCTACACTACACTACACTACACTACACTACACTACACTACACTACGCTACGCAACACGCACTCGATCACACGCCAGGCTAGAGACGACGAGGCAGGGCTCGTAATATTGCACTCGATGCAATAAATCTACCGAGATTAAAGGGGCCTTACGATTCTCAGCTCTGCTCCATCTTTTTTAGCCGAATAGTTTCAACTTCACGTACTTTGGGTTTTTAGCTCTGCTTTAGCCGAACGGTTTCAACTTCACGTACTTTATTGGAGGAAAAAGAATAAAGTTGTGAAAGCACTTAAAAGAGCACAAACTCTAGATTCTTGTAGAGCTGCTCCACGATGAAGTTTGTGGAATAGAGTTCGTGAATCAATCCTAGACAGCCACCAAAAGCGTTTGGCTGACCTAAATATTTCGGCTTCTGGCCATGATCGGTGATCGGAAGGATAGGAAACAAACAAAGAAACGTCGGAACCTTTACCCATTTGGCCGACCTAAATGTTTCGGTTTCTGACCAGGATCAGAAGGATCGAAAACAAACAACGAAACGTCAAAACGTTTACCTGAACATGGGCCTGTTTAGATCCAGGTGAAATTCCAAAACTTTTTGAAAACGGACTGTTTTTTGAAAATTTGGATCTAAATGCCCTGCAAGCATTTTGGCCCGTAATGATTTGGAAGCTGGCCCGTAAACTTTACGCGGCCGAATCTGTGGTTGTGGACTGGATATACCCCTCCCGAGTCCCGACCCGCACCACACTTGCCCACTTGCAAACCCTAAGCGTCGCGCTCTCGCCCAGCTCGACCGCCACGAACCCTAGCCGTTGCGCTCTCTCCCCAGCTGCACTGCTCCCTCCTCCGCTAGATCCACCACCAGCTCCTACGTCATCTCCACCGCCGTCTACTCCGCCGGAACCGCCACGTTTTCATCCGCCAGATCCACCGTGAGCTCCATTGCTCCCTCCCACGCCACACTCACCGCTCCCTCCTCCGCTAGATCCACCGCCACCTCTGCAGTGCCTTGCACCACCAGATCCACCGCCACCTCCTCCGCTCATTCCACCGCTAGATCCGCCGCTCACTCCCCCACCAGATCCAGGGCGCGGCGATGGACAAGTTCAACGGCGATGAAAACCAAGACGGCTTCTACAAAGGCGACGACGCTACCTTGGTGAACGACTCGTCATACGTCAACGTTGGCGACACTAGGGACTTCCTCTCCCAGCCATCGGCGTTCACCGCATCTGGCGGGTACCCCATGAGAACCGCAGCGCCATACGGTGGTTCGGCGGCGCGCACCCTCTCCAACTCTAGGTTGGGGTTCAACGGGCTGGACGTCAACGATGTGGAAGCATGGCCCGACATCCATGTCTATCAGGGCATGCTTCGTTCCGAGGAAGAAGAAGACGGATTCGAGAGCATGGCCCCCCACTCCGTGTGCGTGCCTCCCCGTTCGACCCTGAGTCCCCTAGGACTGCGCGTTGGACATGACGGTGTCGGTGGATCTGGAGGACCCCCGCGGCGCGGTGCATCTGCGAGGGTCTATGGAGACCGTGGAGGTCGCTTCCCTTCGATGTCTCGTCAACAAGGGCCTGAAGCCGGGTCATCTCGCAGCTCCAGGGCCCACGGTGCACGTGGTTGTCACACTCCAAATTTCCAATTTTGGATTGTGATTAGAAAACACCAAATAAAATAAATGATTTCAATGTTGATATAAAATTTTCCAATATTAGTTTTAGTTTGCACAAATTTAGTATAGAAAAAGTGAATTTATAAACTTTTCTAAATCAATTTGACAGGCTTGATTGTTGTGGTGGTTGTTCGTTGCTTGTCTTGATGCATGTGAGTGTTTAAAGTTTTTAAAACACGTTTAGTAAGTAGTTTATCGGTCTCTGGCTCGTCTCTATCTTTTTCTATAATCAAATTCTAACTCTCTCGATCTTAATCAATCTTTTAAAGAATTATAAATCCTTTCTCTTTTGCTCCAAATCATTCCTTTAAGTTGACCATTCATCTACATATCTCTAAAATCATACCGGGAATTTTTCGGGATCATTTTCCCATTTTTTCTATGAGCATAATCTAATTTTTTAGATGCTCCAAAATATCTTTTTTTGAGCTCTAAATAATTTATTTGGGTTCATCGATCATGTTCCAAAGTGTCTCCAAGAATTTTACTCGAATTTTTGGAGCTTTCGGACCTTTCTAAAATTATGTTATTCATGAAATTAAATAATTCTGAAAATAATAAATCTTCCCTATAATTGAAAACTTCTCTAGGCCACTTCCCTATTTCAAAATCAACGACTCACAACACGTCTGCTACGGATGCAACGGGTGAGATTAAAAAGTTAGAAGCCGCTTCCCACTCTCCCACTCTCCCACGCTCCCACCACACGCAACATCGCGACCAAAGTTCGAATCCTCGAATTGTCTTGATTATTCATTTTTCCTCACGTGTCCCGGCCACTCCCACACGAGAGCACCACGGCGGCTCTCGGTTAGGCCCGCACGAGAGGACGGCCCGACGGCCGCACGCGCCCGCTCCGGCTTCCCGCGCCGCGCCCAGTCCGCCGAGTCCCCTCTCTCTACCCCGGCGAGCCCTCCCTTTCTTCCCCGGCGAGCCCCTCCCTCTCTTCCCCAGCGAGCCTCCTCGTAGGGGCGGGCGCGAGCGGGAAAAATATAACTATGCCCTCGCCGGCCGCGAGCTCCGTCTCCGCGCAGGCAGGGTGCCCTCTTTGCGAGTCGAGTCGCCGGGCGCGAGCGGGCCTGCCTCCGCCATGGGTGAGGCCGTCGCGGCCGAGCGCCTCCGCGGGTGAGCTCTGCCGCGAGCGAGGCTGCCGCAGGCGAGCCCCTCTGCTGCGCAGGCAAGGCCACCGCCGGCGAGCGCCTCTACCGCCCGAGCCCCTGTGCTGCGTGGGCGAGGCCGCCACGAGCGAGGCCGCCGCGGGCAAGGGCCTCAGCGGGCGAGTAGGAGCTCCGCCGGCCGGGCGCAGGAGCTCGCACGCGAGCGGGAGCTCCGCCACGGGCTCTGCCGCTGAGGGCGCGAGGCCGAGCAGGAGCTCCGCCGGCCGGGGTGTGGCGGCGCTGTAGGGTTGAGATGGCGGACTAGAGGGGGGTGAATAGTCTTTTCTAAAACTTAAACGCTTTGGCTAACCGAAACTATTGCGGAATTAAAACTATTGGTCTAGCCAAGACTACACCCCTCTATCTATTACTTTAGCACCTAGCAAAGATGTCTATTATGCCACTTAAGGTGCCAAGCTAGGAGGCTCACCTAAACAAGTCTAGGTTGCAAGGTCACACAAACCTAAGCAACTAGTACTCTAAGCAAATCGGGGAGCTCCTACACATACTAGTAAGTAAAGCACAAAGCACCTAAGTTCACTAGCAATGCTCTCTAGCAAGACTACACAAGCCAACTAGAGAGCTCAACTTACTTAGCTACACAAACTAAGAAATGTGACTAACAAGGCTACACAAGCCAATTAGCCACTCAAGAACTACTTCTAAGCTACACAAGCTAGAAGGTAACTAAGCTAGCTACACAAGCTAAACTAGTTACAAGAGCAACAACTAAACACTAGCACAAGTATGAATAAGAAAATACAAGCTATTGATTTGGAGAATGCAAACCACCGAGAAGATGTACAAGGTTGACACGGTGATTTTTCTCCCGAGGTTCACTTGGTCGCCACCAAGCTAGTCTACGTTGTATCGGCTCACTCACTTGGAGGTTTACGACTTTTTACAGGCCTCACTGCCTAACCCCCTCAAGGGTTGCCGCCTAACCAATGAGGGTACTCAACGATACGTTCAACTAGAGTTGCTCTTCGCGATCTCCCGCGGGACGAGCACAACACCTCTCACAAGAACTTCTCCGGAGCGCCGCACAATCTTCTTGCGCGCTTCGATGGAGCCACAAACCACCAAGCCGTCTAGGAGGTGACAACCTCCAAGAGTAACAAGCACCACGAGCTTGCAAGTCGATCACCTAGTGCCACACGAAGCTATCTCTCAAAGCAACGCACTAGTAATCGCTCTCTCACACAATCGGATAAAATCTATCAAGTGTGTGTGAGTTAGAGGGCTCCCAACCAAGCACAACTAAGGGTAACGCAACCCTAAGGTGCTCAACCAGCCCCAAGGGCCGGCCAAGGGTTATAAATAGCCACCCCATCGAAACTACCCATTTTCCCCTTTCTACCGGCTCTCTAGACGGCTCCGGACGCAATGAACAGTGCAGCTCTGGACCATTACAGACGCGTCCGGTCCTACAGAGACGCTGCGTCCGGAGTGCATAGTGCGTCCGGACTTCTGCGTCCGGATCAACGCAGCCCGCACGGAAACGTCCGTATCTCTTAGCTCCGAACTCCGATTTCGATGATGTTGGACTTTTTCGAAAGCTAACTCAGAGGTCTACAGATCCCTCAACTCCATTTGATCCATATCACAATGAATCAATGCAGTATTTTAATCCAAGATCTTCTCATCAGCGTGCTCTTTGCAGAGGGTCTGGACGCACGCAACAGTACAGGTCCGGACCATGCCGCTTGCGTCCAGATCCTCCTAGCCATTTGAAACGGCCGTTGGCGCGCTCGCCTCGCGCCTCCACGTGTCTCCGGACGCAGCCAACAGTGCTGCTCCGGTCCAACGCACGCGTGTCCGGATGCAACACAGAGAGCTCCCGAGAGCTCAAAACAGTCCGGATCGCATCCGGATCCTTGCGTCCGGACCGCATACAGCGTCCGGACCTTCACTCTGAGCGAATACAGAGAGATCCAACCTCCGGACGTAGGGTCCGGAGTTCACCGTCCGGACTAACAACTGCGGCCGGATCCTCCGAGTCAGAACAAGCACACTAGGGTTAGCTTCCGGACGCATCCGCGATGGTCCGGACCAGCAGCGCCCTTGCGTCTGGACCAGCGTCCGGAGCTCAGACCCGATCTAAACCGAGCTGCCTCTTTCTCCTGCTTCTTATGTGCTCACTCAAATGTGTTCTTCACCTTGTGCACGTGTGTTAGCATTTTCACAATCATTTTCAAAGCATTTTCACTTGCTCTCACCGCGCCACTCGATCCTAATGTATCAGAAAGTTAGATCGCTCACGGTGGCATTAGATAACCGATATGCAAACAAGTTTGCTCCTCTTGATAGTACGACTATCTATCCTAAACCCGGTCATAATCTTCTCTACACACCTATGACCGGTGAAATGAATTGCCCTATGGTTATACCTTTGCCTTGCGCATTCCATTCTATCTTCTTCTCGAATGTTGATGCAACACATGCACCAACCACTTGTCAAATGATATGATCCACTCCATATCATCACATGACTGTGTTGGTTCATCAATCTTGACCTCACTTGCTCTTCACCGTTGCCTTGGTCCATCGGCATCAAGCATCACCCGCTTGCCCTTCACACTTGCAACCGGTCCATCAAGCCAAGCCTCATCTTGATCTTCTCCACCTTGATCACATGACTCCATGTCATGTCTCATGTGCAATAAGCTCCTTCATTACATAATCACATGTGAACTAATATCCTGTGTATATATCACTTGAACACATATTAGTTCACCGAGTTTGTCACTCAATTACCAAAATCACATAGAGACTTTTAGGCGCGCGCGCGAGCTCCTCTGGCCGGGGCACGGGGGCGAGCGGGAGCTCCGCCGGCCGCTGCGCGAGGGCGCGCGGGAGCTTCCCCTGCCGTGGAGCGGGGGCGAGCACGAGCTTCGATGCGAACGGGAAGGAGAGGGGAGCGGTGGGGAAGAAGGGAGAGGGTGAGATGGGACCCATGAGCAGTTAAAATGAAGGGAGAGAGTGAGAATGTAACTATGTCTTTTTAAATGCAACGATGTTCGTTAAACTATTGTGTAAAAAGTTAAACTGTGCCAAAATAAATGGGTTGTTTTCTAAAATATTTTTCTAAAAAAATCATAGCGTTAGCACGGGCAAATATACTAGTAGTCATAATTCAACTTGGCTTATATCTAACGCATATAAATGCATGCCAAAGTTTATGTTAGAATAAACCACGCCATCACGTTATGTCCGTGCATGAAGGCGTGCGTGTGCGTGTTAGAGTCGTTGATGGTGCGCGGGTACGTGCTCGCGTTGGAGTCCATCAACATGGTGTGTGTGTCGTATACGTCTAGGATTGATGCGTATGTGCGCAGCGTCAAGTTTCCAAGTTTTTTAGGATCTCAAGTCGAGTCCGACTCGTGAGTGGAGTCCGACGAGAGCTCGTGGGCGCTATGCCGCCTGGAGTATAAAACTATCCTGTAGACATCAGGGAGTCAGTGTCTTGAGTTGTATGTGCAATCAAAGTCAACATACATGTCGTTCGGCGGTCGGGGCGTTCGTCGCCAAAAAATCTCCATGTACTGTTCATCTTACACCTGTGGCTTATGTTCGTGAGCGTGAACGGAGAGACGTTCGTCGCTGCGCGTGGTTCCATCAGTTTAAACCCTTTTTGCGGAGGCGCCGCCAAAGTTCCATCGGCAGGACTCCGGGAGGCATCCATCTCTCAATTCCCGGCCGGCTGCCCATCAGAGTTCTATTGGTCGCCATCACTACATCCATCGCATAGCTGCCCCTGGCCGCTCTCGTTGTTGACGATGCACGACGACGATCCGGCTCTGGGCACCTGCGCGCGTCCTTGACAGCTGCTGTCACGCCTCCATCCTCGCGTGCCATGGCAATAAGAAGGAAATCAAGCAAGTCACGTCTCCTGCTGCCTCCTCCTGCCGGTTCTGCGTGCTTCCCAGATTTGCTTTGTGCAGCAATCAAAAGCCAAACCAGCTGTCTAATTTTGCCAATCATAGTATATTAGTACGTATCTACCTTTCCTTTAATCATTTTCATTTGTTTATGTTTCCAATTCGTGTCTTGCTGCCCTTGGTTTCTTCTCATATAAATTCTGAATCGTAATTGTATCAGACATTATCCTTTCGGCCTAGTGCGCCGTCTGAACCCGAGCACTAGTCCTACCAGCACATGCGTCTCTGCGCGTGCGACCCAGTCGAAGCCCCATGGGCATGGCAGTTCTGCTGCACGTACAGGATCAAGGAGGAAGATGCACTTATTTACAAAACTGCAACCGGTTTGCAACCTCCGCCGTCCTTCGTTCTATCTCCGTTTTAATCCGTTCAAGTTGCGTTAGAATCGTATCGTTAGGCTCTACGCCATAGTGTTACTGTTTTTCATGTATCATAAATATAATTTTTCATTAATTTAAATATTAATTTAATTAATGTTTATGCAATAGCTTTTTAATTAATTATTAAAAGCAATTTAATGTTAATTCTGTTTTGCACCATTAAAGTTTCTAGTTTCATGTTTGTATGATCTACATGTTAGTGAAACGTTTATTATGTCACATGTTTTTCTATATATAGCTAAATATTAAATTGATTAAATATGTTTGCAACTAGTTTAATGATTAAAATCAATATAGGTTTATACTTTAATGTTTTATAAGCAAGTATTAATATGATTGATCCCAAACATTAATATGCTTCTATAATATGATTTGATTAGTTCAAACATGCATCGTATATTTCATATTTAGATTAGATGCTCTCACATGTTTAAAGATAGCGTTTCACTTGCTTAATAAATTATATGATAATGCTTATGAATAAAATATGATTAACTGTTAACTTAAATATACTTTAGTATACCTTTTTAGTTGAAACATATTGCATATATGATAAACTTGTTTAGATGCTTATATATATATATATATATGGTGAGTTTTTTATACACCTGCTTGTAGTTACTCCTACCTAGAGTATAGGTATGTGAGGGTCAGGGGTGTGAACCTATCTAACGGAGAGGTCACGGGGTGCGGTCAGGAGACGTCGGGAGTGCGGCCCATTATCTGCGCTAACGGGTTTGGCTGGCTAATGGATAAGACGATTCAATCACGCGGCATGCAACTAACAGATCCTCTAATTAAGGAACTATTTAAATAATATATTTACTGTTATATGTCGCCGTAATTTAAGGCTTCGTGGATCGAGTAAAGAAGCTACGGTAGTGTATATATATCTAGTTTTCACGTGTATGCGCGCGCTGAAAATACGAGTACATATGTATACCTATATGAGAGTATGAGCATATACGTATTTGAAATAAGTATATCCATATAAAGTACTAGTATATACATTTTCTCATTGAGTATGCATGTTAGGAGAGTATGTACATATACTCCATGGCGTGTATTAATTTTTAAATGGCCTTTTCTGAATGGAGACTCCATGAGTAAGTATAGACTTGGGAGTACTGAGTATATATATTAATATAGTTTGAGTACACATATTTGAGTTACATTAATATTAATTTAATATTAATATGTATATGAATTTATAGAGCAAATATGTACGTATCCCTGATGATTATTTATTGGAGAAGTATGCTAGTATGTGGACATACTTTTTGACAGGAGAATGAACTAGTACTTTTGCCTTACGACAAGTATAGAGTATGTCCATATACCCTATGACAAATATAGTTTATACTGAAGTATATATCCATATATATGCACCGTAGTATGCGTCCATACTTTTTTTTATTAGAAGTATGTCCATATACTAATGGAAGGAGTGGATATATACATGCATATATTTATATTTCTAGTTGAATAATATGGGATGGTTTTCTTCGGATTAAATCTATGATCTATTAGACATTAAGTATGAGTACATACATGCATGTTCTTTCGCAGAATCAACAAAAGGTCGGAAAAAAAGAGAGCACATGGAGTATGAGTACATACATGTTCCATAGAAAAAGTCATCATGGATGACCCCTGCTTGAATTAAACAAAATAATAATATATAGTAGTAATAATATTGGTGCCATATATGCATATTCAAATTATTTAGATGAAAAAAGTTGATCACAAACACATGTACTAGATCGGCTCAGATTGCCATTCAAAATTCCAAATCAAAGAAGAGCCCTGATGATTAGTGTGCAAACTTCATCGTCCGTTCATGGGCAGAGACAAGTCAGGCGCGATCGTTCCATCAGATGAGAGAAACACCGTTTCCAGAACAGTCGAACAGAGGATTTGATGAAAACGGGACTGAGTTAGCAACGAGAATACGAGATCATGGGAGCAATCTGCACAATCCAAACCATGATCAGTGATTATTGCTGCAGCCTTTTGAAACAGTGTGGTGGACAAAAAAAATTCAATTAATAACTCTAAAAAAATCTCACGAATCCAATTTCTACAGATCAATACATGGCTTACTACCTCTTGCCGCTCCGTGATCTTATCCGGTGAGACCATCAGAAAAACTTGATGCCGGCCATCATGTTCGCCTGATGCTAAAAGTAGAAAGAATATAAATCAATATACTACTAGAGAAAACGTCATTGATTTTGCCAAACTAAATCAATACCATGTCACCAGGGATGATACATACGGTCGTAGGCGGCAGGTCCCTTGCCCTGATCCTCCAAGACAAGATCCGAATAGAAGCGAAACAAGGAAGCGGGGCTAATGAAAACTAACCGGCTATATCTTCCATATAATTGAAAACTTCTCTAGGCCAATTCCTTCCTTCAAAATAAACGGCTCACAGCACACCTACCACGCATCCAACGGCTGAAATTAAAAAGTTAGAAACCGGTCTTACTCTTCCACCCCATGCCGCTACTCACCCCGACGTCCATGGTTCGAGTCCTCACACTGCCTTCTTTTTTCCGAAAAAAAACAGATTTGTTTTTCTTTTCTATTCTATCCGTGACTCCGCCTTCACGGGAGTCGTCCCTCCCTCTTCTCTTCCCTCCTATGTCCGGCGTGCAGCCCATCCTCTCCGGCGAGCCTTGTTCCTGCGCGGCTCCCTTCGCGTCCGCTCGCCGGCCTGTCTAGCCCCGCCGGCAGAGGACTCGCCCGCCCCCTGGACGGTAGCTCTCGACGAGCCCCGTCCCCGCGCCGAGGGAGCTCCCTCCCCGCATGCACGGCGGCGGCGGGTGAGCCCCTCCCCTGTCCCATGGAGCCCGGCCAGCCCTAGCGCTCGGCGTCCCTCCCCCTCCCCTATGTCGCGGAGCCCGGCCAGCCCCTGCGAGCCGCTGAGGCCGAGCGCCTGCTCGCCTCGCCGCTGGCCCAGCACCGCGCATCGCCCCTGCGCTGGCGTGCCCGCCCCTAGGCGTGCGCGTCCTGGCCGCGCGGAGCCCCTGCGGCTGCAGGCTGGCAGCGCGTGCTGCCCTGCGCTGCTGCCGCATGGGACGGGCCGTGCTGCTCGCCGATAGTGGCGCTGCTGACTAATATATTTTCCCGTGCTAACGCTACGGATTATATTAGCCATTATTAGAGAAAGAGAGAGATGCTTCCACCCATCAACAAATTCAGTATACAGCCAAATAACAAATTCAATGTACAGTATGATTAACAATTTCATTTAGCTAGCCAAACTTTAGAATTCAGCAATTCCTTCCATCGAATATCCAAATAACCACATCTAGCAATCACTTAAGTATTGTGTTTTATAAGCATGGATGATTATATACTGCACATGTAAACCCATCAGTCACTCAAATGAATGACCGTTGTACAAGCTGAATTCCCCAATTGAGAAGAAATATAAAAACAGATTGTATATTCATCATACAAGACAAACCTTAGCCGGACTACAAGGTAGGAGTATATGTCTTACTTCTGATGCAGGTGAAACAAGAAAACAGCCCAACTATCATTCATCGTATAAGGAATACATCATAATTATTTTATAATTTTTGAAGCACTCCTTAATTGTAGCAAATATTTAATTCACATAATCAAGCTTCTAAATGCAGCAGCACAAAAGCATTTTTATAGCCATTCATTCAAACTGAAGCATAGCATGCATTAGATCTATCATGTAGAGAATTTAACGAGGATTTCAAAAAGACCTAAATCGCATCCATGCGATTTTTCTACGATGTTACATGGATTTAGAATTTCGCTGCATACAAGAAATAAACAAAATCGAAATTAGTGAGTGAGAGAGGAGGGGATCGATGGTTGCAGTACGGAGGGCGTCGACCCTCCTGGCCGGCAGGCCACGCAGAGCAACAGTCAGCAGCACCACCATCGGCCAGCAGCAGGGCCCGTCCCATGCGGCAGCAGCACAGGGCAGCACGCGCTGCCGGCCTGCAGCCGCAGGGGCTCCGTGCGGCCAGGACGCGCACGCCTGGGGGCGGGCGCGCCAGCGCAGGGGCGATGCGCGGTGCTGGGCCAGTGGCGAGGCGAGCAGGCGCTCGGCCTCAGCAGCTCGCAGGGGCTGGCCGGGCTCCGTGGCACAGGGGAGGGGGAGGGACGCCGCGCGCTAGGGCTGGCCGGGCTCCGCGGCACAGGGGAGGGGCTCACCCCCCGCCGTCATGCGTGCGGGGAGGGAGCTCCCTCGGCGCGGGGACGGGGCTCGCCGGGAGCTACCGCCCAGGGGGCGGGCGAGTCCTCCGCCGGCGGGGCTGGACAGGCCGGCGAGCAGGCGCGAAGGGAGCCGCGCAGGAACAAGGCTCACCGGAGAGGATGGGCTGCACGCCGGACATAGGAGGGAAGAGGAGAGGGAGAGACGACTCCCGTGAAGGCGGAGTCACGGATAGAATAGAAAAGAAAAACGAATCTGTTTTTTTTTTCGAAAAAAGAAGGCATTGTGAGGTCTCGAACCATAGACGTCGGGGTGAGTAGCGGCGTGGGGTGGGAGAGTAAGACCGGTTTCTAACTTTTTAATCTCAGTCGTTGGATGCGTGGTAGGTGTGCTGTGAGCCGTTTATCTTGAAGGAGGGAATTGACCTAGAGAAGTTTTCAATTATAGGAGAAATTAGAATTAAACATGTACAAATGGTTTTCCAGTAGGCATGTAGTGTCTATACATCATCACCATGTAGAGTCTCATAAAATACATTAAAATACCTAGAAATGGTAACAAGTATAGCGTTACACAAATAATATTTATTATACAATACAAATGAAATTTTGTTTGTATGAGTGTAATGACAAATCTTGGGTTTCACAAATCTTTACAAATAATACTTAATCTATGTTTAGTATCTTGCATTCTTCATAAATTTGTGATTACACTCATACAAACAAAATTTTATTTGATTTTCATATTTATAGCTAAAAATATGAAAAAATATTAAATGAAAAAATCATATTAAAACATGTTTTATTATATCTCCATTGCATATTGTTATTCACGAGGATTTCGAAACAATTTTATTTTTTATTTTATTATTATGATTTTTTGGTGACTTATTACGAAAGTAAAGTTACAACTAATTTACTCATAAAAGAAAAAAGTCGTCCGAATTTGGCCCACTTAGCTCAAGAAGCGGGAGTAGGCCGGCCCATAAAAAAGATTGTATCCCTGATGGTTTTCGAAAAATACGAGGTTTTATTTGAAAATTGGACACAAACAGGATACATCCTACGGGTTGAATAGAGTGAAGTTGAGGGTCTTGGACGCAAAATAACCGGAGTCCTTATCCATTCAGCGGTGGGCGGTCTAGTTCACACTCATCTTATCGTCTCCCTCACCCGAACCCCACTCGCCTCACTCGTCTCCTCACCCGAACCCGAACCCTACTCGCCTCCTCGGCTACCTCGCCCGAACCCCACTCACTCCCACGTACGGTGCCCCTCCCCCGGCCACGCGAGGCGCAACCGAGCACCACCAGTGGCCGGCGGCGCGGCTTCCCCTTGGCGCTGACTTCTCTCGCCGATCTATGTGGTGTCGATGGAACCCTAGCTGCCTAGGCGGCCACAGTGACGGGGCGAGCGTGCCCATCTGTACCGGCTCCCTCCTGTTGTCTCGCTGCTCCGGGCGTGGGTGAGGGAAGAGGAACTCACTCATCTTCTCCGCTTCTTTGTGCTGGTGAGGTTTCATTCGGCTCCCCTCCTCCCCTCAGCCTCTTCCTATTAAGTTCCTCACATCCATTGTTTCTCCTCTCTGCCGACTCGCGAGAACTGGCGACCCGGCGACCTAGCGACTCAGATCCTATGCGGGACGTCCCCATGGTCTCCGCTCTGGCGATCAGGCAGCTTGGCCGATGCTCTCCACAGCCGGCCTATGCACCGACGACCAGACGAGTCGGTCGGCGATCTCTGTAGCCAACCTCCTCTTCGGCGAACAAGCACTGCCACGCCCGCGCCCAACCCCGCTCCGGTTCCGGCGTTGCAAAATCAGATCCGAGCTCGTGGCCGCGACATTGGACCCACAAGGTAGAACTAACCCCAAACCCTAACTAAAGCTATGTGCATTAGGATCTTAGCTAGTGTTGGTTTTGGGGCCTATGTGTCTGGATCTGGTCGTACATGTAACCCTAAACCCTAACTAAAGCTAAGTGCATTCGAATCTGAGGTAGTGTTGCTTTGCATCCCTATGTGCTTATGTTATGGTGCTAGAGTATGGTTCTGAGGTAGATTAGAGGTTAGGACTAATGATTTGTTTTCCCATTATGTTCTGATCTGGTGCTCTAATGTGTTCACGTTAGCACGGGCAGTCGAAAAGCTCTGATGTGTCATATGTGCATGGATCTGCCGCTGGATTGTGGATTTGGGTCTGGATTAGTTCAGTTAGGGTTTTAGATATTGTACTACCTTTACTATTTTTTTTGGAGAGGTGCAGGGCATTGAGTGCGGGCTGTAGGTTGTGTGTGTGCTTATGCCATGGCTTCCTGTTATTCTGATCAGAAATGGGTCTCAATTTATCGCAGTGATGCGTTTTGCACCTAAGTTATGTTGCTTACTAATGAAATGGTGGTGCCAAAACAAACTGTTTAACTCAATTTGAGTTTGTTGTGTTTAGTTATTTTTTGGGATATAACTTGTCTCTAATCTATTATATTTGGGTTGACTTTTCATGTTTGGGTGGCGTGGATGACGAACTCACCAATGAAGGTGTGGTGTGAATAACCACATGCAAAAAAGATAAGACTAATTCACTGACCTATTCTTTGTTTCTAGACTCATTTAAAGTTATGCAGTAGAACTTATGTGCTGAAAATGGATGCAAACAATGTGTATTTGTAGCTGTTCATATACATCAGCAAAATGGGTGCAAACAATGTGTATTTGTAGCTGTTCATATACATCAGCAAGTGTATTTGTAGATTGTTTAGCAGTATTAAAATTTTGCAAACAATGTGCACATAATCTGAAGCTATTTAATGTTTTGAAATTGATTGATGTCAATAAGGTCTATTTCTGGCTGTCTTAGCTGTTTGTCAGCCAAGCTATCAGTGTGTTTGCAGTAGATGTTCCCAATGTCATGTCGGTCTGATAATTTAAAATTTTGACATAGATGGCTGGTTGTATCTAGTTGCTAGAGCTTGATGTGATTGGTTGGTTCTAGATGTTATTGTGCTTAAACACACACTATCAAATATGAATGGCTGGTCATGCATACTCCTTTGTTTCAATACCCTTTTGTTCTGAGGTAGTGTTGGTCTATGCATGATAAAGCTAGTGTTGGTTGTCTGCACTATGTGTATGTTGTGTGGTCATTTCTCAAGATATCAGGGTCTTTCTAATAGATTTTCCTAATCTCATGTCGGTCTGATAACTTTAAAAAATGACATAGATGGCTGGTTGTATCTAGTTGGTAGAGTTTGGTGTGCTTGGTTGGTTCTAGATGTGGTAAAATTAATTGTTAAGTATTGAAATCGGGCTTGTGGTGGTGGAAGAAACAATAAGCTGAAATTTGATTCTTAAGTCTTGACATATATGCTTATTAGTTTGTAAAAGCAATTGATTAAATGGCAGCTTCAGGCTGATTAACAGACATTACTCTTAGATACATTATATTTAATATCTTTTGAATCTTAATTATATAGCACATTCTCAGTCCTTTTTTATTAAAACTAACAAGACTTTTTATTCATGTGTGTGTTGATTTCTAGCAGCAGTCTGGCCTTTTGGTCTAAGCTTTGTCTTTTTCACTCTAATTTTAATTTATGGAATGCAAGATCAAAATGTTACTCCTTTGTTTTAATACCTTTTTGTCTGATGAAACCTTTTACACAGATGCCACAATCTGAGATAGCTGCTATAAGTTGATCCAGAGGATCTTCAGTGACACAAAAGATAAGACTCGAATTCATCTATTATGTTCTTATACATGTAATAGATAGGCTATTAGTTGGTAGTGCTTGATGTGTTTGGTAGTTTGAAGATGTTCTTGTGTTGTACACATACACAAACATGAATAGATGATCATGATATTATTGAGATATATCTGAGATGTTTTCCAATCACTATCTTGAAAATAACATGGGTCTTACCAAATTAAGCAACCAGTTTTTGAGTATATTGAATAATTTACCTAGCCATTTCCTTATTGAACTGTGCCTTTGGTATGTGTTTTTTGTATGACATTTTTTAATTGGCTGCCCATAAAAAGATGTGTTTGCTATATCTGAAAACTAACTTTATCTTTTTATTTATGTTATCAGATAATTGCTGGTAGCTGTTTTTGGCTATCTTGGAGCTTCAATTTTTATCTCATAGGAGCTAAACAGTTATTTACATTGATATTTCACCTGATATCAAGCAATGACCTTTATGCCATGAAAGATTATTATGCGGATAAGTTCACATTCTATTTATTTATTGTCCAAATAAGTTTACAACATCAGTTTTTTTACATCTAAATGTGAAAGTGTAAACAGTTTATTAGGGGATTAATTACTAAATGTGAACTTCATTCATTCAATGTATGAGACAAAAAGTTGGGGGAAATGCATATATTTCTAAACAGTTTATTATGCATTTCCAGCCAGTCTGATAACTTTAAAATTTGACATGTTATATGAATGTATTTGTGAAATCTGTTAACTAATAATTCTGTTGTTGGTGGAATATCTGTTGTCTAAACTATATCTACTAATGTTACCTCCTTTTTTTGGACCATTTAGAACCGAGTATAAGTACACCACCTCTCTAGTATATTGTAGTTTACCACAACACAGAAACAGAATTAGATAACCTTTTAAAGCATGTGATCAGTTCAACATGAGTTTTAAAGCATGAGTTTTCTAGATAGCATGAGTTGATTTCCTTAGTTTTCCACTACTTCAACATTTGATATATGCCTAAGCTTTTACATAATCAGTTCTAAGCAAAATGACAAGAATTTTCACTTGGTTAGAGAAGGAACTTACCTCTGTCCAAAATGCTTTTTATGGCGACACTAAATATAGATGTCCAAACCCTGCGAAAAATGGAACACAATATAATTTAGGTACTAACAACTTAAAACTGAATTTCACAATACATATTTGATGATTTCAGGGAGCCGTTGACGATCAGTGGGAAGCGGCCTGGGTATCTGTAGTCCGTCCATTCATCTGCTCCGCAGAAACGGACTGGTTGGTCCAACCAGTGGACGGGAGGAGCTTTGATCGTGTTTCCTCCTGTGGCGGCTAAGGAATACACGTCTTGGTGGGTTTGGCGGCATCCTCTTTCCTCCTCGACGAGCACGCTGCCCCCAAATATGGAGTATGTCATCGAGGCTGGTCGGAACTCTGGCGCTGGCGGTCCTTGGTCCTTGCCTCTGTCTTCCCCGTCCTTCTTCTGTCGTTTATCTGCCTTGTCCTTCATTGTTGTCTCGATGAGCTCGCAATTTCGCAAGAAGTGTTTGGAGTTCTTATGTATGGGACATTGTCCGTCGAGGATCTTCTCGTAGCTTTCGTAGTAATTCTTCTTTGGGCGACCGTCTGTGCTTGCGACATAGCGGTTGTTTTGACTGTAGTCGTGTCTCTGCGGTCGGTGTTCGGAGTTACCTGATCGGTGGTCGCTGGGTCCTTTCTCGGTCCGGTAGTCTAGTCGGCGATTGTTTTCCCTAGCTCGTTCTGGAGAGCGGGAGCAGCGCCGCCTGTTCTCTCTACTGCGAGTAGCATCGTCTTGGTTGGTGTAAGGATTTGCGATCATCATCATTTGTTCTATGTTGTTTACGTTCTTCCGGGCCAACTTGTTTCGGAGGTCGTCTACTCGTAGACCGTTGGAAGATGGCGATGGCTTCTGGGTCGGAGAACTCTGTTATACTCAGGCGCCTGTCGGAGAAACGCCTGATGTATTCTCGGAGGCTCTCGTTTCTTCTCCGACGGACGGTTTCTAGGTCGTAGCGTGTTCCTGGCTGGATACATGTAGCTTTGTATGTTTCGATGAAGATTTCCTTGAGGTCTTCCCAATTTAGTAATGGTTCCTTCTAGGATCTTCTAGAGCCAACTGATGGTGGATGTCGACAGCATTACTGGTAGGTAGTTTTCCATCACGTCTCGGTCTCCTCTGGCGGCATACACGGTGATCTCGTACGTGGAGACCCATTGTTCCGGATCTGCCTTGTCGTCGTATTTTTTCACTGACGTTACGTTGAAGCTCTGGGGCCAGCGGATGGCACGTAGGCGTGCTGAGAAGAGGCGTAGTCCCCCCATAGCTCTGGGCGCTGGCGCTCGATTGTGTCTGGGGTTGTGATACTCGTCATTGTCGTACCTTGGCGATCTTCGTCGGTGTTGTCTCTGAGGGCTTCGATGTGGCGGGGTTGGTGACGGGTGACGCCGGACTCGGATGTCCTCTCTGTCATCGTACCGCGAGGGTCCCTGTCTACGATCTCTCGGAGGGCTCCGGTATAGAGGTTCTGGTGTTCGACTGCGGCGGGCCTCATCGTGGTCTTCCTCGTCGCTTCTTGGATATCCTCTTTGGAGCTCTCTTGGGGGGTTTCGTGAGTGGTTCCTTCTATGGGACTGACCTGAGGACTCGAGCACTCGCGGCTTCCTTTTTACCTGAAGTGAGGCCGCCTTGATGTGGGCATCTATCTTCTTGACCATGCGTGTACCTTGAAGTTTGGACAGCTCGCAGACGGCTGCCACTAGATTGGCAATGGGGGTTGAATACACCGGGACGTTTCCCATCATCTCGAACTCATACTGGAGATTGCGCCGTGGGGGATGACCGCGATTCCTCTGATCCTGCTCGTGCTGCTCTCGCGCGATGCGTTCTTGCTCGAGGCGTTCTTGGTTGCTTCTTTCTTGCTCGCGGCATTCGACATCGCGCCTCTGTGCGCGGTCGGCGTTGTGTTGCTCCCTTGCGGAGCGTTCGGCGTCTGGTTCGTTGTCGGGGGCGACACTATCAACGGAGACTTGAAAAATCCTTCCTCCGATGCCCGGAGGGAATTCTGGGAAGCTGTCGGTCGATCTGGATGGGTTCGCTACTTCGGTCCCTGCGTTGGCGGTCGACCCTGGGGAAGTGGTACCATCGAGACACACTGCTTGCTTGGAGTCGCTGTCGATTGCGAAGATGATGACGGTGCTCACGACGGGAGGTGCTAAGATCTGGTCGAAGATCGATCGGGACATCTGTCGTTGGAGGAGTGCTGCCTGATTGTTGAGCCCGTGAGGCATCGTCGGCAGGATCTAGACACATCTGGTCGCGACAGTCGTTGCCTTCGTGGATCGGTGACTACGTGATCGGCGGTCATGGTGTCCGGGGAGTCGGCGGCGTACTGCCTGAATAAGGTCGATGCACCCAGTGATGCCGATGTTGGAGTGGTCGATGGCGTCGACTAGATCGTCGACGTTGATCTTCTTTCGCGGGCGACATATCGGTGTGGTGGGATGGCGTGTGAATGATGGCATGTCTGCCCCTCGCGGAGTAGATCCGACGGTCTAGCAGATGGATCTGATCTGTAGCATGGTGCCGGCCGTGGGCAGGATCATTGAGTATGGGAACGAAACCGCTTGACGAGCCATGAAGTCGATGCACACACCCCCTACCTGGCGTGCCAACTGTCGACGAAATACGCGTCGCAGTCTACCTAGGGGGTACCCCACGGTAGTAGATTGTAGGCGGAGGCGTGGCGACGACGATCAAGCGTAACATAGAGAGCGTAGACACGTCGATTTGGATAGGTTCAGGCCGACAAATCACCGTAATACCCTATGTCCTGTGTTTTCTTGGCTGGATTGATATGAGTATTAGGTTACAAGATCCGTAGATACAATCTAGGGGATTGTAGAGGATCATTTTGGAGGGGGTCCCTGCTCGCCTTATATAGCCGGGGAGCAGGGTTACAGTTTCCATATCCTAACAGATTACGATCGGCCCCCTTTAGGTAAGAGATCCGAGCCTATCTTCTGGGATTCTTCTTGGCGAGCAAGGCTTCTTCGGAGTCCTTGGCAAGCACGACGGGCTGGTCGTGTGCCGCAAGGCCTCATGGGCTGGGCCGTTGTCTGGTCGGCAGGCCCATAAGGTCACTGGAGATATGCCGAGGTAATATCCCCAACAAGGTTGATGAACAGGTTGACGGACCCCTCAAATTACAAAAGTACATGGCAACAAGCTCAAAGGAGTTTAAATTCATTTTATACTTTGAAATTGAGTTAGGTATGCTATACTATTAAGAGGGATTCAACACACATGCCAACAAGTGAACCAAATGCTACATCTATCCAGACATATCACACCTCCTCATACATAGTAGGCAAAACAACCAGATATTCAAGATCATATCCTTTGTTGTTTCTGCCAGGCCGGCAGTGCCGGGCAGGCCGACGGTGCCCGGCACTGCCGCGACTTGTTCTGCCCGTTGGAACAGTGAAGGGGTATTTGATATCCCCTCACATCTTTCCAATGGCTAGTTCTGTCATTCCAACATTCAAACTTCGCAAGAACAAAAAAGAAGCTCACTTCTAGCTCTCCCTTCTCCCTTGGTGCTCCTGTAGGGTTATGAGGTTGTTAAGCTACCTAGAAAACAAAATTTTTCTACCCCATAAACCAGGAACTAGTGCTAGTTATAGATCACGGGGTTACCACTGGACGTGCAGGTGCAGCGGAAGCGACTTGATGTAGTCATGCGCGTCGCAGCAGTGTCGTGCAGTTGCGAGGTCGTTCGTCTCAACATCTCCTTCTCGCGGTTCGTCCTTGTGCTCCAGATGCAGCACCTCCGAGGAATCCCACACGTGCAGGGAAGAAGCATCACCCCTCTGGACTGCTAGGTCCGCGAGGAGTACTAGGCGCGAGCGTGGGGAGGGCGACAGCGGCTGCCAAAGGACGTAAGTCCTACTCGCCCCGCGCCTCCCCTTGCTTATATAGGCGTCCTAATGAGCTCCCATGTTGGAGGCCCATTAGCAACCCTAAACCTAGTCTAATTCGGGTCCAACCCGAATTAGGCTTCCAGCCCCTTAAGCGTGCGACCCTATGGGTTCATGCACACATAGACATGGCCCAAGTACTCTTACTCGACCAATAGTTGATAGCGGCCTCTAGCAAGGCGTGTCAACTCCTATGCATACGCTACGATCATATCAAACGAACCACCACAATACAATATACATGTTATTCCTTTGCCTTATGATATTTGGTCCAACTCGTGGGTTAACACTTAACCCAAGCACGACCATGCATCTCATGATCTAATCATTTGAGTGATCCAGTGATATCTCTCTCATGGAGAGTGGCAAATTCCATCTTGATTGACTATGTCTCACAGCATGTTTCCTGACAAACCCGAAAGTCACCTTTATAACTACCCAGTCACGGAGTAGCGTTTGGTAGTCCCAAGGTAGGTCGTTTCACATCTTGAGTACATACGACAATCTCAGGTCTAAGGACATAACGTACATGATGTGTATAGAGACAATCTCATGCTGGGTCTGTCCAGCACCATGTCCTACATGTGCCCACATTATTAGTTCGACATCTCCATGTCCATGACTTGTGAAACATAGTCATCAACTAATAATGTGTTGATCCAATATTCATGTACATTCTAGTACAAACTTCGATCAGGGACAACTTTAGAATAACCATAGAAGTAAAAGAGTTTCACAAACAATTCACATAATTGCTTATCGATACAAGTTGTCCTTAATGGATATTCATTGAACTCGTAATATGTCATGGATACAAGGAAATATAATCATCTCTATGATTACCTCTAGGGCATATTCCCAACAGTCTCCCACTTGCACTAGAGCTAATCTCGAAGATATCTAATACCCATAGCTTTTACGTGCGCCTCATGCTTAGGCTGTGGAAGAGCCTTTGTCAAAGGATCTGCAACATTCAAATCCGTATGTATTTTGCACATCTTGATCTCATCTCGACCGATGAACTCTCGAATGAGATGAAACTTCTGTAGTACATGTTTGTTCTTTTGGAAATTCCTAGGCTCCTCAGCGTGCGCTATCGGCCCATTGTTATCACAATATAGATTCAATGGGCGAGACGCATTTGGAACCATGCCAAGCTCGATGAGAAACCTCCTCATCCAAACACCTTCCTTTGCAGCGGCAGAAGCTGTAATGTACTCGGCTTCTGTTGTAGAATCGGTTACTGTCTCCTGCTTGGAACTCTTCCAGCTTACAACACCACCATTTATTGTGAACACAAAACTTGATTGAGATTGTGAATCATCCACGTCAGTTTGGAAGCTGGCATTGGTGTAACCACTTACAACGAGGTCCTCCTCACCTCCATAGATTAGGAACACATCTTTAGTCCTTCTCAAGTACTTAAGGATGTTTTTAACAAGCGTCCAGTGACTCTCACCTAGATTAGCTTGGTACCTGCTCGCAACACTTAGAGCATATGAGACATCTGGGCAAGTACATATCATGGTGTACATAATGGAACCAATGGCCGAAGCATATGGAACCTTACTCATGCGCTTCTGCTCATCAGCTGTCATAGGACACTGCTTCTCGCTAAAACACATACCATGTGACATAGGCAAGAACCCTCTCTTGGATTGTTCCATGTTGAACCGTTTCAACACCTTGTCAATGTATGTATCTTGGCTTAATCCTATAAGCCTCTTTGATCTATCTCTATAGATCTTAATGCCCAAAATGTATGTTGCTTCTCCTAAATCCTTCATAGAAAAACTATTATTCAGTGAAGTCTTTACGGATTACAACATAGGAATGTCATTCCCAACCAATAGTATGTCATCTACATACAAGATTAGAAATACAACAACGCTCCCACTTTCCCTCTTGTAAACACAAGGTTCTTCTTCATTCTGACGAAAGCCAAACCCTTTGATCACTTCATCAAAACGAATATTCCAACTCCTAGATACTTGCTTTAATCCATAAATGGATTTCTTTAGCTTCCATATTTTTCCAGCATTTTTAGGATCAACAAAGCCTTCGGGCTGTATCATATACACGTCTTCTTCCAAATTTCCATTTAGAAAGTCTATTTTAATATCCATCTGCCAAATCTCATAATCGAAATAAGCAACAATTGCTAGAATGATCCGAATAGATTTAAGCATCGCTACCGGCGAGAATGTCTCGTCGTAGTCAACTCCTTGAACTTGCCGAAAGCCCTTTGCAACAAGTCGAGCTTTATAGACGTGAATGTTTCCATCCATATCCTTTTTTTTTATAGACCCATTTGCACTCAATAGGTTTAACCCCATCAGGCGGGTCAACCAAGTTCCAAACTTGATTGTCTCCCATGGAATCTATCTCAGATCTCATGGCACTTTGCCATTTCTCGGAATCTGGGTCCATCATTGCTTCCGCGTACGTTGCAGGTTCGTCATCTTCTAACAAAAACACTTCCCCACGTGCCTCACGGATTCTTACTGACCTTCGTGGTTGTGGTGGTGTTTCTCTTGCCACAGGTATCTCAACTTGTTCTGCTACATTAGCATCACTCATAGAGTTATCCCCTATTGGCTCATCTTGAACTTCTTCAAGATACACCTTTTGTCCACTCTTCTCTTTATTAATAAACTCTTTCTTTAAGAAGGCACCGTTCCGAGCAACAAACACTTTGCCCTCTGATTGGTTGTAGAAGTAATACCCTAAAGTTTCCTTTGGATATCCCACGAAAAAGCATTTGTCCGACTTGGGTTTAAGTTTATCTGACATAAGTCGTTTGACATAAACTTCACAACCCCAAATCTTTAGAAAAGACAAACTGAGACTCTTACCAGTCCATATCTCATATGGTGTCTTGACTACGGACTTAGACGGTACCCTATTCAATGTGAAAGCGGCTGTTTCTAGAGCGTATCCCAAAATGAGAGTGGTAGGTCTGACTGGCTCATCATAGACCGAACCATGTCCAACAAAGTCCGATTACGTCGCTCGGACACGCCGTTTCTCTGAGGCGTTCCAGGTGGCGTAAGCTGTGGAACAATTCCGCAACTCTTTAGATGATTGCTAAACTCATGGCTCAAATATTCGCCTCCTCGATCAGATCGCAAGGCTTTAATTTTCTTGCCACGTTGATTCTCTACTTCATTCTGAAATTCTTTGAACTTTTCAAATGTTTCAGACTTATGCTTCATTAGGTAGACATATCCATATCTACTAAAGTCATCAGTAAAAGTTATGAAGTATTGAAATCCACCTCTAGCTGTCGTGCTCATTGGTCCACATACATCAGTATGTACGAGTTCCAACAAGTCAGACGCCCTCTCAGGAAATCCTTTGAATGGCGCCTTGGTCATCTTGCCTAGTAGGCAAGCCTCACATGTCTCGCATGATTCAAAATCAAACGAAGCTAGAAGACCATCATCATGGAGCCTCTTCATGCGATTCTCACTTATATGACCCAAACGACAATGCCACAAATATGTAGAACTTAACTCATTAAGCGAGGCCTTTTAGCATTAACATTACCGATAGGTGTATCATCAAGATTTAAAATAAACAATCCGTTCACAATGGATGCAAAAGCCACAAACATGTCATTCTTTGAGATCACACAACCATTGTCTTTACTCGCAAATGAATAACCATCCTTCATCAAACATGAAGGTGACACAATGTTTCGACTTAAACTAGGAACAAAATAACAATTATTCAATTCCATGATAAATCCTGACGGGAGGTGAAGTTGCATCGTCCCAACGCTCAACGCAGCAACTCTTGCATTGTTGCCCACGCGGAAATCAACTTCGCCTCTTCTCGTGCTTCTACTTCTTACCATTCCCTACATCGTATTGCAAATATGAGCAACCGATCCGGTATCAAATACCCAGGAGTTAATGTAAGAATCAGCGAGAAAAATATCTGTAACATAAACGACAAGTGTACAAGCAGCGGGAGTACCTTTACTACCGCCATCCTTCTTTAAGGACTCCAAGTACAGCTTGCAGTTTCTCTTCCAGTTTAGGCTTAGAGATCTGATCTTTAGCCATCGCCTTCTTCTTCTTCTTCTTCTTCTTCCAAGCCCTCTTCTTAAAGTTAGGCTTGTTTTGGACTGCCATCACATGGCTACTGCCAGCACCTTTCTTGATATCAGCTTCTACTATTTTAAGCATGCCACACAATTCATTCAAGCCCTTCTTCGCCCCATGCATATGGTAGTTCGAAATGAAGTTCCCATAGCTAGGCGGAAGAGACGAAAGTATGAAATCAGTGGCCAACTCTGGGCCCATTGGGAAGCCTAGCTTCTCCAATCTCTGAGTGTGACCAACCATCTTGATCACATGTGGGCCAACTGCTGCGGCTTCTGCAAGCTTGGTTTCGACAAAAGCCTTGGAAACATTGAACCTTTCAGTCCTGGCTTGAGTCTGAAACATATCATTAAGCGCCACGATCATATCGTACGCTGCATTATTATTATCAAATTGCATCTGGAGATCTGGCTCCATGCAAGCGAGCATAAGGCAACCCACTTCAAGATCAGCATCACATGCTTTCTTGTAAGCGGTTTTCTCTGCAGCAGGTGCATTATTAGCAGGCTCATCTGGTAATGGGGTGTCTAGAACATCTTCCTTTTTCTCAGCCCTGAGAACAATTCTCAGGTTGTGGATCCAATCCGCATAGTTTGTTCCATTCAACTTATCTTTCTCAAGAATTGATCGCAAAGTAAATGGTTGATTACTGGGAGCCATCTACAACAAAAGTAATGCAAAATACTAAGACAATGTATCCATGAAGGAGTAAGTTATATCAAAATAAAACATACTCCGACTAAAATCAATATCCCTCAATTGATACTTAGTGATTCAAGACCCACAACTAACAAGTCAACTAGTGAGCTTTAGCATCACCGCTAGAAGACATGGTAGATCGGTAAGCAACACTTTGCTAATCATATCACATATGACTCTTGTTATTGGGTGGCATCTCTATGCTTGTGTTACCAACAACTAATGCTCCAAGGTCCCTAACCATTATGGTAACCTTATTCAAGTAACCAAACCTTCTGCTTGTAAGTGTCCGACACAAACCTGTCTAGTCAAGGAAAACCAGTGGCACCCTAATTTCATAGACCCACCACCGATCGTACGAGACACGTGACAGTGCAAGGTTTGGGGAAGCATTATGACTTAAACATTGTTGAGGGATCGTTCTACTTCACTACCGCATATGTAGACAAAAACATTATCGCACGTGAAAGTAGAACATCGTAAGAACGACATAAACATAGATTTGACTTGGTATAGCCCATTATTCCTTTGGAGATCTCCATCTCTATCAATCTGTTCATCATGGTGATCGCCATCTCCATGATAGAAGTATGCCATCCTCCGTGATGAGTCCACCAAGACTATCTATCACTACCGTAATATAGTGAAGTAAAATTACATAGTCGTAGGATCATCATAGATTGACACGCAGGCCATTACATATGAATGGACAATATCTGTGGGTCCAGCCATATTGTCTTAATCATGATGTGCAAGCCATGAATTAATTACATACATGTATCACATACACATAAGGGCTATACCAATCACGAATACCTGCAAAACAGAGTTAACCGATTCCGACGTCTAAACTTAAAACGCCGAAAACTCAATTTTGCAAGCTGTTTTTTGCAAATCTAATTTTTGCCAAAACCACCAAATGCTGTTGTTGACGAATGCGAAATTTTCTGGCGCATGATTTTCGTTCAAGGTTTTTCTCGTTCCGAGGTTGTATGCAAAAGTTATGGCCGTTTTACCGAACAACATTTTTCTGCAAAATTCCCCTCCGATGGCGAATCCAATCCGTCGCTGCCGCGCATCACATGCGCCTGGAACTTGACCTAGGTTCGATTCGACCAATCTTATTGATCTCCAACTTACCATAATTGGGTTTACATGTATCACTTAACTCGGATGGCGGAATTCCGACCGGTACGAGTAGATCGTTACAATACCAACGTGGCAAGACCACGAACCATGATCAGAGATTGATCTTAAACCGCGCATATCACCATATGCTCGTACCCGAATATATAACGAGGCAACTAACGGATCTGATACCACTCTAGGGTTATGAGGTTGCTACGCTAGGCAGAAAACAAAATTTTTCTACCCCATAAACCAGGAACTAGTGCTAGTTATAGATCACGGGGTTACCACTAGACGCGCAGGTGCAGCGGAAGCGACTTGATGTAGTCGTGCGCGTCGCAGCAGTGCCGTGCAGTTGCGAGGTTGTCCGTCTCAACGTCTCCTTCTCGCGGTTCGTCCTTGTGCTCCAGATGCAGCACCTCCGAGGAATCCCACACGTGCAGGGAAGAAGCGTCACCCCTCTGGACTGCTAGGTCCGCGAGTACTAGGCGCGAGCATGGGGAGGGCGACGGCGGCTGCCAAAGGATGTAGGTCTAACTCGCCCTACGCCTCCCCTTGCTTATATAGGTGTCCTAATGAGCTCCCATGTTGGAGGCCCATTAGCAACCCTAAACCTAGTCTAATTCGGGTCCAACCCGAATTAGGCTTCCAGCCCCTTAAGCGTGCGACCCTATGGATTCACGCACACATAGACATGGCCCAAGTACTCTTACTCGACCAATAGTTGATAGCGGCCTCTAGCAAGGCGTGTCAACTCCTATGCATACGCTACGATCATATCAAACGAACCACCACAATACAATATACATGTTATTCCTTTGCATTATGATATTTGGTCCAACTTGTGGGTTAACACTTAACCCAAGCACGGTCATGCATTTCATGATCTAATCATTTGACTGATCCAGTGATATCTCTCTCTCTCATGGAGAGTGGCAAATTCCATTTTGATTGACTATGTCTCAAAGCATGTTTCCTGACAAACCCGAAAGTCACCTTTATAACTACCCAGTCACGGAGTAGCGTTTGGTAGTGCCAAGGTAGGTCGTTTCACATCTTGAGTACATACGACAATCTCAGGTCTAAGGACATAATGTACATGATGTGTATAGAGACAATCTCATGCCGGGTCTGTCCAGCACCATGTCCTACATGTGCCCACATTATTAGGTCGACATCTCCATGTCCATGACTTGTGAAACAAAGTCATCAACTAATAATGTGTTTATCCAATATTCATGTACAATCTAGTACAAACTTCGATCAGGGACAACTTGAGAATAACCATACAAGTAAAAGAGTTTCACAAACAATTCACATAATTGCTTATCGATACAAGTTGTCTTTAATGGATATTCATTGAACTCATAATATGTCATGGATACAAGGAAATACAATCATCTCTATGATTACCTCTAGGGCATATTCCCAACAGCTCCAACTCTCTCCTCCATTGATTCCCAATCATTCTTTGAGAGATTGAGACTCCAAGCTTGAGAAGAAGCTTCTCCCTCGGATCTTCATCTCCTACAATCATTTGGTTTGCGTGGTGGCCGGCGGTTTGAGTTCTTTACTCTTGGATCTTTGCTCCTAGTCGGCCAGAGGTTGCCCTTGAGCTTGCCTCCTTCGTGTGGCAGCCTAGGGAGGTTTGTAGCACCCCATATTTCTAATACATAACCTCTCATCTCAAGGGTTCATTCTCTTGACTTGAGACCAAGAAAAGAGCTAGCCTTTGTGGTGAGCTTGAGCCTTGTGTGGTGGACCTCAACAACATGGACGTAGGCAAGCCTTGGTTGAGAGCTGAACCACGGGTCAAATCTTGTGTCCCCTTGTGATTGTCTCTATACTTTGATATATATTGTTTGTAAGGTAATTTCTAGGGTTTGGACCCAATCTACTCGGTGGGTGTGTTGCTACCACTTTCAAATGGTGCTAGAGGTTCCCTACTGTTAGGAATATTCCCTAGAGCTAATCATGTAGATGATTAAATTCCGATTGTATCCATGATTAATAAAGTGTTCTTTGAATATCCATTATAGACAACTAGTATTGATTCACAATTATGTGAATTGTTTGTGCAACTCAATTACCTGAATGGTTATTCTAAAAGCTGTCCCTGGTCGGCATTCTTGTAAGAGCACACTTGAATATTAGACCAACACATGTATTAGTTGATGGCTATATTTCACAAGTCATAGACATGGAGATGTCAAACTAATAATGTGGGCACATGTGAGATATGTAGGCTGGACTGACCCAACAAGAGAAAGTCTCTATTCATGTCATGTACGTTATGTCCTTAGACCTGAGATTGTGGTATGTACTCAAGATGTGAAACGATCTACTTAGGGACTATCAAACGCTACTCCGTTATTGGGTAGTTATAAAGGTGGTCATTGGGTGGTCGGGAAACATGCTGTGAGACATAGACAATCAAGATGGAATTTGCCCCTCTCTTCGTGAGAGAGATATCACTGGATCACTCATGTGATTGGATCAACAAATGCATGGCCGTGCTTGGGTTAAGTGTTAACCCACGAGTTGAACCATATATCGAGTGGCGAAGGGAATAACTTGTACATGGTCATAGTGGTTCGTCTGATATGATCATAGCGTATGCATAGGAGTTGACACGCCTTGCTAGAGGCCGCTATCAACTATTGGTCGAGTAAGAGTACTTGGGCCATGTCTATGTATGCGTGAGCCCATAGGGTCGCACGCTTAAAGGGCTGGAAGCCTAATTCGGGTTGGACCCGAATTGGACTAGGTTTAGGGTTACTAATGGGCCTCCACCGTGGAGCTCGTCAGGATGCCTATATAAGCAAGGGGTGGGCGCGGGGCGAATTGATCCACGCCTTTTGGCAGCCGCCGTCGCCTCCCCACGCTCGTGGCTTTTGCTGCTCGCGGACCTAGCAGTCCGGAGGCGCAACGCTTCCTCCCTGCACGTGTGGGATTCCTCGGAGGTGCTGCATCTGGAGCACAAGGACGAACCGCGCGAAGGGGACGTTGAGACGGACGACCACGCAACTGCACTGCCTGCTGCGACGCGCACGACTACATCAAGTCGTCTTCCGCTGCACCTGCGCGTCTAGTGGTAATCCCGTAACCTGTAACTAGCAGTAGATCCTGGTTTATGAGGTCGAAAAGTTTTGTTTTCCGGCTAGCGTAGCAACCTCGTATTCCTTCAGTGGTATCAGAGCAGTTACTGCCTCGTTATAGGTTCAGATCATAGCATATGGTGATATGCGGGTTTTATGATGAATCTCAGACTTTGGTTCATGTCTTGCTGCGATGGTATTGCATCAACCTACTCGTACCGGTCGGAATTCCGCCATCCGAGTTAACAGATACAAGTAAATCCAGTCAGGGCGAGTTGGAGATCAATTAGATTGATCGAATTGAAACCTAGGTCAGAAGCCGGGCGCATGTGATGCGCGTCGAGAGTAGATGCGATCTATGTAGATACGATCTATGTAATCCCAGTCAATTTTTGGCTGATGAGATCAGTCCGATGAGATTTTCATAGTGATTCCATAGATGCGATCTATGTAATCCCGCTTGGTTTTCAGGGCCAGCAGGACCGTCGTTGCTATCTGCTATAGCACCTAGAATCGTTCTACGCCTAACTTGTTTTTGTAGGAGTTGATGTGGTTGGTATGGCCTATGAGATTGTATGTAATTTTCATGCCCTGCGTGACATGTAAGCAACACGGCTGGAGCCATATGTGTTGTCTTTTGATGTATTGGCCTGCGTGCCATCTTGTGATCTTGCGACTATGTAATTAGTATAGCTTGCGGTAAGATAGTTCTTGGAGGACTTATCACAAGAAGGATGTCACACGTGGATCATGGAGATGGAGATCACCATGATGGGCAAGATGATGGAGATGGAGATCACCATTATTTAAAAGGCCATACCAAGTCACTATGTGTGAATGTGATTCTCTTTCTATTCTACTTTTGTTGTTCGCTATTATGTTTTGTCTACATGAATATGATAGTAAAGTAGAATGATCCCTCAGCAATGTTTAAGTTGTATGCTTCCCCAAACCTTGCACTGTCACGTGTCTTGTACGATTGGTGGTGGGTCTATGAAATTAGGGTGCCACTGATTTTCCTTGACTAGATAGGTTCGTGTCGGACACTTACTAGCAGAAGGTTTGGTTACTAGAACAAGGTTATCCTAACGGTTAGGGACCTTGAAGCAATGGGAGGTTGAGCGTAGCATAGAGATGCTGCCCAACAACAAGACTCATATGTGATATGATTAGCAAAGTGTTGCTTACCGATCTACCATGTCTTCTAGCGGTGATGCTAAAGCTCACTAGTTGACTTGTTAGTTGTGGGTCTTGAATCACTAAGTATCAATTGAGGGATATTGATTTTAGTCGGAGTATGTTTTATTTTGATATAACTTACTCCTTCATGGATACATTGTCTTAGTATTTTGCATTACTTTTGTTGTAGATGGCTCCCAGTAATCAACCATTTACTTTGCGATCAATTCTTGAGAAAGATAAGTTGAATGGAACAAACTATGCGGATTGGATCCACAACCTGAGAATTGTTCTCAGGGCTGAGAAAAAGGAAGATGTTCTAGACACCCCATTACCAGATGAGCCTGCTGATAATGCACCTGCTGCAGAGAAAACCGCTTACAAGAAAGCATGTGATGCTGATCTTGAAGTGGGTTGCCTTATGCTCGCTTGCATGGAGCCAGATCTCCAGATGCAATTTGATAATAATAATGCAGCGTACGATATGATCGTGGCGCTTAATGATATGTTTCAGACTCAAGCCAGGACTGAAAGGTTCAATGTTTCCAAGGCTTTTGTCGAAACCAAGCTTGCAGAAGCCGCAGCAGTTGGCCCACATGTGATCAAGATGGTTGGTCACACTCAGAGATTGGAGAAGCTAGGCTTCCCAATGGGCCCAGAGTTGGCCACTGATTTCATACTTTCGTCTCTTCCGCCTAGCTATGGGAACTTCATTTCGAACTACCATATGCATGGGGCGAAGAAGGGTTTGAATGAATTGTGTGGCATGCTTAAAATAGTAGAAGCTAATATCAAGAAAGGTGCTGGCAGTAGCCATGTGATGGCAGTCCAAAACAAGCCTAACTTTAAGAAGAGGGCTTGGAAGAAGAAGAAGAAGGCGATGGCTAAAGATCAGATCTCTAAGCCTAAACTGAAAGAGAAACTGCAAGCTGTACTTGGAGTCCTTAAAGAAGGATGGCGGTAGTAAAGGTACTCCCGCTGCTTGTACACTTGTTGTTTATGTTACAGATATTTTTCTCGCTGATTCTTACATTAACTCCTGGGTATTTGATACCGGATCGGTTGCTCATATTTGCAATACGATGTAGGGAATGGTAAGAAGTAGAAGCACGAGAAGAGGCGAAGTTGATTTCCGCGTGGGCAACAATGCAAGAGTTGCTACGTTGAGCGTTGGGACGATGCAACTTCACCTCCCGTCAGGATTTATCATGGAATTGAATAATTGTTATTTTGTTCCTAGTTTAAGTCGAAACATTGTGTCACCTTCATGTTTGATGAAGGATGGTTATTCATTTGCGAGTAAAGACAATGGTTGTGTGATCTCAAAGAATGACATGTTTGTGGCTTTTGCATCCATTGTGAATGGATTGTTTATTTTAAATCTTGATGATACACCTATCTGTAATGTTAATGCTAAAAGGCCTCGGCTTAATGAGTTAAGTTCTACATATTTGTGGCATTGTCGTTTGGGTCATATAAGTGAGAATCGCATGAAGAGGCTCCATGATGATGGTCTTCTAGCTTCGTTTTATTTTGAATCATACGAGACATGTGAGGCTTGCCTACTAGGCAAGATGACCAAGGCGCCATTCAAAGGATTTCCTGAGAGGGCGTCTGACTTGTTGGAACTCGTACATACTGATGTATGTGGACCAATGAGCACGACAGCTAGAGGTGGATTTCAATACTTCATAACTTTTACTGATGACTTTAGTAGATATGGATATGTCTACCTAATGAAGCATAAGTCTGAAACATTTGAAAAGTTCAAAGAATTTCAGAATGAAGTAGAGAATCAACGTGGCAAGAAAATTAAAGCCTTGCGATCTGATCGAGGAGGCGAATATTTGAGCCATGAGTTTAGCAATCATCTAAAGAGTTGCGGAATTGTTCCACAGCTTACGCCACCTGGAACGCCTCAGAGAAACGGCGTGTCCGAGCGACGTAATCGGACTTTGTTGGACATGGTTCGGTCTATGATGAGCCAGTCAGACCTACCACTCTCATTTTGGGGATACGCTCTAGAAACAGCCGCTTTCACATTGAATAGGGTACCGTCTAAGTCCGTAGTCAAGACACCATATGAGATATGGACTGGTAAGAGTCTCAGTTTGTCTTTTCTAAAGATTTGGGGTTGTGAAGTTTATGTCAAACGACTTATGTCAGATAAACTTAAACCCAAGTCGGACAAATGCTTTTTCGTGGGATATCCAAAGGAAACTTTAGGGTATTACTTCTACAACCAATCAGAGGGCAAAGTGTTTGTTGCTCGGAACAGTGCCTTCTTAAAGAAAGAGTTTCTTAATAAAGAGAAGAGTGGACAAAAGGTGTATCTTGAAGAAGTTCAAGATGAGCCAATAGGGGATAACTCTATGAGTGATGCTAATGTAGCAGAACAAGTTGAGATACCTGTGGCAAGAGAAACACCACCACAACCACGAAGGTCGGCAAGAATCCGTGAGGCTCGTGGGGAAGTGTTATTGTTAGACAATGATGAACCTGCGACTTACGCGGAAGCAATGATGGACCTAGATTCCGAGGAATGGCAAAGTGCCATGAGATCCGAGATAGATTCCATGGGAGACAATCAAGTTTGGAACTTGGTTGACCCGCCTGATGGGGTTAAACCTATTGAGTGCAAATGGGTCTATAAAAAGAAAAAGGATATGGATGGAAACGTTCACGTCTATAAAGCTCGACTTGTTGCAAAGGGCTTTCGGCAAGTTCAAGGAGTTGACTACGATGAGACATTCTCGCCGGTAGCGATGCTTAAATCTATCCGGATCATTCTAGCAATTGCTGCTTATTTCGATTATATGATTTGGCAGATGGATGTTAAAACAGCCTTTCTAAATGGAAATTTGGAAGAGGACGTGTATATGATACAGCCCGAAGGCTTTGTTGATCCTAAAAATGCTGGAAAAATATGCAAGCTAAAGAAATCCATTTATGGATTAAAGCAAGCATCTCGGAGTTGGAATATTCGTTTTGATGAAGTGATCAAAGGGTTTGGCTTTCGTCAGAATGAAGAAGAACCTTGTGTTTACAAGAAGGAAAGTGGGAGCGCTGTTGTATTTCTAATCTTGTATGTGGATGACATACTATTGATTGGGAATGACATTCCTATGTTGCAATCTGTAAAGACTTCACTAAATAATAGTTTTTCTATGAAGGATTTAGGAGAAGCAGCATACATTTTGGGCATCAAAATCTATAGAGATAGATCAAAGAGGCTTATAGGATTAAGTCAAGAGACGTACATTGACAAGGTGTTGAAACGGTTCAACATGGAACAATCCAAGAAAGGGTTCTTGCCTATGTCACATGGTATACGTTTCAACGAGAAGCAGTGTCCTTCGACAGCTGATGAGCGGAAACGAATGAGTAAGGTTCCATACGCTTCGGCAGTTGGTTCCATCATGTATACCATGATATGTACTCGCCCAGATGTCTCATATGCTCTAAGTGTTGCAAGCAGGTACCAAGCCAATCCAGGTGAGAGTCACTGGACGCTTGTTAAAAACATTCTTAAGTACTTGAGAAGGACTAAAGATGTGTTCCTAATCTATGGAGGTAATGAGGAGCTCGTTGTAAATGGTTACACCGATGCTAGCTTCCAAACTGACATAGATGATTCACAGTCTCAATCAGGTTTTGTGTTCACAATTAATGGTGGTGATGTAAGTTGGATAAGTTCCAAGCAGGAGACGGTGACTGATTCTACAACAGAAGCCGAGTACATTGCAGCTTCTGCCGCTGCAAAGGAAGGTGTTTGGATGAGGAGGTTCCTCATTGAACTTGGTGTGTTTCCAAATGCGTCCGGCCCATTGAATATACATTGTGACAACAATGGGGCGATAGCGCAGGCTAGGGAGCCAAGGAATCACCAAAATAACAAACATGTACTGCGGAAGTTTCATCTTATTCGAGAGTTCGTCGGTCGAGATGAGATCAAAATGTGCAAGATACATACGGATTTGAATGTTGCAGATCCTTTGACAAAGGCTCTTCCACAGCCTAAGCATGAGGCACACTTGAGGTCTATGGGGATTAGACATCTAAGAGATTAACTCTAGTGCAAGTGGGAGACTGTTAGGAATATGCCCTAGAGCTAATCATGTAGATGATTATATTCCGATTGTATCCATGATTAATAAAGTGTTCTTTGAATATCCATTATAGACAACTAGTATTGATTGACAATTATGTGAATTGTTTGTGGAACTCAATTACCTGAATGGTTATTCTAAAAGCTGTCCCTGGTCGGCATTCTTGTAAGAGCACACTTGAATATTAGACCAGCACATGTATTAGTTGATGGCTATGTTTCACAAGTCATAGACATGGAGATGTCAAACTAATAATGTGGGCACATGTGAGACATGTAGGCTGGACTGACCCAACAAGAGAAAGTCTCTATTCATGTCATGTACGTTATGTCCTTAGACCTGAGATTGTGGTATGTACTCAAGATGTGAAACGATCTACTTAGGGACTATCAAACGCTACTCCGTTATTGGGTAGTTATAAAGGTGGTCATTGGGTGGTCGGGAAACATGCTGTGAGACATAGACAATCAAGATGGAATTTGCCCCTCTCTTCGTGAGAGAGATATCACTGGATCACTCATGTGATTGGATCAACAAATGCATGGCCGTGCTTGGGTTAAGTGTTAACCCACGAGTTGAACCATATATCGAGTGGCGAAGGGAATAACTTGTACATGGTCATAGTGGTTCGTCTGATATGATCATAGCGTATGCATAGGAGTTGACACGCCTTGCTAGAGGCCGCTATCAACTATTGGTCGAGTAAGAGTACTTGGGCCATGTCTATGTATGCGTGAGCCCATAGGGTCGCACGCTTAAAGGGCTGGAAGCCTAATTCGGGTTGGACCCGAATTGGACTAGGTTTAGGGTTACTAATGGGCCTCCACCATGGAGCTCGTCAGGACGCCTATATAAGCAAGGGGTGGGCGCGGGGCGAATTGATCCACGCCTTTTGGCAGCCGCCGTCGCCTCCCCACGCTCGTGGCTTTTGCTCCTCGCGGACCTAGCAGTCCGGAGGCGCAACGCTTCCTCCCTGCACGTGTGGGATTCCTCGGAGGTGCTGCATCTGGAGCACAAGGACGAACCGCGCAAAGGGGACGTTGAGACGGACGACCATGCAACTGCACTGCCTGCTGCGACGCGCACGACTACATCAAGTCGTCTTCCGCTGCACCTGCGCGTCTAGTGGTAATCCCGTAACCTGTAACTAGTAGTAGATCCTGGTTTATGAGGTCAAAAAGTTTTGTTTTCCGGCTAGCGTAGCAACCTCGTATTCCTTCACCTACACATCTAGGAAGGTTTCTATTCAAGCACAATTTCCATTCTAGTTTTACTTTTTGAATTGTGCTTATCTCTGTCCTGGTGACCAACACTGCTGCCTCAGAGAGCAGCAGTGTCGGGCACCCTGGCAGTGCCGGACCTGTGCTGACAAAAAGTTGCTAAGTGTTTTAAACAGGCCTATTCACCCCCCTCTAGGCTAATTAGGTCCTTACAAGTGGTATCAGAGCAAGGTTACCTCAGTAAGCACTTCACCGTGCGAGGTCATGTCCGAAGAGGGAAGTGTCAAGCAAGTTGACCCCAAGGATGTAGACTTGCACTCCAAGGACAATAGCGAGAGTGTGGACTCGGAGAATTACTTGACCACTCCTGCCATGTTCGCTGGAGAGAAAGAAAAAATAAAAGAAGATAGAAGATTGAGAAGAGAAGCAAAGATAAAGCAAAAAGAAGAAGATGCAATTAATGAAGCCAAGAGCTTGAAGCTTGCCGAGAAGCTTCATAGAAGAGAAGTAAGATCACTCAAGAAGGAGCTCAAGGAAAAGGAGGAGGAGCTAAAGAAAAGCAAAGAGAAAGCCTCTCTAGTGGAGGTTGAATCAAGTAGCTCCGACGGTAATGATGATGCATCATACCAAGGCTCCAAGATTGTGAATAAGGATGAGAAGAAGAAGAAGGATGAGGGCAGCAAGAAATACTCCGCCGTATCCTTCAACTATTCTTGCATTTCTAACCATGAGCATAAACCTTTATTCCATGTTCCCGCAGGCAAGTTGCCTCACTTCGATGGGACTAACTTTGCCAAGTGGTAACACTTGATGAAAGCTTACCTTGTAGGTCTTCACCCCGGTGCTTGGGAGATTGTCCATAGAGGATGTGAGCCTCCGGTGGATCCCACAAGCTTACCTCCTTTATTCTCCATCCACTAGCCAAGGTTGTGGAAAATGCTATAATATTGATTTGAATGCTTATACCACTAACCTTGCCAACATGGAAGCCATGAAGAAAGAGATAGAAAGGCTCAACAATGTCATTTCAGTTTCTAGCAAGAATGGCAAAGAAAAAGTTGAGCCAAAGAAAATCCAATACAAGGATGGAAGGCATCCATCAATCAAGGATGGGCTTGGACACACTCAAGGAGGTAAAACCAATGGAAGAAAAATAGTCAAAGGTATTGAGTGTGTCAAGTTTGAGAAGAAGGGAAGCATTGGTGCATATAAGCCTTTACAGACAGTAGCTCTGCTGGACTAGAGGCCGGCAGTGCCGAACCTCAGGCCGGCAGTGCCGCGCCCCACTAAAGGGAAGGCTACTAGTGCTTCACCTGATCAAGCTCAAGCCCATGTCCATGCCAAGAGGGTGCCTAAGCAAAAGCAGGTTTCTTAGAAACCCAAGGACTCAATCTGGGTGGTCAAGAACAAATATGCCTATCAACCAAAGGCAAGGTCACCTCAAGGAAGTTTGACCTCATGCTATATGTTGAAATGCAATGACCGTGGTAAAGTCATTGTAGAATTTATGGGTGATGAGAAACATGATAAAAGAAGCATGAACATTTGGGTTCCCAAAATTGTTGTGACTAACATGCAATGCCCCAAGATTGATTGGGGACCTAAATCTAGGAACTAAATTGTTTTGTAGGCATATTCCTCCGATGGATCAAGTTGGGTGCTTGATAGTGGATGCACAAATCATATGACCGGAGAGAAGAGTATGTTCTCATCATATTCCCCAACTTCAAATGCAAGTGAGAATATGATCTTCGGTGATAACTCAAAAGGGGAAGTGATTGGACTTGGTAAAGTATCTATTACTCTTGAACATTCCATCTCAAATGTATTAAATGTGAATTCGTTGAGTTACAACTTGTCCGTTTCACAATTGTGTGAGATGGGCTACAATTGTCTCTTTACGGATAAGGATGTGGAATTATTTAAGAGGGAGGATTCCTCTATTGTCTTTATAGGTCGTTTGAAGGGCAGGCTTTACCTAGTTGATTTCAACAAAAGTAAGGCTATGCTTGAGACTTGTTTAGTGGAAAAATTGAAGGACTGATAATGGAGACCAGAGGGGGGGGTGAATGGGAGCCTCAAATTTCTCTTGAAATATTCGGGCCAATCTTCCCAAAAACCAAACCCAATTGATGGGTGCTCAACCTCCCCCGAGCAACGCGAGCGGGGATTCAGACGAAAACGAGCAAATGAAAGCTCACCGGAAAACTCACCGGAAACCCCCAAGAAGAGTTCTCAACCCCTATGAGAGAGAGGCAAGAATTCCAAGCAAAACAGCCAGAAAAGCAGGCGACGGACGCTGAACAGCAGGGGGACGGATGCTGGCGATGGACGGTTAGGCGATCGCCCGTCGGCCTTCCAGAGAGCACTGCAGAAGAGAAGCAGAAAACTAGTCGTCGGACGCTGGGCGACGGACGCTTAGGTGAGCGTCCGTCGGCCTTCCAGAGAGCCTGATAGAGACTGAAAAAATACCGAGGCAATTAGAACTGCACAGCGCACAAGACGCGATGCCAAAACCAAAGGACGCCGATAAGCGTGGCGACGGACGCTGACGTCAGTACGTACCAGCGTCCGACTCAAACCCTCGGAGCGTCCGACGCCCTCGACAAACGCGCAGTAACTGTGAAAAACGTTTTCTCTCTACTAAATCTTCCCAAAAGTCAACCAAATGAACTCCAACTACAACCAAATTTTGTAGGCACGATCCTTGTGCAGCTGGGGAGCTATCCCGAAGAAATCATCGCTCAATTTTGAGAGGATAAACGAGAACACTCGGATTTGGGGGAGAAAAGGCAAAACGAAGAACACCGCAAAGAAAACGCCCGATCTGTGTGCTCGTGAGGTTTTAGGAAAATTCCTTCAGTGCAAAGTTGCTCCTTACGAGTACCAAGAACTTAGTTCAAACGGATTTGCAAGAGCTACTCCCTACAAAGAGAAATCAACTCGGGAAAATAAGGAGCAAAAGCAAAACGCGAAGAACACAAGCAAAACAGGGACACAATCACGAAATCGAAGCCACCATGGCTTACGGAGGTTACGGCCTCCGATTCCTCGCGACAAACTCAAGTTCTTACAAAGGTTGGTGAAATCAACCTAGGGATCTCATGAACTAGAGAGAGGGTAGGGAGAGAGAGTTGAGGCAAAAGATTAGGGTTCAAGAGATAGGATGAGGATACCCCTTCATCCTCTATTTATCAGAGGCTTTGGCTATTTCCCAAAGACCCCCCTAGATACAATGAGTGAACTACCTAGCCTAAGCATTACAGTCCAAGCTCCGGAAAATATCTTCCTCGATTTGAATGGATGGCCCCGCTTCCTGCCAGGAGTTGCCGTCGCCTCGACGTAACCTCCAGGATTCCGCCATGTGCCATCCCCGCTTCCTTGGAAGCTCCGCCCGGGTTTTGAGGCCCAAACCCGCGAAACCCGCCACCGGTAGCTTTCGGCTCAACTACCGAACCCCGAGTTTTGAGGCCCAAACTCGAAAACCGTCCTCCTGTGGTTTTGCGGCCCAAACCACCAAACCGCTCGACTCGAGCCACCTTGTCCTTGCCCGGTCGGACTCCGAGTCCCCTGAGCCTCCGCTCGACCCACTCGTCCGTCGTCTTGACTCGGTGGACTCGGTCTACCCTCCATGTCTTCTCGCACTCACCGGTGCCAGGCACTAGCCACCACAGCTAGTCCGCCGGCACCCATGGTCCCTCAGTCCGAGCCCCGCTTCCTCCCTTCACCGCTCTCAGTCCATCGGCGCGGCAAGCCTCTACTCGACCTTCTCCACGCCATTGACCACTGTCACTAGGCATAGCACCTACACACCACAAGCCGATAGACAGGCCCACATTTTCTTTCGCAACGAGGTTAGAAGTAAACGCTCAAACTAAAACACTCATGTGTTGGTCAATCACTCATCATCAAAACTGAACATCATGGGCACATATCAACCATGTGTTCGCAATCTCCCCCTTGATGAGTGCATTGTCAACACAAGTGCATTTCAGATTTGAGCCAACAAGGTAAAGCTCTCCAAATGACCAAAAGGTAAGAAAGCCAAAACGGGGTCACTTGAGAGAAGCAAAACACATCCAAAACTTGGTTCCCAAAGACATGGGCAACGGCTCAACGCAAACAAGCAAAACAAAACTAGCCCTCAAGAAGAGGCAGAAAATGGGCTCAACACCGCTAGCAAAGCAAGATACCAGTCACAGCTCTCAAAACTCAGAATACCAAATAAAGCAACAAGAGAAGCTCAAAGATACCAATTGAAGCGCATTAAGCTCAAGAAGCCAATCGAAACCTGTCGGAGCCAAAACACAAGCTAGACCCTCCAGAAGAGGCAAAAGCTCAACACATCTAGCAAAAAATCCCGCTGGGTGAAAGCATACACACGATACCAAGGAAGGGTGAAAGGAGCCAAAAAGCACATTTCTCCCCCTTGATCACATATCTCTCCCCCATGCTTTCTTCTCACAATCCACAACTCTCGTCCTTAAGTGTAGATGGAGTGAAATGCACATCTCTCTCCCCCTTATTGACACATGAATCTCATCAAAGCTCAAAACTCAAGAACCAACCACAAATGCCATGATATGCAAAATGAGCGCAACAAGCTTCATACATAGAGCTAAGACAATGAAAGGATGCTCTAAGTGATGTGATCCTGTGAGAATAGGAAAAGCCCTACGTGCCCAACTAAGACTCAGGTTGAGCTAAAGATCACTTTAGAAGCTATTTTAGAGAGCATTACATGTGTGAGCAAGGAATGGGTATCACCTCCTAGAGACAACTAGACATGGCAAACAAGATAGGACCTATCTCAAAGCAATCTCATGTATAGCAAGTAAAACTATCCCTAGCAAAGTTCATGCAACAAGCCAATGACCCAACTGAATGAATTTTTCAAATTTCAGAGTTTTGCAGCCAAATTTTAGTTTTAGGCACATTTAAGTTGTATGCGAGTGGTTGTAAGCAAAGTGATGCCACTGCTTACCAACCGGGCGAAGTCAAAGGACTTAACACACCGGTTTTGGTCATACACGACACCGCTCAAGTATCAACCCATATGGGAAGAAGTCTCGAACACACGGTGAAGTGCTCACAGTGCAAACCCAACTCGATCTTTCCAATTCACAAAACAAAGAGCAATTTCATTTTAGATCAATTTTAAGCATGGCGCTCAATGGAAGTGAATGAAACAAAGAAGAGCCATAGTTACAAGCTATATATAAGGCAGCCAAGAAGGATCTTCAAAAGCCTACACATGCTAGTGCCATTTCAGAGGTGACATGGGGAATTAAAATCAGTTTTAAAGCTTTTCTAACTTAGCTCTATTGCATATCAAGAGATCAAAGAGAGTCTAAGTTAGGCAATACCATAGACACATAAAGGACCTCAAACAGAGCATAGATTCATTATATCGGCTATAGGTATGAAGCTTAAAATGAACTAAGTCACAAATGCAAATGAGATGCAAAAAAACAATGACACCAAAAGAAAGAAAGAGAAAGAAAAGGCAAATAAGAACCAAAACAACTATGAAACACAAAGCTTTCCTCCTCTAAAAAGGAAAGCAAACACCCAACTCGCCCCGAAGAGGAGAAAACCCAGCTTGATCGAGAGGTTTTGTGAGAATATCCGCAAGCTGGTTTTGGGTCTCGACATGCCGGAGGTCAATGTCGCCCTTCTCATAATGATCTCGCAAGAACTGAAAGCGGACCTCAATGTGCTTGGTCTTAGAATGAAGCACAGGATTTTTGGCCACACTAATTTCACTCGTGTTATCGCAAAGCAGTGGCACCTTAGTAAGCTCAAGACCGAAATCTTTCAAAGTCGCAATCATTCAAAGCAACTGCGAGCAACAGCTAGCGGCAGCAACATACTCAGCTTCGCAAGTCGACTGAGCCACGCTAGACTGTTTGCGAGAAGACCAAGACATAAGAGAAGACCCGAGAAACTGGAAAGTCCCTGAAGTGGACTTCCGATCAAGACGGAAACCGGTAAAGTCGGCATCAGAATAACCACAAAGCACAAGAGAGGAGGAGGCGGAAAACCAAAGACCAAATTCGGGAGTGAAGCGCAAATACCTCATGATGCGTTTCACTGCCTGCTTGTGCGATGTCCGTGGGGACGCCTGAAAGCGAGCACACAGGCAGACGATGAACTGAATGTCCGGCCGGGTCGCCGTCAGGTACAGAAGCAACCCGATCATGCTGCGGTACTCCGTCTGGTCCACCGCTTCTCCTTCCTCATCCGCATCCAAGGCAGTAGTAGTTGACATAGGCGTCGAGAGGGGCTTTGCCTCGCCCATGTCAAACTTCTTCAAGATATCCTTCGTGTACTTGCCTTGATGCATACACGTCCCTTCTCGGGTTTGCTTGATTTGCAACCCGAGAAAGAAAGTCAACTCTCCCATCATGCTCATCTCAAATTCCCTGCTCATAAGATCTGCAAACTTGGCAACAAGAGCATGAGAAGGACCACCAAAGATGATATCATCCACGTATATTTGGACAAGGAGAGTGTCTTTGCCTTGCTTGAGGAGAAACAACGTTTTATCTACCGATCCCATTTTAAAACCCTTAGCAAGCAAAAACGTTTTGAACCTATCATACCATGCTCTAGGGGCTTGTTTCAAACCATACAAAGCTTTGTGAAGTTTAAAAACATGGTTTGGAAACTTGGGGATTTTGAAACCGGGAGGTTGTTTAACATAAACTTCCTCCTCTATGTAGCCGTTTAGGAAAGCACTTTTAACATCCATTTGGAAAAGTTTAAAACCCTTGGAAGCCGCAAAAGCTAGAAGGATTCTAATGGCTTCTAAACGAGCTACGGGAGCAAAGGTTTCCTCATAGTCTATCCCCTCCCTTTGACAAAAGCTTTGCGCTACCAACCTAGCCTTGTTGTGCACTACCACCCCATCTTCACTTTGTTTATTTTTGAAAACCCATTTGGTACCTATGGGATGGCAACTAGGTGGTGGAGGAACTAAGACCCAAACATGGTTTCTCTCAAAGTTTTCTAACTCCTCATGCATGGCATTAACCCAATCCGGATCCATCAAAGCGTGTCCAACATCTCGGGGCTCAAAAGAAGTGACAAAAGCCGAATGAGCAAAGTGAGAGATATAGGACCTGGACTTTGTGACTCGACGGTCAATGTCACCGATGATGTTCTACGGCGGGTGTTGTCACTGGATGTGGCGGGGAGCTTGCCTGGACGAAGTGGCCTCCCCCTCGACAGCAGCTGGAGCTCCCTCAGGTGCAACGGGCATCGACTGAGGAAGCTGCTCGAACGGCCCCCATGTAGAGGAAGTAGTCGGATCGGGGCCGTGAGCCGAAGTGGATGTCACAGGGTCGACGGGGGCAGCCAGTGGAGTTGGCTCGGGATCACCCCAATCGGCATCATCCTGCTCCTCCTCCACAAAAATTCTAGTGTTCACCTCATCATCACCTGCAAGCTCAAAAGCAGTGGAAACACAAGGCATAGTTTCATCGAATGTAATCTCACAAGTCTCCATCACTTGGTTAGTTTCTAGGTTAAGTGCACGATAACCACGAGAGTGAGTAGAATAACCAAGAAAGATACCGTCAGAAGACCGTGATTCCAATTTATCCAACTTACCGCCCTTTTTGAGGATGAGACACCTGCACCCAAACACCCGTAGGTGACTTACCTTGGGTGGTCTCCCAAATCGCAGCTCATAAGAGGTCTTTTTCTTGAAAGCTCGGAGAAAAATGCGATTGGAAACATAGCAAGCAGAACTGAGTGCTTCGGCCCAATACCGCCTAGGAGTCCTATGCTCATCGAGCATCGTCCTGGCCATCTCAACAAGGGTCCGATTCTTGCGCTCAACAACACCGTTCTACTGGGGAGTGTAAGGAGAGGAAAATTGGTGATCCAAACCCAAGGAAGAGCAAAGAGATGCAAATTGATCATTCTTGAATTCTATGCCATTGTCACTGCGAATAGCTCTCATGGCATGCTTAGGTAGCTCATTTTGCAATCTCAAAATTAGATCACGCACATGCATAAAAGCCTCATCCTTACTCTCCAAAAAGAACACCCAAGAGTACCTCGAGTAGTCATCAACGACTACAACCACATACCACTTCCCTCCTTCCGACCTAACCCGAGCTGGACCAATTGTGTCCATGTGTAAGAGCTCGCCGAGTTGTGAGGTCATAATTTGAGTTACGGGAGGATGGGAAGCAGCAACCATCTTGCCATGTCTGCAAGGATGGCAAACCAAATCCTTCTCGAACTTTAGCTTTGGCAATCCTTGGATAAGGTCCATTGAGCTAAGCCTTGCAAGCAAGTCAAAACTCAAATGTCCCAATCTCCTATGCCACTTCCAAAGCTCGGAAGAAGAACCGGCAAGAAGACAACGAGAAGGTATGGAAGAGATAGAAAAATCCGTACGAAAAACCTTCCCGAAGGGTAAAATCCGGCAAACAAGCTCACCACGAGAGTCCAGAATCCGAGACAAGTTTGGCTTAAAGCTCACTTCAAAACCGTCTTCAAGGAGTTGCGAAACCGAGAGAAGGTTAAAATGCAAATTCGCAACCAAAGCAACATCCTTGAGAACAAAAGACGAATTGACTTGGATGGACCCCCGGGAGACAACCTTACCTTTACTCTTGTCCCCGAAAGTGATGTACTCGGTGTGGCGTACGGGGTCGAGGTTGGAGAACCACTTGGCACTTCCGGTCATATGGCGTGAACATCCAGAATCCACAAGCCAAGTCTCCTCCAGTCCTCCTTCCTACATAAATAAAAAGACATAGGGTGAGCAAATGAACCAACACTGGGGTTAGTAAATTGTGAAGGATACCAGTGTTGTCCCACTTGCCCAAAGAATGGGTTAGGAGAAAAACCAAATATCTCCTGCCCCATGGGGGAATAGCAATCACCACGATAGGGAAAACGTGGTCCGCTAAAGAAGGGAGGAGTAAAGCCACCGCCACGAGGCCCGTAGTCGTATGGGTCACGATCGGTACCCCGCCGGGCACGACCACCACGTGGTCTCGCCTCCTGAGGTCTAGCACCTTGAGGCATTGTACCTCTAGGCCTAGTAGTGCGCCTCCGAACTTCCGGTTCATGCACCCCAACTGGTGGGTGGTACATGTCCCGGTTGTTCAACTCAACCTGCCTTCGATCATCTATCTTCCTCCTAAAACAGAACTCAGCCAAGTGCCCATCCCTCTCACAATAGTCACAATGGTACCTCACCACACTCTTGGTAGGCACTCTCTTGTTGGGTTGAGTGGCTCTAGTTTTCTTAGGAAGGGGATCACTAGAGATATCTGGTAGTGTGTCAAGTGGGTTGCGAAGGTGGTTTGGTTTGGCAATCCACACTTGCTTCTGTGGAGTGGTTTTGGGTGGCTCTTCAAACACACCATCTCTCACAGGAAACTTGTAGGGTCGGTAGGCTTAGGTGGAGTGATCTTGGTAAGCTTGGGTGTTGTGGTGGGTTTCTCATTCTCGCTCAAACCACTACACTCACCGATCTTACCGAACAAGCTATCGTCCTTCCCACCTATAGCAAAGTCTACTCCCGTGGTGCCAACCCTTTTGCATTGGCTAAGCATCATCCCCAACTATGGCTCTTGGCAAGACACCCAGCTCAAGATGGACCGAAGGTATATGTTTTCTTCCTCGGTACGCATCTTGTCGTGTCTGCACGACGCGGTCTCAAGCTCCAAAGCCTCAAAGCGATCCGACTCTCTAGTGCTATCTAAGCTGACCTTCTCTAACACAACGATCCTAGCATTCGTCTATGCTAGCTCAGAACGCAAGCCTAAGAAAGACTTGCACGCACCAAGTAAGCTAGGCCTAGCCTTCAGCTCACTGACCTCCTCAAGTAGAGTGCCATACTTGTCCTGGAGAGTGACAAGATCAGACATGTGAATGGCGCAAGCATCACACTCCACCTCCTCGGTAACCACCACTTATGCCTTAGAAAACTCTAGCTCATGAAGCGTGCTAAGGTACTTCGCCTTGAAATCGTTCCTCTCACAAGCGGCACGCTTGAGCAAAGCATCCTGACTAAGCAAGGTATCATTTAGAGACTCAAGCTCGAGAGAGAGGGATTCAATGGTGGGTGATACCTCGGGTGTGTCGGAGTCGTAGTCGTAGTCGGGGCCATCCTTGCGCTTCTCGACGTTGCCTTCTTCAATCGCCATGGTGCAAAAGCCACCGTGCTTGGCGTCGGCATAGAAGCAGAGGTTGTTGAGCTTGTCCTCAACCTTTCCCTTCGACTCATCGTCGCTCGAGGAAGAACCCCCATCAGAGGAGGCATCGATGTCGCTGAGGGAGGCGAGGAAGGCTCGGTGCTTGGCCTTCACCTTGTCAATCACCTTCTTTGAGGATCTCTTGTTGTAGACGCCCTTGGCCTTGTGCTTGTCCTCAAAGCGATGCTCGTGCTTGTCCTTGCACTTGGTCAAGTCACCCGCAGCTTTCTTGGGGCAGTTTGCGATGAAGTGATCCTCATCACCGCAACGGTAGCACCCCTTGGCCGAGCCACCACGTCGTCGGTTCAAACGGTTGTTGTGAAACCGTGAGAACTTAGTGATGACCAAGGCCAGCTCATCATCTCCAAGCGCCTCCACTTGTTCCTCTGTCACAGACATCAGAGACAAAGCAAACGAAGAGTGTGAAGGGTTAGAGGAAGAAGAAGACACACCGCCGGGGCCGGAAACCAACGCCATGGATGGGTTCGACGGGTTCTCAAGCTTGGTCCGTGTCTGGTGGTCAATCTCCGAGGACTTGAGCTTGTTGAACAGCTCGTCCACGGTCAGGGCATCATAGCCCGGTGACTCCTGAATGGCAGCCACCTTCATCTCCCACACCCTCCGATCAAGAGCATGCAAAAGCTTCATATCCATCTCATGATCATCATAGGGCATGTTGGCTCGATTAGCACGCATCTTGTTGACGATAGATTGGAAGCGAGTGAACATCCCATCAATAGATTCGCCGGCAAACTGTACGAAGTTCTCGTACTCCCTACGGTATGTGTCAAAGATTCTGGACTTGATCTGAGGATTACCCTCATGATATCGCACAAGTGTTTGCCAGATCTCTCGCGCCGTAGTGAGATTCGAGACTCGCTCAAACTCAGGAAGTGACAAACTCGAGAAGAGGATACTCCGTGCTCGACTGTTTGCATTGTGTTGAGTGATTTGGAGTTGGTCAACACAAGCCGCAAGAACACGATAGCCCTCATTCTCACGGATCTCCCATATGTTCGAATCAACTCCTTGTAGATAGGCGGACATGCGCACCTTCCAGTAGGAGAAGTTCGTTCCATCGAAAAATGGAGGTTTGCCAACACCTCGCTCCATGTCGCCTTCGCGGATCAAGAACCGTTTAAAGTGGAATGATCCTTAACCAGCTCTGATACCAATTGAAGGACCGAGAATGGCGACCAGAGGGGGGGGGTGAATGGGAGCCTCAAATTTCTCTCGAAATATTCGGGCCACTCTTCCCAAAAATCAAATTGCTCTCGAAATATTCAGACAAAAACGAGCAAATGAAAGCTCACCGGCAGTGGAGGAAAACTCACCGGAAACCCCCAAGAAGAGTTCTCAACCCCTATGAGAGAGAGGCAAGAATTCCAAGCAAAACAGCCAGAAAAACAGGCGACGAACGCTAAACAGCAGGGCGACGGACGCTGGCGACGGACGGTTAGGCGATTGTCCGTCGGCCTTCTAGATAGCACTGCAGAAGAGAAGCAGAAAACTGGTCGTCGGACGCTGGGCGACGGATGCTTAGGGGAGCGTCCGTCGGCCTTCCAGAGAGCCTGACAGAGACTGAAAAAATACCGAGGCGACGGACGGTCGGCGACGGACGCTGTGAAGATCTTCCGTTGGCCTACCCGAGAGCAAAACAGAACTGCACAGCGCACAAGACGCGATGGACGCTTGGCGACGGACTCTGGATAGCGTCTGATGCCAAAACTGAAGGATGCCGATAAGCAAGGCGACGGACGCTGGCGTCAGTACGTACCAGCGTCCGATGCAAACCCTCGGAGCGTCCGACGCCCCCGAGAAACGCGCAGTAACCGCGAAAAACGTTTTCTCTCCGCCAAATCTTCCCAAAACTCAACCAAATGAACTCCAACTGCAACCAAATTTTGAGAGGATAAACGAGAACACTCGGATTTGGGAGAGAAAAGGCAAAACGAAGAACACCGCAAAGAAAACGCCCGATCTGTGTGCTCGTGAGGTTTTAGGAAAATCCCTTCGGTGCAAAGTTGCTCCTTACGAGTACCAAGAACTTAGTTCAAACGGATTTTCAAGAGCTACTACCTACAAAGAGAAATCAACTCGGGAAAATAAGGAGCAAAAGCAAAACGCGAAGAACACAAGAAAAATGGGGACACAATCTCGAAATCGAAGCCACCATGGCTTACGGAGGTTACAGCCTCCGATTCCTCGCGACAAACTCAAGTTCTTACAAAGGTTGGTGAAATCAACCTAGGGATCTCATGAACTAGAGAGAGGGTAGGGAGAGAGAGTTGAGGCAAATGATTAGGGTTCAAGAGATAGGATGAGGATACCCCTTCATCCTCTATTTATCAGAGGCTTTGGCTATTTCCCAAAGACCCCCTAGATACAATGAGTGAACTACCTAGCCTAAGCATTGCAGCCCAAGCTCCAGAAAATATCTTCCTCGATTTGAATGGACGACCCCGCTTCCTGCCAGGAGTTGCCGTCACCTCGACGCAACCTCCAGGATTCCGCCACGTGCCATCCCCGCTTCCTCGGAAGCTCCGCCCGGGTTTTGAGGCCCAAACCCGCGAAACCCGCCACCGGTAGCTTTTGGCTCAACTACCGAACCCCGAGTTTTGAGGCCCAAATTCGGAAACCGTCCTCCGGTGGTTTTGTGGCCCAACCCACTGAACCGCTCGACTCGAGCCACCTTGTCCTTGCCCAGTCGGACTCCGAGTCCCCTGAGCCTCCGCTCGACCCACTCGTTCGCCGTCTTGACTCGGTCGACTCGGTCTACCTCCATGTCTTCTCGCACTCGCCGGTGCCAAGCACTAGCCACCACAGCTAGTCCGCCGGCGCCCATGGTCCCTCAGTCCGAGCCCTGCTTCCGCCCTTCACCGCTCTCAGTCCATCGGCACGGCAAGCCTCTACTCGACCTTCTCCACGCCATTGACCACTGTCACTAGGCATAGCACCTGCACACCACAAGCCGATAGACATGCCCACATTTGCTTTCGCAACGAGGTTAGAAGTAAATGCTCAAACTAAAACACTCATGTGTTGGTCAATCACTCATCATCAAAACTGAACATCATGGGCACATATCAACCATGTGTTCGCAAAAATCCAGCATGGGTTGGCTATGGCATCGCCGACTAGCTCATGTTGGGATGAGGAACTTGTCCAAACTCCTAAAAGATGAACACATTCATGGACTAACAAATGTTCATTTTTAGAATGGTAGAATTTGTAGCGCTTGCCAAGCCAGAAAGCATGTAGGTGAACCTCACCCACCAAAGAGCATTGTCTCCACCAAGCAACCATTGGAGCTAATACACATGGATCTCTTTGGACCGGTGGCCTACATAAGAATTGGTGGTAACAAACATGGTTTAGTTATTGTTGATGACTTTACTCGATTTACTTGGGTGTTTTTTATGTATGATAAGGCACAAGTTCAAGATAAGGTGAAAACCTTCATTAGAAGAGCACAAAGAGAATTCGGTTTCCAAATCAAGAAAGTTAATTCATAATGACAATGGAACCGAGTTCAAGAACACTCAAGTGGAGGAGTTCCTTGATGATGAGGGCATCAAGCATGAATTCTCAGTGCCATACACCCCTCAACAAAATGGTATAGTAGAGAGGAAGAACCGGACACTCATTGACATGGCAAGGACAATGCTAGATGAGTACAAGACTTCGGATATCTTTTGGGCCGAAGCCATCAACACCGCTTGCCATGCCATCAACTGGCTCTATCTACACAAGATCTTGAAGAAGACTTCATATGAGCTTCTCACCGGTAACAAACCAAAGGTGTCATAATTTAGAGTTTTTGGGTACAAGTGTTTCATACTCCCTCCGTTCCAAATTATAGGACATCCCAAGAATCTTGGAGAGTCAAATTTTCTCAAGTTTGACCAAACTTATATGACAATATAATAACATTTATAATGTCAACTAAGTATCGTTAGATTCGTTATCAATTATATTTTTATAGGATGTCTATTTGATATCATAAATCTTGATAGTTTTTTCTATAATTATTGGTCAAACTTGAGATGATTTGACTCTCCAAGATTCTTGGAAAGTCTTATAATTTGGGACGGAGGGAGTACTTAACAAAAAGCCCAAAACATCAAAGTTTACACCTAAAGTTGGTGAAGGTTTTCTTCTTGGTTATGGATCAAATGAGCATGCCTATCGTGTATTCAACAAGACCTTAGGGAAAATTGAAATCACGATAGACGTGACATTTGATGAATCTAATGGCTCTCAAGTAGAGCAAATTGATCAAGTGATTGTAGGTAATAAGGAACCACCATATGAAGCAATCAAGAATATGGCCATTGGTGACATTAGACCACAAGAAGTCTAGGCCACAGAGATGGAACCTCAAGATGGTGAAGCTACTTCTCCTAGAGTTGAAGAAAATGGGCCAGCAGTGCTCCCTCGTCAGGCTTCTGTGCCTGTACCCGGCACTGCCAGACCAGAGGCCAGCACTGTCGGACCAAGCAGACAGGAAGCAACATGTTCACCTGCAACTCCAAGAAACCTACAACATATCTTTGAAGAGTATGAGTACGATGACCAAGTTGACCAACAAGAAGCCACAGAATACCCAAGATTGAGGCAAACCATTCAAAAGGATCATCCCGTTGAAAATATACTAGGGAGTCTTTGAAGGGGGTAACTACTCGTTCACATTTGGCAATTGTTTTGTCAATTTTACTCTTTTGTCTCCTATTTGGAACCTCTTAAGGTCGAGCAAGCTCTCGATGATCCGGATTGGGTGATGGCTATGCAAGAAGAGCTTAATAGCTTTGGAAGGAACAAAGTTTGGTCATTGGTGGAAAGACCAAATACCATTGTGATTGGAACCAAGTGGGTCTTCCGCAACAAGCAAGATGCAAGGCGTGGTGAGAAGGAACAAGGCAAGATTGGTGGCTCAAGGTTTCACTCAAGTGGAGGGACTAGACTTTAAAGAGACCTATGCACCGGTAGCAAGGCTTGAAGCAATTCGAATGCTTTTGGCCAATGCTATCCATCATGACTTCAAGCTTCAACAAATGGATGTGAAGAGTGCATTCCTCAACGGCCCTATCCAAGAGTTGGTCTACATCGAGCAGCCATCGGGTTTTGAAGATCCAAAGTTCCCATATCATGTCTTCAAGCTTCATAAGGCGCTCTATGGGCTTATGCAAGCACCAAGAGCATGGTATGAATGCCTTAAGGAATTCTTGATCAAACAAGGCTTTGAAATAGGCAAAGCAGATCCTACTCTCTTCACTCATAAGATCAATAATGATATCTTTTGCCAAATATATGTTGATGACATAATATTTGGTAGAACTAACCAATCCTTTTGTGATGAGTTTAGTAGGATCATGACTAAGAGATTTGAGATGTCTATGATGGGTGAGATAAAGTTCTTCTCGGTTTTCAAATCAAGCAACTCAAGGAAGGGACTTTCTTATGCCAAACCAAGTACACCCATGATATGTTGAGAAAGTTTGACATGGCCAATGCTAAGCCAATCAAGACTCCCATGCTAACTAATGGAAATCTTGATCTTGATGAAGGAGGGAAATCCGTGGACATAAAGGTATATCGCTCCATGATCGGCTCTCTCCTTTACATATGTGCATCTAGGCCGAACATAATGCTTAGTGTGTGCATGTGTGCTAGATTTCAAGCTAACCCGAAAGAGTGCCACTTAGTGGCCGTTAAGAGAATTTTGAGATATCTAGTTTTCACTCCTAACTTTGGCTTATGGTATCCTAAGTGCTCTAAGTTCGATCTACTTGGGTATTCAGATTCCGATTATGCCGGTTGCAAGGTAGACCGAAAAAGCACTTCGGGGACGTTTCAATTCCTTGGACGGTCCCTAGTGTCTTGGAGTTCTAAAAAGCAAAATTGTGTATCCCTTTCCACCACCGAGGCCGAGTATGTTGCTGTTGGCGCATGTTGCGCTCAACTACTTTGGATGAGGCAAACCTTAAAAGATTTTGGATGTCAATTCACCAAGATACCTTTCTTGTGTGATAACGAGAGTGCCATCAAACTCGCAAATAACCCGGTTAGTCACTCTAGAACCAAACGCATAGACATCTGTCATCACTTCTTTAGAGACCACGAATTAAAAGGAGATATCACAACTCACCATGTGAGCACCGAAAAGCAAATAGCCGATATCTTCACCAAGCCTCTCGATGAGACAAGGTTTTGTGCTTTGCGTAGTGAGCTGAATATACTTGATTCTTGTAACGTGGTTTGAACTATAGCACACATTTGTTTGTCCACCTAGTGACATAGGCAAAACTTTGAAAAATCTCAATTATGTGTTTCAAAACCCATTTTGAAAGAAACTTGAGTATGGTGGTCATAGTATGTATTGATGATTTGCTTACTGACCAACATATGGCAAAGGGTATGTGTCTACAATTGCATGAAAATATAGTATGAAAGTGGCATAGACCCTCACTGCCCTGTCTAGGCCAGTAGTGTCGGCCCCTAGACACAGCAGTGTCGGGGTGCCCGGTAGTGCCAGGCTAAGTCCGGCAGTGACGTGACTTAACCGACCAGAGGGGTTGGGTCCAAGTCATACCCCTCAGGATTTTTCTTTATCTCGTTTTCCCCCAACAGAACCCTCTCCCTCTCCTCTCTCAACCCCAAGGAGACCTAGGGAGCCCGGAGGTCCCTCTCTTCTCCCCGGCGGTGCCGCCCTTCGGAGGTGCTGCCTTTGGAGGAGGTTTGGAGGATCTTCCTCCCTGCGTCAAGCTCCATTCAAGCCCGACTTTCTTCATCCTCACCCCTATCCTTCAAAGGTAATAACATGAAACCCTAACTTGGCTCGATCTATGAAATGTACGGATTTTGAGATGGGATTTAGGTTGCTAGTGGTTGCATGATGTATGGTGATGTATATTCAGTAGTTAGATTTGGTCAAAAACTAGATTCCATGGTGGATTGGAAGAGCATGTATGGGTGCTGTCTGCACCAGGCCGGCAGTGCTGGGCTCTGGGCAGCAACACCAATGCACTTGCTCCTCTAATCAACTGTTGACTCTCGTTTTTGATTAAATCTCTCCACTAGAATTTTCCTTCACTATTCCTAGTGCAACAACTTAACCTTATCTCTTTTAAATGCATAGATGGATGCCGGAGGATCGAGTGGTGCGAAGGGAAAGGGGCCAAGGACAAAGGCCCGTGCTGAAAGAGGAGGCAGAGGTGGTGTTGATGATGGCCTAAATCCTAGGCAGAGGATAAGGCAGGAGGATGAGCTACAGAGGGCAGTAAGGACAATCATGGAAGGTGCTTGTCCAAGGACACCTTCGGATTTGGGACTTTTTGATGGCTCATATCTTATTGAGCATGCTGAGGAGGTGCTTGTCAGAGAGCCTCAGGACAGCCGTGCTAGAGAGAGAGTTAGCTATCAAAATCAGTGGCGGTCTGTCCAAGTGCAAATGGCAATCTACCCTTATGATGTGCCAATGGACATGGGAGTGGATTATAGGTTCTGGAATGTATTTCACTCTGATTATTATTCCACTATCCTCTTCCATGCTACCAAGCCCAAGATCATCAAGATGAAGTATGTTGATTGGGAGCATCTGGAGAACAAGAGAGACCCTGTGTTTGATAGAGTCATTGATCACTGCAAGAAGCTGGGTATGTATGAGTGGATGAGTTTTTCAAAATGATTGGAACACAGAGATCATCCACCAAGTCTTTGCCACTTACTATCTTGACAGGGAGAACCTTGTGATGCACTGGATGACTAAGGGCATGCATTATAAGCTTGATTATGTGACCTTTGCCCGCCTTCTTGGTTTTGGAAGGGATGACAGAGAATGCATGAATATCCATGATGAGAGAGGTTTGACCAATGAGGAAATCTCTCATCTCTACATTGTGCCTGAGCATGCAGATGGTCTTCTGAAGGGGTTAAGGAGTAAGTACTATATCTTGAACAACCTCTTCAGGACTACTCTCTATCCTAAGGTGTGATCTACTTCAAACCTCTATGCCGCATCGAAGAATGTGCTAAGGAGGATGAGAGGTGGAGCACCACCTTTCTTAGTGGCACGTTTTCTATGGGATGAGATCTGTATTGCAGCTGAGGATGCCAGAAAGGGGATTCCTTATGCCCCCTATCTCATGTTCATAATTGATAGAGTGACCAGCTGGATCTACAGCAGGGACACCGTCCATGAGCCTTACAGAGGTGAGAAGGCCATTCACTCTACAGCTTAGGAGATAGTGACTCCTCCCAGGGCTAGCACCAGGGCAGCAGCTTCAGAGCGCCCTGAGTCTTCCACAACAGCAACTAGTAGAGGCAAGAGAAAGGGAAAGCTTGTCAGGATTCTGAAGAAGATATTTATTAGCATTTTCTATGAAAATGATCATGGTTACCAGGCTAGAGATCAGACAGCTCAGACAGGAGCAGGGCCTCAGGCAGCTTTCTCCACCTACTCCTCCACCAGAGCTCAGTGAGGAGTCCACATATGCCTCAGATGATGAGGATGAGGACGATGATGATGAGGAGGAGGGTGATCGAGGAGCAGCACCCACCGAGACGCAAGGGCCACACTAGTGATCCTGGTGTTCATTTCACAGGCTCTCCACCTGATGAAGTGGATGATGATGATGATGGAGATGATGATGATGACCATATGGAGGAGGACAACGACTAGCTTGTATTCTTTTTGCTATGTTCTTTTTCTCTTTTTGGTGACTTGTTGCCAAAGGGGGAGAATTACTAAGTGAAGGGGCTACAACAATCTTCGACGGTCATGGAGCTGCAGCTAGTTACCAGTTTTAGTTTGTGAGATGAGAGAGCAACATGAAAAACTATTTTATTGTAATATTGCCACTTAAGTACTTGATTTGTGTTATTTGTGGACATGTACTCTCTCATATATATCATGCTTGTCTTAGTATGCATTTAGTTTTATTTTATATTGTGCTGTGTGGCCGTGCATGTGCTTCCACAGACTTGCTGTCTGTAGTCAGGCTGGCAGTGTCGGGCTGCTCTGACAGCAAGCCCTCTGATCTTTGAGAGACAGGTGTGTATCTTCACGTATATTCTTGTGACACCTTTTTTAGCACCCCACAACATCCATGGATGTAAGGGGAGCCCTATTTCACTCTAATGTGTGAATTTTTTCCTTTTCATGCCAAAGTGGAAATTCAAATTCACATTCACACATTTAGGGGGAGCTCCTACACTCATGACTTGCATTGTCTCAGATTATTATTCACTTTTGTATGTTCTAAGTGTGTTGTTATCAATCACCAAAAATGGGGAGATTTAAAGTGCAATCAAGCCCTAAGTGGGTTTTGGTGACATGACAACATATTTAGAAGACTACTGAGACTTTACAAGTATGACAAGCAGGTTAAATGAAAGGAGGTTGATGAACAGGTTGGGGACCCCACCAATTACAAAAGTGCATGGCAACAAGCTCAAACGAGTTTAAATTCATTTTATACTTTGAAATTGAGTTAGGTATGTCGTACTATTAAGAGGGATTCAACATGCATGCCAACAAGTGAACCAAATGCTACATCTATCCAGACATATCACACCTCCACATACATAGTAGGCAAAATAGCCAGCTATTCAAGATCCTATCCTTTGTTGTTTCTGCCAGGCCGGCAGTGCTGGGCAGGCCGATAGTGCCGGGCCCAAGGCCGGCACTACCGCAACTTGTTCTGCCCGTTGGAATAGTGAAGGGGTATTTGATATCCCCTCAGTTCTCCCCAACGGCTAGTTCTGCCATTCCAACATTCAGACTTTGCAAGAACAGAAAAGAAGCTCTCTTCTAGCTCTCCCTTCTCCCTTGGTGCTCCAACTCTCTCCTCCATTCATTTCCAATCATTCTTTGAGAGATTGAGCCTCCAAGCTTTAGAAGAAGCTTCTCGCTTGGATCTTCAACTCCTACAAGCATTTGGTTTGCGTGGTGGCCGGTGGTTTGAGTTCTTTACTCTTGGAGCTTTGCTCCTAGCCGGCTAGAGGTTGCCCTTGAGCTTGCCTCCTTCGTGTGGCAGCCTAGGGAAGTTTGTATCACCCCATATTGCTAATACATAACCTCTCATCTCAAGGGTTCATTCTCTTGACTTGAGACCGAGGAAAGAGCTAGCCTTTGGGGTGAGCTTGAGCCTTGTGTGGCGCACCTCAACAACATGGACGTAGGAAAACCTTGGTGGCGAGCTGAACCACGGGTCAAATCTTGTGTCCCCTTGTGATTGTTTGCAAGGTGATTTCTAGGGTTTGGACCTGATCTACTCGGTGGGTGTGTTGCTACCACTTTAAAGTGGTGCTAGAGGTTCCCTACACCTCTAGGAAGGTTTCTATTCAAGCACAATTTCCATTCTAGTTTTACTTTTTGAATTGTGCTTATCTCTGTCCCGGTGAGCAGCAGTGCCGGGTGTTGGTATTTCTTATGACTATTGGATAAATCCGCAAGCGCACAGATTATACCGATGTAGCACTTCACCGGGAGTATTCCAGGTATCGTATTTTCCTCAGGGAACGATAGTGATCGAACTAGGATTAAAGATATGTCCTATGATGGATCAAGGGAGACTATGATAACTGGGTTGAGAGGTTCGATATAACAAAGAACTCTGACAAGGGATAGCTAGTTATACTAGCCTTATCGGTCGTTCTCTTATAGGAGGCGATGAGATAGATCAGAAAGAGGGCAAAACTCTAACCGGACCGTGCCATCATGTTGTATTGAGGCCCTACCTTTTAAGAACCTATCTTACACACGTGGTGGAATACAAAGACTAGATAGAGTTGTCCCCTTCTACTAGCACCCACAAACAATTCGTGCGATAAGAGGTTTACAAAGGTAAGATTGAGATCAGACACCACGTCTACACTTATATTACTACTTTAGCCTTGGCCTAAGATTAAAGCACTTTACTCAGAGCAAACCGATGATCAAGCGTGAAAAGTTGTATAACAGCTAAACCAGATTTAGAATACTGAATACTATAAAGAACTCAGAAGAAGTCACTTACAAGTGCTAAACTTACAAGAGACTCGCATCTGCTGAGGAAGAACTCCGGAGAAGATTCCCGATAGATCCGGGGCTTTCTCCAGAAGAATTCCTCACTTTCCTCCAACTAGCATAACACTACTGAAGAGCTCCGCTAAGATACCAGAGAGTAGTTTCTCCAATGAGGCATGAAATGAGTAGGGAGCACTAGGGGTCTATTTATAGCTAGAGGGAGAGCCTAGTGCCACGTCAGCGATCCGCGTCACTTCCGTCATTCACCGTAGGATCAAACCATCATTAGAACCGACTTAGATCAACAGGGGAGATCAAGTGGGTGCATGGAGGCATGCAGGAAGTCGGTGGGGAGGTCGGTGCACCTTTTGGGCACATGGCCAGGGTCTATGGCACGTGGGCCCTGCCACTTTTCCTCAGGAGGTGTTCCACAACATAGGCGGCATGTGGGTGGCCTGGTGGGACCCTAGGGTGGGTCGGCCGATCCACCTATGGGGCCCCTGGCCCACCTCTACCTCTTGTATGCTAGTCCCACTTGTCATCTTCAGTGATTGTTTGTTCTGAGGTGTTTATCTCGCTGATATCCTTGATGTGGGCCCATGGATCCTCGTGACAAGAATCTGAACCGTTGGGAGGTAAACACACTTGGATCCAAGGGGTTGGAAGTGTGTTGGAAGGTGTTTCTAGGATCATGGGGGCTAGGGAGGCCAAGTGGGTCCATAGGGTGGTCGATCGACCCCTAAATGGGCCCACTAGCTCCCAAAAGTCCCCATTTGTCATTACCTGCATCAAATAGTCATGGAACATGTCTAACTAGTTATTTGGCACAATATGTTCAGGCTATGTTTGTTTTCCTTTGAATATGAGGATGTTGACGGTATTTTGATGGTGATAAAATGGCTCTTAATTACCGTCAACAAGATCCCTAGTACTTACCTCTTTGCTCGTTCTCGAGTAAAGGTAAAAAGATAACAAGACCATGTTATTCAAAGTATAAAGCAAGCATAAAGATTCACTCAAGACCTTTTGTCGTACCAATGGGATATGTAGTATTGGCTAACATATATCCTTGAGAAGTTGAGAAATGGAATAGATCTTCGAGGCAAAGTCATCTTCCCAAATCATATTTTAGTACTTGGAGTTTTTGATAATTTTTTCAAAAGAAATCTCATAAGTCATCTTACTCCTCTTATAGTACTCTAAGTCACTCAAGGTGTATGATTCCTCACCAAGGCATAAAGAGATTGTCTTCTTCGTATCTCCCTACTTCTAAAGGCTTATCTAGAGCTTTTTAGGTAGGGATGATCAATGTAGCAAACTTGCATCACTTATATTGTAAAGTCAAAACAAGGATCCAAGGAGAAGAATGTCATAATCCTAGATCTAGATGTGCATGTGTGTGGACAATGGTATATGACTAACATGTACTCCTTGACTCTGTATATGATCTCTAACTTTAGGATTACTTGAGACATGGCTATCATCAGATTTTTTTTTGAATTGAAGAGCTTTGCTCATCGTAATTTTTCATTTATGATAGCCATATCTCTTTTTGAGGGATATAGGTAGAGATCATAACATTTATTTCAAGAGTATTTATTGGATGAACATGGACCATGTAAATGGACATGCATGTTTTTGCGTACTTCTAGTGTAGAAGCAGCGAAATATATGGCGTGTACGTGATCTTGATCTTTGAACTATGATATAATTCTCAACAAGGGTCACAAGGTTTGACTGATCTCAAAGCAAATACAAGAAGCATACGAGGAAGGTTTTGAACAAGCATAAGTATTTATGGCTTTGGTAAGATTTTTCTCACTATAGAGGAGTAGTGACATTATGTTTTTATGACATTTTCAAAAATTAATCTCCAAGAACTTTTAAAAAGAAAGGGTATGAATCATGAGCCAAGACTATATCACATTAATCAACAACTTAGTCCATATGATCTTCCTATCAAAGTGTTTTCCCACTAGCATAAGCAAAAAGCAAGAATTTGTCTTTATGACGCTTTTGCCCTTTAAATGTCATAGATCATGTCACTTTTCAAAATTTAAATTTTTGGAAGCGATCTCTTTTTTTATTCAATATTAAAAGGAATTTAAACTAAAGTGATGAATTTCATGAAGGAAATATGTTTTTTTATTTCATTTTTATTTTTGAAAGGAAAATGAGAAAACAAATGAAAAAGTATGGAGAAAAGGGGAGAGACGTGAAAAACCAGTCAGGATAGACATTTGAAATTGAAAGGGTGCTGGCTAGTGGGTCTAGGCCCTAGAAGCACGGTTGGCCGACCGCTCTTCGGAGCCGTTTGGCCACTTCGAACTCTGCATTTAGATCCCTTACCTCTGAATATTGCTTTGCTCTATCTTTTCTGAATTTTGGCCTCCAACGTGGATCGGCCGATCCACAAAAGTGGCCATTTCGGTCCAACTTTTTTGTGGAACGTGTCATTGACGTGTACAACATGATTTTGTGGGTATTCTGATGTTTTGACAAGTTGGAGTGTCGACCGACCTCCCCCATACTTGTTTCGGAGCATGCTGAATTCAGTGATAGAGAAACATCAAATGCAGGGGTTCTGCTGGGCAAAATACCAGCAGAACCAAACATTTTTATTCAATTCAAACTTTTGTAGGCACAAATTACATTGATGAAAGGGAAATCAACAAAATGATTGGAAAATAAACCTAAGTGCCTATCTTATTTGTGGACTAGTGACCTATGGAGATGGAGGAGCAAAGAGATCCTCTCTCTCGATTGCTTGGGCTAGACGCTTGATCTTCGCATTGGCGCTAATGCGAAGAGCCTTAAAACTATCCTCCAGATCAAGGCGAGTCATCCTCTCTTTTGTCGCTCGCTCTGCCAACTTGGTGTTGTTCTCCCTAAGTCACGCGATGATGCGAAGCAGTTTCTCCATGTCACTTTCTTCATCTTCATCCTCGAACTGTCTTGGAGGGCCGGAGATGGACGGTGGGTTGCTAGTCCCCCGGACAGACTTTCGGAACTCCTCCGTCTCGAGGGATCTGCGCACCCCCTTCCTCCGCTCCTCGGAGGTGAGAGGAGGAATGAGCACCTTGCTTCTCCCTAGTCCACCTTGAGCCTTCTGAATCCGCATCCCTAGCGGTGTTGATGGCGATTACGAGTGGGTGTAACCTGTACTCGTGTCGCCGTCGGTGGAGGAGATGGGCATCTTCTTCACCCCAATTTGACCGATTGTCGACCTTTTGGGTGTCACCGGTCGTGCAACGGGCTTGTTGAGGTTGTAGCGCGGAGACATCGACCGAGCGATGGTCCGCATCCGCTCCGAACTCCATGGCCCGGTCGGCAGACCCCCTAGTGGGGTGGTTGGCAGCGCGAGCGGCGGTGTCATGGCCAGAGGTGCAACCTCGAGGACCTTGATGATCATGGCATCGGAGTTGACGAGGTCTTGGGTCTTGGACGGGCTTCCATCGCTAGGAACGAGTGGCATCTTGCCATTGTTGCGTGGTGGAGCCATGGGGGTGATCAAGGAGGTGTGAGGGATTGCAAGGGGTGATGATGGTGCTACTGGTTGTGAAAGAAAGCAAGGTGGAAGGAGGAAGAAGAAGGAGGGGTGTTAAGAAGAGAAGAAACAACGTTCAGGGCCTTCGTTTTCGCTCGGATCGCGATGAAAACCGAAGGGGAGCGTTGGCCCGACATTTCTATGCAACAAGGCATTTGATAGATTTCGAACCACGATCGGCCGATCACTTTTTGAAAGTTATCGACCGAACAAGCCGGGTTTTGAACTTGTTTGGGTCAAGTGAGCCGTGTCGTGAAGTTTCGGGCTGTTTGGCCCAAAACCATGGTCGACTGATCCCCTTTAGAGGACAAATGGGCCGACCTTTCACAAGGGGGGAGTCAAGGCTAAGTCTAGGCCATTTCTAAGGTCATTTTCGAAATTTGAACAAAAAATTAAAAACATGTAGATTTAAGTTCTAATTTGTATTAAGAACAAAATCTATCATATCAATTTCTTATTTAGGAATTTCATGCTCATAGAAAACTTTAATACGTTGGCCATTTACCTTGAAGATTTTTCCGTCGTCATCCTGGAGTGTGATTACTCCATGAGTCGTGGCGTTGACGACGAGGTATGGCCCTTCCCATTTGCTTTTCAGTTTTCCGTGACCGAAGAGCTTGAATCTTGAGTTGAATAGCAAGACTTTGTCTCCTAGATTAAATTCCTTGACCTCGATCCTTTTGTCATGTCATTTCTTGGTTCTCTCCTTGTATATCCTGGCATTATGGTATGCTTTCTCTCTCCATTCTTCTAATTCAGAGATTTGCATCTTCCTGAATTTTTCAGCAACTGGCAGATCCATGTTCCATTTCTTGATTGCCCAATGTGCCTTGAATTCCAATTCCACGGGCAAATGGCATGTCTTCCCGTATACATGTTGGTTTGGTGTCATACCAATGGGAGTATTGTATGCGGTCTGATATGCCCAAAGTGCCTCTCGTAGCTTGTTCTTCCAAGCCGAACCCATCCCATCCACGGTCTTCTGCAGAATGTTCTTGATTTGTTTGTTGGATGTTTCTGCTTGACCACTTGTTTGAGGATGGTACGGAGTTGCAACATTGTGCTGGATTCCTTGATTAGTGAGGAACTGGCGGAAGCCTTTGTCAATGAAATAAGATCCCCTGTCACTTATGACTAACTTTGGGGTTCCAAATATGGGGAATATCACTTCATGGAACATTCTCTTTGAATTGGCTGCATCTGCTTTACGGTAGGGTAATGCTTCTACCCACTTGGACATGTAATCCACAGTGACTAGGATGTACTCACACCCTTTTGACGGAGGAAAGGGTCCCATGTAGTCGATGCCCCATACATCAAAGAGCTCGACTTGTAGGTTGTTGGTGAGTGGCATAGCATCTCGAGCATTGATGTTCCCGTGCTTCTGGCACCTTGCACATTTCCTGGCATAATCTTGGGTATCCTTGTACATGGTTGGCCAGAAGAACCCACTCTGCCAAATCTTGGCATGAGTTCTGAATGCTCCATAATGACCTCTGTATTCTGCTCCATGGCATCTTTCCATGATTTTGGTCCCCTCCTCCATAGGTACGCATCTTCTTAACAGTCCATCATTGCATACTCTATAGAGGTATGGTTCATCCCAGAGATGTACTCGACTCTCTTGAACCAGTTTCTTCATATCTGCCCCTGGTGGTACATGGCCTGCGACCATAAAGTTGACTATATTTGCATACCAGGGGTTGGAGTCTATCACCTTGAGGAGTGTGTCATCTCTGAGGAAGTCGTCGATGGGCAAATTTTGTGCTTCTTTGAATTGCATTCTAGACAAATGATCAGCAACAGAATTTTCTACTCCCTTTTTATATTTTATTTCAAGATCAAATTCTTGGAGTAGTAAGATCCATCTTATTAAACGTGGTTTAACATCTTTCTTAGTGAGCAAGTACTTAAGAGCAGCATGATCTATATAGACAATAACTTTTGCTCCTACTAAGTAAGATCTAAACTTGTCTATAGAAAACACCATGGCCAACAACTCTTTTTCAGTTGTTGCATAGTTCAGTTGTGGCCATGTTAAGGTTTTGCTAGCATATGAAATAGCGTTATGCTTCTTATCTTTGGTTTGGCCTAATACCGCACCGACAGCATAATCACTAGCATCACACATTATTTCAAAGGGGAGCTTCCAATCGGGGGGTTGAATGATTGGAGTTGAGATGAGTGCTTTCTTGAGGATGTAGAAAGAATCTAAGCACTCATCATTGAAGTCAAAGGGCGCATCTTTGGCCAGCAGGTTTGTTAAAGGACGGGCAATTTGAGAGAAGTCTTGTATGAACCATCTATAAAAGCCAGCATGACCAAGAAAGTTGCGAATTCCCTTGACATTCGTGGGAGGTGGAAGCTGCTCTATTTCTTCGATCTTAGCTCTATCCACTTCTATCCCACGTTCGGACACTCTATGTCCTAGCACTATGCCTTCACGAACCATGAAGTGGAACCACAAAGTCAATATCCATCAAGGAATCTCATGAGTGGATGTCCAATTAACAAGTTGAATTCTTCCATATCAAATATGAAGTAATTTAAGAGGATATTGACTTTGTTAATTAGCGTAGGAATGGTCTGTGCGATCCCACAACTCTAATCAATTGTCCTGAAGAAAGCTTCAAGAACTTGGTTGTTGGAGTTAGTTTTATATTGCCTAGGTGAGCATTAGCTAATGATTTAGACATAATGCAAACTCCTATGGCAGGATCGTAAAGAGAGTCTAACTTGGCTCTATCGATCTGACAAGGAATGGTGGTAGAGGAAGACAAAATTCTAATTGGTTCGGATGAAGATTCGACCTCTTCTAACCACTCATTGCTCATGACAGACGCCAGCTCTTGAACCGTCTCCTGAAGATATGCTTCTTCTATGAGACTAGGGATGTGGCGGTTCGGAGCTTTTCTAGCGGAAGACTTCTTTTGCACAGATTGATTTGAGACATTTCCGAAATCGGAGAATAAATCAGCCTCGACATCAAGGGGGAATTCCAAGGGATGAATTTCTTCTTCCCTTGGTGGTTCAGGTTCAATAGCAAGATTTTGAGGTGTAGAGGGAAGACTTTTGGCTATCGATGTTATTTCTTCTCTGGGGGTTGGTTTTTGTTCTTCCGCGGGTCCTTCATAATATACATTAGTATAGGGGGTGTTATCAAGAATCTTCGTGAGAAGACTCTTCCCTGCACTAACGGGTAAACACAGGAAGGCTCCCTCGAAAGATATGTCAAGAAGTTGTGCAGAATCTCTGCTAAGACCGCCATAAAAATGTTGTAACATTGTAGGCTCGGTTATAGCAAGATCAGGGCCTGAAGATACTAGATCTTTCATACGGGCCCATGCATCACCTAGAGATTCTCTCTTTTTGCGAGAAATTGATGATCTCTTTTCGAAGACGAACAACGCAAGGGATAGGGAAGAATGCTAAACAGGACTTAGGCATCAATTTTTCCCAATCTCCTTTTGCGTCATCTACGTGGCGAACGTACCATCGTTTGGCTATTCCCATTAAGGAGAATGGAAATAGCTTCCACTTAAGGGTACCTGGCCTCATTCCTTGGATATGGACACATGAACAAAGTTGTTCAAAGTCACGTATATGAGTATAGGGATTTTTGTCTTCGTCCCCAGAAAATGGTTTTTCCTGAACCATCGCTATGAGACTCGAGCGAAGCTCATAACGAACGGCCAAAACAGCCTGAGATGATTTAGGTGGCTCCAAGCTAGCGCCCGTTGGAGCACCATATTCGATAAGCAGGTTTGATCCATATGTGTATGTGGAGTGAAAAGATGAATTCAAACAAAAAGATAAAATCGGACCAAAGGGTACTAGTTAAAAGCTACCGTTCCCCAGCAACGGTGCCAGAAATGCTTGTTGGTATTTCTTATGACTATTGGATAAATCCGCAAGCGCACAGATTATACCGATGTAGCACTTCACCGGGAGTATTCCAGGTATCGTATTTTCCTCAGGGAACGATAGTGATCTAACTAGCATTAAAGATATGTCCTATGATGGATCAAGGGAGACTATGATAACTGGGTATTATTATATTAGTTTGAGTCCGACTCTTGCACGAGTCATTTATTTCCTTAAAAATAGGAGTTTTGTTTAGGTATGAGTCGTGTATGTGTACAACTCCTCCTACCGGAGTATAAATATGTACCTAAGGCCCGTATGAGAGGATATTCAATACAATCAAACAAATCTACTATTTTCGTCTTATTTTTCCAGCATCTACTTTTTTCGCATTAGTCATAGTTTATCTATGAGTTCTTACGATCTCGATGGGCTGCATCTACAAGATCTCCGTCTACCTCGCGAGTTCCGCTTTTTGAGCAATCTGAGCCTTGATGTCCGGGCGTATCGCTGTCATCTCGTTCACCGTTGTTCTAGTTATCGTCCTTGTTGATTAACTTGTCAAATCAACTAGCACACCTTGGAAATCGAGTTTGGGTATAAGCCCGAGGTGTTCGCAAATCTGACGCTTTTTGTGTCAACACCTCTTTTGGCACACCCGGTGGGACCCTAGATACATCTCTTGATCAAGATCATGGGTGGTTCTACTGACGTTGATCCGAAAAACGTCATCGAAGTCTCCGAAGGATGATCAGAAACAGGCTATGGAGCAGGCTATGGAGGAGTACAAGTAGTTATATCTGAAATCCTTCAGTCTAAGAAGGAGCGGCGACGCAGTCCAAAAGCAAGATCTGTCGTTGCCTCGGTAGGTCACTTTCGACGCCAATCCCGGTAAGTTGCAAGATATGGTTAACGCAACATTAAATCAGGCGTTGATTAGCCACTCCAATGTGTTGTCCAATACTGTATACAATGCTGTCATACAATCTTTCAAAGAAGGACAGCCACCAAGGTATGTTGGTCCAATGTATCATCAACCTGGATCGGCATTTGCCACGACTTCATCGGCGGCTCCAATGTTCCAACCTGCGAATCCTTCTGCCGATGTAGCTACGCCACCAAGATTAAGTCCTGCAAGCGTCGTTCGGTTGGACACCGATCCGGTGGCATCGGCGATGTCAGGACATATGGTCCAGAGTCAGCCAAATCCCGCTAAGTGGTGGGGATACGGTATGCCTCCGGATTCATCTGCCGATGCTAAATTGATCCAAGGCAATAGCACAGCGGGAAAAGCTTCCATGGAATTGGCAATATCAGTACAACCGCTGAGCCCGATAGTGCATCATGCCACGTCTTCTCAAAATATGTAGTTGCCTCCAGGAGATCTTCAGATGGCGATACCCAAAGTGTCTTACGGGCAACCATCAGCAAATTCTGTACCGATGCAACGAGATCTGGCGGTGGTAAACCATCCTATGATGATGGTGAGTCCTCAAACTAGGTTGTCAACGCACCAAGGGGGCCAATTTCTTGATTATTCTAGGGTACAGGAGCAGCAAGCGCCAGGTATCTTTCAATTATCGGCGAATCGCATGCCGAATTATAATCCTGTGTGGACTAGTCCGATCCAACAACAGGTTGTGCAGCCTGGACATGCAGTAGTGGGAGCACAACAATACCATTACCCGACAAACGCTCAGAAAGAAATATCGGTATATCAACCGATGAATATCATGCCGCAATATGGCCCTGGTGGTGCCCAAGGTTATACATCGGTAATTCAACCGGTGCCTAATATTCAGCAAGGTGGTGCTGGACCTATACTAAGTGGATCAACTTATCTGCCGCAAAGGCCAGAAGGAATGTATCCGCCGGTCCAGCCAGTTAATGTTCAGCCGATCCATCGGCAGGATCAGGATGCATATTGGGCTGACAAAATTGCCGAAGTGATGAAAGAGCAGTTTGGCATCAAGACTAAAGTCAATACGTACTCTTATCGGACACCATACTCTCAGGCGTATGATTTGATTCCTCTTCCAAATCGATACATGGTGCCAGATTTCACGAAGTTTTCCAGCCAAGATGATACGTCAACAATGGAGCATATCAACCGCTTCATTATTCAATGTGGAGAGGCTGCTAGCAGAGATGAGCTGAGGGTGAGATTATTTTCATCATCTCTATCTGGATCAGCATTTACATGGTTCATCTCGCTTCCTCCAAATTCTGTGATCACTTGGGCTGATCTAGAAAAGCAGTTTCACAAGTACTTTTTCTCTGGCGTTCATGAAAAGAGGATTACCGATTTTGTCAAGCTGAAGCAGCGCAATGATGAATCGGTAGAAAGCTTCATCCAAAGGCTTCGGGACGTGAAGAATAAATGCTACAGCTTGGTGCTGGATGATCGACAATTGGAAGATTTGGCTTTCTAGGGATTGCTACCACACATCAAGGATAAGTACGCGTCTCAAGAGTTCGAGAGCTTGAGTCATCTCGTGCAGAGAGTCGCCGATCAAGAAATTAAAGCCTTCGAGCCTAGGAAAATTTGGAACAAGAAGGTATTTTTCATTGAACAAGAGGAAGATTCTGAGTCAGATGAGGGGACGGATATCGGCGTTGCTGAATGGGTGAAAGATAAGAAGCCAATATCATGTCCGTTTGGTCAAAAGGAGGCTGAAAGATTCACTTTTGATACTGCTAAAGCCGATAGAATATTTGATCTGTTGCTTCAAGAAGGGCGGATTAAGCTGGCGCCTAATCAAGTGATTCCATCGACTGAAGAGCTTAGAAGGATAAGGTACTGTAAGTGGCATGATGCAACCTCACACAGTACCAATGATTGCAAAGTCTTTAGGCAGCAACTACAGTCAGAGATCGAGTCTGGGCGAATCAAGTTTGAAAATTCTAGAGCTCAGAGGCCGATGAAAATTGACCAGCATCCATTTCCAAATAATATGGTGGAAACCAGTGGAAAAGTCAAAGTGCTGACATCTAAAGTAGCCAAGAGAAATTCATCTATAGACCCTGAACATCAAATAGCTATGCAGGATGTAAAAGGAAGGAAGCTTGCCGACGAAAGAAGAGGTAAAAGAACTGCCGATGATAGTAGCAGCTTCAGAGGGCCTCAAAGACGTGCGTCATATGGTGTTGTAATCACGTGCAGGAGGCCACAACAGGAATATGAATGTTCGCGAGAAGAGCAACATCGGGAGCAGGAAGAAGAGAAACGCCAAGAGTGGTATCGGCATAAAGATCATTGGAAGTGCCCCTTCTTCGTTCATTGTTGGGAAGAAGGCATCAAACTGCCCAGTGCCGATAATTGTCCTGAATGCAATGGGTACTATCCTACTGATCGGTTAGAGAATAAGTCTCGCTTTGGAGGTCAGGGATCAAGTCATGCTATGCCGATTAGAGGAAAAGAATCAGTACATGATCGGCTGGGGGCAAACTTAGTGTGCATGATAGGCTTTGCAAGCGCGTCCGTCAAGAGGAGTTCGAAGAGAGGGCTAACGCAAAGGTGCCTGATGAAGAAATATTCTTTAGAAATCCAGACACAAGAGGTAACACAAACCGATATAGTGAGAAACAGTACCAACCTGTTTGGAAGACTAAGCTTCCTCAATGGTGTCCCAAAGGCCTGACAAAGACTCAAAGAAGGAGGACCCAGCGTGAACGCCAGAATGATCTGGGTTATAGCTCTTCGAAGGGAGAAACTCCAGTTTGGGAGTGGAGGCCAAAACGGCGAGAGAGGAGTCCATCGGCAGTAGTCAACATGGTCGTTATGTTGCCAATGGAATTTATGGCACCTACTAATGCTGAGGAAGAAATTGCTAATATGGATCAGCTCGTGCTAGATCCTATGATAGTTGTCTTTGAGAAGTCTGTCAATGATGAAAGGCAGCATCTGAGAGCCTTGTTTGTTAAGGGCAAAGTCGATGGGCAACCGGTGTCAAAGATGTTAGTCGATGGTGGGGCGTCAATTAATATAATGTTGTATGTCATGTTCAGGAAGCTTGGGAAAGGTGACCAAGACTTAGTCAAAACGGACATGAAGCTGAAAGATTTTGAAGGCAATGTTTCACCAGCTATGGGAGCCGTATGTGTCGAATTGACTATCGGCAGTAAAACTTTGCCAACAACGTTTTTTGTGATCAGTGGCAAGGGGACCTACAATTTTCTTCTAGGAAGGGATTGGATTCACGCCAACTGCTGCATCCCTTCTACGATGCACCAAAGACTTATGCAATGGGTCGGGGACAAGATTGAAGTTGTCCGAAGTGAAGCCCCGTCAATAGTTGCGTCGGCGGAATCGGAAACCTATGAGCAAACCAAGTGCATATCAGGCGAAGCTTGGGATACTCAGTTTCTCAAAGTTGTCGATTATCGGATCATACCAATCCAAGCAGTTGTCTCTGAGTAAGAATTTTAATGTGTCGGTTTGCCAATGATGGAGAACCTAGGTTGGATTTTCAATGTAAACAATCGTTGAATGATTCATTAAGAGGGCATAGGGTTTGCTTTGTTTGGAATTATACCGAGATACTTAGTTTAGACCGAAATAGTCTAGCATCGGCCACCTATTAGTTTGATTTCGACTATATCGGTAATCAATACACCGATGTAATCTTGTTGTGATGATCGATTTTAAAATACGAAGTTGAATAAAGCTTCATGGTCGGATCAGATGATATGTCATGGTGTAATCAAAATACCTACCCGGATGGATGCATAAAAGAGATGTGAATGCAAATACCGATGATGGAATTATCATACAAAACATCGGTAGAAAAGCGTACTAACATTATGTCACAAGCAAAATCAATTGTCGGAAGTCACAATTGCCGATACGATAAATTACAACAAAGATTGGATAGATGAGATCGCACGAAGGAGAATTTGGTCCGCCTCCTCTATCTCCCTGATATCATCATCGGCAGTACCCTCAATTGGCTTGATTTTCCTTCTCAGTAGGAGAGCCTGGCGGGCGTCGGAATCTCTCTCTTGTTGTAGAACTTTGACAACATCGAGAAGTTGGGCCTTCTTTTGGTTAGCCATGTTTAAAGCTTCGTCAACTTTCTTCAACTCTGCCAGCAGTTCTTCTTTTCTTGCCGATAAACGGATGATCTCTTGTTCAAATTCGGTACTAGAAGCTTCTAGAAGACCGATGTCCTTATGCTTTTCACCTACGGTGTGCTTGAATTTGAGTATTTCCTCTTCAAGTTTTGCATGAGCCGTTCTATCGGCAATACGGCGTGAAGCTCTTTGATATTGAAGTTGTCGGCTCTCAAGATACGCTGTTTGGAAGAGTGTTTCTTCAATATCGGTATGGAGTTGGCCCTGAATCTCTTTGAAGGCTATCCTTACTGTGTTGGAATCTTGGATCAGTTGGGATGTGTTTTGCTGCAGTAAGAGTAGTATTGCTTCAAGTTTAGACTTTATTTCTGCCGATATAGTGTCTGAGGTTGGAGCAGAATTTTCTTCCTCTTCATCATCATTTGGGATATTGATGACAAAGGAGAATAGACTGTTGGGGGAATCTTGAGCCTAAAAAGAAAGAGGATTAATATTCGTAAGTTAAAGAGTTTGTACCGTGCAAAATTTATAATGAATCATTGGTATAACTGCTTTAGAGCAATTTCTCGCCTTGGGCTTGATAGAGTGGTTGGCCTAGTTGCGTCTCGAAGATCGGCGGTAGTTGTCGATGAACTCGCCTCGGTGGGATGAACAGTTGGCGCTGGTGTCGATGCTGATGTTGATTCTGTTGTTGCGACCAGCCCTTGCAGCGTTGGTGCCGTCCATTGCTCAGGAATCTCAGCTCGTAATTGTTCAGGGATGGGAACCGATGCTGGCTCTGGTGTTGATGTATCGATAGGAGCTTGAGGAGATGCAGCCGGTGATATGACCTGGGTTAATGGCCTTGGGCGTTTTTGTTGAGGAGCGGAGCTTGAGGAACCTTGGCGCTTAGATTTTTTCACTTGGGGGGCATTGGCAGACTTAGTTGGAGAAGCTTGTACATTTGGAACAGCTGCCGATGAACTCGTTGGCTACAGAAGAGAGCATGTTGTGCAATTGAGTGAACATCACCGATGAGAATTTGTAATCGGCATAAGTGAAATAAAGACTGTTACCTCGAAAGCTTGCGCTAAGATAGTGGCAGCGGTCGATGGAGTAGCAGCACCCCAGTCTGTTTTGGCTTGGGTTTGAGGGTGACTTTGGGTGCCTTTCCATACATAAGGGTGGCCAATCACCGATATGGGACTTATCGGTTGTAAGTTAAAGATCCTGCCACTATTGCTTCTGCTTGGAATTAGGTCATCGACCTGTTAAGATAAAATCAGTTATCAATACATTTGAAAGGGAATAACAGAGAAAATAATGCAAAAAATAGACTTACCGCGTCATTTGGAACGATGTAATCAGCATCAATCAGGTGCCGATAGTAATGTGATGATAGGGCAAATAGCTGTTTCTTCCACTCTTGCCACCAGGATTTGTAAGACTCGGTGATAAAGGATGTTGGTGCCCAAGAGGACAGATCAATATTGGTCACGTCAGCCTGAGGGGGGAGAGTGACGATCTTGTTCCAGTCCATAGCACTGGAGATGATTCCTCTTGGTTTTATCACATCGGCATAGCTAAGTTTGATCGGTAACTGGCCAAACGCCAGCTGTCTTGCGGCTGCCGATGGATAATAAAATTCGTATGTTGGAGTATTCTTCCCGGTCCCGAGGATGTTGACTGGAATAGCCCGAGAGGTAAGAATGGCTTTCATAATTCTTTCATTCTGTGGTATGTTTCCATCGGTAAGATTGAAAGAGAGCGGGAATTGGTTGTCCTCGTCGATATAAGGCCACCAAATCCGTTCTGCAGCAGGGATCCCACAGTACAGTCTCTGGAAAAACCCGCCAAATTGATCCTCATTGGCATCGGTTCCTGGTAACATTATAATAGCTTCCCCAAAGTTGAGATGAGAGCGGGTTGCTGATTCATCTTCATCAGGCGTGCTCTCTTTGGCCTACAGATCCAGTTTTTTGGTATTCCTGGACATATCCAGTCCAACCACCGATGTTGCGTGTGGTCACCCGATATTCGATTTTCCTCTTAAAAGGGGCGGTGGTATCGGCAGAGGAGATGTCGAGGCCGGTGAGCATGTACACTTCGGCAAGCGTAGGAGTGGCTGGTCCGTGTCGGAATAAGAAATCATTCATTGTGTTAGACCAGAAGTATGAAGCAGCAATCATCATATTTTCGTTCTGGCCATATCGGCAATAGATAGTCTGATGCATTGGTCGATGTTGCGTTCTGACCAATAAACTTGTTGTGAGCTAGCCATTCTAAGATACCAGTTCTTCCACCCTTTGGTGGGTTTAGGCCAGGAACGGAATGCGTCTATCCATAATCCTAGATTGAAGTATTCGGCTCTGAAGGGGATACGATTGATTTCTGCATTAATGAGATCGCTTGGGTCGGAATTTCCCATCGGACCCAGACATCAGAGATGCTCTTGATCGGTAGGGATCACTATTTTGTTGCGCGTCTCCTAGATCCAGAAAACAAAGCAGAAAAAGGGAGAAGGGACTGAGAAGCAATGCGGAAGGATGAAATTGTAGTATATACAACAGGGAAGGAAGAAAATATTACCACAAGAGCAGTGAAGTTGACCGCCATTGAAGTAAGAGTTCTTGCAGGGATCGTGCTTCCTGGTGAAAGAAGAACCGCCGCTGGAATAGTGCTCTTTCGATGATGTTGAGATGAAGGTGGAAATGTGAGCTCAGGGTAAAAGAGAAGGCGGACGACAATTTTTATCGGCCTAGGTTAAAGGGCATTTTTTAGTTTTCTTTTTACTGAGCAGAGATAAGGAAGGATATCACAGTGAATTTGCGCGGTGATCGAAGAGTCCATGCTACAGTTGCGGGGGTTGTTGGTAATTTGCAGTTTTTGCGCACGGTAATCAAGATGATGGCACAGACGTTTTGGTGGGAAAGATTACAATAGAGCAAATTTCGATGCATAAGATATTTTATACTCCGAAATTGGGGGGCATGTTTTGACATTGTTTTTTGTATGTGTCAATATGAACCAGATGCACTGATCGATAGAAGGATGGTTGCTTCTCCTTATCGGCAGTAGAGTATCACAAATCAGATTGCCGATAGAAGCAGGAGATTGAAGAGATGTCAAAGATAAAGAGAAGGGTATTTGCCGATTGAAAGATGTTGCTGATGGAAGCAGGAGAACGTCGCCGATCGGGAATGTTGCCGATGGATGCAGGACATAGCTGACGACAGTGGAAAGATGCCGATGGTAATGAAAGAAGGTTGAAGATGGAAAGAAATTTACTGATGTAAAGGGTCATTGCAAAGAGAGTAGATAAGGAAACTGGTGATTTTATACCAGTATTATTAAATTAGTTTGAGTCCGACTCTTGCACGAGTCATTTATTTCCTTAAAAATAGGAGTTTTGTTTAGGTATGAGTCGTGTATGTGTACAACTCCTCCTACCAGAGTATAAATATGTACCTAAGGCCCGTATGAGAGGATATTCAATACAATCAAACAAATCTACTATTTTCGTCTTATTTTTCCAGCATCTACTTTTTTCGCATTAGTCATAGTTTATCTACGAGTTCTTACGATCTTGATGGGATGCATCTACAAGATCTCCGTCTACCTCGCGAGTTCCGCTTTTTGAGCAATCTGAGCCTTGACGTCCGGGCGTATCGCTGTCATCTCGTTCATCGTTGTTCTAGTTATCGTCCTTATTGATTAACTTGTCAAATCAACTAGCACACCTTGGAAATCGAGTTCGGGTATAAGCCCGAGGTGTTCGCAGATCCGACGCTTTTTGTGTCAACAGGACTTTTGGGAGCCAGTGGGCCCACTTAGGGGGTCGGCCGACCTCCGTCAGGGGCCACTAGGCCTCCCAAGCCCCCATGATTCAAGTAACACTCTCCAAAGCACTTTCTACCCCTTGGATCCAAGTGTGGTACCTCTCAACGGTTCTGGATCAAAGCACGAGGATCCATGGGCCCAACATGAAATATTTCCAAGTATGGCAAATGTGCAAATCCAATACACCATCATGATGGGCTTTACCTCTAGAAGCTACCTACAAAAGATGAGCTTATTTGGCCACAAAAGACGGTCGACCGACCGCACTTTGGGCCAAATTTTGGACAACATAATCCACACCTATCAAGGAGCTCTCACGCGGAAGGGGAGGCACATGGATCTCTAAAGGAGGTCGTCCGACCACCTAGGTGGGCCCAGAGACCACCCACAGGCCTCCTGACCAGTGGTGTCAGTTCTAGAAGAAATGGGCAGGGCCCACCTATCAGGGGTGGTTGACCGACCATGCCTAGGTGGCCAGAAGATTCCCCGAGTCTCCCACCGCCTTCCTGCATGCCTCCATTCATCCACTTCATCTCCTCCGTTGATCTAAGGCAGTTAGAATGACAGTTTCATCCTATGGTGGCTGATGGAGGTGGCGCTAATCGCTGACGTGGCACCGGAGGAGCCCCTACGCCACCTCTAGCTATAAATACCCCCGTAGGCCTTCACTCTCACTCATGCCTCATTGGAGAAACTACTTAGCTTAGCATAGCTTTGCAGTAGTGCTATGCTAGCTAGAGGAGAGTGAGGAGAGCCTGGAGGAGAGCCAGGCCTATCTGGCGTCTTCTCCGAGTTGTACCTCAGCGGATGCGATCCTCTTGTAAGTTCAGCACTTGTAAGTGATACATCCGAGTTCTTTATAGTATTTGATATTCTACTTCTGGCATAGTTGTTATACATCTTTTCGCACTTGTTCATCGCTTTACTTTAAGTAGAGTGCTTTAGCCTTAAACGTTGGGTTAGAGTAGTAAGAATAGTGTAGACGTGGTGTCTAGACTAGATCTTGCCTTTGTAAATGTTAGGAATATGCCCTAGAGCTAATCATGTAGATGATTATATTCCGATTGTATCCATGATTAATAAAGTGTTCTTTGAATATCCATTATAGACAACGAGTATTGATTGATGATTGTGTGAATTGTTTGTGGAACTCAATTACCTGAATGGTTGTTCTAAAAGTTGTCCCTGGTCAGCATTCTTGTAAGAGCACACTTGAATATTAGACCAGCACATGTATTAGTTGATGGCTATGTTTCACAAGTCATAGACATGGAGATGTCAAACTAATAATGTGGGCACATGTGAGACATGTAGGCTGGACTGACCCAACAAGAGAAAGTCTCTATTCATGTCATGTATGTTATGTCCTTAGACCGGAGATTGTGGTATGTACTCAAGATGTGAAACGATCTACTTAGAGACTATCAAATGCTACTCCGTTATTGGGTAGTTATAAAGGTGGTCCTTGGGTGGTCGGGAAACATGCTATGAGACATAGACAATGAAGATGGAATTTGCCCTCTCTTCGTGAGAGAGATATCACTGGATCACTCATGTGATTGGATCAACAAATGCATGGCCATGCTTGGGTTAAGTGTTAACCCACGAGTTGAACCATATATCGAGTGGCAAAGGGAATAACTTGTACATGGTCATAGTGGTTCGTCTGATATGATCATAGCGTATGCATAGGAGTTGACACGCCTTGCTAGAGGCCGCTATCAACTATTGGTCGAGTAAGAGTACTTGGGCCATGTCTATGTATGCGTGAGCCCATAGGGTCGCACGCTTAAAGGGCTGGAAGCCTAATTCGGGTTGGACCCGAATTAGACTAGATTTAGGGTTACTAATGGGCCTCCACCGTGGGAGCTCGTCAGGACGCCTATATAAGCAAGGGGTGGGCGCGGGGCGAATTGATCCACACCTTTTGGCAGCCGCTGTCGCCTCCCCACGCTCGCGCCTTTTGCTCCTCGCAGACCTAGCAGTCCAGAGGCGCAACGCTTCCTCCCTGCACGTGTGGGATTCCTCGGAGGTGCTGCATCTGGAGCACAAGGACGAACAGCGCGAAGGGGACGTTGAGACGGACGACCACGCAACTGCACTGCCTGCTACGACGCGCATGACTACATCAAGTCGTCTTCCGCTGCACCTGCGCGTCTAGTGGTAATCCCGTAACCTGTAACTAGCAGTAGATCCTGGTTTATGAGGTCAAAAAGTTTTGTTTTCCGGCTAGCGTAGCAACCTCGTATTCCTTCAGTAAACCGCTTATCGCATGGATTGTTTGTGGATGCTAGTAGAAGGTGACAGCTCTATCTAGTCTTCGTATTCCACCACGTGTGTAAGATAAGTTCTTCAAAGGTAGGGCCTCAATACAACATGATGGCACGGTCCGGTTAGAGTTTTGTACTCTTTCTGACCTATCCCATCGCCTCCTGCAAGAGAAGGGTTGATAAAGCCAATATAACTAGTTTTACCTTGTTAGATATCTTTGCTATATAAAACCTCTCAACCTAGTTATCATAGTCTCCCTTGATCCATCATACGACATATCCATAATCCTAGTTAACTCACTTCTCGTTCCCTGTGGAAAATACGATACTAGGAATACTACTGGTGATGTGCTACAACGGTATAATCTATGCGCTTGCAGATTTATCCAATAGTCATAAGAAATACCAACAATCAACCAATTAGCTTCTCCGGAGAAGATGATTGAATGGATTACAGACAGACAGGTCGCTTCCCACTAATCATCAATCCAACCATCGCAACGTGCTGCTTCAGGAAGGTCCTAGTCGACGGTGGTAGCGCCATCAATATCATCTTCGCCGACGCATTCCGCCAGCTCGACTACTCGAAGAAGGACCTCCTACCGGCCAACATCGCCTTCTGGAGAATCATCCCCCATAAGGCGTCAACACTGATAGGGTAGATCACCCTACTCGTGCAGTTCGGCGACAAGAACCACTTCAGGGTCGAGAAAATCAACTTCGTCATCGCCGAATTCGAGACAGCCTACCATGCGATACTGGGTCGTCCGACACTTGCCAATCTAATGGCAGTCCCACACTACACGTACATGTTGTTTGTTGACAAAAAAAGCATCAGGATCTGCGAACACCTCGGGCTATTACCCAAATTCGATATCCAAAGGCGTGCCAGTTGATTTGACCAGTTAATCGACAAGGACGATAACTAGAACAAAATCTGAACAGGGCAACGGTGATACGCCCGGATGCCAAGACTCAGAATTGATTAGGATAACTAGAGCAGAGCTGAACGAGACAACATCGATGCGCCCGGATGTCAAAGCTCAGAGGTACTCCCACGCGGAACTTACAAGGGTTTGACGAAGACCAAGGTGATGCAGCCCGTCGAAGCTTGAAGAACTCGCAGATAAACTAAGACTAATGCAAAAAAGGGTAAATTGCAGTAAAAGTAGAATAAGAGTAAATTGATTTGATTTGATATGATTGATATTCAATATGCAGCCCTTGGGTACATATTTATACTCCCATATGGAGAGTTGTACAAAGACACGACTCGTACCTTTCCTAAACAAAACTCCTACTTTAAAGGAAATAACTGACTCTCGCAGGAGTCGGACCCAAATAACAATATTATTTTCCTAAATAGACACCCCTATTTTAAAGGAAAATAAATGACTCGTGCAAGAGCCGGACTCAGACTTCCATAACAATACTGGTATGACATCACCAGTTTGCTTATGTCCTTCCTTCGATGAAAACTTTCCATCGGCAGATTCCTTCAATCCGCGACTTCCTTCTTTCGCCACCGGCAATCTTCTGCTGTCGTCAACCGGCACATCATCCTATCCCCATCGGCACTCCATGCCCATCAGCATCATCTCTTCATCGGCAATCGGCATCTCATCAGCATCGGCAATCTACACCCATCGGCATCTTTGCACTTCTGGTAACTTGTCTCCACAAATTAACCTTTATCGGCAAGAATCATCTAGCTTCCATCAGCAACAAACTTACCCTTCTTACAGCGTACTCCCATCGATAAATTTACCGATGACTTCCTGATGCCCCCCAATAGAAAATGGCCAACGATCCACACAAGTCTTAGTTCATTTGACACGTGCCGAAAAATGGTGTCAACACATGCCCCCCAATTTTGGAGTGTATAATATTTTACGCGCCGAAATTCTCTCTATTGTAGCCGTTCCTTCCGAGATAACTGCACAACTTCCTCGATCTCCACGCGCAGAACTGTAATTTATTAATAAAATTCCTCGACTATAGCACAAACAATTGCAAATCCAATCATATCTCCTTAATTATCGCGCACATCCATCGCAGACCCTTCCATATTCCTGTACAGTACGAGCAGAAATTCCAAAATACCCCTGACCAGGTCTATAAAAAATACCACAGTCCAATCTGCTTTTTACCCTAGGCCTACTTTCACTTTTCACCTGCCTCCGTTTCAAACCTTGGCCTCTTCAACCTTGGCAGCGACTTCCGAAGAACAGCTCCATGAGCTCCGGCAACTGCATCTTCTTCAGGCAGAAATCAAGTCGCAAGAACTCCCCAAGCTCCAATGGTGATTCACGTCGACATCCCCAAGGTAAATCCACTTCTTCCTCATCCCATCTTCTGCCAGTTCCCTTTCTGTATAAATTTTGCAATCTTTTTTCCAATCTCCTTCTTTGATCCTCCCTTTTATTTTCGAAACCTAGGAACTGTACAACAAAGTAGTAATCCCCGTTGAGCAGTCCAACTTCAACTGCCTAGGCCCAATGGGCAATCCTGATCCTAGCTATCTGATCAACGCGGAAACCAACCGCATTCCCTTCAGATCCGAAAGTTTCAGCATAGGTTTATGGAAGGATGCTTTCCGTTCATGGCCTAAATATACCAAGGGGTGGAAGAACTGGTACCTTAGGGTCATTAGAACACAACAAGTTTACTGGTCAGAGTGCAGTCTGGATCAATGCATCAGGCTCTCCATTGCCGATATGGAGAAAAACGAGAACATGCTGATAGCGGCCTCCTACTTCTGGTCTGACACCATGAATGCCTTTCTATTCAGACATGGACCAGCCACTCCTACCCTTGCCGATGTGCATATGTAACCGGTCTCGATGTCTCTTCTGCCGATACCTTCACTCTGTTCAATAGGAAAGCCGAGTCTAAAGTGAACACTCGGAATATCGGCGGCTAGACCGGTTACATTCAGGAATACCAAAAGAATGGATCAGTAGGACAATGAGAGCATGTCATTTTTCTGAACATATGGCTGGAAAAGTTTATCTTTTGTGGCAAAACAGTCGGACCGACTACAATGTACCTCCCTGCAGTAGAACTTCTAGCCGATGGAACAAGACTCCCTCTCGGCCGATATCTTCTTGGATCAGTATACCGCCTCTTACACCAAGTGTCCAAGAAACTGCTGTTAGGCGAGTCTATCGGCAACCTCGGGGGTCCCTCGTGGTTCATAAACATGTGGCTGAAAGCACACATGTATAAAGTCCTTCAGTTTGACTTGTTTGCTCAGCAATTCCCAAGGGATATATCGGAGAACTATGTATTCAATGATGATGAATCAGCAAATTGTCCTCCACTCAACTTTGGAGAGGCTATCATAGTGCTACCAGGAACCGATGCCGATGCAGATCAGTTTGGCATGTTTTTCCAGAAGTTTTACAATGGAATCCCTGCTTCAGAACGGCTTTGGTGGCCATATATTGATGAGGACAACCGATTTCCCTTGCTGTTCAACCTTACCGATGGGAATGTGTCTCAAAATGAAACAATCATGAAAGCCAGTATTGTTCCCTGAGCCATCCCAGTCAATATTTTTGGAACTGGAAAGAACGCTCCTCCATCTTTTGAGTTTTACTATCCATCGGCAGCAGCAAGACAACTGGCATTCGGCCAACTACCGATTAAGCTCTGCTACACCAAGGTAGTAAAACCAAGGCAAATCATCTCCAGTGCCATGGACTGGAACAAAGTCGTCAATCTTCCTCCTAACACCGATACGTCAGATATTGATCTATCCTCCTGGGCACCAACATCTTTCATCACGAATGAATATAAATTTTGGTGGCAAGAATGGAGATATCAACTATTTGCCAAGTCAGCACACTACTATCGGCATATGATTGATGTCGATCACGTCATTCCTGATGATATAGTAAGTTTCTAATCCCGATGCATTCCTCATTACTTATTTCTATCATCGGCATCTGACCTTCTTATGCGTAACAGGTTGATGATCCAATCCCCAAGATGAGCAGGAGTGGCAAGCCTTTCAACCTCCGAATGATGAGTCCTATATCACTCATCGGCAATAATGCCCCCACACTGGCTGCCTTCACCCCTCATAAGGTACCCAAGGTTACTCTCAAGCCCAAGCTGACGCCTGCAAAAACCATGGCTACATCGGCTGCTGCTGCTGCCTTGACACGGACTTTTGCAGTAAATCTTATCTTTACTTATACCGATCACATACTGCTCACCGGCAACATTTACTTTATATAACTCACACTAAACATTTTCAAGCAATGAGGCCATCGGTAGCTGCTCCAAAAGTACGAACTTCCCCAACTCCTACTGCCGATACCCCTCAGGCTTCGCAACAAAAATGGGCTGGTTCGCCTACTGCTGCGCCAAAGTGGAAACGCTTGAGGCGAGCTACCCCAGCTGCATCACCAACCGCTGCTGATGCACCAACAACAGAACAACCATCGACATCTGCTCCTGAACAACCATCAGAAGAAACCCCAACCCAGGGAGCAATGCCACTACCACAGGAACCAGCTGCAACAACATCGGCATCAATACCAACACCCACACCAGATGAAGATCCTGATCAAAGGACAGCATCACCACCACAAGAATCAGTGACTGTAACAGCTCCAACAGCCACGCCAGCAGCACCGACTGCTTCTCCTACAGAAGCGTGTTCAACAGAAACCATTGCCGATCTCCAGGACGAGGCCATGCCAGCCGACTTCCCAAGTCCCAGGCAAGAAATCCGCTTTAAGATGGTAAGCCGATTACCTAAAAATTTGCAATATAACTTTATGATCGGCACACTCTAACTTCTTCTCTTTCAGGCTCAATATTCCCCAGACAACTTGTTCTCCTTCGGTGTCAACCTCCAAGACGAGGACGAAAACCAAGAAAACCCTGCTCCAACAGACAGTTTGTTCTCTTTCACCATTAACCTCCCCGATGAGGACGAGGATGAAGAAAGTTCTACCCCGGCATTATCAGCAGAAGTCAAAGCAAAGCTGGAAATGCTACTATCTTTACTACAACAAGATACATCCAATCTCATCCAAGATTCCACTGCAGCAAAGATAGCTTTCAAGGACATCCACGGCCACTTGTCTGCCGATACAGAGGAAGTACTCTTCCAAGCGGCGTTCCTTGAAAGTAAACAACTCCAGTACCAAAGACTTTCTTGTCGCATAGCTGATAGGACCGCTCGATCCAACACTGAGGAAGAGATGCTCAAGTTCAAACAAATTGCCGATGAGAAGCATAAGGACATCGGCAAAGCGGAAGCCTCTAGCACCACTCTTGAGCAAGAGATCATCCGACTATCGGCAAGGAAGGAAGAGCTGCTAACTGAATTGAAAAAGGTAGAAGAAGCCCTAAACACAGCCAGTCAAAAGAAAGCTCAACTGCCCGATACCATCAATGTTCTGCGACAAGAAAGGGATCAAAACGCCCAACAAGCTATCGCGCTGAAGAAGAAGATCAAGCCGATCGAAGGGTCTGCCGACGCCGATGCCAAGGAGATGGAGGAAATAGAACAAATTCGCCTGCGTGCGATATTAGCCATCCAATCTTTGTTGTAATTTATTACAATTCATCGTATCGGCAAATGTAACATTGACACTTGATTTTGCTCTGTAATGTAATGCTAGTACAACTTTTACCGATGCTTATATAACTTTTCTCTTTTATCGGCATTCAAACGAGCACTCTATGCGTCTACCCAAATACTAGGGTAATATTTCTTCAAGTATTTACCGTTGATTGCTCTGGAGAATGCAACTCCCTCGAAAGTTTCTAAAATATAAGCATTGCCAGGAGAAGACTGTTTTATCCGATAAGGACCTTCCCAATTAGGAGACCATTTTCCAAACTTAGAACTCTTAGTCCCAATCGGTAAAATCAACTTCCATACCAGATCGCCATCGGCAAATTGCTTCACCTTCACCTTCTTATCATACCATCTAGCAATCCTTTTCTTGTTTTCTATAATGCTAATCAAAGCCCTCAACCGATGACCTGCTAAGTCTTCCAACCCATCCTTCATAAGAGTACCATATTCATCAGCGGTCAATTGATCCTGAAAAGATAAACGCCTGGAACCAATTTTAACTTCACAAGGCAGGACAACATCGTGTCCATAAACCAACTGATACGGCAAAACTTTGGTTGCACCATGACAAGCCATCCAATATGACCATAGGGCTTCATTTAACACTGTGTGCCACCTTCTAGGGTTTTCTTCAATTTTGCGTTTGATAAGCTTAATAATTCCTTTATTAGTTGCTTCAGCCTGACCGTTAGCTTGGGCATAATAAGGAGAAGAATTTAATACCTTGAACCCCATACTAGCAGCAAATTCATCAAACTCTCCCGATGTGAACATGGTTCCTTGATCGGTAGTAATAGTTTGAGGAATACCGAACCGGTAAACAATATGTTCTTTTACAAATCTACCATGTTTGCTGATGTTACCTTCTTCAAAGGAATTGTCTCAACCCATTTAGTGAAGTAATCGGTAGCAACGAGTATAAACTTATGTCCCTTGCTCGATGGCGGATAAATTTAGCCGATGAGATCAATAGCCCATCCTCTAAACGGCCAAGGCTTGATTATAGGATTCATTGCCGATGCAGGTGCCCTCTGGACATTACCAAACTTCTGACAATCCTGGCACCCTATAAAATAGTTGAAGCAATCTTCAAGAATTGTCGGCCAATAATATCCATTCTGTCTGATCATCCACTTCATCTTGAATGCCGATTGATGCGCTCCACACACACCTTCATGGATTTCTCCCATCAACTCTTTTGACTCCTCTTTACCAAGGCGCCTGAGTAAAACTCCATCAATCGTCCGATAATACAATTCATCATCGAGGAGCACATACTTGGTAGCTTGAAACCTCAGACGCCTTTCAACCTTCTTAGATGGATCTCTTAAGTAATTGGCAATTTCCTTTTTCCAGTCATCGGCAACCATTACCGATGTCATGACTTCTTGAATCGGCTGATATCCTGAAGCATTCTGTGCTAACCGATTGGCCTCTTCGTTATGCAACCTAGGAATATGCTCAAGGCGGTACTCTTTGAATTCTTTCAATAATTGTAAACATCTCTCATGGTGCGCAATCAACACTTCACTTCGGCATTCATATACTCCAGTCAATTGATTGATCACCAACATAGAATCGCCAAAGATTTCAACGGCATCGGCGCGCACTTCTCTGAGTAATTCCAACCCTTTTATTAAAGCTTGATATTCAGCCTGATTGTTTGTTGATGTAGCAACAATCGACAACGAAATCTCATACTTTCGTCCTCGGGGTGAAATCAAGAGAACACCGATACCTGCTCCCTCTTTGCATGTAGATCCATCAAAGAACAAAGTCCAAGGAGCAATCTCTACAGAGTTAACCATATTGCAATGCTGAGTAACAAAATCGGCCATCACCTGACCCTTAACGGCCTTAGCCGATTCATACTTCAGATCAAACTTTGAAAGTGCCAGAATCCATTTGCCGATTCGTCCACTTAATATCGGCATTGATAGCATATACTTAACCACGTTATCTTTGCAGATAATAGTGCATTCAGCCAACAATAAATAATGCCTCAATTTTATGCAAGAGAAATATAAACATAAACACAATTTCTCTATGGCCGAATACCTGGTTTCAGCATCCACTAACCTTCTGCTCAAATAGTATATTACACATTCTTTCCCTTCAAATTCTTGAATTAAAGCTAATCCGATAACGCCGTCATCGGCAGACAAATACAATCTGAAAGGCTTCCCGTGTTGAGGTGGAACCAAGACTGGAGGGTTTACCAAATATTTCTTGATCTCCTCCAAGGCTAATTGTTGTTCTTCTCTCCATGTAAACTCTTGATCGGCTTCCAGTTTCAGCAATGGACTAAAAGATTTAATCCTACCAGATAAGTTGGATATAAATCTTCTAATAAAATTAATCTTGCCGATTAAGGATTGCAGCTCAGTCTTGTTTGTAGGAGTAACCACTTTGTTAATTGCATCAATAGATTTTCTGACGATCTCAATGCCTCTTTGATGCACCATAAAACCCAGAAACTGACCTGCCGATACACCAAATGCACACTTGTTAGGATTCATCTTCAATCCATGCTCCCTTGTGCATTCCAATATTTTTCACAAATCGGCAAGATGCTTCCCAAAATCTCCGGACTTAACCACCACATCATCAATGTAGATTTTGACTATCGTGCCGATGTACTTATGAAAGATGAAATTCATCGCTCTCTGATAAGTAGCACCGGCATTCTTCAAGCCAAAAGTCATGACAACCCATTCAAATAAACCGACATGACCTGGACACCTGAAAGCAGTTTTGGATATATCTTCTTCAGCCATGAATATTTGATTGTATCCAGCATTGCCATCCATGAAGCTAATGATTTGATGTCCAGCGGCAGCATCAATCAGCAGATCGGCAACGGGCATCGGGTAGCCATCCATCGGGGAAGCCTTGTTAAGATTCCTGAAATCAACACAAACACGAAGTTTTCCATTTTTCTTGTAAACAGGAACCACATTAGAAATCCATTCGGCATATCGGCATTGCCGAATAAATCCAGCTTCAATTAACTTTGTAATTTCAGCCTTAATGTCAGGTAGAATGGTAGGATTGCATCGGCGTGCAGGTTGCCGATGTGGTTGGAAACCAGACTTAATAGGTAACCGATGTTCGACTATCGATTGGTCTAAACCAGGCATCTCCATATAATCCCAAGCAAAACAATCTTTGTATTCCTTTAATAAATTGGTTAACTGTTGTTTACATTGGGAATCTAAATTAGCACTAATAAAAGTAGGCCTATGTTTACTACCATTGCCGATGTCTATCTCGAGTAAATCATCGGCGGATGTGAAGCCCTGTCCCAGTTTTCCATCATCAGCGGACCGATCCATTAAAACTCTTCTTCAGGACCGACTGCTTGGATCGGTGTAATGCGGTAATCGGCAACTTTGAGGAACTCTGTGTCCCAAGCTTCACCTGATATGCATCTGGTTTGCTCATAAGTTTCCGATTCTGCCAACGCAACGATCGATGGGGTCTCACTTCGGACGACTTCAATCTTATCTCCGACCCACTGCACAAGGCTTTGATGCATGGTGGAAGGAATACAGCAATTGGCGTGGATCCAATCCCTTCCTAGGAGCAAGTTGTAGGTGCCTTTGCCGCTGATCACAAAAAATGTTGTCGGCAAAGTTTTACTGCCGATGGTTAACTCAACACATACGGCTCCCATAGCTGGCGACACATTGCCTTCAAATTCTTTGAGCTTCATGTCCGTTTTGACTAAGTCTTGGTCACCTTTCCCAAACTTTCTGAACATGACATATGGCATTATGTTTATCGACGCCCCACCATCCACCAACATCTTTGTCACGGGCTGTCCATCCACCTTGCCTTTAACAAACAGAGCCCTTAGGTGCTGCCTTTCATCATCGGCAGGCTTCTCAAAGACAGCCGCCATCGGATCCAACACCAGTTGTGCCATTTCAGCAGTTTCCTCATCATCGCTGACAGGCGCCATGAACTCCATCGGCAATATGACGACCATATTAATTTCTGCCAATGGATCCCTATCTTTGCGTTTTGGCCTCCACTACTTTTCCCTTGAAGGATTTTCATTGTCATATAGGTCGCCTTGGCGTTCGCGTTGGATTCTCCTTTTCTGAGTCTTTGTTAGACCCTTAGGGCACCATTGGGGAAGCTTGGTTTTCCAAACAGGCTGGCGCTGCTTCTCATTGTTTGCATCGACACCACTCCTGATGTTTGGATCTCTGGAGAATATTTCTAAATCAGGCACTCTTGCGTTAGCCATCTCCTCAAGCTCCTCTTGATCAACATGCCTGCCAAGCCTGCTATGCGCACTGAGCTTGCCCCCCAGTCGGTCATGTGCCGATTTCTTTTCTCTGAGTGGCTTGGCATACCTGGATGTTCGATCATCAAAACAAGGTTTCTTACCTGACCGATCGGCAGTGTAGTACCCGTTACATTCAGGACAATTATCGGCAGTAGGTAGCTTGATGCCTTCTTCCCAACAGTGAACGAAGAAGGGACACTTCCAGTGGTCCTTATGCCGGAGCCATTCTTGATGCTCTTCTTCTTCCCGCCGATATCGCTACTTTTGCGATTGCCGATACTCTTGTCTTGGCTGCTTTTGCGTGATTTATAACACCAGGAGACCTCCTGGCACTGGTACCCTCATCGGCAACTCTCTTACCTTTTCTGTCATCGGCAAACTTCCTCTTGTCGCGCTCAGCCACTTGATGGTTAGGGTCCACCGATGAACTCTTCCTGGCAGCTTTCGATGTCAGCACTTTAGTTTTTCCACTAGTTTCCACCATATTATTTGGAAACGGATGTTGATCAATTTTCAAATTTAATTCGTCCAGATTCAATCTCTGACTGCAACTGCTGCCTGAATACTTTGCAGTCATTGGTACTGTGAGAAGTTGCATTGTACCACTTGCAGTACCTGATCTTCTTGAGCTCTTCGGCTGATGGAATTACTTGGTTAGGCGCCAACTTGATTCGCCCTTCTTGAAGTAATAAGTCAAACATCCTATCGGCCTTGGTGACGTCAAAGGTGAACCTTTCAGCTTCTTTCTGGCCGAACTGACAAGACACAAATTTCTTATCCTTCACCCATTCGGCCGCACCGATGCTTAGCTCTTCATCTGACCCAGAGTCTTCCTCTTGCCCGATGAAGGTCACCTTATTCCAAGTCTTCCTGGGTTCAAAGCTTTTGATATCTTGATCGGCAATCCTTTGCACCAGATGACTTAGGCTTTCAAATTCTTGAGACGCGTACTTATCTTTGAGGTGCGGCACTAGCCCCTGGAAAGCCAAATCTGCCAGTTGCCAATCATCAAGTACCAGGCTGTAGCACTTGTTTTTCATGTCCCATAGTCTCTGAACAAAATTTTCTACCGATTCTTCATTACGTTGCCTCAGCTTGACCAAATCGATAATCTTCTTCTCATGTATGCCAGCGAAGAAGTATTTATGAAACTGTCTTTCCAGATCGGTCCATGTGATTACAGAGTTCGGAGGCAATGATATAAACCACGTGAATGCCGATCCAGACAATGATGACGAGAACAATCTCACCCTTAGTTCCTCTCTGCTGGCAGCTTCTCCACACTGGATAATGAAGAGATTGATATGCTCCATCGTTGAAGTGTCATCTTGGCCAGAGAACTTGGTAAAATCCGGTACCTTGTATCGATTTGGGAGAGGAATCAAATCATATGCTGGAGGATATGGGATCCAATAAGAATATGTATTGACCTTGGGTTTAATGCCGAATTGTTCCTTCATTACTTCGGCGATCTTGTCGGTCCAATATGCATCCTGCTCTTGCCGACTCATTGGCTGGTTGTTGACTGGTGGAGCCGGCTGATGCGCCTCTTCAAGTCTTGGTAGAGGATGATGCGGAGTAGTCGCAGGCGCAGCACCAGTCATCTGGACGTTATGCATCGGCTGACTTACCGATGGGTAATTTTGCACACTTAGTAGATTAGGTTGAGTCATCATATTCATCGGTTGCTGTACCGATGGTCCACTCTGAGTGTTTGCTGGACTTCCATACTGATACATTGGTACGCCGGGCTGTTGAACCGGCGGTTGACTAGTCCATCCAGGATTGTAAATCATCGGCATGTGACTTACCGATGGCTGATAGCATCGGCACAGAGCTTGTCGATGGTGGCATCAGAGGTATTTTAGGAATCACATGGAAATCTTCTGATGGCACTTGTACAGTTGGAGAGGGCGTAGAGTAATGCATCATAGAGGCCACCGGCTGTGATTACATTGCCGATGCCATGGAGCCCTTCCAAGCTGAGCTATCTCCCTGCACCAAATTAGAACCATCAGATAGATTTGAAGGCATACCGTAACCCCACCAGTTGGCAGGCGCTGGATGACTCTGGATAGCAGGTCCCGACATTGCCGACGTCACTGGATCTGTACTGAGCTTGGTGACGCTTTCAGGAGTCAGCCTTGGCGGTGTAGCCACAATGGCAGACGGATCCAGAGGAGTGGAAGACGCCATTGGGGCTGCCGATGGGTTTATAGATGCCGATCCAGGTTGATGATACGCTGGACCAACATATTGAGGTGCATGTCCTTCTTTGAATGATTGCATGACAGCATTGTACACAGTATTGGACAGCACACTGGAGTGGCTAATTAATGCTTGACTTAAAGCAGAATCAACCATCTCTTGTAACTTACCAGGATTGACGTCATACGTGACCTGTCGTGGCAACGGCGGATCTTGCTTCTGGATTGCTTCGCCGCTCCTGCTTAGGCTGAAGGATTTCAGATACAATTGCTTGTACTCCTCTATAGCCCGCTCCACGGCCAGCCTCTGATCATCTTTCAGATCGGCCTCGGAGACTTCAATGACGTTCCTTTGGTTAACGTCGGAGTTATCACCCATGCCAGATGTGTAATTTGTATAATCGAGTCCCACTGGGCGTGCCAAAAGAGGTGTTGACACAAAAAGTGTCAGGATCTGCGAACACCTCGGGCTATTACCTGAATTCGATATCCAAAGGCGTGCCAGTCGATTTGACCAGTTAATCGACAAGGATGATAACTAGAACAAAATCTGAACAGGGCAACGGTGATACGCCCGGATGCCAAGACTCAGAATTGATCAGGATAACTAGAGCAGAGATGAACGAGACAACAGCGATGCGCCTGGATGTCAAAGCTCAGAGGTACCCCCACGCGGAACTTACAAGGGTTTGACGGAGATCAAGGTGATGCAGCCCGTCGAAGCTTGAAGAACTCGTAGATAAACTAAGACTAATGCAAAAAAGGGTAAATTGCAGTAAAAGTAGAATAAGAGTAAATTGATTTGATTTGATATGATTGATATTCTACACGTAGCCTTTGGGCACATATTTATACTCCCGCATGGAGAGTTGTACAGAGACACGACTCGTACCTTTCCTAAACAAAACTCCTACTTTAAAGGAAATAACTGACTCGCACAGGAGTCGGACCCAAATAACAATATTATTTTCCTAAACAGACACCCCTATTTTAAAGGAAAATAAACGACTCGTGCAAGAGCTGGACTCAGACTTCCATAACAATACTGGTATGACATGACCAGTTTCCTTATGTCCTTCTTTCGATGAAAACTTTCCATCGGCAGATTCCTTCAATCCGCGACTTCCTTTTTTCGCCACCGGCAATCTTCTGCTGCCATCAACCGCCACATCATCCTGTGCCCATCGGCACTCCATGCCCATTGGCATCATCTCTTCATCGGCAATCGGCATCTCATCAGCATCGGTAATCTACACCCATCGGCATCTTTGCACTTCTGGTAACTTGTCTCCACAAATTAACCTTTATCGGCAAGAATCATCTAGCTTCCATCAGCAACAAACTTACCCTTCTTACAGCGTCCTCCCATCGGTAAATTTTACCGATGACTTCTTGATGCCGATAGAAAATGGCCAACGATCCACACAAGTCTTAGTTCATTTGACACATGCCGAAAAACAGTGTCAACAGTGTTAAAGATCCCGACAACGCAAGGCATCCTCAGCCTCCGCACTAATTTGAAGATAGCATACGATTGCGAGCACCAGACAATTAATGCCATCGAGAAGCCCTGCGCCCATGACACATACACCTCCAGCGACAACGACAAACCCGCCACCAAGAAGAAAAAAGAAGCAGAACCAACGACGACCACCGCTGACTTCGCCTCCGACCAGACGCAGAAGCTACCAACCCTGGACGGCGTGTAAGGATTTCCAAATGTAACAATAGCTAAATAAAGTTTGTACTAGGTACTCCCCCATCAATCAATAAAGGTGCTTCATCTCCTACACGCCCTACATAACCAAACTAACTTGTGCAAAGCCGCCCACGATGTACGATGACCCCCGCAAAAACGCCCACGGCGTACAACGACTTGTGCAAAATTGCCATGGCGCATGGCGGCACGCGCGACAAAGACTACAACGATCGACGACCCCGCCAAAAAACGCGATAAGGCGTTTCTCCAAACAGCCTGGCCGTAACCAGAAAGCTTCCGAAGCTATCCTGCTGATTAACCATAGCGAGTAGAAGTAGCTACCCTAAGCGCTATGATTACATAGACAGGCCTCCCCAACAGTATTTCCCCAGAAGCCATGAGGTTGCGCGCCCAGAATCTGTAAATGACCACGATACGGTCGACGACTCTACAAGCAACATGGCTCTTCGCCCAGCATCTGCAGGAACGATCTCCACAGGCCCAAAGTCACGTCACGATCGAGCCTCTCGGAAAAAGGCCCTATCCCTGGCATCTCCGTAAGCGTGCATGAGCTGTTCGCCCTCTGCGCCGCGGGTTGTCACTGCGCGCCTCCTTGGGAATCCTTATGTACCCTACGCGTGCAATGGCGCTAGCCCTACGATATGGACCATTTGAGAACCAAGGCCGAACGTTTCGTCGCTATGGCTCACGACTTAGCAGGCAGGACAGGACATACAAGTGAAACAAAAGCTCACCTCCCGGATATATAACAGCTTTGCAGTTTTTCACTTACACGTCCAACCACCAGTACCTGGGATACAAATCATAGTTGTCCTGCATTAAAATAGCAGATGACAAAGCATCTTGATACACCAAAAGAGAAAGGACAATACTCAAAATAAAATGTTCAACAGTACAACTTCATCCTACTGATGCGATAAGAGACCACCTCACTAATACGCCTAGTCCAGAGATCGAACTCATGTCGAATTCGACATTGCCGACTACACTACATGATGATCCAAGACATATTGCTACCCTCTAGGCCAAAACGATGACACCCCTCCAAGACACACAGGTGAGGACCGACAACGATGACTAAATCTGGTACATCATCGGGAGCATGAATCCACCGCCGCCGCCAAATGACATGGAGATCATCATGAGAGCACTCCTGATGATGGCGCAAACCTTGATTACAGAACCGACCATCAGGAAGGGCACCTCCGTTGAGATAATCGATGATAGAAGACGTCTCCATGTTCGCCGAATCAGTGTAGTACAACATCATGGCCCTGAAATACATCGCGACCTCGTCGCCAGCCGCCACCGCCCTACTAATAAGAGTCTGCCCAACAAAATCTCGCCCATGCAACATCAATAGCTCCAGACCACGAAAGAACATATCCTCCGGGTGGTCGACATCAAGAAATCGTTGTTCAAACGCAATCTTCAAATAAGGGAAGTACGAGCGGTAATAATCCTGAACACACCGAAGAGATAGTTGCCGAATCGTGGAAGCATCGTCACAAAAGTTGCGGAAGAGGCGACAGATCGGTCGAATCTTAACATACTCGTGTACATTGCCACCACCATCGATAACACGAAGGAGAATCTGGAAAAGCAAGTCCTCCGGCAGAGCCAGCAAGCGGGGATGATCCATAGCAAGATGCGCGCCCCCAGCCTCCATCAAACCTAACACAAACTAAGCGACAACAAGACCCTCTCAAGACCGTGCAACCAAACAATGAGAAGTCGGGACAAGAGTGATCGGAACTAACCTTGATCTCAACTTGAATATATAGAAGAATCTCCGTCCGCCTCGAATACCTAGAGCAATGAAGACACACCTCTCCGAATCCTACACTCGCTCTGGTGGGGAGACAAAGACGCGACTTTTCCCGTTCCGCCGCTAAATCTGCCATTTATACCACGCGGCGGACGCTTCGCCTTCCAAGGGTTTTGGGAAACCGCAACGGCCAAATACGGAACTCCCACGACACCAACTCCCTTACGGTTCGACTTGGGACCTTAACTGACGGGTTAATTCAGCCCAACAACTCCCTTCCCATTTATTTCGTATTTTCTTCAAGATAATTTACCCGATTCTCGATCAATAATTTTGGAATTACCATTAACACCACAGTCACGGGGACTGGACGTACGATTTTTTTATGATTTCTTTTTGGCAGGAACAGTAACACAGCTACATTACACTAGTTAACAAGTCTCGCAGGACATCTGCTACAATACCACTCGGGGACTTCGCCGACAGTAAACGATGACTCAACCACCTGCTCACAGACCCGACCAGGCTCGGGGACTCCATTCAGGGATACACCAAGCAAGGCTCGGGGACTGTCGCCATGGCACAGGAATGGTGCCACAGAAAACCAAAGAACCCGGAGACTACAACCCGGGGATTGCAACTCGGGGACTGCGAATAAAGCAATATGAGCCTGATACAAGAACCTTACAGTTCCTTACATCAGGCTCGGGGACTACGCGTATTCGCAGTCGTTTTTTTTGCAAAACTTATGCTTTACTCATTATCTACACTTATTCATGCATCCTTTATCTTTATAAATCTTGGCACCACGTGCATACTTCACCTACTACCAAGCTCGGGGACTAAGTGGGTACACTTCACCTTGCGGTGAATGTACTTATTTTCTTCTTGACAAACCTCTGTTGTTTCTTGTTGTCTTTTTGCAGAGCTTAAGTGGGTACACTTCACCAGGGAACAAGCTGTCCAAAAGTTTTTTCTTCTTCAGCACGTCACATCCTCCTGACGAGTGTACACCTACTCGCACATCAAGCTACAATGCTCTCGACCAGCTCAACCAGGTCGAAAGGCTTCTCCAAGCGATGCCCTGACCAGCTAACCTGGTCGGGACTCTATAACGACGACTTCATGCGATGGCGACCAGGTGTACACCTCCAACGAAAATGCTGCTGACACGCTAGAAGAATATAACGTGCTCGGGGACTTGTTGGGGATATTACCTCGGCATATCCCAAGGGACCTTATGGGCCTACCGACCCGGAGACGACCCAACCCACGAGGCCTTGCGGCATGCGACCAGCCCGTCGTTCTCGCCAAGGACTCTGAAGAAGCCTTGATCGCCAAGAAGAATCCTAGTAGATAGGCTCGGATCCCTTACCTAAAGGGACCGATCGTAATCTGTTAGGATATAGAAACTGTAACCCTGCTCCCCGGCTATATAAGGCGAATAGGGACCCCCTCCAAAATAAACGCATACGATCCCCTAGACCTCATCTACGGATCTTGTAACCTAATACTCATATCAATCCAGCAACCAAAACACAGGACGTAGGGTATTACAGCAATTTGTCGGCCCGAACCTGTCTAAATCGTCGTGTCTACGCTCTTTGTGTTACGCTTGATCGCCGTCGCCTCACCTCCTCCTACAATCTACTACCGTGGGGTACCCCCTAGGTAGACTGCGACTGAAAGGTCTTGTAATGGCTAGAGGGGGGTGAATAGCCTATTAAAAATTCTACAACAACACTTAAACAAACTTGTTAGAACAAAACACGGCGTAAGCAAGTTTGCACTAGCTCTAAGGTTGGGCAAGCCACCTACCAAGTCTAGTTATTAGCAAGATGAAATCTATGTCACACACAAGGGCTTGATAGCTAGAGTTACTAAGCTAAGCTACACAAGCTAAGCTAGAGGCTCTACTTTGCAAGAATGTATGGAATGTAATGCAAAGCTAGAGATAGAATGGTAATACCAACGCGAAGAGATAGTCCAATAGATAACCAATAAATCACAAGATGAAATCCTCGGTAGAGACAAGTTGACACAAGATGTTTCTCCGAGGTTCACTTGTTTGCCAACAAGCTAGTCCCCGTTGTAGCGAAACACCCACTTGGAGGTTCACGCGCTAATTGGCAATCAAAGCCAAACCCGTTCAAGGGTGCCGCACAACCAACACAAGATGTGGATCCACAAGCTACGCGGATTCCACTAGAGATACCTTTCGTGAACTCCCGCGGGGTAGGTTCAAGAACCCCTCACAATCCACCGATCGGAGCCGGAGACAATCACCTTCCTCCGCTCAATGATCCTCGTCCCACAAAGCTGTCTAGGAGGTGGCAACCTCCAAGAATAACAAGAGCTCCGCGATGACGACGATCACCAAGTGCCACTAGTATGCAATCAAAGAGCAATGCACTTGGATTCACTCAATCTCTCATGAAATGATCAACTATGTCAATGAGATGAGCGGTGGAGCTTCTCACAAGCAAGCACAAGTGTGTGAGTGAATGTAATGTGCAAGAGATGCCCCAAAGAGCCGGCCATATCACCATATATAGCCCACACTCACAACTAGCCGTTTTGCCCTCAAAATAGGCTCTCTGCGCCACCTCCGGACGCTAGGAACAGTGTGGGGTCCGGACCATTAACAGCGTCCGGATGCCCCCACAGAGCAGATAAGCTCCTTTGTTTCTTCACTCCGGACACGGCCTCCGGTCGTGCGGCAAGCGCAGTCCGGACCAACGCGCTAGCGTTCGGTGCCCCTACCGTTTCAAACGGCTCCTTCCTGCGCGCGTCGCAGCGCGCCACGTGGATCCGGACGCACGCAACAGTGCGGTCCGGTCCCTCCATCCGGACCATCACATGCGTCCGGATGCTTCATCCAGAACGTTTACGGAGAGCTCCAAACCCTGGACCCACGTCCGGAGCTGAGCGTCCGGACCATAAACAACGTTCGGACCTCTGTCCACAGCAGAGCCGACCTAGGGTGTGTGTCCGGACGCACACGCAATGGTCTGGACGCACCCAAACCCTAGCGTTCGAACCTCAGTCCGAAGCTCTTTTGAGCTGCCCAACACTTCTCCAACTTCTCCAAGCTTCCAAGAGCCAACACTAAGTGATCCCAACATTTGTGCACGTGTGTTAGCTTTTAGTTCACAATTATCTTGGATTAAGTTGGTTGTTTCACTAGTTCAATTGATTTTAATAGAATGCATATGAACCTAGTGGCACATGATAACCGCAATCATACTTAAGAGCTCCCTCCTTGATAGTATGGCTATCTATCCTAAACGTGATCACATCCTCTATGATGTCTTGATCACCAAACCGAAAATGTGTCCTATATCACCTTTGCCTTGACACCATTTTCCTTTCCATCTCCTTCACCATGCTAGAGCTTGTGCTATCCACCAATGATCCACCTTTCTCCATCACATGGTATGTACCAACCTATCTCATGATTCACACTTAGAGATCCAAGGTTAGTACCTAAGTGGGTTTCATCAATTACTCAAAACCAAAACACATGGGAGACTCTCAATCTCCCCATTTTTGGTAATTGATGACAACCCTTCCACAAAGATATGAAATATAATCATTTTGAACTTGAGTTGCTTGTCCAAGCATTTTAATCAAAGATTTGGACAAGTTGCTCAATTTCGGTTTTGGTAGTTATTAGCTCCCCCTACATATGTGCTTCATGAGTTTGGTTCAAGTTTTGCACATATGTATAGATATGCATTGTGGAGGAGGAAATATCTACCAAATGATGCTAAGGTTTTAAGAGTAGACCTTTGAAGCGTGTTACCATCGGAGTGCGGAATATAGAGTCACCCTTAGCACCATGATTAGCTAGACACCACTTGAAATCACAATTACTTGAAAGTTCATGGGTTAGAGCTAATCAACCTATACATGCTAGTTGATCAATCATCATTCATTTAGAATCACTAGCAAGCACCACACAAGCATGAATATTGAATTTAAGTACTTGTGCAACAATACATATGAGGATGAAAGCATTCAAATGCAACAAGGTGTTCATGAGCTTGCTCCCCCTATTTGTATGTTCTCATTTTCAAAAAGATTTTTCATTTTCTCCCTTTTCTTATTCTCCCCTATTTATCATGTTTATCCCCCTTGTTCATGTCTTTTCATAATTTCTCCCCCTTTGTCATCCAATTGACACAAAAAGGTGGGACCAATTATAGATATTTAAGTTTTAGCTCCCCCTAAGTGTGAGATAGGGTGAAAGATTGTTTTCAACTTTGATTTGAACTAAGCTACATGCCCAAGATGTTTAATTCAATTTAATCCATAGACAAGCTTGTTCACACATGCTAAGATGGTTATCTTGCCTATGTTAAATTAAACACTTTGAATTCATAGACATAGATCAAATACTAGGATTGCAAGCACATCAACATGTCATATGCCACCACTAGATCATATCAACACATAGAAGCTACAGTGGTACCATATAAGCATCAAATACATTTGTTTTTTCATGAATGAGCCTAGAAGCATGAGTGATGACTATATGCTCTATACAAGTCCTAACAAGGTATGCATGAATGCTCTCATATCAACTTTTACCTTGCATTGTTGGAGTAGAGGCATGTCATATAAGTGGGGGTGCATCAACTCATGTTGGAGGAATCAAGTATGTTCAACTCATTCCTTAGCTTGCAAAACCTCTTCTCATCTAGTGGCTTGGTAAAGATATTGGCCAATTGATCTTCGGTGCCAACACTAGTGATAGAAATGTCCCCTTTCAATTGATGATCTCTAATGAAATGATGGCGGACATCAATATGCTTTGTTCTTGAATGTTGAACCGGATTGTTGGTGAGCTTGATTGCACTTTCATTGTCACATAGCAAAGGCACTTGCTTGAATTTGACTCCAAAGTCATTCAAAGTAGCTCTCGTCCACAGGATTTGTGCACAACAAATCCCCACACTAATATATTCGGCTTCGTTGGTAGAGAGTGCCACACTATTTTTCTTCTTTGATGACCATGAGACTAATGATCTTCCAAGCAATTGACAAGTGCCCGATGTGCTTTTCCTTTCTATCTTGCAACCCGCATAGTCCGAGTCGGAGTATCCATGTAACTCAAAGTTTGATCCTTTAGGATACCACAACCCAACATTAGGTGTATGCTTCAAATATCTCAATATCCTCTTTGTGGCTTTCAAATGACTCTCTCTAGGAGAAGCTTGAAACCTTGCACACATGCATACACTAAACATGACATCCGGTCTTGATGCGTTCACATAGAGCAAGCTACCAATCATTGATCTATATAGCTTTTGATCTACTATGTTGCCACTAGCATCACCATCCAAATTTCCATTTGTTCCCATGGGTGTACTAATAGACTTTGCTTCATCTAGATTGAACTTCTTGAGCATGTCCTTGATGTACTTGCCTTGACTAACAAAAGTCCCATTCTTCAATTGTTTGACTTGAAGACCAAGGAAGTAACTAAGCTCTCCAAGCATAGACATCTCAAACTCTTTGGCCATCATTGTGCCAAACTCTTCACAAAACTCTTGATTGGTTGACCCAAAGATAATGCCATCCACATAGATTTGCAACACAAACAAGTCCTTCCCAATCTTCTTGGTGAATAGGGTAGTATCAACCTTGCCCATAATGAATCCCTTAGAGAGAAGAAAGTCCCTCAACCTCTCATACCATGCTCTTGGAGCTTGCTTCAAGCCATATAATGTATTTCTTAGCTTGTACACATGGTTGGGTTTCTTCTCATCTTCAAATTCGGGTGGTTGCTCAACAAAGACTAATTCATTGATGTACCCATTGAGAAATGCACTCTTCACATCCATTTGATAGAGCTTGATATTGTGAGCACAAGCATAAGCCAATAGGATCCTTATTGCTTCTAGCCTTGCCACCATTGCATATGTTTCTCCAAAGTCAAGACCCTCTACTTGAGTGTAACCTTGTGCAACTAGTCTTGCTTTGTTTCTCACCACTATTCCATCTTGATCTTGCTTGTTGCGAAAGACCCATCTAGTGCCAATAACATTGTGGTTCTTTGGTCTCAACTAGCTCCCAAACTTGATTTCTTGTGAAGTTGTTGAGTTCTTCATGCATAGCATTCACCCAATCAATATCTTGCAAAGCTTCTTCAATCTTGGTTGGCTCAATAGATGATACAAAAGAATAGTGTTCACAAAATGAAGCCAATCTTAATCTTGTTTGTACAACACTAGTGATATCTCCAATAATATGATGAATAGGATGATCTCTTGCAATAGATGTAGGTTGGAGTATTGGAAGTTGATTGCTTGTACTTGGTTGATCATTGGGTAGAGTAGATGAACTAGCTTCTTGATTTTGAGTTGGAGAAGATGAACTAGCTTGATTTTCATTGAGTTGCATGTTGGATGAAGGATTCACTTGATCTTCAATATCTTGCTCATCATCCACTTTCCTCAGCCTAATGTCCCCAATATTCATATTCTTCATTGCATTGGCCAATGGTTCACCTCTCACATCATCATGGTTAGCATTCTCATCTTGAGATCCACTTGTTTCATCAAACTCCACATCATGTACCTCCTCAACTATGCCATGAGTAAGATTCCATACTCTAAATGCTTTGCTTGTAGTTGAGTAGCCCAGTAGGAAGCCTTCATCACATTTCTTCTCAAATTTGCACAATCCTGCACCTTTCTTCAAGATATAGCATTTGCATCCAAATACTCTAAAGTATGCAATATTTGGCTTTCTTCCATTCAATAACTCATAAGGTGTCTTCTCAAGCATCTTGTGACAATAGAGTCGGTTCCTATAATAGCAAGCCGTGTTGATAGCTTCGGCCCAAAAAGAATCACTCACATTGTATTCACTAAGCATAGATCTTGCCATATCAATGAGTGTCCTATTCTTCCTCTCAACAAGCCCATTTGATTGAGGAGTATACATGGCCGAGAATTGATGTATGATTCCATATTCATCACAAAGCTCATCAACTCTAGTATTCTTGAATTCACTACCATTGTCACTTCTCACTATTTTGATAGTTGTTTCAAATTCATTTTGGCATCTCTTGACAAAGACTTTGAATGTATCAAATGTTTCACTCTTGTCACTTGTTGACACAAAAAGCGTCAGGATCTGCGAACACCTTGGGCTATTACCCAAAGCTCGGTATTCCGGAGGCGTGCCAGTCGATTTGACCAATCAATCGACAAGGATGATAACTAGAACAAAACTGAACGAGACGACAGCGATGCGCCCGGACGTCAAGGCTCAGATTGATCAGGACAATTAGAACAAGATCCAATCCAGACAACGGCGATGCGCCAGATGCTGGGATTGAGACTTGATCAGGATAACTAGAGCAGAGCTGAACGAGGCAAACAGCGATGCGCCCGGAATGCCAAAGCTCAGAGGTACTCCCACGCGGAACTTGCAAGGATTTGACGGAGATCAAGCTGATGCAGCCCGTCGAAGCTTGAAGAACTCGTTGAAAAAGCTATAACTAATGCAATAAAGGTAAATTGCGATAAAAGGTAGAATAAGATAAAATTGGTTTGTTTTTTGATTGGATTGATTCATCTGCAGCCCTCGGGCACATATTTATACTCCCGCATGGAGAGTTGTACAAAGACACGACTCGTACCCTTCCTAAAACAAACCCCTAACTTTAAGGAAACTGACTCACGCAGGAGTCGGATCTAAAACAATAATATTTATTTCCCTAAACAAACACACCTATTTTAAAGGAAAATAAATGACTCATGCAAGAGCCGGACTCAAACTACCATAATAATAACAATACTGGTAAAACACCAGTTTCCTTATACTTCTCTTCGATGGAAACCTTCCATCGGCAGATCCCTGCGACTTCCTTCTTTGGCCACCTGTAGTCTTCTGCCGCCACCAAGCGCTAATTCACGCCCATCGGCATCGGCAATACTTTCCCGATCAGCAATCGTCAACTTTTCCCGATTAGCGACCTTGTGCTGGTAACTGTCTTCACCAATCATTCCCTATCGGCAATCGGCAACTACCCTTCATCGGCAGTTGGTAATGACTCTTTGTCGGCAATCGGCATCATACTTGGCCTTTCCGCAACACTCCCATCGGCAATATTGGCTCATACTTTACCAATGCGGATAGCGAACGGCCGCTGACCAGTCAAACCTTAGCTATATTGACACGTGCTGAAAAATGGTGTCAACACATGCCCCCTAGTTTCGGGATGTATAATACTTTACGTGCCGAAATTCTCTCCACTGTAGCCGTTGCTGTAGCCGTTACCTTCGAGATAGATGCACAGTTTCCTCGATCTCTGTGTGTGGAACTGCAATTTAATAATAAAATCCTTCGATTGTAGCACAAACAGTTGCAGACCACCTCGATTACCGCGCGTATCTACCACGAACCTCTCCACATTCCTGCACAGTATGGACCGCAACCCCAAAATGCCCCTGAGGAAACTTATAAAAGTTACCGGGATCCACACTACTTTTTTACCCCGAGCTCATTTTTACTTTCATCTCCCGGCCTTTGTCTTCAACCTCCAGCCGCTCTGAAGAACACGAGCCCGAGCAACAGTCCTTCTTCGTAACCAAGGACGAACTGCAAGCACTCCCTTGACTCCAATGGCGATCCAAGTTGACATCCCCAAGGTGAGATCTATTTCCTCCCCAATCCAACCTTCCGCTGGTTCTTTCTTCGCACAAAATCTGGATTTATTCCCATTCCTTTTCTGATTTTTCCCCTTCTTTCCTTTGAACCCTAGGAACTGTATAACAAGGTAGTGATCCCGCTCACTGGTTCCACCTTCAACTGCCTAGGCCCCATGGGCAATCCTGATCCCAACTTCTTAATCAATGCGGAAACCAATCGGATCCCATTCAGATCTGAATGCTTCAGTCTAGGGTTGTGGAAGGATGCCTTCCGCTCATGGCCCAAGTCCACCAAGGGGTGGAAGAACTGGTATCTTAGGGTCGCTAGGGCGCAGCAAGTTTACTGGCAGGAGCGCAGCTTGGATCAATGTATCAGGCTCTCCATTGTTGATATAGAGAAGAACGAGAACATGTTAATAGCTGCCTCTTATTTCTGGTCGGACACTATGAATGCTTTCTTATTCAGACATGGACCAGCCACCCCCACTCTTGTCGATGTCCACATGTTGACCGGCTTAGACGTCTCTTCTGCCGATACTTTCACCTTATTCAATAGGAAAGCCGAGCACAGAGTAAACACTCGGAACATCGGCGGTTGGACGGGTTACATTCAGGAATACCAGAAAATAGGATCGGTAAACCAGAGGGAGCATGCCACCTTCCTGAACATGTGGCTGGACAAGTTCATTTTCTGCGGTAGGGCAGTTGAACCCACTACCATGTATCTTCTAGCAGCTGAGCTGCTTGCTGATGGGACAAGACTTCCCCTGGGCAGATATCTTCTAGGATCGGTATATCGTCTTCTCCATCAAGTATCCCAGAAGTTACTGCTAGGTGAACACATCGACAACCTTGGAGGCCCCTGGTGGTTTATCAATATGTGGCTGAACGCACAGATGCAGAAAGCGCTTCAGTTTGACTTGTTCGCTCAACGTTTCCCGAGAGACATACCAGAAGACCATCAGTGTGGGGAGGATGAATCAGCAACTCGCCCTCCACTCAACTTTGGAGAGGCCATTATAGTGCTGCCAGGGACCGATGCCGATGTGGAACAATTCGGTCTGTTCTTTCAGAAGTTTTATAATGGAATTCCTGCCACAGAACGGCTCTGGTGGCCATATGCCGATGAAGACAACCAGTTCCCACTGCTATTTAACCTTACTGATGGGAACGTGCCTGAGAACCAAATAATTATGAAGGCCAGCATCACTCCCCAAGCTATCCCAGTGAACATCTTTGGATTGGGAAAGAACGCCCCTCCATCATTTGAGTTTTACTACCCATCGGTAGCGGCAAGACAACTGGCGTTTGGTCAACTGCCGATCAAGCTCTGTTATTCCAAGGTAGTGAAGCCCAGGCAGACATTCTCCAGTGCTCTAGACTGGAACAAGGTTGTTAACCTTCCTCCCCATGCCGATGTATCAGACCTTGATCTGTCCTCCTGGTCACCAACCTCTTTTATTACAAATGAGTATAAGTCTTGGTGGCAAGAATGGAGGTGTCAACTGTTTGCCAAGTCGTCGCACTACTATCGGCACATGATCGACGCCGATCACATCGTCCCTGATGATGCAGTAAGTCTTATTCTGATGCATTCCTTTTACTTTACTTCTGTCATCGGCATCTGATCCCTTTACACTTGGCAGGTCGACGATCCGATTCCCCCGACGAGCAGGAGTGGCAAGCCCTTCAAACTCCGAATGATGAGTCCTGTGTCACTCATCGGTAACAAGGCCTCCACGTTAGCTGCCTTCACTCCTCAACAAGTACCTACATCGATACCTGCAAAAGTCAAGGCTACATCGGCCACTGCTGCTGCCCTGACGCGGATGTTTGCAATAAATTCATCTTCACTCATACCGATTATATACTGTTTAATCGGCAATATTCACTTTGTATAACTTGCATTGAATATTTTTAGGCTATGAGGTCATCGGTAGCTGCTCCCAGCAGACAAGTACCTTCAAGCCCGGCTGCCGATGCCCCCCAGTCCTCGTCGAAACGGGCTGGATCTCCCACTGCTGCACCAAGAAGGAAAAGGCGCTTGAGGCTAGCCAGTCCATCCTCGTCATCGGCACAAGTCACACCACCAACTGTCGGCGCGTCGTCGGCAGAAACTCCATCGGCTCCTATCCCAGATCAGCCGATGGACGACGTCCTCAGTCAGGAGACAATTCCATCCGCTGCAGCAGCGGAGGCAGCATCGGCATCGGCACCGTCAGCCGAAACTCCCGATGAAGAAACACCCACAATGGCAGCGGTGGCATCGGCATCGGCACCGTCAACCGAAGTCCCCGATGAAGAAACACCCGTAATGGCAGCGGAGGCGGCATCGGCATCGGCACCATCAGCCGAAGCTCCTGACGAGAGAGCGGCGTCACCGCCACAAGAACCAGGCACTACATTGGAAGCGACGCCAGCAACAACGTTACCAGCACCGACAGCGCCAAGTGCTTCCCGATGGGAGTTCCTTTATCGGCAACTGCCGCCACTCTTCAGGATGAAGCTGGACCATCCACCATGTCGAGCCCCAGGCAAGAGATTCACTTCAAGATGGTAAGTTAATCACTTAAAAATTCTAGTATAATCTTTCAATCGGCATATTTTAACGCCTCTGTTTTCAGGTCCAAGATTCTCCAAATAGTCTTTTCTCCTTCAGCCTTAACCCACAGGATGAAGATGGACGCCAAGGCCTCCTCCAAGCAGACAGCCTGTTTTAATTCTCAGTCGACATACCCGATGACGATGGGGAGGAAGAGAGCTCTATCCCAGCTCTATCGGCAGAGATCAAGACCAAGCTTGCGGCACTGCTTTCCTTTCTGCTACAAGACACATCCCAGCTCATTCAAGACTCATCAGCAGCAAGGGTTGCTTTCAAGGATATCCAAGGTCATCTCCCTGCCGATATGGCAGAAATCCTCCTCTAGGCGACCTTCCTCGACATCAAACAAATCCAGTACCAGAGGTTCTCTCGTCGCATTGCCGATAGGGCCGTCCAATCCAAGAGCGAGGAAGAGAAGCTCAAGTTCAAAAACATTGCCGATGAAAAGCACCAGGGTATCGGCCAAGCAGAAGTCTCCATCAACGGCCTCGATCAAGAAATCACCCGGCTATCGGCCAAGAAAGAAGAGCTGTTGGCCGAGTTACAAAAGGTTGAGGAGGACCTGACTGCAGCCAACCAGCAGAGAACCCAATTATCCGATACCATCAGGGTTCTGCGGCAAGAGAGGGACCAGAATGCCCGACAAGCCATCTTGTGGAAGAAGAAGATCAAGCCGGTCGAGGGCTCTGCCGATGCCGACGCCAAAGAGATGGACGAGATAGAACAGATTCGCCTGCGTGCGATATCAGCCATTCACTCCTTGCTGTAATCCATTTGTCGTATCGGCAAAAATGTAACTCTGATACTTAATTCTGAGCCTTGTAATATAACGCTTATACGTTTTTACCGATGTATTATAATTTTTCTTTTCACCGGCATCCAAACGAGCACGCCATACGTCGACTCCTTCGAGAGTTTTTGGAATGTACGCATTGCTGGGGGCGGACTTTCTTATCTGATAAGGACTTAATTAGGAAACCACTTCCAGGCCTAGAATTCAATCCCGATCGGTAAAATCAATCTCCACGCCAGAATACCATCGGCAAACTCGTTCACCCAGTCATTGGCAATCATCACCGACACCATAACTTATCGAATCGGCTAAAATCCTGAGTAATCCCAACTTTTTAACAGACCCTGGTATTTAGCCCGATTGTAACAATAATCGGCAACGAGGCTTCGTACTTCCATCTGATCGGAATTAGGACAATGCCGATAGACCCACCAAAGAGTACGAGGAGTAACTCCTAGAACACGTGCACCACACACTTAGTCATCGTACGCAAGCGCGGCAGAATCATTCTTACAACCATCTTCTGGCAGTTAACGAATTTATCGGCATTACGGCGTCCCATACACAAACCATCGGCAGGTGCCCCCAAGTATAATAATTGAAATCACCAGTTTGCCGAGCGCGGCCTTCAAGCCAACAGGTCCAAGATTGACCCCGGTTAGACCATCGGCAATATATTGACGTCTGCCGATAGACCTCCATCCTTGCGCTTTGGCCTCCACTGCTTTTCCCTTGAAGGGTTTTCAATGTCATATAAGTCATTACGGCGGTCTCGCCGAATTCTTCTTTTCTTGGTCTTTGTTAGACCCTTAGGGCACCACTGAGGGAGTTTGGTTTTCCAGACAAGCTGGCACTGCCTTTCATTACTTACATCGGCACTTCTTCCGATGTTTGAATTTCTGGAGAGCACTTCCTCATCAGGTGTTCTTGTCTTGGTCTGCTCCTTGTTCTCCTCCTGATCGACCTGCCCGCCAAGCCTGCTATGGGCACTAAGCTTGCCCCCCAGCCAGTCATGTACCGATCTCTTCTCTCTGAGCGGCTTGGCGTACCTGGATACCCAATCATCAAAACAAGGTTTCTCACCTGACTGATCGGCAGTGTGATACCCGTTGCATTCAGGACAGTCATCGGCGGTAGGTAGCTTAATGCCTTCTTCCCAATAGTGAACGAAGAAGGGACACCTCCAATGATTTTTCCGGCGAAGCCACTCCCAATGTTCTTCTTCTTCCTGCCGATATCATTCATCTTGTGATTGCCGATAGTTCCGCCTTAGTAGCTTGTGCGTGATTACTATACCAGGAGCCCTTCCGACACAGCCACCTTGATCGGCAATTCTCTTGCCTTTCCTATCATCGGCAAACTTTTCGACGTCGTGCTCAGCCACTTGATGATCAGGATCTACCGATGCAATCTTTCTAGCAGCATCCGATGTCAGCACCTTAGTCTTTCCACTGGTTTCCACCATGTTATTTGGAAACAGGCGCTGATCAATTTCTATCGGTTCCTAGACTTTAGTATTTTCAAATTGGATCCGTCCAGAGTCAATTTCTGACTGCAACTACTGCCTGAATATTTTGCAGCCATTGGTATTATGAGAAGTTGCATTGTGCCACTTGCAGTACCTGGTCTTCTTGAGTTCCTCGGCCGATGGAATTACCTGATTAGGGGCTAGCTTAATTTTCCCTTCCTGAAGCAATAAGTCAAATATCCCATCGGCCTTCGTGACATCGAAGGTGAACTTTCCAGTCCTTTTCTGGTCAAGCGAACAAGGTATCGGCTCCTCGTCTTTCCCCCATTCAGCAGTGCCGATGTTCACCTCCTCATCTGATTCGGAGTCCCCTTGTCCAACAAAGAGCACTCTCGCGCTCTAGGTCTTCTTGGGCTCAAATGACTTGACATCCTGATTGGCTTCGGTGATATCAAAGGTGAACTTCTCCCACTCAGGGACGCTGATACTCGGCTCTTCGTCCAAGTCTGAAACTTCCACTCTCTCGGTCGAAAACACCTTCATGTCTGGACCTTGCCGATGCGCAGATTCGCTCTTTAGTTGGGCAGATGGATGTATTTCTTCATGTTTCCGTAGTGAGCAAGCCGGAGCAATTGATACATCAGCGGCACTAATCTGTTGAACATCATGCATCGGCTGCCTAACCGATGAGCAATTCTGGACGCCTACTATCTGAGTAGATTGATGTATCTCTTCACATCTTTGCATTAAGCAGGCCGGAGCGATCGGCTCATCGACAACACCGATCCGTTGAATATTATTCATCGGCTAATTAACCGATGGGCAAATTTGAACGTCTACCGATTGAGTAGGTTGATGTACTTCCTTAGATCTTTGTGGCAAACAAGTTGGAACAACCATCACGTCTACAGCACCAATCTGCTGAATATTATGCATCGGCTGATTGACCGATGGGCAACTCTGAACGTCTACTAGCTGAATAGGCTTTCCTTCAGATCTCGACATCAAAGTACTTGAGATGATTGGTGCGTGCGCCGTACCAGTCGTCAGAACATTATGCATCGGCTGTGTTGCCGATGAGCCATTTTGTACGGTTGCTGGCCTGCATATCAACATCATATTCATCGGTTGCCGTACCGATGTTTCATTGTACACTTGCGAGTGTTGCGGTGTAGTACTTATCGGTTGATGTACCGATACTTCATTTTGAAGACTCGCCGGATGACGCCACGGAGCCCCTGCCACTTGGTGCCCGGGCTGTGCAACTTGTTGCTGAATCAGTAATTGGTCGATCCAACCTACATTAGATGTCATCAGCACGTGACTTACCGATGGTTGATAATTAGCTGATTCCTGCAGTCTTTGCACACTCAGATGATAGCCTTGACTTTCGGGCACCACAGGTTGAGCAGCCATGGCCGATGCAGGCTGGTTGACACCCGACATGCCTTGTTGTATTGGCCACGAATTTGCCGGCATAGGCTGATTAACTATTGGCACGTCTCGTTGCGTCGGCCAAGCATTTGCCGATAGCTGATAACTGGCTGATGCTTGTTCTTGTTGTACCCTTGGATGATCACTTTGACTCACGGGTACCATGACTTGAGCAGTCATTGCCGATCCAGGTTGATTAGCAATCGGCATGCCTTGTTGCACCGGCCAAGAAGTTACCGATGACCAATAACCGGCTGACGCCTGTCATGGCGTCGGATAACTGACGGCATAGCTGCCTTGGTTAACAGGTATTCCAGTTTGAAAAACCGTTGCCGCTACTGGTTGACTTGCAACTGCTGGGCTTTGTGGTATCGGCAGGTGGCTTGCCGAGGGTTGGATGCACGACACTCTAGGTATCTCCGTTTGCAGATTCCTTGTTGGCAACTGTATCGTTGGAGAAGATGTAGCGTAATGCGTCATCGGAACCATCGGTTGTACAGGTGTTGCCGATGCCATAGGAATTTTCCACCCTGCATGGTTATCTTGGACCAACCTGGAATCAGCAGATAGACTTGGAGACATACCGTATCCCCACCAATTGGCAGAAGTTGGCTGATTCTGGATCACAGGTCCAGACATCGTTGACGCCACCAGATTCATGTTCACCTGAGTAGTGCTTGTTGGACTTAATCTTGGTGGCGCGATCTCATCGGCAGATCGGCTCACAATTGGTGTACACACCCTTGGAACTACCGATGGAATCGCAGCAGATGCCGATCCGAGCCAACGATACTCTGGACCAACATAATATGGCGCCTGTCCCTTGAAAGCTGCTTGACAGCATCGCACACGGTATCGGACAGCACGTAGGATTGGCTAATTAATACCTCATTAGATGCATAATTAACTGTATTTTGTACTTTACCAGGATTGGCGTAGAAAGTAGTCTGTCGTGGCGACGGCGGATCTTGCTTCTGTACTGCTTTGCCAATCCCGTTTAGGCTGAAGGATCTAAGATATAAGCGCTTGTACTCCTCCATTGCCTGCTCCATAACCTGCTTCTGATCATCTGTTAGATTCGCTGTGGAGACTTCAATGACACTCCTTGGATTAGTCATGATAGATATATAATTTATATAATCGGGTCCCACTGGGCGTGCCAAAAGAGGTGTTGACACAAAAAGCGTCAGGATCTGCGAACACCTCGCGCTATTACCCAAAGCTCGGTATTCCGGAGGCGTGCCAGTCGATTTGACCAATCAATCGACAAGGATGATAACTAGAACAAAACTGAACGAGACGACAACAATGCGCCCGGACGTCAAGGCTCAGATTGATCAGGATAATTAGAACAAGATCCAATCCAGACAATGGCGATGCGCCCAGATGCTGGGATTGGGACTTGATCAGGATAACTAGAGCAGAGCTGAACGAGGCAAACAGCGATACATCCGGAATGCCAAAGCTCAGAGGTACTCCCACACGGAACTTGCAAGGATTTGACGGAGATCAAGCTGATGTAGCCCGTCGAAGCTTGAAGAACTCGTTGAAAAGGCTATAACTAATGCAATAAAGGTAAATTGCAATAAAAGGTATAATAAGATAAAATTGGTTTGTTTTTTGATTGGATTGATTCATCTGTAGCCCTCGGGCACATATTTATACTCCCGCATGGAGAGTTGTACAAAGACACGACTCGTACCCTTCCTAAAACAAACCCCTAACTTTAAGGAAACTGACTCACGCAGGAGTCGGATCTAAAACAATAATATTTATTTCCCTAAACAAACACACCTATTTTAAAGGAAAATAAACGACTCATGCAAGAGCCGGACTCAAACTACCATAATAATAACAATACTGGTAAAACACCAGTTTCCTTATACTTCTCTTCGATGGAAACCTTCAATCGGCAGATCCCTAGGACTTGCTTCTTTGGCCACCTGTAGTCTTCTACCACCACCAAGCGCTAAGTCACGCCCATCGGCATCGGCAATAATTTCCCGATCGGCAATCGGCAACTTTTCCCGATTAGCGACCTTGTGCTGGTAACTGTCTTCACCAATATTCCCTATCGGCAATCGACAACTACCCTTCATCGGCAGTTGGTAATGACTCTTTGTCGGCAATCGGCATCAAACTTGGCCTTTCCGCAACACTCCCATCGGCAATATTGGCTCATACTTTACCGATGCCGATAGCGAACGACCGCTGACCAGTCAAACCTTAGCTCATTTGACACGTGCTAAAAAACAGTGTCAACATCACTCAAGAAGAATACCCATGTATATCTAGTGAAATCATCAACTATCACAAAACCATACTTGTTACCACCAATACTTGTATATGCGATTGGTCCAAACAAGTCCATGTGCAAAAGCTCAAATGGTTTGCATGTACTCATCATGCTCTTGCTAGGGTGAGTATTTCCAACTTGTTTGCTGGCTTGACAAGAGCTACATAGCTTATCTTTCTCAAAGACCACATCTTTCAAGCCTCTAACTAGATCATGCTTGACTAGTTTGTTCAATTGTTTCATTCCAACATGACCAAGCCTTCTATGCCATAACCAACCCATGCTAGATTTGGATAGCAAGCAAGTTGACAATTGAGTTTCTTTGGCATTGAAATCAACTAGGTATAGATTCTCATATCTAAATCCTTTGAATATCAAGTTAGAGCCATCTACACTTATGATCTCTACATCATCAACTCCAAAGATGCATTTAAAGCCTAGATCACAAAGCTGAGCTACGATACCAAGTTGAAGTTCAAGCTCTCTACTAGCAACACATTTCATATGCTCATGTCATTGGATATAACAATCTTACCAAGCCCTTTGACCTTGCCTTTGACATTGTCACCAAATGTGATAGATTCAATCCCATTGCAATCATTTGGCTTGATAGAATTGAACATTCTTGAGTCTCCGGTCATATGTTGAGTGCACCCACTATCAAGAACACAATGCCTCCCTCTGGATTTATAATTGACCTACAATACAATTTAGTTCTTAGGTACTCATACTTGCTTGGGTCCTCCAAAGTTAGTGACTAAGGACTTAGGTACCCAAATAGCTTTCTTCTTTGAGCTCTCATTGGGTGTACCTATGTACTTAGCAATCACACCTTTCTTGCCCTTGCTAAGCATATAACTAGAATCAAAGCGAATAGATGCATGTGTAAATTTTATCTTGCTTTGGTTTAGTTTGCAATATTGCTCTTCATGCCCTACTTGCTTGCAACTAGAGAAAAACCGACCATTGCTCTTCACAAAGCGAGGCTTTGGAGTTGCAAAGGCTGCCTTGCCTCTCTTGGGGGTATAGCCAAGTCCCTCTTTGCAAAGAGAGAACCTTTGACTACCCAAGCACTTAAGCAAGCGGGCGTCTCTACCATAGGCATTGCCTAATGCTAGAGTGAGCTTACCAACCTCCTTCTTAAGGTTCTCATTCTCAACTATTAGTGTAGTGTCACAAGTAACAAAATCACTAGTAGTGGAGGTAGAGTTAGAAGTGCTACAAGAAGGGTTAGTTGGGGTGATGATGATGGGTTGATAGAATGATTCATCAATTATCTCACAAGTTATACCCATGTCACTTGTTTGAATATGCTCTTTCTCATTTTTCTCAACAAGAAGTGAATGAGCCTTTTCAAGCTTAGAGTGAGCTTTTTCAAGCTTAGAGTGAGCTTTGGCAATCTTCTCATGGGCATCTGTTTGCCTCTCATGAGTAAGGTTGAGCTCATCAAAGGATTGCTTGAGAGAATGATTCTCTTGCTTGAGAGAATGATTCTCCTTTTGCAATGCTTTGCACTCCTTCCTTGTGAGGTCAAAGTGAGTCTTAGCATCTTCCAACATTGCAATTAGTTCATCTTTAGTGGGTTCATCATCACTAGAGTCACTCTCATCATCGGATTGTACCTTAGTTGGCCTAGCCATGAAGCATGTCGATGGAGAGTCAAAGAGAGAGATCTTGTTCTCCATAGAAATGCTTGCAAGAGCCTTCTTCTTGCTTGATCTCTTCTCATCATCACTTGAGTCATCATATTCACTTGAATAACTATCCCAAGTGACAACATATGAGCCTCCCTTCTTGCTCTTCTTGAGAAACATCTTGCTCTCTTTATTTTCTTTCTTCTTGCCCTTCTTCTCTTATTCATCATCACTATGATGTGGGCAATCCGAAATGAAGTGATCCTTGCTATTGCACTTGAAACACCTCTTGTCATTGTTCTTGCTCTTGAAGGAGTTCTTCTTCCTTCTAGCTCTATAGCCCTTCTTCTTCATGAACTTGTCAAATTTCTAGACAAAGAGGGCCATTTGTTCTTCATCTTCACTATCATCATTGCTTGAGCATTCATCATTGCTTGATTCATCACACTTTGCTTTGCCCTTTGATGATGATTTGGCTTTGAATGCCACACTCTTCTTCTTGTCTTCTTTCTTGTCATCCTTCTTTTCCTTGTTCTCTCTAATCTTGTCCTTGTCTTCTCTAAAGGTGTGATCGGTCATCACCTCACCAAGGATTTAGTTTGGTGTGGTTGTATCCAATCCACTTATCACCAATAGAGTGACTAGCATCTCAAATCTTGGAGGAAGACTTCTTAGGAACTTGAAGGAGAAGTCCTTGTTCTCCACCTTCTCTCCAAGTGACTTAAGGTCATTGACAAGCACCTCAAGCCTATTGAACATCTCAGGCACATTCTCATCTTCCTTCATCTTGAAGCTAGCAAATCTTTCCTTCAAGATATAAGCCTTCGCTCCCTTCATGGATTGAGTCCCTTCATATGACTCTTATAGCTTCTTCCAAGCCTCATGAGCACTCTCCAAGTTTTTAATTTGCTCAAAGACTTCCTTGGAGATTGCCTCATGTATTGCACTCAAGGCAATATCATTGTTTTGGAGCTTCTCCTCTTCGGCCGTGGTGGGTGCCTCTTCATTTACTACCTCAAACTTCTTATCGACCACCAACCATATCTTATGGTTGACTGATTTGATATAGGTGGTCATCATGGCCTTCCAATAGCTATAATTGGTGCCATAGAACTTAGGTGCCCTCTTGTTGTTGTTGATATGAGCCATTTTAACACCGTGGGATGTTAAGCCTTTAAGTAGGGTGTACTATCTCTGATACCACTTGAAAGGTCTTGTAATTGCTAGAGGGGGGTGAATAGCCTAATAAAAATTCTACAACAACACTTAAACAAACTTGTTAGAATAAAACACGGCGAAAGCAAGTTTGCACTAGCTCTAAGGTTGGGCAAGCTACCTACCAAGTCTAGTTACTAGCAAGATGAAATCTATGTCACCCACAAGGGCTAGATAACTAGAGTTACTAAGCTAAGCTAGAGGCTCTACTTTGCAAGAATGTAAGGAATGTAATGCAAAGCTAGAGATAGAATGGTTATACCAACGTGAAGAGATAGTCCAATAGATAACCAATCAATCACAAGAGGAAATCCTTGGTAGAGACAAGTTGACACAAGATTTTTCTTCGAGGTTCACTTGTTTGCCAACAAGCTAGTCCCTGTTGTAGCCATACACCCACTTGGAGGTTCACGCGCTAATTGGCAATCAAAGCCAAACCCATTAAAGGGTGCCGCACAACCAACACAAGATGGGGATCCACAAGCTACACGGATTCCACTAGAGATACCTTTGGCGAACTCCCGCGGGGTAGGTTCAAGAACTGCGAACACATGGTGGATAAGTACCCATGTTTGTTCAGCTTTGATGATGAGTGATTGACCAACACGTGAGTGTTTCAGTTTGAGTGGCTTACCCTAACCTCTGCGAAAGCAGAAACATGTGCTTGTCTATCGGCTTGTGGTGTGCAAGTGCTATGCCTAGTGACAGTGGTCAATGGCGTGGAGAAGGTGGAGTAGAGGCTTGTCGTGCCAATGGACTGAGAGCGGGGAAGGGCGGAAGCGGGGCTCGGACTGAGGGACCATGGGCGCCGGCGGACTAGCTGTGGTGGCTAGTGCTTGGCACCGGCGAGTGCAAGAAGACATGGAGGTAGACCGAGTCGACCGAGTCAAGACGGTGGACGCGCGAGTCGAGCGGAGGTTCAGGGGACTTGGAGTCCGACCGGGCGAAGACAAGGTGGCTCGCGTCGAGTGGTTTGGTGGTTTGGGCCTCAAAACCATCCGCGTCGGTTTCCAAGTTTGGGCCGCAAAACTCAGGGTTCGGTAGTTGAGCCCAAAGCTACCGGTGATGGGTTTCCTAGGTTTGGGCCTCAAAACCTAGGCAGAGCTTTCGAGGAAGCGGGGATGGCACGTGGCGAAATCCTGGAGGTTGCGTGAAGGCGACAGCAACTCCCAGTAGGAAGCGGGGCCGTCCATTCAAATGAGTGGCTGAGAGTTATCGACTTGTATTACAATGTCTTAGGGCTAGGTAATTCAGTCTTGTATCTAGGGGGGTCTTTGGGAAATAGCCAGAGCCCCGTTAAATAGAGGATGAAGGGGTATCCTCATCCTATCTCTTGAAACCCTAATTACTTGCCCCCCCTCTCTCTAGTTCATGAGATCCCTAGGTTATTTCTACCAACCTTTGTAAGAACTTGGTTTGTTGCGAGGAATCGGAGGCCGAAACCTCTGTAAGCCATGGTGGCTTCGATTTCGTGATTGTGTCCCTGGTTTGCTTGTGTTCTTTCCGATTTGCTTTTGCTCTCTCTTTTTCCCGAGATGATTTCTCTTTGTTCAGAGTAGCTTTGCAAAATCCACTTGAACCAAGTTGTTCGTTTTCGTGAGGAGCATCTTTGCACCGAAGGATTTCTCCTCAAACCCCACGAGCGCGTAGATCGGGTGATTTCTTTGCGGTGTTCTACGTTCTTGACCCTTTTCCCCCAAATCCTCGTTTTCCTTTAATCCTCACCAAATTGAGTGATGATTTCTTCGAGATAGCTCCTCCATAGCACTAGAATCATGTCTACCAAGTTGGGTTGCTAGTGGAGAACATTTGGTCAAGATTTGAAAAGATTTGGTGGAGAGAAAAACGATTTTCGCGTTTACCGCGCTTCTGTCGGGGGCGTTGGAAGCTCCGACGGTTTGCGTCGGACGCTAGTACGTGCTGACGTCAGTGTCCATCGCCTCGCTCATTGGCGTCCTTCAGTTTTGGTGTCGGACGCTCTTCAGAGTCCGTCGCCCAGCGTCCGTCGCTCTATTGTTGTGTGTAGTGTTACAGTGTTCACTGGAAGCCCGACGGACGCTCCCCTAAGTTTCTGTCGCGCAGCATCTGACGCCAACGGACTCTCACCCAAGCGTCCGTCGCCCAGCGTACGACGCCCTGCCTTCATTTTCTCCTCTGCAAGGCTTTCTGGAAGGCCGATGGACGATCTCTCAACGTCTGACGCCTAGCGTCCGTCCCCCTCAACTCCAGCGTTCGTCGCCTGTCTGTTGGGTTGTTTTGCTTGGGGTTTTTGCCTCTTTCTCATAGGGATTGAGAACTCTATCTTGGGGGTTTCCGGTGAGTTTTCCTCTATCTTGAGCACCCAGCAACTGGGTTTTGTTTTTGGGAAGAGTGGCCCGAACATTTCGAGAGAAATTTGAGGCTCCCATTCACCCCCCCCCCCTCTGGTCGCCGTTCTCGGTCCTTCAATTGGTATCAGAGCCGGTTAAGGATCAATCCACCTTACATGGTTCTTGATCCGCGAAGGCGACATAGAGCGAGGTGCTGGTAAACCTCCTTACTTTGATGGAACCAACTTTACCTATTGGAAGGTGCGCATGTCCGCTTACCTCCAAGGACATGACACAAAGTTTTGGGAGATTTGTGAGAATGAGAACTATGTGGTTCTTGAGGCTCGGATCACCGATGCCCAAGTCACGCAACATGCGTCAAATGCAAGGGCCTGTAGCATTCTCTTCTCTTGTCTGTCTCTTCCAGAGTTCGAGTGGGTTTCGAGTCTCACTACGGTACGAGAGATCTAGCAAACACTCTTGAGATATCATGAGGGCAATCCTCAGATCAAGTCCAGACTCTTCGACACGTACCATAGAGAGTACGAGAACTTCGCTCAGTTGGCCGGCGAATCTATTGACGGGATGTTCACTCGCTTCCAATCTATCGTCAACAAGATGCGTGCTAATCGAGCCAACTTGCCTTATGATGATCATGAGATGGCTATCAAGCTTTTGCATGCTCTTGATCGGAAGGTGTGGGAGATGAAGGTGGCTGCCATTCAGGAGTCACCGAGCTATGATGCCCTGACCGTGGACGAGCTGTTCAGCAAGCTCAAGTCCTCAAAGATTGACTACCAGACTCGGGCCAAGCTTGAAAACCAGTCGAAACCATCTATGGCATTGGTTTCTGGCCCCGGTGGTACGTCTTCTTCCTCCGCTGACCCTTCACACTCTTTGTTCGCTTTGTCTTTGATTTCTGTGACAAAGGATCAAGTGGAGGCTCTTGGAGATAATGAGCTGGCTTTGGTCATCACCAAGTTCTCACGGTTTCACAAAAACCGTTTGAACCGTCGGCGTGGTGGCTCAGCCAAGGGGTGCTACCGTTGCGGTGATGAGGATCACTTCATCGCAAACTGCCCCAAGAAAGTTATGGGTGACTTCACCAAGCGCAAGGACAAGCACAAGCACCACTTCGAGGACAAACACAAGCCCAAGGGCGGCTACCACCGAAGGTCCTCAAAGAAGGTGATCAACAAGGTGAAGGCCAAGCACTGAGCCTTTCTCGCCTCCCTCAGTGACATCGATGCCTCCTCCGACGGAGGTGCTTCTTCAAGCGATGACGAGTCGTAGGGAGGGTTGAGGACAAGCTCAATGGCCTATGCTTCTACGCCGATGCCAAGCATGGTGGCTTTTGCACCATGGCGATTGAAGAAGGCAAGGTCGGCAAGCGCAAGGATGGCCCCGACTACGACTACGACTCTGACACACCCGAGGTACCACCCACCGTCGAGTCCCTCTCTCTTGAGATTGAGTCTCTGAATGACACCTTGATGAGTCAAGATGCGTTGCTCAAGCGTGCCGCTTGTGAGAGGAACAACTTTAAGGCGAAGTACCTTAGCGCACTTCATGAGCTAGATTTTGCTAAGGCGTCTGTGGTGGTTACCGAGGAGGTAGAGTGTGATGTTTGCGCCATTCACATGTCTAGTCTTTTCACTCTCCAGGACAAGTATGGCACTCTACTTGAGGAGGTCAGTGAGCTGAAGGCTAGGCCTAGCTTACTTGGTGCGTGCAAGTCTTGCTTAGGATCGTTGTGTTATAAAAGGTCGCTCAGATAGCACTAGAGAGTCGGACTGCTTTGAGGCATTGGAGGTTGAGATTGCGTCGTGCAGACACGACAAGATGCGTACTGAGGAAGAAAACACATACCTTCGGTCCATCTTGAGCTGAGTGTCTTACCGAGAGCCGCAGTTGGGGATGATGCTTAGCTAGTGCAAAAGGGCTGGCAGCACGAGAGAAGGCTTTGCTATAGGTGGGAAGGACGATAGCATGTTCAGTAAGATCGGTGAGTGCAATGGTTTGAGCGAGAGTAAGAAACCCACCACAACTCCCAAGATTACCAAGATCACCCAAAACCACTCCACAGAAGCAAGTGTGGATTGCCAAACCGAACCACATTCGCAACCCACTTGACACAATGCCTGACATCTCTAGTGATCCTCTTCCTAAGAAAGCTAGAGCCACCCAACCCAACAAGAGAGTGCCTACCAAGAGTGCGGTGAGCTACCATTGTGAGTATTGTGAGAGGGATGGGCATTTGGCTGAGTTTTGCTATAGGAGGAAGAGAGATGATCAGAGGTAGTTTGAGTTGAACAACCGGGACATGTTCCACCCACGAGTTGGGGTGCGTGAACTGGAAGTTCGGAGGCGCACTACTAGACCTAGAGGTACAATGCCTCAAGGTGCTAGGCCTCAGGAGGCGAGACCACATGGTGGTTGTGCCCGGCGGGGTACCGGTTGTGACCCATACGACTACGGGCCTCGTGGCGGTGGCTTTACTCCACTCTTCTCTAGCGGACCACGTTTTCCCTATCGTGGTGATCTCTATCCCTCCATGGGGCAGGAGATGTTTGGTTTTTCTCCTAACCCATTCTTTGGGCAAGTGGGACAACACTGGTATCCTTCACAGTTTACTAACCCCAGTGTTGGTCCGTTTGCTCACCCTATGTCTTTTTATTGATGTTGGAAGGAGGACTAGAGGAGACTTGGTGGAAGGATGTACTCCGGCTAAGTGCATTGTTTCGTGTTGTTTCTAACTGCAACCTGGGTGATGGTTCTACAATTAGTTTCTAAGATGATAACTGGAATGGGGTTGTTTTGCTAAATGCATATCCGAGATTAGCTTCTTTTGCAACCAATGAGAATATCTCAGTCCGGGAGGTCATGCAAACAACCAACCTGGATGAGCTTCTTTTCCTTCCCCTCTCAAACCAGGCCTTTGAGGAACTTGACTTGCTCCAACAACGTTTACAGAACATCACGTATGATGCAGAACATCACGTATGATGAGAATTCAGCAGACACTTGGGTACCAGTGTGGGGACAGTCTTACTCATCGCGAAGGTTATACTCTCATGCACATAGCTCAGTGGTTGTCCATCCGATTTTCAAGGATCTTTGGAAATCCAAGTGCACCCAGAGAATTAAATTCTTTGCATGGCTGATAATGGTGGATCGTCTCAATACCAAGTCTATGTTGCAGAGACGGCACCTCGATATTCAGGATGATGGGATCTTTGTGATGTGCAATAGCAGAGCTGAGGAAACCATTGATCACCTTTTCTTTGAATTCACCTTTGCAAGGGAGTGCTAGAACCGCATACGTATAGATTGGGATGAAAACTTACCAACTCTGGACAAACTCCTGCAATCAAGTGGTTCAGCCAACGTCATTTTTTCTATGGAAGTCAAACTGATCGCGGCCTGGGAGCTTTGGAAAACAAGGAATGATAGAGTGTTTGAAAGAAGAACACCTTCTTCTTTAGGATGGTTTAGCAATTTTAAAAGCCAATGTCTGCTGCAATCCGTGTGCTTCAAGGAGGATCTGAGATCAGCCTTTTGTAACTGGCTTGAAGCCTTTAGCTAATTCTTTTTTTTCATTTGCTGTAATCGTTTTTTTAACTTTGTAAGCCCCCCTTTTTTAATACAAATGCACTGTGGGGATCTCCCCCACAGTATTTCGGTCAAAAAAGAGCGGTCTAAAGCCATGGGCCCGCCCCAATGGTGAGGTGCGATCCATGAAAGCGCCAATACCAAAATGAGATGTAATAAAGTAGTGGAGAACTTATGTAATGAAAGCTTGTATGAATTGAATTTATGAATTGACATGTTATGGGCAATTGGTTATGAAAGAAAATGGTTATAAAAGCTTGCAAATGGTTATATATGGTTAGAAAAGCTTTGTAATAAAATTTATAGCATTTTATTAAAATTTATATCCTGAGTCTGAAAACTAAATCTGAAACGGTTTACCACAACGGGCACCTTATAGCGCCCACTGCGGTTAATGGTTTACCGTAGAGGGCGCTATAAGGTGACCGCTGCAGTTAATGTTTATCGCAACGGGCGCCTTTTAATGCCCGCTGTGGTAAACCTTTTCTATATATAGGGGGGCGGGCCCCTGCGCGTTCTTCTTCATCGCAGCGGTTAGGGTCTTCTCCCCGAAGGGCTTCCCAAATCCGCCGCCGCCAGTGCTCCTCTCTCCGTCGCGCTCGGTTGTCCTCTCTTTGCCGCACTCGGTGCCCCTCGGTGCTCCCCACCATCGCTGCCCCTCGGTGCTCCTCTCTCCGCTGCACCCGGTGCCCCTCGGTGCTCCCCACCGTGGCCGCCCCTCGGTGCTCCCCACCGTGGCCGCCCCTCGGTGCTCCTCGGTGCTCCTCTCTACGCCGCGCTCGATGCCCCTCGGTGCTCCCCACCGCCGCCGCCCCTCGGTGCTACTCTCTCCACCGCGCTCGGTGCCCGGCCCTTCGGTGTTTCTTCCCGAACGCCACCCCGCCGCCTTCCCACATCGGTGCTCGGGACCCTGCCGATGCTTCTTCCCCAACGCCGGTGCTTCCTCCCAAAAGACGATTGGTGTAGAGGCTACAAGACATCCAGCAAATCCTAATTGTCCAGCTCCATGTCCCGATCGGGCGGTCAGGCAAGAAGATGTTTATCGCAGAGGCAGTTGTACAGCCTGTCAACAAAATTGTGGAATTCAACATAGATGACATCCCAGAGAACTATGTCGTCGTGACCCCCGCCTGGATTGCACCAAATCACGAAGATTATGAATTGGATCATCCTAGCTTATAGTGACACCGAATTTTAGGAACAACAATGGGAAGCGAAATCTTGTGGAATCAAGAAGACATTGAGATCGTCCCGGAGACACCAACTGGAACGCTGACCACCGGCGGATCACAACCATCAGTTGCCGAATCTTGTCCCCCTGAACCAGAAGATCCGAATGACAGCGGAGATGGTGACAAGGACGATGGCGGGGACAAGGGCAAGGAAAAACCAGATGGTGATGGCGAACGAGGGGAGGAGATGGTGGGGACAAGGGCATGGACATGTGCACAAGCTTAACCCCTCCTCCAAATAGTCCACATGTGGATCCATCAAGAAGTCCAGCTGCGGACCCACTTGCGAACCCACCTCCGGACCAACCAGGAAATGCAGAGGCCCTTATGGGGGACCCACTTATGGAGCCACCTGTGGACCCACCAGAAAGTGCAGAGGCACCAACGGGGGACAAGGAAGGGTCAGCGGGGCAACAAGGCACGGAGGAGGCACCAAGGAGCCCACCAAGGAAGGATCCAGACATGAGCACCAAATCGCTGTCGTACACTAGGTATCGTGATGCATAATATCATGTTCAACTCTCTATCCTAGCTATAAGATGGTAGTAACCTTTACTATACTCTCTTAACCGTTCTCTAGGCCTCCAAATACTAGCCGACAACTATTTCTGGAGGACGAAGACTGTCCTGACATCTATGAGCGTGGGAAGTTCTTGATTCCTAAGGCACAGCTCATAGATGAGGAACTATGAGAAACAAGGAGATTTCATAGGTGGTATATGGAAGCTGCAAAAGTCGGGATGTCAGGTTTTACAATCAAGATTCCCCCGAAGTACTTCCACTTGCCCGAAACTATTACTCTCCCCGTAGACTTCCGCGACATGTGGCATCTATTCCGGGAAGAAGACCTAGATGTTGTCCAAGTCACCCTATTCACTCTGTAAGTCTCATTGTCAGTTTCACAGATTTCAGCAATACTAATGGTCAACTATATACTTAGTATGGCTCGATGACTTCTCCGTGCAGGACGTCGGTGATAGTAAGCAACAAAAAGAGACATCCTGTTCTCTACCTCCCTCCAATGCATATTGCTGAGAGAGTCATCAAAGGGTACGAGATAACGGATCCAAAGTTGACAGCGCTGCAGAGGCAACCGAAATACGACGAGAATATGAAAGAGGAGAAGAAGAATTTGTCAAGGTACATAAATGGAGTGCTGAAGAAGATTCACCCGGATGGGCCGCACTGTATCAAGGCGGCTTACCACTTTGGGTAAGTCAAAATTGTACATGAGCTAAGTGGCTAGGATCATAAACTTACATCGTCGTCGTAACCTGTATTTTGTTTGAATGGTGTAGTAAGGGCCAAGTCGATGGACATTGGGTTGCATTTCTCATCTATCCCACGATGGTAAGGTAGTAATATTTGACTCGTTGAGGGTAGTAAATATAAAAGGCTACAAGGCCTTCGAAGATTGCTTGAAAACATAAGTCACCTAGCTTATTGATCATTTATGATTTTCTTGTACGTATTCAAATTGTTGCTAACTAACACTAATGCATTTTGTACAATGCTTACAGGGAATACCTAAAGGAGCCCCAATGCTGGGATCGAAGAAGTGAAAAGTTCAAGAAGAAACATTCATACAACTTAAAGATCCGGCGTGAATTCCGCGTAAGTATTCCAAAGATTCAGTCATGTTTTCGTATATATGTATTGTTCTAACATTTCTGTTTCGATTGTGCAATGCGATAAACAACCATATGGACCAAAGGCATGTGGCTTGTACACCTACGCACACCTAAGGCAGTGCAAGGAGTACACCAGTAGCTGGAAGAAGCTCAAGGCGGGAATCAAAGATTGGGAATGCATTACGAGAGACAAACTTGCTTTCAAGCAACTCAAGGCCGACATCTGTAAGTTCCTACTAGAGAACTGTGTGCTAGAAGGGCAAGAATTCTTCGACGATGAGGGTGACCTGGCGGTTCTACCTGAGTTCGAGAAGTTCAGGAAGCGGGACACCATGCTCCGTCCCACGGATTACAAACACCAAGTGGAAATTTGAATTAGATATGTAATCTTGTGTTCCTTTTGTATATATGGTGGATGACAACAACTTTATGTGCTTGTATGGATGTTTTTGGGTATGTGAATTTGAATTTGTGTATGGATGTTCAATGTATATATATGATGTTTATCTCTTCTATGATTTCTGTGAATTCTGGTTATTGTATGAAATCTATAAATATTGATCCAGATTCTGAAACTGCATTTTATTTTTTTTAATTAAAAAATTTAATTGTGGCGGGCATTGTAACTTGCCCGCTACGGTTAATAGGGTCGGCTTAAGCGTCCGCTGTGGTAAATAGCATTAACCGCAGCGGGCGCTGGTGATCGCCACGATTAATGCTTGATTAACCGTGGCCTTATCATCGCAGCAGACACCTTTGACCGCTGCGATAAACTGTTTTTGACCGACACCATTAATCGTTTTTGTATTAGTGGCTCTTTATAGGAGTTTTTGTTTGAAGAATTTCCTTCATTGATTCCCATGAAGCATTGTTACTTTGGGAGGAACCCAACATAGCAAAATATTTCACTCTCTAGATACCAAGGTGGTTCAAGCATAACACTTTCCCACAAGTATCTTTACTTCCAACCATGGTAGCATAACCATGCGGAACTGAAACTAACATGCAGCTTCTGTTTCATAAAGATGGTTCCTGCTTATCCACAAGTCCAAAAGGCAATCCACGGATGGAGCATCTGGAACGTATTTTCCATAAGAGATGATCTTCTGAATAGGTAGTCATCCTTTGAGACCACAAGGAGTTGACTAACTAACAGAGAATGTTTATGTTAGTCGTAACTTGTCCCATTTTTCTCAAAAGTCAATTGATGGAAAGCTACATAATGTTCCATGGATGCAGTTCTCTGTCTCTGATGACCATACTGAACCATCTGAGTCTGTTGAGAGAGTAGTAAATGTGATAGCTGACTCTGTCGACTCAACGTCCTTGTTGGACATCCGGAAATGAGACTTTTGCTTCCAAACGACAACACTTATCAAGGGTGAATTTGATGCAACCTCTTGGGTAGAAACACAAGGGAGGCACCAACAACAAGCTATAGTGGAAACCCACCATGCTTTCATTGCGTCACTTTGATGGCTGACAAAGGTGCTAACAAGGGTCAGGAGAGCAACAAAAGTTGTAAACTTTTCCCAAACTCAAGATATCGTACACCATCAAGTAGGTGGATGAACTTCCAACACGATGTAACTGTAAGGCACCTTGGATTGAATTGCACTATAACATAGTAGTATTGTTGGACTACTTTTCATATTAAATGCAAGACCCAATGTCAATGAACAACTCCAAAATCTGTTGTTTGACACTTTTCAACTTGTTTGTGACTTGCCATTGCACAAATTGAATTGTACAACATCTTCACCGATCAACCATTATTGATATGCACTCATTACAACACATTCCTCTAAAGGAGGAAGGATTGCAATCGTCAAGGAAAATTGTAGACCCGGCATTTCTTCGTTCTTAGTTTCCAACATCCAAAATTATTTCTTGGTGGTTCATGAATTTTGGTAGGCACATAGGTTAAAAGTACCCTGACTACTGGACCAAAATTCATCTCCAACAGACATTGTCTTGTTATCCAAACAACATCCATTAAAACTTCTCTCTGTTGAAACTATAGCAACCGACCGACAAGACATCTGTCATTTTCAGGCTTCACTCAACTCATCTCAATCCAACTTAAGATATTGAGGTACCCTGAGAGAGAAAGAAGCTCATTGAGTTCAGAAAACCAATCATATTCACGCCTCTAACCAATTGCTTAAAGGCAACATAATTAGTGTCGTGAAATCCTGACAGATTTCTCGTTCTCCCTTGCTTCACACATTGTGGTGTGTTCAACACTTTCGGACTCTTCCGGTTGTAGTAGCTTTCTCTTGCGGAGGGGAGAGGTTATGTGTTTTTCCTTACATACCTTCCAGAAAACAACCATAACTGTGCATGGAGATACCAACTGACAACGCACAAGTACTTGTTTTGTGGATTATCTTTAAAGGGAATAATGCATACCCTACAAGAAAGAACAATCCAACAAAAACAAGGTACCTATTGTGAGGATCCTCTTGGTGCTTCATACCATAGGATTCTGAACAAGGAGCATCGCTTGTATTGCTGACATGCATTGTTGTCCTTGCTGAACCTTGTTCTATGAGACATAGCATTCATAGATACTAAGGAGTTGTTAATTAACAAGAAATTAACATTCCCATAGGTAACTAATTAGTCGTCTCTCAACACTAAAAATCTCCAAGGTTTCCACCATTGTAAGAGTCAACATGAAGATCGAGAACTTGAATCCAAAGACCATAAGCACAAGATGGCTTACTCTAGAACATAGCATGTCTAGGAAAATCTTGTCCAAGATATAGATTTTTGGATAAGATTTGGAAGATAACCAAGGAGAAGCGCACAAGAAAATATCACATCGGTGTAACTTTCGTAATGGATTAGGACTAACCACTCCCGATACCAGCGCGTGCCAAGCAACCAACTCATGTCGGCCGCCACAAGAGGCTCTCGGTTTCGTCGCGACACCGTAGAATGCTCATCATAAAACCATTACCAAATATACACCAAAAGAGACATTTCAAGTGACACAACGTGGGTTGTAAAAACAAGCACCACACAAACAAGGGATAGCAAGCGAAGGTAGTCACAAGGTTAGGAATCGACAAAGATTCTTCCAAGGTAAAGACAAGGCATATGAGAAACAAGGGTTGTCACATGTAGACTAAAGAGCGTCATGAGAGTTGATCTTGTCAAGCAGTAACAAGAGATCAAGATAGATAGACATCCAAAGATTGGAAAGTTGGAGATCAACAAGCAAGAGTCAAGGGATGGAGTCGATACAAGGGTCAAGGACTCAGTCGATGAAGCAATGATATGATCTGCTTAGGAGAAGATTTCAAACCTAGGTAGATAAAGAGCAAGGTTGCACTGAAGATGATTTGGTGCAGAGAGATCTGACAGAGATAAGGTCTTCACGCGCGGGAGCACAACATTTACACAAGCAAGCACTTAAGAGAATCAACCACTTTAATTTAAGCAACCCATATCAAGCACAAAACCTGACATAAGACAAGCATTTAATTCTACCGACATGAACAAACACAACATGCAAAGCAGGGTGATTGATTGTTCTATGTTTTATCATTTAATTTCTTTAACAAGTAGGTGTAGGCCTCTTCTCAGGTGGAGAAGACAAGTTTTAATTTACATTTAACAAACTGTTTTTCATTCATGCACGGCATAGCAACATGGTTACATTGACATGTTACCATACCAGCAAACCACAAGAACATTTTAAACTTACTTTTGTTACTACTTTGGTAACATGAAAGGATGAATGAATTGCATTTAAATAGAAATCAACATTTCTACTGAAATGACAATAGTTAAAGTACACCCTAATCATGCTAGCAAAGTTATTGATTAGTTGTTCAATGGTTTATATGCATTTATCAAATTACACATCTAGCATGATCGAATTGATAACTGTTATTGCTAGTATCTAGTAAGCTTCTAGATGATTCATAGAAACTTAAGTATTCCATTAAAAGTTTACTATAACACTCATGATTTTAAACATGTGTACTAATTTACTAACCTTAGCAAGCATGTTACTAGAAAGTCATGGCAATTTATTTTTCATCTATGTGGCACATATAGTTCTCATATTTATCTTGGCATGAGATTAAATGTTGACATAGTTTTAAAGCATAACTGTCTAGTAAGACACTTACACAACAGGTTCATTAGTATTAACTTACTATATGATATGGCACAACTTAATAAGAACTAAACAATGTATTGTTTTGCATTCTAGCTTCAAGTTTATCATTTGCATTTTTCGAAAGCACCTATCAAGGATACAAGTCATTGTATGCATACCATTTTCACACAACAACTTTTATTATCTAACTCAATAAGGCAATTATCAACTTAACCATGCAACATACAAAAATGATATTCGATAGCAAGTTTTATAGTTGCATTAAGTAGAGTGTTTCATGACAAGGCTAACCAAAATGGTTTAACGCAAGTTGGACATTCCTAGCTCATGTAAAGCATTCTAAAGATCAAGCAACATTTCTTGACACAAGCAAGGAGACGTTACAAAGCATATCATAACAAGGCCCATTCAAGCGACATGGACAAGCATATCTTTCTAGTTTCTTGGCAATAAAGTTAACACAACACATTAATCATATATTACTTATCATCAGAAGCAAGGATGAGAGGAGCGTATGCATACAAGATGCAACAATCATGATTATGCATGCTCGTCCTATTCGTCCTCACAAGATTGCCAGCCTGAGGCGGCAATGATGTTCTATTTCGGTGGCCTAACACGCACTCTCGGTATATAGCTAGTCGTTACTAGCTCATATGTATCCGAGGTTAGTATACCTGCAGAACATTTTCATTTTAGCCCATCCCAACATTATGAATATTATGCATTGCTGAAATTAAATCCAGTACTCTCATACGTACACCCCCGAGTATACATATGAAGCACCTGTAGCCAGTTCTTCGTCCTAGTGACGGCATCACCATAACAGACGGCACTCCCACACAAGGATACCTTCTCATGAACGTGTGTAAACAAGATCATGGTCCAGCATCATATAAGCATTCCCCTAGATCGGTAGTGTATCCGACCATACTCTCACAACTCACCTTACCTTAGGAGTAGCGGCGGCAAATTGATTCATACAACACCACTCAAGTGAGTGGCCCCCATATTATTCTAACCTGCATGGACAGGTAAATAGAAATATGATGCAATTCTCCAAGTTATTACTTAAATAAGCCACCTAGAGTCCTAAGTTGGGCTTAACTGGAGGTTATCGCTAGCATAGTTTAGCAAACTAGTTTTGACAAACTTGTCTGTAGCTAAATTTTTAGTCCAAAATAGTATTTGAAAACAAAATTTTGGTTTGTAAATCCAGGTAAATGACAGTATTATACTTAACTATGCTCAGATATCAGTTGTAATAGAACCACCCAAATTATAAGAGATAAAGCACTAAAGTAGCCGAATTAACTACCACTAAGAGCACTTGAACCCATATAATCCCGGTAGTCCGCCGAGTGTTCTGAAAAACCTCGGTAATTCTACTTTACAACCAAGATCGCATGATCAAGTAAATACAAATCATTTACACGGAGTTTTCAGAGGAAATAAATTATATTTGAGTTCACAAATAAATAATACAAGTATGAGTTTCAAAACCATTTTTTGAAATACATTGCTAGCTTATAGTGACATCCTCCAACAACAGCATTAAGATGAGAGATAATATAGAGTCACTGAGCCCGTCGGTGGTTAGCTACACCTTTAGCAGCATGAGACCTTCACCTGCAACAAGATGGATAAACCCTGAGTACTTGAATGTACTCAGCTAGACTTACCCGTCATAAACTAAAATAAATGACACCAAGGATTATGCAAGGCTTTATAGGGGTGGATTGGCTTGACTCATTTTGCGGAAAAGCATAATAATTATTTTAACCTTTAGTTAAAGATGTAGCATCAACTTTTAATCATTATTACTTGTCATCTACATTAGCCACTAGTCTATGCCAGACAAGTTGATTAAAGCATACAATATATTCCATCATCATTCTAGCTTTCCATAAACCAGATCACCAACATTAGTTTCATAGTCGTGTAAATGTTGTCATTACCCTAGTCAAGTCCTCTCTAACCAGCAGCGATGGTGATTCAAATCAGATTCCTACTCAGCTGAGGGGGTATTCCCTACACAAACCACACTCACAAACCACGTGAGTTACAAGTCACCGAAGACACTATTGGCGAGCATCTCTGATCCCACTTGTTACTTTGATGGTCCTTCCATCTTCTAGATCCATCCACCATCACCACCTTTAGGTTAGGTCCAATCATCACGTCCTTCACGTATGCACTTATCGTACCTAAATGAGATGCGAGATGCATGTGCATGAATATGAAGAATGGCAACACGAGATACACATATACAACCATTTAAGACAAGCTCAAGATCATGAAAGGCATAAACAAGACATTAGTGTTATTCATCTAATTATAACATGAGCATAGCATAAAAGTAGAGAAACACATCAATCATGACATACTATTTAATTTAAATTAAACCATGGCAAATATTCATCCATCAAGTTTACTTAATATATTAAACTAGCAAGAACAAATTAAAGTAATTATCTCTTACATGCAAGTTCGGACAACAACATAACAGCCACGGTTTTAATCGTAACTGGAGTTATACACATCCAACAAACATGATTCTTATATATTTGGAAATATAATTAAGTTATCTACAACTTTCTTAATACCCAGAAAAGATGATTCAATAGTTAAGCAACTCGAATTAAAAGAAGAAGACAACTTTATCCAAAAGTGGACAGATTTGGCACCCCTTATTAAAACAGTCATAACTCAAGTTATAGATATCCTAAAAATATGAATCAAGACAATCTGGAAAGCTTATGAAAATTTCTACAATTTATTAATCAGTAGCAATTCATGATTCACAATTTAAGTTAGTCAAAAAGCACTTATACAGAGATCTGTCCAGGGAGATGGGCAGATTCCAATACCAACTTGCAAAACGCATATCTCCCAAACTAATGGGGATATGGCCACCAAACTTTAACACAAGCTAGATAATAATATTATATACAACCTTGGTATTCACCAAACCAACAGAAAACATCATTTAATACATGATAAAATTTATTTACTAAACACTATGCATGCAGCCAAAACAGAGAACTAGGACATTTGTTATTTTTATAGATCATAAACCACATAACAAACAGCCATGAAAATTTAACCAAACATCATTCATCATATAAGGAACACTCCATAATTATTTCATAATTTTTGGAGCAATGCACACCGGGGATAAATATTTAATCTACCAAAACAAGTTTCTAAACACAACAGTACAAAAGTATTTTTATAGCAAACAATCCAAACTGAAACATAGCATGCAATTGATCTATCATGTAGAGAATTTAACAAGAATTCCAAAAAGTCCTAAAACACATCCATGTGATTTTCCTATGAATTTATACGATTTATCAAAGATCAAGCACGAAATCTGAAATTAAAACAAGAAAACAGTTTTGCATCCGGAACCCTAGATTTACCGGAAATAAACAAATCCCATATCTGCAAAACAATGAGTCATGACATATTTGCATAAAAAACAAAAAGAAGTTTCTGCGGACTAGATGACCCTTTCTACTTTGTTTTGTTCAGGGATTTTACGGGACGGAGGAACGGCGGGGGATTTCCGGCAGGGGAGGACCGCTGGGCAGCAGGGATGGCCGCCTATATCAGCCGCAGCGGCGCAGCAGCGAGGCCCGCGTGCAGCAGCATCACAGCCACGGCTGACGCGGCAGGCCAGCGGCACCGCGGCTCGGCCCGCTCGCCCGCGGTCGGGCACGCCCTCTCGCGCGTTGCGCGCGAGGCAGTGGCCGGCAGCGGCCAGGGAGGCGCCGGCGGGGAGTGGGCGAGCAACCGCTCCTGCTGCTCGGCAGTGCGAGAAGAGGGAGGAGCATGGGCTCGGCCTCCTGCCATTGGAGAGGGAGGCGAGGAGAGCGTGAGGGAGAAGAGAGGAATGAGAGAGACCGAGAGGGAGAACAGAGGCTCGGCCTCCGTTTTCACGGGCACGGCCGCCCAGCACGCGCCGTGAGGGAGGGACACGTGGCGCCCAGGGACTGGGCCAGCCAGGCCACTGGACATAAAAATTGCCCACGGAAAATTTGGAGAATTACAAAAAAATGACAATGTCTCTTGTTTCTTGTTCCAAAATTCCCAACAGTTAACTGAAACGTTCCTCTGAATATCCCGTTGCGAAGATCTCGACGAATCGAGCAACTTTGCTTTAAACGGCATAGTCAAATTCTAAACGGTTTGCAATTTATGAGTTCCCGGAGAAAATCTCGCGGGGACCGAAAACTGGCATTCCGACGATCTTCGGTCACCTGTTTTGCTAATTTCGGCTCTGATTCGGGTCTCGATGTTTGAATGGAATTTGTTTGTCTCGATCCAATATACATCTTCTCTTCAAGTTGCGTCGACATGCGAGATATCCAAAATGTCGGTCAAAGCCGATTCAAGCATCATCGGTTGCGCTCGGATTCGGGTCCGAGATATTTTCCGGGCATTTTCTCTGTTTCCAGTCAACACGAACCTTTCACGACTTTTGTTGTAGAGTTCAACTGGAATATTTCGGCAAGGTCTTGAGACTTGGTCGAGCTTATATAATTATATCCGATTTATAAAATAAATCGGTTAATTATAAAAGTCGTCATTCCATGTGTCGTTTTGATTCCGAAGTTCACGAAACTTTTCTAATAGTTCATATCGATAGAATTAGAGATAGGACGCGTAGCATAAATACTTTCTCATAATTTCCTGATATAAATAGGCTTAATCAATTTTTAGCCCGTGATTAACAACGAGGGTGTTACAACCACCGCCACCGCTAAGTCCGCCTTTTTATACCAAGCGGTGCGGCGCTTCGCCTCCTAGGGTTTTTGGGAGACCGCAACGGTCTAATACGAAACCGCCATGATACCGGCTCTCCGTGGCGCTGACGGCTCGCTCCAGCATGGGCCGCTAACCGCGCGGTTAAAGCATCTGACTTACCTTTTTTTAGGCATTTTATTTCCGAAATAATCTCCTTAATTCACGGTTAATGATTTTCCAAATCTCGCTAACCCCACAGTCCTAGGGACTGAATATACATTTTTTCCAAGTATTTTTTCACAGCTACAGTACCTCTGCTACAGTAACTGGTCGCTATACCTCATCAACCATCCCTAGTGGCAACACTCGGGGACTACCACCATTGCAACTATTACTCCTGGCACCTGGTCGCCACCGTCGACCAGGCATGGGGACTTCACTGACTACAAGACCTGAACAAGGCTCGGAGACTGCTTGACATGCGACCTCCGCGTCCATGTCCCCGACACTGGTATACCAATCTCCAACGTCAAACATTCTCAGGACCTGCGACTCGGGGACCGGAACTCGAGGACTACGAAAACTACGGAAAACTATGATCCCGATACAAGAGCCATCATGCCCCTTGCATCAGGCTCGCGGACTACGGGTATTCGCAGTTGTTTTCTACAAAATTTTTGTTTATATCTTATTACATTTAATGTCTATTATATAGCTTGGCACCACGTGCATACTTCACCTACTACCAAGCTCGGGGACTAAGTGGGTACACTTCACCGGTGAATGTGCTTATTTCTTTCTCGACAAACCCTACTATTTTCATGGTGTTTTGTAGAGTCTAAGTGGGTACACTTCACCCGGAAAGGACTTTCAAAAATTTCTTCTTTAGCACATCACATTCTTCCGACAAGCAGCTGCAGACTCACGACAAGGCGACATGCTCGCTGATCAAGCTACGACGCTTTTGACCAGATCAACCTAGTCGGAAAGCTTCTCTAGGCAGGGTTCCAACAAGGCAGCAAGGTCGGAGCTCTGCAACGACGCCGACGCATGAAGGCAACCAGGACACACCTCCTCGGAGGACGATAGGACAAACTCGCTAGAAGAATGCCACGTTCTCGGGGACTTGTTGGGGATATTACCTCTGTATACCCCTAGGGACCTGCATGAGCCTCTCGACCAGAAGACGACTCAACTGAAGAGGTCCTGCGGCACGCGACCAGGCCTGCCGTGCTTGCCAGGGACTACAGAGATCCTTGCTCACCAAGGAAGATCCTAGGAGATAGATTCGGATCCCTTGCCTTGAGAGACTGATCGTAATCTATTAGGATATGGAAACTGTAACCCTGCTCCCGACTATATAAGGTGAGCAGGGACCTCCCTCAAAAAGATCCATCTACACCTCGTGTAACCTAATACTCATATCAATCTAGCCACCAGAACACAGGACGTAGGGTATTACGGCGATTTGTCGGTCTGAACCTGTATAAACCGCCATGTCTACGCTCTCTATGTTACGCTTGATTGTCATCGCCACACCTCCACCTACAATCTACTACCGTAGGGTACCCCCTAGGTAGACTGCGATGCATATTTCATCGACAGGCATATTAAATAAATACCTTATCATAAATTCCCAATATATAAACTAACACCTTTAATTATCGTTTGATCTAGAATAATTAAGCTTAATTACTTCTTAGCCCATGATTAAAAACGAGGGTGTTACAACCCTTCCCCCCTTAAAAAGAATCTCGTCCCGAGATTCAGAACGAAAGAATTTCAAGGGAAGAGAAACACGTCACCCATCTTCCAATACTAGCGATAACACTTGGCTATTTAGCTTCGAGCACCCAAGTGACGAATCTAGTGGACCACTTCCTCATACTTGCTCTTTATAGGAAGTTTTTTTTTGGAGAATTTCCTTCAATGATTTCCATGAAGCATGGTTACTTTGGGAGGATTCCAAATTAGTAACTACTTCACTCTCCGGATACTGTAGGCGGTTCAGAGCATAACAATCACTCACATGTAGCGTTTCTTCTAGCCATTGTAGCCTAGCCATGTGAAACATGCACTAGCTTGCAGCTTTTGACTCTTTTTGATTATGTTAGGATTATCCCCAAAGTCTAAAAGCATACCACGGTCAAGGTACCTTGAGTACCCTTTCCATAAGAGATGGTGTCGTGAACGAGGTAATCATCCCTTGAGACCACGAGGAATCGACTAACTAACAAAGAACATCCTCGTCGTATCTTACCCAATTTTCCTCAGAAGTCACTTGATGGAAAGCTACATAATGTTCCATGTGTGTAGTTCTCTTTCTTTGATGACCATAATGTATTACATGAGTCTGCTGAGAGAGCAGTGAATGTGATAGCTGACTCTATCACTGAGCGGTCCGATGATCATTATTGTAGAGAATCATTCTATCCAACAGCGACAGTTATCTGGGTTGAATTTGATGCAATCTCTTGGGTAGAAATGCAAGGAAGGCACCAAAAAAAGTTATAGTTGGAATCAATCATACTTTTGTTGTGTCACTTTGATCACTGAGAAGGTGCTAACAAGGTCTGGAGAATAACTAAAGTTGTAAACCTTCACCAGACTTGTGATATCGTACACAATCAAGTAGGTGGATGACATTCCTACATGATGCAGTTGTAAAGTACCTTGGGTTGAATTTCACTATAGCAAAGTAGTATTGTTTGACTACTTTTGACATTGAAAGGAAGACTTAATGCCAATGAACAAATCTAAAATCTGTTGTTTGACACTTTTCAAAATGTTTTCGACTTGCAATGGCACAACTGAATTGTAGAACACCTTGATTGATCAACATCATCAATATAAGAGAGCAAAATCAAGACCCAAAGGGTGTAACTAGCCATCTAGAGGGTTCTAGAGACTTATCTAAGGGCAACAAATTGGTAATCCTGCTAGTCTTGGCATTTACTGCAACACATCCTTCTAAGAGGAGGAAAGATTGCAATTAATAGAGAAACTATAGTTTCTGTATACCTTTGTTCTTAGTTTCTAACATCCAACATTTAGCTCAAACGAACACGGTTGGGCTATCTAGACCAACATCAATTATAACTTCTCTGTGTTGAAGCTGCATCAACCAAACTGGCAAGACATATGTCATAGGGAAAATTGGTTTCATAGCACTCAAAGATTACCACATCCGTAAAATACCGTTCAAAGTTCGCCGTTATGTCAAATACCAGTAGTGTTCCGTTCATCAATCTAGCATTCTGTTTGCTGGTTGTTACGACGTCCACTGAAGACCACTCCACCTCACGCAGACAGAAGGGCTCCACTCGTCATCTCCTCCCTCCCCCTCCCCTTCCCCTCCCTCTCTCTCTCTCTCTCTCCAATCCTTCGTGTTGATTCACTGCCGCTAGCAAGAAGCGTGCACCAGGCTCGTCGCGTCGGAGCATCAGCCGGAGGAGATGACCGCAGGAAAGAGCTACTGCATTAGGAGCGGCTCGCGCTCCTAGATTCAGGAGGGGTGGAGCGCTCATCTGCCACTCGAGAGGAGATCGGCCATGGGCGACAAGCATGTTAGCGCACACCTCGGGCGTCATTGTCCTTTCTGCTACACACCTCGCATAGGCCACCAACGCCTACTCCCATCATGGCCATGGGCCCCATAGACAACTCCTGTTGTAGCTCCGGTGCGCTCCCTGATGCGCCCGCGACGGCGGCGTCTCCCAACAGCTATAAGATGGTCGGTTGTCTGAGGTTCATGACCAGATTTAAGCGCACGTGAGTGATCCTCTGCACATATATTCATTCGTGCTCGATATATATTGGTTCAAATTTGTTTACGACTTTCCATCGATTCATGTGCTTAATTTTTGCGAACACATGGTTGACAAGTACCCATGAATGTTCAGTTTTGTGATGAGTGATTGTCCAACACTTGAGTGTTTCAGTTTGAGTGGCTTACACTAATCCTTTGCGAAAGCAAATGTGTGCCTTTGTACAGGTGCTATGCCTAGTGACAGTGGTCAATGGCGTGGAGAAGGTCGAGTAGAGGCTTGTCGTGCTGATGGACTAAGAGCGGTGAAGGGCGGAAGCGGTGCTCGGACTGAGGGACCATGGGCGCCGGAGGATTACCTGTGGTGGCTAGTGCTTGGCACTGGCGAGTGCGACAAGACATGGAGGTAGACTGAGTCGACCAAGTCAAGATGGTAGCCGAGCGGGTCAAGCAGAGGCTCATGGGACTCGGAGTCCGACCGGGCGAGGACAAGGTGGCTCAAGTCGAGCGGTTTGGTGTTTTGGGCCGCAAAACCACCGGTAGACGGTTTCCGAGTTTAGGCCTCAAAACTCGGGGTTCGGTAGTTGAGCCAAAAGCTACCGGTGGCGGGTTTCGCAGGTTTGGGCCTCAAAACCCGAGCGGAGCTTCCGAGGAAGCGGGCATGGCATGTGGCGGAATCCTGGAGGTTGCGTCGAGGCGACGGTAACTCCCGGGAGGAAGCGGTGTCGTCCATTCAAACGAGTGGCTGAGTTACCGACTTGGATTACAATGTCTTAGGGCTAGGTAATTCGGTCTTGTATCTAGGGGGTCTTTGGGAAATAGGCAAAGCCCGTTAAGTAGGGGTGAAGGGGTATCCCTCACTCCACCTCTTGAACCCTAATCATTTGCAAATATCCGCCGCATGACATCTACTCATAAGCAAAACACAAGCGAAGACCTCTTGATTATTAGGCAACGATCCGCCGCACGATCATTGATAACAAACAAGACTACTTGCATCAATATCTAAATCCACCGCATGATACTAGACATGATAACAAGGTTGCCAAGACTTACGGAGGTCGACGGATCGATGATTCCTCTCGAAGAACTCGATAACACGACAAAGGACTCGAAATTGGCATGGGGCCGGTTGTATTGGTTTGGTTGTGAATACTTTTTACAACAGCCAATGGTTTATATGTATACCCTGGTCATGACATGTGTCCTAAGAGGACACGACTACAAGATATTAAAGGAAAAGATACAATATTTCGACTCTATTTTCCTTTCGGAATCTTCATTGCCTTAACCATTACGGCTATTGTTGTCGATCGGTTCTTTCCTCGCCACTTTTGTCGCTTTCCTTAACGGAAGATCATCACTCCTAGAATAGCCGACCACACGATCACTTTGCCGAATCCTTATAAATTAGCCGATTGCACCTGCCAAATATCCCAAATGCTTGCCTCTGAATTTTACTGCACACTGGCCCACCTATCATCTTCCTAGGCGTGCCAAAATCCAATGTTAACAGGTGGCTACCACCGAAGGTCCTCCAAGAAGGTGATCGACAAGGTGAAGGCCAAGCACTGAGCCTTCCTCGCCTCCCTCAGTGACATCGATGCCTCCTCCGATGGAGGTGCTTCTTCGAGCGATGATGAGTCTGAGGGAAAGGTTGAGGACAAGCTCAACGGCCTATGCTTCTACGCCGACGCCAAGCATGGTGGCTTTTGCACCATGGCGATTGAAGAAGGCAAGGTCGGCAAGCGCAAGGAAGGCCCCGACTACGACTATGACTCCGACACACCTGAGGTACCACCCACCGTCGAGTCCCTCTCTCTCGAGATTGAGTCTCTGAACGACACCTTGATGAGTCAGGATGCTTTGCTCAAATGTGCCGCGTGCGAGAGGAACGATTTCAAGGCTAAGTATCTTAGCACGCTGCATGAGTTAGAGTTTGCTAAGGCATCAGTGGTGGTTACGGAGGAGGTAGAGTGTGATGCTTGTGCCATCCACACGTCTAGTCTTGTCACTCCAGGACAAGTATGACACTCTAATTGAGGAGGTCAGTGAGCTAAAGGCTAGGCCTAGCTTACTTGGTGCGTGCAAGTCTTGCTTAGGCTTGCATTCTGAGCTGGCACAGAGAGATGCTAGGATTGTTGTGCTAGAGAAGGTCTGCTCTGATAGCACTAGAGAGTCGGATCACTTTGAGGCTTTGGAGCTTGAGATCGCATCATGCAGACATGACAAGATGCTTACCGAGGAAGAAAACACATACCTTCGGTCGATCTTGAGCTGGGTGTCTTGCTGAGAGCCACAGTTAGGGATGATGCTTAGCCAATGCAAAAGGGCTGGCAGCACGGGAGTAGGCTTTGCTTTAAGTGGGAAGGATAATAGCTTGTTCGGTAAGATCGGTGAGTGCAGTGGCTTGAGCGAGAACGAGAAACCCACCACAACTCCCAAGCTTACCAAGATAACTCCACCTAAGCCTACCAACCCCTCTGAATTTCCTGTGAGAGGTGGTGTGTTTGAAGAGCCACCCAAAACCACTCCACAGAAACAAGTGTGGATTGCAAAACCGAACTATCTTCGCAACCCACTTGACACACTGCCAGACATCTCTAGTGATCCCCTTCCTAAGAAAGCTAAAGCCACCCAACCCAACAAGAGAGTGTGATGAGTGTATGGGTGTCCCAATCTTTCGATGGAGATGGATAACTACGATTTGACTGGAGAGACATTCACGATCCGACTACAACCATCCAAGGACGCTGCGCCTTAGCGATCGATACACCAAATCCAGTGGTTGCTCACGATCTTGCGGATCACAACCAACCAAACCACTAGGGTTATTCCTGCAAGCAATCGAATAACAAGCAAGAACAAGTAGAACAAGCACTCAATTGCAAATAAGAGATGAAGGATCAGATGTGATACACATGAAGGTGGGGTTCCAAATCAAGTAGAATGGATGGTCTAGTCGAAACCCCATCTGATTGTGGCGGCTCTAGGGGAATATAAGGAGGGGGGAGGACGACCAAAGGGTGTTGGGGTCGTCCTACAACCCTAGGATGAGTCCCTAATGGACTCAAATTGATACATGGGCCATAAGCCCAAAATAAGGTGATGCAGCACCGTTGGCAGAAAAGGTCTCGGTATTAAATCATTGACTGCGGTCGCATCTGGTTAGATATAGGTACGAGTAAGGACCCATTGAAAAGTAGACTTGATAAGCTTTCCAAAAATTCCTAGAATGTCCCAATCGGAGTCTGTATGAAGTCGTGGCAACCGTCGCAAGTTTGGACTCTTCTGCAGTCCGAATTGAACTTTCCAAAACGTGTTGGACTTGGACTCTTTGTTTCCTTGGATCCAATGTAAAGTGGTGGCCTGGTGGAGAACGTTAGGAACACTTGGATTTGGTCCCCAATCAACTTCATTGACCATCCATGCTTTCCATATGCAATCTAACCCTTACTTGATCCATCTAAGCAATTCTGAAAATGAAAACATACACACTTCATAGTGCAGCACCCATTCATCAAATGTAACAATGATAAACCTCATATAGAATGGTTTCACCTTTGGTATAGAAGTGGTTGGCATGGTCATATCTAAGCCAGTGATGTCCTCATCAGAGTGCCTACCAAGAGTGTGGTGAGGTACCATTGTGAGTATTGTGAGCGGGATGGACAATTGGTTGAGTTTTTCTTTAGGAGGAAGAGAGATGATCGGAGGCAGTTTGAGTTGAACAACCAGGACATGTACCACCCACGAGTTGGGATGCGTGAACAGGAAGTTCAGAGGCGCACTACTAGGCCTAGAGGTACAATGCCTCAAGGTACTAGGCCTCAGGAGGCGAGACCACGCGGTGGTCGTGCCCGGCGGGGTACCGGTCGTGACCCATACGACTACGGGCCTCGTGGCGGTGGCTTTACTCCACCCTTCTCTAGCGGACCACGTTTTCCCTATCGTGGTGATCGCTATTCCCCCATGGGGCAGGAGATGTTTGGTTTTTGTCCTAACCCATTGTTTGGGAAAGTGGGACAACACTGGTATCCTTCACAGTTTACTAACCCAGTGTTGGTCCGTTTGCTCACCCTATGTCTTTTTATTGATGTAGGAAGGAGGACTGGAGGAGACTTGGCTTGTGGATTCCGGATGCTCACGCCATATGACCGGAAGTGCCAAGTGGTTCTCCAGCCTCTACCTCGTGCACCACACCGAGTATATCACATTCGGGGACAAGAGTAAAGGTAAAGTTGTCTCCCGAGGGTCCATCCGAGTGAACTCTTCTTTTGTCCTCGAGAATGTTGCTTTGGTTGCGAATTTGCATTTTAACCTTCTTTCGGTTTCGCAACTCCTTGATGACGGTTTTGAAGTGAGTTTCAAGCCTAATCTCTCTCGGATTTTGGACTCTCATGGTGAGCTTGTTTGCCGGATTTTACCCTTCGGGAAGGTTTTTCGTGCAGATTTTTCTATCTCTTCCGGACCTCCTCGTTGTCTTCATGCCGGTTATTCTTCCGAGCTTTGGAAGTGGCATAGGAGATTGGGACATTTGAGTTTTGACTTGTTTGCAAGGCTTAGCTCAATGGACCTTATCCAAGGATTGCCAAAGCTAAAGTTCGAGAAGGATTTGGTTTGCCATCCTTGCAGGCATGGCAAGATGGTTGCCGCTTCCCATCCTCCTGTGACTGAGGTCATGACCACTCGACCCGACGAGCTCTTACACATGGACACAGTTGGTCCAGCTCGGGTCAGGTCGGAAGGAGGGAAGTGGTATGTGGTTGTAGTCGTTGATGACTACTCGAGATACTCATGGGTGTTCTTTTTAGAGAGTAAGGATGAGGATTTTCCACTTGTTCGAGATCTGATTTTGAGATTGCAAAATGAGCTACCTAAGAATCCCATGAGAGATATCCGCAGTGACAATGGCATAGAATTCAAGAATGCTCACTTTGCAACTCTTTGCTCTTCTTTGGGTCTCGATCACCAGTTTTCCTCACCTCACACTCCCCAGCAGAACGGTGTTGTTGAGCGCAAGAATCGGACCCTTGTTGAGATGGCCAGGACGATGCTCGATGAGCATAGGACTCCTAGGCGGTATTGGGCCGAAGCACTCAGTTCTGCTTGCTATGTTTCCAATCATATTTTTCTCCGTTCTTTCAAGAAAAAAACCTCTTATGAGCTGCGATTTGGGAGACCACCCAAGGTAAGTCACCTATGGGTGTTTGGGTGCAGGTGCTTGATCCTCAAAAAGGGCGGTAAGTTGGATAAATTTGAATCACGGTCTTCTGATGGTATTTTTCTTGGTTATTCTACTCACTCTCGTTCTTATCGTGCACTTAACCTTGAGACTAACCGAGTGATGGAGACTTGTGAGATTACCTTCGATGAGGCTATGCCCTATGTTTCCACTGCTTTTGAGCTTGCAGGTGATGATGAGGTGAACACTAGCATCTTTGTGGAGGAGGAGCAGGATGATGCCAATTGGGGTGATCTCGAGCCAACTCCACTAGCTGCCCCCGTCGACCCTGCGATGTCCACTTTGGCTCACGGTCCCGATCCGACTACTTCCTCTACATGGGGGTCGTTCGAGCAGCTTCCTCAGTCGGTGCCTGTTGCACCTGAGGGATCTCCAGCTGCTGTCGAGGGGGAGGCCACTTCATCCAGGCAGGCTCCCCGCCACGTCCAGCGGCAGCACCCGTCGGAGAACATCATCGGCGGCATCGACCGTAAAGTCACGCAGTCTAGGTCCTATCTCTCTCACTTTGCTCATTCGGCTTTTGTCGCGTCTTTTGAGCCCGAGATGTTGGACACGCTTTGATGGATCCAGATTGGGTTAATGCCATGCATGAGGAGTTAGAAAACTTTGAGCGAAACCGCGTTTGGGCCTTAATTCCTCCTCCACCTAGTTGCCACCCCATAGGTACCAAATGGGTTTTCAAAAATAAACAAAGTGAGGATGGGGTGGTAGTGCACAACAAGGCTAGGTTGGTAGCTCAAGACTTTTGTCAAAAGGAGGGAATAGACTATGAGGAAACCTTTGCTCCCGTAGATCGTTTAGAAGCCATTAGAATCCTTCTAACTTTTGCGGCTTCTAAGGGTTTTAAACTTTTTCAAATGGACGTTAAAAGTGCTTTCTTAAACGGCTACATAGAGGAGGAAGTTTATGTTAAACAACCTCCCTGTTTTGAAAATCCCAAGTTTCCAAACCATGTTTTTAAACTTCACAAAGCTTTGTGTGGTTTGAAACAAGCACCTAGAGCATGGTATGATAGGCTAAAAACCTTTTTGCTTGCTAAGGGTTTTAAAATGGGATCGGTAGATAAGACGTTTCTCCTCAAGCAAGGCAAAGACACTCTCCTTGTCCAAATATACGTGGATGATATCATCTTTGGTGGTTCTTCTCATCCTCTTGTTGCCAAGTTTGCAGATCTTATGAGCAGGGAATTTGAGATGAGCATGATGGGAGAGTTGACTTTCTTTCTCGGGTTGCAAATCAAGCAAACCCGGGAAGGGACATTTGTGCACCAAGGCAAGTACACAAAAGATATCTTGAAGAAGTTTGACATGGACGAGGCAAAGCCCCTCTCGACACCTATGTCAACTACTACTTCCTTGGATGCGGACGAGGAAGGAGAGGTAGTGGACCAGATCGAGTACCGAAGCATGATCGGGTCGCTTCTGTACCTGACGGCGACCCGACCGGACATTCAGTTCGCCGTTTGCCTGTGTGCACGTTTTCAGGCGTCTCCACGAACTTCGCACAAGCAAGCAGTGAAACGCATCATGAGGTACCTGCGATTCACTCCCGAATTTGGTCTTTGGTTTTCCACCTCTTCCTCTCTTGTGCTTTGCGATTACTCTGACGCTGACTTTGCCGGATGCCGTCTTGATCGGAAGTCCACTTCTGGGACTTGCCAGTTTCTCAGGTCTTCGTTGGTTTCTTGGTCTTCTTGCAAACAATCTAGCGTGGCACAGTCGACGTGCGAAGCTGAGTACGTTGCTGCGGCTAGTTGTTGCTCTCAGTTGATTTGGATGATTGCCACTTTGAAAGATTTCGGTCTTGAGCTTACTAAGGTGCCTCTGTTGTGTGATAGCACGAGTGCAATTAGTGTGGCTAAAAATACAGTGCTTCATTCGAAGACCAAGCACATTGAGGTCCGCTTTCACTTTTTGTGTGATCACTACGAGAAGGGCGACATTGACCTCCGGCATGTCGAGACCCAAAACCAGCTTGCGGATATTCTCACTAAGCCTTTGGATCAAGCTGCGTGTTCTCACCTTCAGGGCGAGTTAGGTCTTTGCTTTCCTTTTTAGAGGAGAAAAGTTTTGTGTATCATAGTTCTTTTTGGTTCTTTTTGTCTTTTCTTTGTCTTTCTTCTCAATTGGTGTCTAGTTAGTGTTTAGTTGGTGTCAATGCATTTTGCATCTCATTTGCATTTGTGACATAGTTCATTTTAAGCTTCATACTTATATCCAATATAATGAATCTATGCTCTGTTTGAGGTGTTTTATGTGTCTATGGTGTTGTCTAACTTAGACTCTTTTTGATCTTTATGATATGCAATAGAGCTAAGTTAGAAAAGCTTTAAAACTGAATTTAAATTCCCCATGTCACCTCTGAAATGGCACTAGCATGTGTAGGTTTTTGAAGATCCTTCTTGGTAGTGTTGTATATAGCTTGTATCTATGGCTCTTCATTGTTTCATTCACTACCTTTGATCACCATGGTTAATATCTAAAATGAAATTGCTCTCTGTTTTGTGAATTAGAAAGATCGAGTTGGGTCTGCATTGTGAGCACTTCACCGTGTGTTCAAGACTGCTTCCCATATGGGTCGATACTTGAGCGGTGTTGTGTATGACCAAAACTGGTGTATCAAGTCCTTTGACTTCGCCTGGTTGGTAAGCAGTGGCATCACTTTGCTGACAACCACTCGCATACAACTTAAATGTGCCTAAAACTGAAAATTGGCTGCAAAACTCTGAATTTTGAAAAAAAACATTCATTTGGGTCATTGGCTTGTTGTATTAACTTTGCTAGGGATAGTTTTACTTGCTATACATGAGATTGCTTTGAGATAGATCCTATCTTGTTTTCCATGTCTAGTTGTCTCTAGGAGGTGATACCCATTCCTTGCTCACACATGTAATGCTCTCTAAAATAGCTTCTAAAGTGATCTTAAGCTCTAAGTATGAAGCTTTTGCACACATTTTGCATTTCATGGCACTTGTAGCCAGATCTTGAGTTGTTGATGTTTGATGAGCTACATGTGTCAACAAGGGGGAGCGATGTGCATTTCATTCCATTTTCAGCCATCTACTTCCAAGGGGGAGAAAGAGTGCATCTCATTAGTTTAGAGCTCATTTGGTATCTTGAGTGTGCTTTTGCCCAGTTTGAGCTTTCGCTAGATGTGTTGAGCCTTTGCCTATTCTGGAGGGTATAGCTTGCTTTGTTGGCTCCGATAGGTTTTGATTGTTTCTTGAGCATTAAGGGACATAAGTGGTTTCAATTGGTATCTTTTGAGCTCCCTTAGTGCTTAAATTGGTTTTTTGAGCTTTGAGAGTTTGTGATTAGTATCTTGGACTTGCTAGCGGTGTTGAGCCTGTTTCTGCCTCTTCTTGAGGGCTAGTTTTGTTTTGCTTGGTTGCGTCGAGCCGTTGCCCATGTCTTTGGGAACCAAGTTTTGGATTCTCCTTGCTTCTCTCAAGTGATCCCGTTTTGGCTTTCTCAACTTTTTGATCATTTGGAGAGCTTTACCTTGTGGCTCAAATCTGAAATGCACTTGTGTTGACAATGCACTCATCAAGGGGGAGATTGCGAGCACATGGTCGATAAGTACCCATGTAGTTCAGTTTTGTGATGAGTGATTGCCCAACACTTGAGCGGTTCAGTTTGAGTGGCTTGATTCTAAGCCTTTGCGAAAGCAAGTGTGTGCCTGTCTATTAGCTTGTGGTGTGCAGGTGCTATGCCTAGTGACATTGGTCAATGGCGTGGAGAAGGTCGAGTAGAGGCTTGCCGTGCCGATAGACTGAGAGAAGTGAAGGGCAGAAGCAGGGCTCGGACTGAGGGACCATGGGCGCCAGCAGACTAGCTTTGGTGGCTAGTACTTGGCACCGGCGAGTGCGAGAAGACATGGAGGTAGACCGAGTCGGCCGAGTTAAGACGGTGGACGCGCGAGTCGAGCGGAGGCTTAGGGGACTCGGAGTCCGACCAGGCGAAGACAAGGTGGCTCACCTCGAGTGGTTTGGTGGTTTGGGCCTCAAAACCATCTGCGTCGGTTTCCGAGTTTGGGCTACAAAACTTGTGGTTCGGTAGTTGAGCCCAAAGCTACCGGTGGCGGGTTTCGCGGGTTTGGGCCTCAAAACCCGGGCGGAGCTTCTGAGGAAGCGGGGATGGCACGTGGCAGAATCCTGGAGGTTGCGTCGAGGCGACGGCAACTCCGGCAGGAAGCGGGGCCGTCCATTCAAACGAGTGGCTGAGAGTTACCGACTTGGATTACAATGTCTTAGGGCTAGGTAATTCGGTCTTGTATCTAAGGGGGTCTTTGGGAAATTGCCAAAGCCTCGTTAAATAGAGGATGAGGGGGTATCGTCATCCTTATCTCTTGCATTACTCTCTCTCCCACCTATTCCTAGGTTTTCCCTTCCCTAGCTTCTTCTTGCTTGAGATCCACCGTGTCACCGGTGTAAGAACTTGTGATTGTTGCAAGGAATCGGAGGCCGTAACCTCCGTAAGCCATGGTGGCTTCGTTTTGATTGATCGTGTCCCCGTTTTGCTTGTGTTCTTCGTGTTTTGCTTTGCTCCCTCTTTTCCCGAGATGATTTTCTTTGTAGGGAGTAGCTCATGCAAATCCGTTTGAACCAAGTTGTGCGTAATCGTGAGGAGCTTCTTTGCACCGAAGGAATTCTCCTCAAACCTCACAAGTGCGTAGATTGGGCGATTTCTTTGTGGTGTTCTTCGTTTATCCTCTCCAAATTGAGCGATGATTTCTTTGGGATAGCTCCCCAACTGCACTAGGATGATGCCTACAAAGTTTGGTTGCAGTTGGTGATCATTTGGTTGAGTTTAGGGAAGATTTGGCGGAGAGAAGTTCATTTTTGCGAGGAGCAATTTTCTGGTTGTGAGCGTCGGAGCTCTTCCCCTCTAAGCTCCGGACCATATCGAGTGGTCCGGTGGTCTTGACCTTTCCCGTGTCAAGCAGAAAGAGGCGTCGGACCACCCTCTGGACCTCCTGGTTTTTGAGCACCTAGAAACTGGGTTTGGTTTTTGGGAAGAGTGGACCGAACATTTCGAGAGAAATTTGAGGCTCCCATTCACCCCCCTCTGGTCGCCGTTCTCGGTCCTTCAGAAATTGTTTAATCTGATCATGCTGCTTTAAAATATTTGCTCACTAAAAAATATGTTAAACCTCGTTTAATAAGATGGATCCTGCTGCTCCAGGAATTCGACTTAGAAATTAAAGATAAAAGGGGAGTAGACAACCCCATTGCTGATCACTTGTCTAGAATGTATTTTAAGAATCCGCAGGAACTACCCATTGATGATTCACTCCGGACGACATGCTCTACGAGATCAACAGATCCGACCCCTGGTATGCAGATATTGTTAATTTTATGGTTTTAGGATATGTACCACCAGGAGGAAACAAAAGAAAGCTTATTCAAGAGAGTTGTTCACACATATGGGATGAGCCATACCTCTTCCGAGTATGCTCTGATGGCTTACTCAGGAGATGTGTGACTATTGAAGAAGGAATGAAGATCATTGAGAGATGCCACACATCACCATATGGAGGTCATTATGGAGCATTCCGCACACATGCAAAAATTTGGCAATGTGGATTCTATTGGCCAGCAATGTATGAAGACACCAGAGAATTTATTCGAAGATGCGGGCCATGTCAGAGACACAGAAACATAAACTCAAGGGATGCCATGCCACTCACCAGTAATTTGCAGATAGAGCTATTTGATGTTTGGGGAATCGACTATATGGGACAATTTCCCCCATCAAAGAATTGTGAGTATATCTTGGTGGCGATTGACTACAACTCCAAGTGGGTGGAAGAATTACCTTGCAAACATGCCGACAACGTAAACTCAAATAGGATCTTTGAAGAGATCATCTTTCCAAGATTTGGAGTCCCCAGAATAGTGATAAGTGATGGAGGATCACATTTCATAGACAAACGTTTTGAAAAGTACCTAGCAAGGCATGGGATCCGCCACAACGTCGCTACACCTTATCATCCTCAGACAAGTGGCCAAGCAGAAACCTCAAACAAATAGATCAAGAATATTCTTCAGAAAACAGTAAATGAAATGGGAACAACATGGAAGGAAAAGTTACCCATTGCACTCTGGGCATACCGGACTGCATACAAAACTCCAATTGGAATGTCTCCATATCAACTCGTATATGGGAAGACTTGTCACCTACCTGTTGAACTAGAGTTTAAAGCACACTGGGCTATAAAAAGATGGAATATGGACTTTGATGCCGCTGGAGAGAAACGACAAATGCAATTATCACAGTTAGAGGAGTGGAGAGAAAAAGAATATCACAATTCAAAGATCTACAAAGAAAGAGTTAAACGATGGCATGATAAGAAGATCAAGAAGAAAGAGTTCACACCCGGAGATAAGGTATTACTTTTTAATTCGAGGGTAAAGCTCTTCGGACACATAAACCTACGAAATAAATGGGAAGGAACATATAAGGTAATCAATCCATCATCCCACGGAGCAATCACACTTCAAAATGACGAAGGTACGTTATTCAAGGTAAATGGTCAACGTCTCAAAATATTTCTAGAGCCTAATGAAGAATTAGAAGAAATAGACATAATTAAGTTCTACCTTTTAAGTGAATTTTAAGGCCCAATCACTTTATTGTTGCATTTTTGGGCCATGCATATGTTTTTCGGTATAGAGAACCTTCTAGAAACGAGTGCGCAGAAGGAGACCGACAGAGCCCAATTAGCCAAAGCGGGAGCCCTAGGGTGTAGGGCGGGCGCCCCACCCCTGTGACCTCTTGCTGCCATCTTTTGCACTCCCGAACCTTTTAGTCTCCCTTATCTGATAAACCTTGCAGAACACTTATCCAACCATTTCCCCACGAGATTTGCTCCATAGATGCTTCTAGATGTCATTTTCCACCCCTATATAAAGAACCCCTAACGTCAGCCATCATCATCATTCAATCATTCCCTTAGCTCTCGCTTGCTAAATCTCCTTGCTTCCATGGCCAGCAACAGCAGTGCCGATAGGAGGATGGTCCCCTACGGGTCCAACCCTTGCCAGCTCACGCAAGAAGATCCAGATTCCAAAGCCTTAGTCATAGTCCACGATGCTCTCCCGCTAGCCACCATTCCTCCAAAGTAGCAGCGCTATAGCAAATCCTACTACGCTCAGCCTGTCCTCGTTGCACCACCGCAACCGCTCCTGCTCAAGGGACTGAAGGAAGAGCCCATCATCGTGGTACCTGCCAGTACCAAGGTCCTTCCACCAAGACCCGAGGAGAGGGTTGTAGGAGTGAAGACCCATTGAAATGGAGAGCTCAACAACGTCAAGTACACAACTGAAGAGGAACGTCCCTACTTCGAGGGAATCCGCTCACCCAAAGTCAAATTCGTGCAACCAAAGGACGCCCCAAAGCACTCCCTCAATTCCTTCGAGTCATCCCCAAAGCGCCGCAAAGCCGTAGCAAATTTAGAAAAATACTTCCACAATAGGGATGATATGATCATCAATCTACAAACCTCTCTAGGCTTTTTCACTAGGCAGGTCACAAACCTGAACAACACAGTAGATGGCCTTAAGCGCGATGTAGATGAGCTTAACAAGAAGATGCAGTATTTAGAACGTTGCTAGATGCCTTAGCGAGTTATGCAGTTCTTGAGGCATGGTTAGATCCATTAGCTAGAAGTTAGTTTGTTTCATTTCCCTTTGTAATGCATGCCTCAAAATAAATAATGAATTAAGAGCATTTCTATTATTATTGTACCTTGATCGTCTCCATTGTGTTGTTATCTAAGAAAACAAGAAAAAAGTAGGGGGGAGACCCCCGATGACGAGACGAACAGATTCAACCGCAAGGAACACAAATTTCGGAAACAAACAGAGCAACAACCACACACGCCGATCCAGAGGCTGAGGGGCCACCCCAGCTGGGCGGCCGCCCCACTACCCAGGGCGCCCGCCCTGGGCAAAGCACCTCTGGCTCCGTCCTTCAACCACGGCCAGGTTTGCACCCTGCACGTTACATTTTTTCATGCACATCTCAAAATTTCAATTTGTGCAGTGAGTTCTATAAATAAATGCTTTAAACATGATAAATTAAAATGATAAAATGTTTCCTTAAAACATCTTCATGAAATAGACTCTCTGTATGAAGTTTCCTAGAGTCCTGCTAATGTTGGAAATAAATTTAGAGACTCCATGTTTCTTAAGTCATTGTGGAATATAAGATGGTAGAATAAGAGAACTTAATTCTTGATAATCTCTGTCACTTGGAGAATTTCTTTAAAATAAATAACTACCATCTCCTATATGCTTCACACTTACCAATCAAAAGCCAAAGGCTGCTTATTTTGTATTGAGTTTGTTCGAATCGTGTGGATCCTTGTTAGAATTTTATCATACTCCGAAGGTCAAGGCTTCATTCATACATTACAAACACAAAAGATTCTCTCTTCCGATGTAGTGTTGCATTAGAGGCATGGGCTATGCAAAAATAATTAATTTGAGGAAATAAAAATGGGCAAAAAGTCTGACAACCTTGCAGTAAAATTAGGGGTACTTCAAGCACCCACTCAAAAAAACATATATACAAAGATAGGCCATGGTTCCTTTAATTGCGATGCACCAGCAAGAGATGACATTATAATAAAATTTGACCAACAAGTCTTGATCTAAGAGTATGACATTATTCTCCTTAGATCCCGGTTTGACCAGGCAATACAGGCAAGGTAAGTATGCCACATCTACCTACACTTTTTGAGATTCATCTATAATTGATTTGAGAGCATCAATAAGAGGAAAGAAGTAAGCTAAATATGCAAAACCTCCTAGTGACAAGATTGAAAGATGAAGGGTCTCTATTTCTAGCTACTTTATTCCTCAACTGCTCATAGTTATATGGTAACTCTTTTTAAACTCCCGCAGTGCAGGTATAGAAGGAACATTCTACTATTGATGTCTAAACCTTAAGCTTATGTTTTAACCATCCTTTTCTCGAGGACGAGTAAAAGCCTAAGTATGGGGGAGCTTGTTGACACCTCGTAAGTATCAATTCTAAGTGTCAACTAAGCAGAAGAAAGGATATATTTGAAACACACCACCTAGATATAGGGTTTTAACTGACAGAATTCCAAGAGTTTTGGTGTTAATCTGTTTCTGCAGGGAGACAACTGCAAAAGAGCAAAAGAGGCCCACAAGTAAGGATTACATAGACACATAACACCTCCGTATGAAAAAGAATAATCTAGAAGACTCCAGAACCAACCCCGTGGAAGGAAGGGCCCACCTGTCACCAGAGTAGGGTGGGCGCCCTCCCCCCTAGCGCGGCCGCCCTGGGTCCAGGCCCAATGAGGCCCTGCCTCGTGGATTAGGGTTCCACCACCTTTGAGGATCAATCTAAACCCTCCATCAAGGTCGGTTTGATCCGACGGCTGACGATCATTTGAGGGGGCTATATAAGGAGGACCCCTGCCCCCTAGCAAAGAGAAATCCATTATTCATTTACATATTTTCCATAGAGGACCCCTTATGGATCTATTCTCTAGGGCTTAGCATTCAAGAGAAACTATCCTTAGTTTCTATTTTAGATTAGAGTTTACTCTTCTAGATTGAGACAGTTAGAGTGGAGGTGTGGATTGGAGGAAGCCCGGCCTGTCGGTGTCTCTTCTCCAGTTTGTATCGACGGGATCAAGTCTCCTAACCCAAGGCTTGCTCCTAGGATTTCTTCGGTATTTTGACTTCTAATTCTAGTAAGTTCTCTATTTTACTATTCTTTGGTTTGTGAGTTTACTTTATTCTCTTCGCGTAGAGAGTAGGGTAATCGTCTCTAGCGTAAACGTGGTGTTTGGGCTAGGATCCTCATAGATATCCCATGTCTAGCCGGATCTGTGGTAGTAGCTCAGAACGTGACAATTCTGTAGATACCTTTGGAACCCACAATACCGTTAGAAGGACTGGTAGGGTTTATAGGCCGCGTGTTAAGCATCGTCTGAGGTGTCTCTTATCTCAACTGTTCTCCCCAGTAGAATAATAACTCAAATCTTGCTTAGACTAGAACGAGGCTACAGTCGCGATCTTCTCTAATCGCTGATATCAAGATCACCTTGTTTGTAGCCTAAAGGTTAATAGCATAGATTTGGTTAGTCAAATGCACCCTTTCTCCTTGTGGATAAATAAATTATGATACTCTGGATAATCTCCCGGGTGAGGGGCTCACCAGTATTCATGCGCTTGCAGATTACTTCCAAGTGATTTCTCTGTTTGTGTTACCAAATATCAACAGCCATCACCGGCCCGACCTCCTAGACCAGACTCCAGAAACGGTCACGCCCAGCGACAACCTCGGCCTTCAACTCTACAAACAGCCAAAGAGATCAGCACCACAGCAAGACAGGGCAACGACTCAAGCAACCAAGAAATGCATCAGAACCAACCTTTCTACACCTTCGCCAACTGGTCGCAAAGACCTGAATTATCGCGTTCCCTCTCCAAAAGAGCCTCCTCCAATTCACGTGTTCGCGTGCGAGCCTCCTCCAAAGATGCTTCCAGAGATGCAACTCGAAGCTTGTGTACCCGACTCGTTCTCAACAGCACCTAGAACACATCAGTCAGAAGACCAGTTCAAGAACAGCTCGGCCCATGATCAACTAATGAGACGGAAGCCGGTCACCCACCTTCATATAGTCCAGTACATCCTAGGCGCATCGGAGTCACCATCCTCAACGACAACAGAAGCCTGCCTCTTCTGCCTCTTCCTCGAGCGGGAATCAAAAGATAGCGGCGCCTCGTCGTCATCGCCAGGCTCTGTCCCAACGTTAGGTTCGAAAGGGACACCACCGACATGAAGTCCCGGGCCTCAAGAAGAGCCCGGGCGGCTGCCAAATCTAGGTTCATCCATAGCCCAGGGCTCCGACCTCAATGACTCCAGCTCAACAACGGCTGTCTCTGTCCCAAGAAGTTCATCGCCGACTAGACCCTTATCAGCGGCCTCCAGCACGACGCTACACGACGAGCCATCATATACCATAAGTCATTCGCAAAAACAGAAAATCAGGAAAAACAAAAGCACTCACCAAGGAGACGCCCCCTGCCGGGAGAATCTGGACACTCTAGGCGACCGCGAAGACCCGGCCACCCCCGAAACCCTCAACTCGGAATATGCGCTAGGTGGGATGTCCTCGTCCCCAAACGACGCATCGCACCCTTGAACAAATGAACATCACCAGCAGTGGAGCACAAATGAACATCAGTCGTCGGATCCAACCGACCTTAGGCGAAGGGCTTAGATTCATCCTCAAAGGCGGTGGAGTACAATCCGCGAAGTTGATGTTGATTGGCCGCAAGAGTAGGGCAGGCGCCCTGGCTCCAGGCCTGATCTGCTTCCCATTCGTTCTCGTGTCTTCTAGAACCCTCTAGAGTATAGAAAATTGTGCGGTTGATAATTATCTCTATGTAAACAAGAAATGTGGGTCTTTTCTTGGTATTTCCTGATAACCCCCTGCAGAAATAGTCATTCACCAAAACTTGTGGAATTCTATTAGTATAAACCCTAATTCTAGCTATTGGTTTCATTTAGATCATTTTCCTTGTTTAGTTGACGGTTAAAATTGGCACGTAAGAACCGTCAACAACTCCCCCAAGCTTACCTTTTGCTCGTCCCTAAGCAAAGATGAACTCAATGATGAATCAGGAGTTGCTACAATGCTTTCACGCCTTAAAGGTACACATGCGTTCAAACAAGAATTCTCCTCTGGATTAGAGTAAACTATTCTGACTTTCAAACTTGGCTTTAACCATGGGGCTTATAGCCATCACTTGGCTCTTGAGTAATAGAAAAGTAGAATGATCGAGCCAAGTACCATGTCTCAAGCTCTTCACTTTACCTTCGTCCTGGAGTTTTGCAAAGTTTTCAAAATAAAACTCAAAGTCTCTTTTGTATGACCCTCTCAAGTCTCTCTATATGTGGTATTTGTGGATCCTCACCAAGGCAACAATGGTGTTATTCCTTCTCTCAGAATATTATTTGGAACAGGAAAAGTAACAATGTGCCTTCTCTCTCTCACCCTATAACTAATAGGAAATATATGGAGTTCATAGGTGGGGGAGAAACAACGCATACATACTTGCAAAGCATATATTGTAAAGTCAAACAATGGATCCAGAGAAACCGGGCATACAATCAAATCAAGATGTGCATGTGTATGGGATATGTGGTGGATGTATGAGGGTGGATATTTGGTGGATAATGGTGTATGGTGGATATATGAGGGTGTATGATGGAAACCTAATTTTACTCTACTCCTTGAATACATATATACATACATCTCTCTTTTGGACCTTTGAATTTTGAGAGAACTTGGGCTTGCTTTTTTCACTTTTTTTTTGAGAGGCGGGCATCTAAGTACCCATTGCTTTGATAGGACACTTGTCCATGTTTTACCCTCTTTATTTATTTATTTTCACAACCCCAAGTCTCTTTCTATAATAAAACTTTTGAGAGATGATAACAAGGAAATCTTTGGAGCAGTTACATTTGTGGTAATGAAATATATGGATAGGTGGAGAACTGGGATATTTTATTTACTTACTCCTAAGGTAGGAGTAGGCATTTTTCTGGTGAATCTGAATGGTATATATGTGGATGCGTACCTCCAGGATAGAAGTAGCATATATGAGTGGAGTGTACGTGATCTTGATTTTAAAAGCATGACAAGTCTCTAAGGGTCAACAAAGCTTGACAAAACTCAATGCAAATACAAGCAGTAAATATGATAGTGAATGTTTTCCTAATCTACCAGGCATGTATATATGGCTGTCGTAGTAATTCAAGTTCTCATTATACAGAGACTCATCATGTAATATTTTTAATTTTCAAAAGATAAATTCTCTAGAACTCTAGTATTGCTAGGAACAAGATAATTAGCAGCTCAGACTTTTTCATATCATACCTATCAACTACCTAGGCTTAGCTCAAGCATTTGCAACCCACAAGTTTCAGGTTGAGATTAAATCTTATGTCAAAATAGTTATGTCTAAAAACTCGGGAGAATTCAAGGTTGAAAACTAGTTACTTGAAAGGAATTACGGTAGAGCAACTATTCATCCTTTCCATAGAGAGATAAACATTCATGGAACATATGGGAGTAGAGAGAAGTATTTTTGTTCTTTTTATCATATTTAGAGATTTTTTTAATCGCAAGCAAAGATTAGCAAGAAAATGCATGAATTTAAATGCTGGAATTAAACACTTGCCTTAGTGGGGGAGGGAGCCTCCCCCAAGCTTATCCTTTGCTCAATAGTGTGGTGGCTGATATGGATGTTGTTGCCACCACATCCTCCATTGTTGGATTTCTTCTTCTTGAAGTGCTTGGAGTTGTTCGGTGTTTTGCTAGACTATACCTGCTGTCACACCATGTTCAACGCGAAGCTCGCCTATGGCATTGGTGAGATTGTCCATTTGTTGCCTCCGCTCACGATGCTCCCTATCTCATGGGGATGAGAAGGAGGCCCATGGTCTTTGAGGACCTGGTGGTCAAGGAGGCATGCAACTGGAAGTGTCCATGGCATCAGAAGTTTGCATCGTCTTCCTCCTCACCAACAACTCCTCGGGAAGGACCACCTTGCTCAAAATGAGCAAACTCTGGTTCCTCGTGTGCTCTCCTGCTGGAACCTGCAACACCTCTTTGCCCACGTCCTTGATCTAAATCAAGGGTTAGTTGGCGGGTCCTATACAACCAACGTTTCTCATTTGGAAGGGAACCTTAGTTGTATGGCCACGATAAATCATTTTGAGGCCACCTCTTGGACCTCTTTTGAGCATTTGAGCATGTATAAGATGTTCTTCAGAGTTTTTCATTTTATTATTAGAAACTTCTAAACATACCTATTATTATCACTAAATAGAAAACTCACTTAAGGATAAAATAGACAATGAAATACCATAGATAAACAATGTCTAAGTTGTTAGTTTTGTGACTTGTAATTATTTAGGTGTGAACCTTCATGTTCTCACATTTTTTTATTTGAATTAATTTATGTAACTAATATCTAAGTAAAAGTAAACCTAAGTTTTGGTTGGATTCTTCCCTCCGCCTTCGGGGAGCGGTGGCATGCTACCCTCCCCCAGAGGGCAGTCAAGGATGTGTCCACCAGAAAAGTCATTGCAGCTTTTGCATGACCCCGGGAGTTGGCTCATCCATGACTGCTGGTTGATGGCGATGCCGCCATTGGCGAGATGTGCGGGCTCGGAGCTGCCGATGTACGGCGGGCTTGAAGCCTCTTGCCGACGGGTCCTCGATCACGGAGCAGCTAAGGCAACTTAGCTGCAAAGTGCCCAACCGACTCCGGAGTAGGGGTGCGTCCTGGGGTTCCCTGAAGATGAGGCGGCTGCTGTTCTCCCATAGCTGCAGCACGCCTGGTCTAGGTGTCCCGTGGGTCGTGGCGCCACCGTCCGACGCGACCTTGTACGAGGGCAAACGCCTCCCGAGCCCCGCGGCTGGGTTGCCTGACCTGGATACATAGGTGCGTCGGGCGGCGGTGAGATATTTAGTGTGGGTGCCATTCGGGCACCCTTAGCTTTTGGCCCTTTGGCCTGGGATTTCCCTTCAGTCCACCTTGTAAATGTTTTCATGTTTTTTGGTGTGTGATGATCGGGCTTATCCTCCCGTGGCTCTTAGAGAGCGTGTAACCCCTGCAAGGATCAATATACGTGTATCTGAAATGAAAAGGTGTTTGTGTTTACCTGTGCGGACCTCTGACGAGCGAGGCATGGTGCGCCCTTTTATCTCTCCGTTATCCATTTGCTCAAACCAGTAGGAGGGGTGTGGCGGCAGCCCTCGAGTCTCTACTCGATGTAAAGAAATGTCTCGGGTCTGTGCCGTCTTTTCGTGCGTTCCCCGCGCCTCTCTCCGTGAGAAGGGGGAATATGAGCCGAACCATGCTATCCTCGAGGCGGACGAACCATCGATGCTCTTCAAGGTAATAACGGGCAAATCTGAGTGGGGTGCTCGGTTCCCGTTCCCTGGGGTTCCGGCTTGTGGCCCATGTCATGGCTCACCCCAAATCGGTTTCATCTAGTAGTCGGGTCTGTTCGATGGGTCCCGGGGGCTGCTGCCTTCCTTCAGTAGGAATACCATGAACCAATCTTCCGTAAAGATGGACTCAAATACCAAATATGGGATGACCTTAGCATCCGATAGTCAGGCTAAATGACCGCTAGCGTGTCCATTCCCTATTCGCCCCTCGCTCTGTTGTCCTGAGACAGCCATTTCGAACCACGCAGGGTCGGCCTTCGTATCTATGGACCGTAATGGGGCGTCGGGGCGTCTATATCCCCTATCTCTTTAGCTTACCTGGACCCATGGGCCGTTGCCCCTGGTTGCGCCACGTGTGCACCCCTCCGACCCTTGCATTTGTTGGTCGAGCTTGGACGAGCCGGATGTTTCGTTGTGGCGTGCTGGGGACGCATACGGAAAAGATCTTGCGCGCGCGTGGCGCGGTGGGCCCGGAGTGGATCCTATAATGATGATAGATATGGGATGCGGGATCCTGAGCGAGAGAAAAGTCGGGTGGTGTCAGTTACCTGCCGTCGTGCGCGGCTCCTGGTATTCCAGCGTACAGTGGATTGGACGTGACCGAGCGGCCGCATTTAATGCGACTCGGGTCGTGGGGTCGTGCGCGTGGGGAGCCGTGGAGGCGTCGTTCCGCCTTCCAGTCCCTTATAAATATCTATGCGCCGCGTCATCCCCGTGGGCCTGCACTGTTCGCCTCTTTCGCCGCTTCGTCTTGCTCGCGCCGAATCCTACGAAGCTAGGGTTTGCGCCGCAGTGCGTCTGTTTTAGCCACGTCTTGCGGCACGCCGCGCCCGTTTCTCGGGGGAGTCTCTGATGGCCGGAGTACCTAGGAGAGAAGCTGGCCCCGATGCGAGGCTGAGTACGAGCGGGCACTCGACCTGGTGGACGCGGGGCTACTGTGCCCCGAGCTCTCTGCCAACAATGACGTCGAGTGGATCGTTCCCACCGGCGTCGACAGGCCGACCTCGGGGGGGGGGGGTATGTGGTCTCCTTCCTGCCGTTCCACGAGCGCGGGTTTGGGACGCCACCATCTCGCTTCTTAAGGGAATTCTTCACCACTATGGGATTGAGCTCCCAATCTCAATCCTAACTCCGTCCTCCATCTTGCGGCCTTCGCGGCCATGTCGGAGGGGATGCTGGCGATGGAGCCAGACTATGTTTTGTGGAGGTTCTTCTTCAAGGCAAGGTGTTCCTCCTCTATTCTGGAGGGGCGAGATGGGTAGCGCCGAGCGGAGGGTGCGCCATCAGTCTCCATTCTGCCAACTCCCATTTCTACATGCCGGTGCGAACGAGCTCGTCCAACCGGGGGTGGCACTCATAGTGGTTCTACATTCGGAACCACCCTGAGGCGCCACTCCCGGAATACACGGGCCGACGTTTTGCCGAAGAGCCCCCCAACTAGAACGACGACCTGACCCAGGAGGAGCTCACGGGGATAGAGCCTTATCTCCAGAGCTTGAGGCGGCTCTGCGACCAGAAGCTGAGCCTTCCGGGGGTCATCGCGCAATTCCTGCAGCGCTGGGTGCTCCCGCTTATGGCGCGGGTGTGTCTGCTGAATGACATGGTGCTCGGGGCGTCACGTGAGGGATCCTCCATGGCGGAGGTGGACGTGGGGCTCGAGGACGCGGTTGACGTCGCCAGGAGGCTGCTTGGAGATGCCTTGAACGAAGATGGCGTCTACCATAGTCCGCTGATGCGCCCTGACCTCAACTTCGTCGAGTTGGTAAGTCGGGACTGCGCTGTTGTTGATGCAAAAAGTCGTCGAGGATGTGCGAACACCTCGGGCTTATACCCGAATTCGATATCCGAGGGTGTGCCAGTCGATTTGACCAGTTAATCGACAAGGACGATAACTAGAACAAGATCTGAACGAGACAACGGCAATGCGCCCAAATGTCAAGGCTCAAACCTGATCAGGATAACTAGAGTAGAGCTGAACGAGACGACAGCGATGCGCCCGGATGTCAAGCTTAGATTGCTCAAACACGAACTTGCAAGGGTTGACGGAGGTCGATAAGATGCAGCCCGTCGAAACTTGATGAACCCGTAGATAATTAAACCTAATGCGGTAAAGGTAAATTACTAGTAAAGTAGATAAAAGTAGATCATTTGATATGCTTGGATATATTTTTCACGCGGCCCTTGGGCACATATTTATGCTCCTGTATGGGGAGTTGTACATGGATATGACTCATACCTTCCTAAACAAAAACTTGTATTTTTAAGGAAATAAAATGACTCACGCTAAAGGAAACAAATGACTCGTGCAAGAGTCAGACTCGAAATAAATCTATTAATACTGGCATGAAATCACCAGCTTCCATATCTATCTCCTTCACGATGAAACCTTCCATCGGCAGACTTCCTTCAATCCACAACTTTCCCCTATTGTCATCGGCAGTTCTCTGCTGACGCCAGCTACTTCATCCCGCTTCCATCAGCATCATCATTCATCGGCAGCTTTTTGTCCTCATCGGCAATATTCCTCCTATCAGCAACAGGCTTTGGCTCTCATCAACAACACTTTCTTGCCTCCACCAGCAACATTGTAGCCTTCATCACATCAACAATGAGCCTCAATTCTCATTGGCAATGTTCTTCCTGTCGGCAACATTCTTGTCTCTATCGGCAACATCCCCTTGCCTTCATCAACAGTCTTCCTGCCTCAATCGGCAACAAGTCCATGTCTGCATAGCAACACTTTTGCCTTTATCGGCAATCTGACTGGTAATATCTCAATGCCGATAAGGAACGGCAACTAGCCTTTTGCCGATCGGCACAATCCTTAGATCATATTGACACGTGCCAAAAAACGGTGTCAAAACATGCCCCCCAATTTCAGAGTATAAGATATCTTATGCACCGAAATTTCTTCTACATCTCCTCCAAAATGCCTGCACCACTTCCTTGACTATTGCACGTAAGCATTGCAGAGCCACTCTTACAATCCTTCGACTTGTATCGAACATCTCCTTTTGTAGCCAACAAATTCATTGGCAGCGCTGCTCCCAGTACACAAATTCTTCACTCAGCTGCCGATGCCCCCCAAGTGTAACAATTGAAATGCCAGGGCTTACCAAGTGCTGCTCCCAATTCAAAATGCCCAAGGCCATCGACTCTTGTTACGCTATCAGCAACATATTGACATCTGCTGATGGATCCCCATCTTTGCGCTTTGGCCTTCATCGCTTGTCTGAAGATTTCCCTCTGGAAGGATTTTCATCGTGACACAAATCCTCTTAGCGCTCGCTTTGCATCCTCCTTCTTTGAGTCTTTGTAATACCCTTGGGGCACCATTGAGGGAGCCTGGTTTTCCAAACAGGTTGATACTGTTTTTCCGCCTGAATCTTGGCAACTCCGTATAATCGGATCTCTATAAAGTATATCTTCGTCGGGTACCCTTGCATTGGCCATCCCTTCAAGCTCCTCTTGGTTCCTTGGAAAATAATGGCCATGCTTGCCAAGTCTATCATGGACGCTGATCTTGCCCCTAGCCGATCATGCACTGATCTCTTTTCTCTAATCAGCCTACCATAGCCTGATGTCCGGTCATCAAAACGGGGCTTCTTCTCTGACCGATCGACAGGATAGTACCCGTTGCACTCGGGGCAATTATCGGTAGTGGGCAGCTTGATGCCTTCTTCCCAGCAGTGAACAAAGAAAGGACACTTCCAGTGGTCCTTATGCCGAAGCCACTCTTGGCGTCTTTCTTCCTCTTGCAGCCGATATAGCTCCTTTCGTGACTGCCGATACTCTTGCCTTGGTCGCCTATGCGTTCTTATAACACCATGAGATCTCCTAGTGTTACTGCTTTCATCGGCAACCCTCTTGCCTTTCCTATCACCAGCAAACTTTGTCCCTGTTACTTCATGCGTAGCTATCTGATCTTCAGGGTCTACTGATGCACTTTTCTTAGCAGCTTCCGATGTCAGCACCTTAGTTTTCCCACTAGTCTCTACCATATTATTTGGAAACGGATGCTGGTCAATCTTCATCGGCTTCTGGGCTTTGGAATTTTCAAACTTGATTCGCCCAGATTCAATTTCCGATTGCAATTGCTGCCTAAAGACTTTGCAATCATTGGTACTGTGCGAAGTTGCATTGTGCCACTTGCAGTACCTGATCCTTCTGAGCTCTTCGGCCGATGGAATTACCTGGTTAGGCGCCAGCCTAATCCTCCCTTCTTGAAGTAATAGGTCAAACATCCTATCATCCTTGGTGATATCAAAGGTGAATCTCTCAGCTTCTTTCTGGTAGAACGGACAAGACATCGCCTTTTTATTCTCTACCCATTCAACTAAACCGATACTTGCTTCTTCGTCTGAATCCGTCTTCTTAGTTAAAGACACCTCCTCATCCCAATTTCCTCTAGGCTCAAAAACTTTGGTGTCTTGATCGGCAACCCTTTGCACAAGATGGCTCAAGCTTTCAAACTCTTGAGACGCGAATTTGTCCCTATTGTGCGGCAGTAATCCCTGCAGGCCAAATCCGCCAATTGCCGATCATCAAGTACTAAGCTATAGCACTTGTTCTTCACGTTTCGCAGTCTTTGCATGAAGCTTTCTACCGATTCATCATTACGCTACTTCAATTTGACCAAATCGGTGATCTTCTTTTATGTATGCCAGCAAAGAAGTATTTGTAAAACTGTTTTTCTAGATCGGCCCAAGTGATTACAGAATTTGGAGGTAGTGAAATAAACCATGTAAATGCCGATCCAGATAATGATGACGAGAACAATCTTACCCTCAGTTCATCCCTGTTGGCTACCTCTCCACATTGGATAATAAATCAGTTAATATGCTCCATTGTTGATATATCATCTTGACCAGAAAATTTGGTGAAATCTGGCACTTTGTACCGATTTGGGAGAGGGATCAAATCATACGCTAGAGGGTATGGAGTCCGATAAGAATATGTATCAACCTTAGGCTTGATACTGAATTGCTCTTTCGTCACTTTGGCAATCTTATCGGCCCAATAAGCATCCTGTTCTTGCCGACTCATTGGCTGGTTGTTGACTGGTGGAGCCGGCTGATGCACTTCTTCATATCTTTGCGATGAATAGGCCGGAGCAACCGGCACATTTGCGGCATCAGTCTGTTGAGTATTATGCATCGACTTATTTGCCGATGGGCAATTATGAACACCCACTGGGATGTACTATGGCATTATATTCATCGGCTGATATGCCGATATCTCATTATGCGCGTTCGCCTGAGGCTATCACGGCGAAATACTACTTATCGGCTAGGCTGCCGATATTTCATTCTACAGACTCGTTGGCGGATGATACTGCGGAGCTCTCGCCACTTGGTATCCAAGCTGCACAACTTGCTGCTGAATCGGTAATTGACCGATCCAACTTACATTAGATGTCATCGACATATGACTTGCCAATGGCTGATAACCAGCTGGCGCTTGTTGCCCTTGTACCCTTGGATGATTGCCTTGATTTGCGGGTACCATAGCTTGAGGAACCATTGCCGATACGGGCTGGTTTCCAATAGCAATGTCTTGCTGCATCGGCCAAGAACCTGCCGATGGTTGCGCATAAGCCACTCTAGGTATCGCCACCTGAGGATTCCCTGACGGCAATTGCACCGTTGGAGAGGATGTAGCATAATGCATCGCTGGAATCCTCGGTTGTGCAGGTGTTGCCGATGCCACGGGAATCTTCCACCCTACATTGTTATCTTGGACCAATTTGGAATCAGCAGATGGACTTGGAGGCATACCGTATCCCCGCCAGCTGATGGAAGTTGGCTGACTCTGGGTCACAAGTCTAGACATTGTTGACGCCACCAGATTTGCATTCAATTGAGTAATGTTTGCTGGGCTCGATCTTGGCGACGTGATCTCATCGGCAGATCGGTTCTTATGCGGTGAAGACACCCTTGAAACCGCCGATGGGATCGTAACAGATGCCGATCGAGTTGATGATACACCGGATCAACATAATATGGTGCTCGTCTTTCCTTGAAAGTTTGCTTGACATCATTGTATAAAGTATTGCACAACACATTGGATTGGCTAATTAACACATGATTTAATGCAGAATTAACCATCTCTTGTAATTTACCAGGATTGGCGTCGAAGGTGACCTGTCGTGGATCTTTCTTCTGGATAGCTTCGCCGCTCCTGTTTAGGCTGAAGGACTCAGATACAATTGTTTGTATTCCTCCATAGCCCGCTCCATAGCCTGCTTCTGATCATCTCTCAGATTTGCTTCGGAGACTTCCATGGCATTCTTCGGATTGATCTCAGCAGTATTGTCCATTAAGCTTGTAATGGGTTAAACCGTGGCCAAAAGATGTGATATGTCCCACCGGGTGTGCCAAAAGAGGTGTTGACGCAAAAAGTCGTCGAGGATCTACGAACACCTCGGGCTTATACCCGAATTCGATATCTGAGGGTGTGCCAGTCGATTTGACCAGTTAATCCACAAGAACGATAACTAGAACAAGATCTGAACGAGACAACGGCAATGCGCCCAAATGTAAAGGCTCAAACCTGATCAGGATAACTAGAGTAGAGCTGAGCGAGACGACAGCGATGCGCCCGACGTCACGGCTCAGATTGCTCAAACACAGAACTTGCAAGGGTTGACGGAGGTCGATAAGATGAGCCCGTCGAAACTTGAAGAACTCGTAGATAATTAAACCTAATGTGTAAAGGTAAATTACTGGTAAAGTAGATAAAAAAGTAGATTCATTTGATATGCTTGGATATATTTTTCACGCGGCCCTTGGGCACATATTTATACTCCGTATGGGGAGTTGTACATGGATACGACTCATACCTTCCTAAACAAAAACTTCTATTTTTAAGGAAATAAAACGACTCACGCTAAAGGAAACAAACAACTCGTGCAAGAGTCGGACTCGAAATAAATCTATTAATACTGGCATGAAATCACCAGCTTCCATATCTATCTCCTTCACGATAAAACCTTCCATCGGCAGACTTTCTTCAATCCACAACTTTCCTCTATTGCCATTGGCAGTTCTCTGTTGACGCCAGCTACTTAATCCCGCTTCCATCGGCATCATCATTCATCGGCAGCTTTCCGTCCTCATCGGCAATATTCCTCCTATCAGCAACAGGCTTTGGCTCTCATCGGCAACGCTTTCTGACCTCCACCAGCAACATTGTAGCCTTCATCACATCGACAATGAGCCTCAATTCTCATCGGAAATGTTCTTCCTGTCAGCAACATTCATGTCTCTATCGGTAGCATCACCTTGCCTTCATCAACAGTCTTCCTCCTCAATCGTCAACAAGTCCTGTCTGCATCAGCAAGACTTTTGCCTTTATCAGCAATCTGACTGGTAATATCCCAATGCCGATAAGGAACGACAACTAGCCTTTTGCCGATCGGCACAATCCTTAGATCATATTGACACGTGCCAAAAAATGGTGTCAACAGCTGTAGTGTCTTTTCTCCGCGCTTCCTTTGCTTGGTAGTACCAATTCGCGTGTCGCCTGTCCTTCTTCTGCAGGGGCCCCGCTCGACGGCTCGCCATGTGGCCGCGCATCTTCCTGCTCCACCAGGGCAAGGTGCGGTGAACATGGGCTGTGTCCCCCGCAACCGGTGGACGTGGACTGGGAGGACATCGGGGAGGACGGCGATGATGATGACGGCGAGGATATGTGTCCTCTGTCCGAGGTGGTCCCCGCGCTTCAGACGGTGGGGCCACTATGTCAGCCGGCTAGGACCGCGCCGGCAGTCGAGGTGCCGCCGGTGAGGTTGCTCGGCACACACCTGGCCCCTGGTAGTTCCGGGGCGGCACTGCCAGCGTACCCCGACCACTCCTCTTCCTGTCCCGCCCGCTGGAAAGCAGGGACGGCGAACGAGCGGCGGTTCAGGGTCCTTGATCTGTGGCGCGATGGAGACGATGCGGAAGCGTGGCCGCCTCTTCTCCCCGCGGTAAGCCTGCGTTGCGTGGTGTCCTTCTCCGTTTTATCGATGAGGTACGATTGTTTGTGGCGTGAACACAGGATCGATGTCGCAGGGTCGCCGGGAGCTCTGATCACGCAGGCTGGAAGAAGTTGTGCCAGGAGACGCCTCTGGTTGGCCCGGGGCAAGGCGTCGTGGCCTTGGCCACAGGTTCGACGGGCGCCGCCGGAACTGGGGTGGCCCGACCCCGAACGTCGCCGCCGCAATTGGCGTCGCGTCGTAGGTGCCTGTTGACGCTGGCCCCGCGGTTGCCGTGCCATCCCCTCAACCGAGGTGGTGGTCGTCGATGACTCTGGGGAAGAGGGTGGCCTGGGTGTCACCGTGGCCATGGACGTCGAGGAGGTCTAGCCGGACGCGACGCTGGAAGACATAGCGGTGGCTACCGGCGCGGGGGAGGAAGGACGCCCGGGCGTCCCCCATGCTCACGGCGGGTTGCCCCGAAACATGATAGTCCCTAGGTCGTTCACAGAGGAGGATTTGGCATCCACGCGTGCGTTGAAAGCTGTTCTCTCCCCGTCCGGCACGGCTTCGCCGGGCGAGGTGGCTGGCATCGGGGAAGGACCGCTCCTGGGGATCTACGCCGGCTTGGCGCCGACTGTCACTCCTTCGGGGATGCTGACCCGATCGCGTGGGTCAACCGGGAAAACCCGGGGGAGCCGATGTTCGTGCTGGACGACCGACGCGAACCCTGGCACTGGCAACGCGTTGCGAGCTCTCGACTGGAGCATGGCCGCCGCATGGCGCGTGCAGTGGAGGAGCTCCAGAGATCGCCGCGTTGCTCAACGACGACGTCTCTCATCATGGCAATGTGAGAGGCCGCCTGAACGTAAGTGTTGTTTCTTCTGCTTCGGTCGACTTTCTGACATCCGTCTCCCTGCAGATCCTGATGTCGACGAGCGCCGAGAAGTCCGAGTTCCTCCGCCGTGAGGTTGGGCGGTGGGACCCCGGGTCGTCGGCAGCCGCGACGATACAGACGTACCCGAGGTTCTCTTGACTACTCGGAGTCGAGTGGTCGAGCTAGAGGAGCAGCTGAGGGCCTCGGAGACGAGGGAGGAAGCCGCCCGAGCGTTAGCGCGCCGGAACGCGACCGACGTCGAGCGGGTCTAACGAGAGCGGGACGCGGCCCGTACTGGTGCTTGCGGATGAGCACACGGCCTGTCAGGCTGAAGTTGAGCGCCTGACGACCGAGCGCAATGTTGAGGTAGAAACGCGGTGCCGAGCCGTCGTGGTGCTGGACTCTATGGAGGAGGAGCACAACACCAAGCGGCGCCAGTGTGACATCAACCGCCGGGAGCACGATGACGCCGTGGCCCGCTTCGAGGACCTGTCCAACAGGGCACGCGAGCGCAGTGTTGACGCCGACCGGAGGATTTTGGAGTTCTCCACCCGGGTCGGTGAGTTGACAACTGTCGCTTCGCAGCTCCGTGTAACGGTCAATGGCCTAGAGGGAGAGAACGCAGGTACGTTTCCTCCGTCTGCCCGTTTGCCTTGGCATTGTGTGTCATTTGTTTGGATGTTGAGATCCCCTTTTTGTTGCTTCAGAGCTGCAAGCCGGCGCGCAGGAGGTGTAGGCATTGCGCGAGGTTGTGCACGGGGTGTGCGATATCTTCGGCATGCCAGCCATCGAGGGTGGTTCGGCAGCGGCTAGGGCCCGCATCAGCTTGCTCTGGGAGCGGGGCCAAGCGCGGATCCGGGAGGCCCTGCGCATCGGGGTCCACCGCACGATGGCGATCGCCGCCTGCCTCTATGATGCGGTGACTCCTACGCTCGTCAGCGAAGGTTATCCCCGGACGCCCTAGAGGATCTGCTTGACCGGATCGAGGCTGACGCGGAGGAACCGGCGACGATCCTGGCTACCAAGCTTGATGACGAGGTCTTCCCACCGCCGGAGGAGTGACCCTGCGTGGCCAGTGGTCAGGACCGAGGGCCCTTGTAACAAACAGTTTAAGATATCCTGTGACATGCCCCGGGGGGCTTTGGACAACTTTGATAGCTCCTCGGTGAGCTTGTTTTATGTTTGTTTGTCTGTTGGTTTCCATATTTTCTTTTTTACTTGGGCTACTTGCCCGATTTTCCCTGGGAGGAGTTTTGATCTGTTCGGGCGGGTGGGCAGGCGGAGGTACTTGGCTCCGGGAGTCGAAGTACCTTGTGGCCCTTCGGCACGGTCCGGTGAGATTTCTTCTCTTGGTGGAGGAGATCGGGCTTTCGCTTAGCGGATCAATTTAAAACGGTTTTTGAGCGAAAAAGTTTTTGGAGGGAAAGACAGGAGGTTCCCCCCTTCCCAGCCCTCGAGCGAGGTGTGCTCTGGCCTGCGCCAAGAGTGCACCTTGCTAAGCGATTGGTCCGAGAACTCTCGCGTTCTTATTCCTTGAATGTTTTGCTTGAAAAAGGTTACATGTGTATGTATAGACTGCTAGAGTTCTTAATAAAAGTAGGTAGACGACATATCTGTTGGGGCTGGGGGCGTTCGAGCTCCGAGTGATCTAGGGGTCGACGTCCATCTTGTCAGCGGCTTCGATCGCCGCCACCAGCTCCTCGCTGCGCACCTCAGCCATGGCGTTTCGCAGCAGTCCACCTCGCACTGGTATGCCACCTTGACGTCGGAGGATACTGTGATGATGTCACATGGCCCCGGCATCTTGAGCTTGAGGTAAGTGTAGTTGGGGACGGCCATGAACTTCGCATAGCACGGCCTCCCCAACACTGCGTGGTAAGTCCCTCGGTAAGCCACAACCTCGAAGGTGAGGTACTTGCTCCGGAAGTTGTCCGGTTCCCCGAACATGACGGGCAGATCGATCTGCCCCAGGGGTACCATTTGTCTTCCGTGGACAATTCCTAAAAGGCGTTGTAGTACATGATGTTGAGGCTGTTGCCCCCGTCCATCAGCACTTTGGTGAAGGGCACGCTCCCTATGATCGGGTCCACGATGAGTGGATAACGACCCGGGTAGGGAATGTGGCTCGGATGGTCATCTCGACCGAACGTGATGTCGGGCTCCGACCAGTCGAGGAAGGCCGGAGTTGTCGGGGCAACTGCGAAGACCTCACACCGCTCCTTCTTCTGCCGGCGCTTGCATCTATAGGCCTCTAGGCCTCCGAAGATCATGAGGCACTTGTTGACGTGGGGGTAGGAGTCTTCGCGACCTCCGTCCCCATCCTGGCCTTCCGACTGCTCCGGCTCGTCTTTGTTCGGGACGGCTTTGAAGTACCTGGCCATCATCTCACACAGCTGGAGTGTGTGCTTGACCGGTCCATTGTCGTACGAGCATGGCTTTGTGAGCATGTCGTCAAACTTTCCCACCTTCTTCCGCCCTGGGGACGGGAGGCTTGCGGTCTGCCGCTGCGACAATGTTGTCGCCGCCGCCACGCTGTGGCTTGCCCTTCTTCTTATTCCTATTCTGGGTGCGGTTCGAGCCGCCTTCGCCGACGGTCACGACTTCCTTGCCTTTTCCCGTGTCGGGGCGGAAGATTGCGCCGACCGCCTCCTCACCTGACACGTAGCTCGTGGCGATGTCGAGGAGTCATTCGGTGGTGCGAGGGTTGCTGCAGCCAGCTCGTGGACTAGCTTTTTGCAGGTGGTACCTGCGAGGAAAGCCCCGACCACGTCCGCGTCGTCCGTGGTCGGGAGCTTGGTGCACTGCTGGGAAGAAGCGACGGATGTAATCCCGGAGGGACTCGTCCGGCTTCTGCCTACAGCTGCGGGGGTCCCAGGGGTTTCCTGGGTGCGTGTAGGTTCCTTGGAAGTTCCCCACAAAGGCCTGTCGCAGGGACTCCTACCCATCAATGGTGTTGGGAGGCATAGCTCGAGCCACGTGCGGGTTGAGTCCGAGAGATGGAGAGGCAGGTTGCGGATGATGAACATTTCATCGTCTGGCCGCCCGCCTGACAAGCAAGGCGGTAGTCGTCGAGCCAGAGCCCAGATTAGTTCCTCGGAGTACCGGACGAAGTTGGTCGGTTGCTGGAACGGTTGCGGGAACGGTGCACGCCGGATGCAGCGAATGAACGACAAGGGGCCCGGCGGCTCCGGCGTGGGAGGCCGGTCATCATCGCTGTCGTATCGGCCGCCACGTCGGAGGTAGTAGCCTCGGCTTGCGCGACCTGCTTGGCGTGCTTGCGCTCGTCAAGCGTGTCACGCACGTCGCGCTTTTCACCCACGCGAGCATGCACCGTGGGGCGTCGGCGCTCGGGCGGCGCGGGGTCCTGATGAACCGATCCCTAGCGGTCGTCGCGTGTCTACCAGCTGGATGGCCGGTGCTGAGCCCGCGCCTCCACGCGCAGAACTCTGCCTGTTGGGACGCGGCCCGCTCTAGAAGGGTTTTCAGCTCGTCGTGAGCAAGCTTCCTGTCGGAGCATCTGGGATCGGAAGGTTGCGGAGTAGCATCCTCACTGCCACAATGTTTTGGCTTGCCCGCATAAACTGTGGTGTGCCATGTTCATCGTTGATGATGCAGTGGTATACCGCTTGGGCCCCCTGCGAGCGCGGGGCTCTGTGGGATCCCTAGCAGCTTCGCGCTCGAATGTCACCTTTCACTGGCGCTCCGCGAGCTGCTGCTCTATGTCGCGGAGGTCATGAAGCTGCTGCTGCCAGGTCTCTGAAGGCTGCGGATTGGGTCGTAGTGGAGGTACAGGAACACCCGCCGCGCGTACGGGCATATGGTTGTCGTCACATCCTCGTCCTCCTCATGGATAAGGGTGGCATTGACTGCCACTCCAGGTGGCGGTGGGTCGCACATGAAGCACTCGCGGCCACGGTCCTCGATGGGATTGCTCAAGCGGAGTCGAGCAGATAATCGCTGGCTTGGAGGAAACCATGAAGGGCCTCCTGATCCCCCAGACCGTCGAAGTCTAGGGGGTCCTAGGGATCAACGCTCCCATGGCTTGAGCCGGCATAAGAGGTAGCCTCCGAGCTCGTGAGGAGATCAGAGATGGAACGGGGATGGTGGGACGCTAGCCCGATGCGTGTCCCTTCCGTGGGGTCAGCATGGAACCATGCGGCCACCATCTCCGCATAAGATGCGGCGACATCCCTCATGCCGAAAGGTTGCGCCTCCGGACGAACGCTTTGACGTGCCCGGGAGAGAGCGGCTGCCCTCCCGCAAGCTGCGTCGTCACTTGGCGAACGCAAGTAGAGGTTGTGCAGGGACTCCTGAGTTGACTGGGGTCCCACAAGTGTGTCGAGCTTGCGCTCACACTGAGGATAGTCGGCCCGCGGGATGGCTGATCCACGAGCTACTTGTTCCCCGGAGGGAGGCAGGTGGATGTGGGTTATGGACGCGGTGATGGCGTCCACGGCTACCTCGGAGGATGCTGTAGGGCGACGGAGAGCCAGGTCGGCCCCCTGCCCGTGGCACTGGAAGTCCAAGCTACCAAAACGAACAATGGAACCCGTAGCGAAATCAACACGGCAATTAGCCATCCGAAACTCGAAAATACGGGTGACACGCAATGGTCCCCTACCTGGCGCGCCAACTGTCGGTGTCTAAAATGGCGGGGTCTAGACGGCCAACGAGTAAATTTCTAAGCGTGTCGGAGTTCGGATGGTTACGCTCGGAGAACATAGAGATTTATACTGGTTCAGGCACGAATGCCCTACGTCCAGTGTGTTGCGAGGATGTATTACCGAGCGCGGAGGACTTGTAGAGGGGAGCTATAGGCAATGGTGAGAGAGGGAAGCGCCTTCCCAGTTCTCGTGCGTATGAGGTTCTTGGTTCTGGTGAGAGCTCGCGTGGATGCGAGTATGAGTGTGTGTGAATGAGTACAGGGAGTCGAGAGAGGCCAGATTGGAGGTCCATTCTCCCCCTTTATACGTAGGGAGAGATGGAGGAGTACAATAGAGAGAGAGAGGGAGTGAATGTGGGCCCAGCTTGGGCTGCTTCCGAGGGAGAGCTTTGTCTTCATTTTGTCTTCCTTCCTGAGGAAGATTGCGCCAGTAGACACATGTCCGGGTCCTATTCATCCTTGTTGTGCTGTATTCACGTGCCTTGAGACCGGGAACTCCGCTGTTCCCTTACCTGGGCATGGGCGGGGATTGGTCGCACAGGGCTAGGCACCCCCATGTTCTGTCATACAGGGCTGATGACGCCCTAATCCCTATTTGAGTGTCCATCGGAGGTATGGCGCAGGTGTAGTGTGCGTAAGTCGTCGGTTAGGCAACACATGACCCTGTACCGCAGGGGGAATAGGGTAGGCATGGCGACTCATGCCTTGAACCCCATCCCTAGGACGGAGGGCACTGTGGACCTTTTGACTATATGGGCTAGGGCGTAACAGGCTGTTGTGGCGGCGAGATCTTTGAGGGTGGGTGACGTCACGGATGACGTCTCCCTAGCTCGGACGGGGCGGAAGAGCCCCCGAGGGTAGATGACGTTACCAATGACTTCTCCTTAGCTCGGGCGAGGCGAGGGAGCCCCCGAGGGTAGGTGGCATTACGGATGACGTCACCCTAGCTCGAGCGAGGCTGAAGATCCTCGAGGGTAGACGACGTGGTCTTGGTTGATTTGGGGGCGAGAAGACCCCGCGGGTGATGACTTCACCTAGATCGGATGGGGCGAGACCCCCCGAGGGTGATTTTTTTGTGGAGTGTGGTAAATTGGGTACCCTATTTCTAGGTATCCGACACACCGCCACCTCCTCCTTCATCACCGGGCTCATCCGCTACACACTATGCCTCATTGCTAAAGGTGACAAGAAGGTACAAATAGAGGATGATGATGATAGTGGTGACTCAAGTGGTAATGATAGGGGTCGATGAAGACACACCTTCCTATGATGAGCTAATTAAAATTTGCAACAAGTACGCTAGCATCATAAGGAAGTACAAAGGTAAAAATGACAAACTACTTGAGATCAAAGGAAACTTGCATGATAAGCTTGACACCTTAGACTAGTGCTAATGATGATTTGAAGCTTGAGATTAACACTCTCAGATCTAGCACTAGGGAGCTCAAAGCCTCTCTTAAACAAGCTAATGAGAAACATGATAAGCTTGAGAGCTCAACACAAGAGCTCTACACAAGGTACAACTTGCTAAAAGATGACTACAACAATGTTAAGCAAGAACACGACACACTAGTGGTAGCAAATGAATTTCTTAATGAATATCTTGCTACACATGTTGCTACTAACCCGTGTGGTAAGTGTGATAGTGCTACCTCTTGTGATATCTTGATTGATGATGTGGCTCTTGAGCAAAGTGCTAAGTGCAAGGGCAAGAGAGTTGTTGAAGCCGACAAGTATGATGACTATGTCAAGATGAGAGAAGAGAACTCAAAGCTCAAGGAAGAGCTAATCACTCTCAAGTCTAACAAGCCTATTGTCATCAAGACGGGCTCAAGAAGAAGACAAGGATGCTATCACCTTGATCACCTCTCTAAGAGAAGAAATTGCCAATCTCAAGAATGACAAGACCAAGCTTGCAAGTGGGTTTGAGAAATTCACCAAGGGTCACAACCTTCAAAGTGAACTCTTGATGAACACCGTAGTGAAGAATGACAAGACCGGAATTGGGTTCAAGGAGAACCAAGTGATGAAGGCAAAGGTTAAGATTGAGGCTAAGAATTATTACAAGAACAAGTACAATGGCTACAATCAGGAGTACTCAAAGCCCAAGCCAAGAAGATCCTTTGAGTGTGGTCAAGTGGGTCATTTCGCTTATGATTGCAAGACTCAACCACCCAAGACCTTGCCCAAGCACACTAGGTCATTTGCTCATGATGCTCACTATGTCATCAAGAAGGACAACAAGGGTAGACCACTAGTAGTGTTCCTTGGTCCACCAATGAAGAACAAGCCTAGAGTTCTTTGGGTTGCAAAGGCATTAGTTACCAAGGCAATGGGGCCCCGCTTTGAGTGGGTTCCCAAACATCAAGCTTAACTCCATGTTGCTTGTGTGTAAGTGAACTACAAGACCGGTGGAAGCCATTGGGTGATTGATAGTGGTTGCACTCAACATATGACCGGTGACTCCCGGATGTTCACTACACTTGATGAAGATTGTGAAGGGCAAGACAAGATTACCTTTGGGGACAATTCAAAGGCCAAAGTACAAGGTCTTGGCAAAGTGGCAATCTCAAATGATCAATCAATATCAAATGTCTTGCTAGTGCAATCTCTAAGCTTCAACTTGCTTTCCGTGGGTCAACTTTGTGATTTGGTTTCCATTATCTATTCACTCCAAGTAAGGTGGTTGTGACCAAGATTGAAGATTCATCAATGATATTCAAAGGGTTTCGGCACAACAACCTCTATCTAGTGGACTTCACCTCCAATGAGGTTGAATTGCAAACATGTCTATTCTCCATGAGTTCTTTGGGTTGGCTTTGGCATAGAAGATTAGCTCATGTGGGCATGTCAACTTTAAAGAAACTTGTCAAAAAGGAGATGGTTCGAGGTGGGAAGGATGTAGTGTTTGAGAAGGATAAATTGTGTAGTGCATGTCAAGCCAGCAAGCAAGTGTCCAACACCCATCCCACCAAAGCCTTCATGTCAACATCAAGAGTCCTAGAGCTACTCCACATGGATCGTTTTGGACCTACCACCTATGCAAGCCTTGGAGGCAATCTCTTTTGCTTGGTGGTAGTTGATGATTACTCTAGGTACACTTGGGTGTTCTTTCTTCAAGACAAGGGAGAGACTCAAGAATCTTCAAGAAGTTTGCAACAAGGGCACAAAACGAATTCGATGTGAAGATCAAGAAGATAAGAAGTGACAATGGCACCGAATTTGTCAACACCAAGATTGAAGACTATTGTGATGAAGTGGGGATCAAGCATGAAGTATCCGCCACATACACTCTACAACAAAATGGTGTTGTAGAGAGGAAGAACCAGACCTCATAACTCTATCAAGGTCTATGCTTGATGAGTACAACGCTCCGGAGAAGTTTTGGGCGGAGGCAATCAACACCGCTTGCTATGCGGCAAACCGTCTCTTCGTCCAAAGGCTAATTAAGAAGACTCCCTATGAGCTTGTGAATGGGAAGAAGCTGGATATTTCATTCTTCCGGGTGCTTGGTTGCAAAGTGTACATCTACAAGAAGCGCCAACACTTGGGCAAGTTCCAAAGGCGTTGTGACATTGGTTTCCTTGTTGGTTATTCTCTTAAATCCAAGGCATACCGTGTATTTAACAAAGCCACCGGCTTAGTTGAAGAAACATATGATTTGGAGTTTGATGAAACTAATGGCTCCCAAGGAGCGCTTGAGGATATTTATGTAGGTGATGAACCTTGAGGAATGAAGAATATGCCAATTTGTGCTATCAACCCGCAAGAGGTGGAAGAAGTTGAAGATGAAGCTAATCAAGTTCCTTCTCCACCTCACATGCCTCAAGTTGATGAAGAACAAGTGAGGGAAGCTCAAGAAGATACATTCATCCCTCAAGATCAAGCCGAGGCCGAAGCAAGCAATGTTGAAGCACCACATCCCCCTCCTCAAGTTCATGATAGAAGATCAACACCTATCCTTCAAGCTCACCCCCATGATCAAATCATAGGAAGTCCATCCAAGTGAGTAATGATTGCTCTAGACTTGCATCTTATGTTGAACATCACTCATTTGTTTCCTTTGTTGAGCCTACTAGTGTTGAGGACGCACTTGCGGATCCGGATTGGGTTAATTCCATGCATGAAGAACTCAATAACTTCACCTGAAACCAAGTGTGGACACTTGAAGAAAGGCCAAAGGGAGCAAGAATCATTGGCACCAAGTGGGTATTTAGGAACAAGCAAGATGATCAAGGCGTAGTTGTGAGGAACATGGCAAGATTAGTGGCAAAGGGGTTCTCTCAAGTAGAAGGACTTGATTTTGGAGAGACCTTTGCCCCGGTTGCAAGACTTGAAGCCATTCGTATCCTTTTGGCGTATGCTTCACATCACAAAATGAAAACTCTTTCAAATGGATATGAAGAGCACCTTCTTAAATGGTTTCATCAATGAACTTGTCTATGTCTCACAACCTCCCGGGTTTGAAGATCCAAACTTGCCTAACCATGTCTATAGGTTGTCCAAGGCTCTCTACGGATTGAAGAAAGCTCCAAGGGCTTGGTATGAGAGGCTAAGGGACTTCCTACTCAAGAAGGGCTTCAAGATTGGGATCGTTGACACAACACTATTCACCAAGAAGCTTAATGGAGAAATCTTTGTTTGCCAAGTATATGTCGATGACATCATATTTGGGTCAACAAACCAAGATCATTGCAAGAAGTTTGGTGACTTGCTGTCCAAGGAGTTGGAGATGTCCATGATTGGCGAGCTTACCTTGTTCCTTAGCTTCCAAGTGAAGCAATTGAGGGAAGGCACCTTCATATCTCAAGAGAAATACACTCATGATCTACTAAAAAATTCAAGATGGAGGATAGCAATCCAATCAAAACCCCAATGCCTACTAATGGACATCTCGACCTTGATGACGGAGGTAAACCAATTGATCAAACTCTCTATCATTCGATGATCGGTAGTTTACTTTACCTCACCGCATCTAGGCCGGATATCATGTTTAGTGTGTGTATGTGTGCTAGGTTTCAAGCAAGCCCTAAGGAGTCGCATTTATGTGCGGTTAAAAGAATCCTTAGGTACATAAGGCACACCCCTAGCATTGGCCTTTGGTATCCCAAAGGAGCTCCCTTCCAACTAGTTGGCTATTCCGATTCGGATTATGTTGGGTGCAAGGTTGATAGGAAGAGTACCTCAGGAGGGTGCCATTTGCTAGGAAGATCACATGTTTCTTGGTCCTCTAAGAAGCAAAACAGTGTGGCATTGTCAACCGCTGGGGTGGAATACATTGCCATGGGAGGTTTACCTTCCGGCTAAGTGTCACACCCCAAAATTTCTATTTTGGGTTGTCAATAGAAAACACTAAATAAAATAGAAGGATTTATGATTTTCCTAAAATTTATAAGATTTAATTAGGTTTTTAGTAGATAAAAGTGTGCAAAATGTGTATTCCAAAATTATTTATAATAGAATATGAAAGGGGTGTTGCATTCATGCCCTTGCATTTAATTTTATTGGGTGAAAAATAATTTATGAAAACTCGGTTTTGGTCCAAATCGATTTTGATCTATTTATAAAATAAAAAGAGTGTTTAAAAGTTTTTCTTAAAACAAGTTCAAAGTTTGATTTTAAAAACTCAGAAAATGATTTATAAATTCTTTCAAACTTTATTTGATTTCAAAAGGGTTTGAAATTAGTTTTCAAATGAGTTTGCAAAAACAAAAGAAAAGAAAAGGAAAGGAAAAAGGTTTCCTTCAGACTCCTCTCTCTCTCTCTCTCTCTCTCTCTCTTTCTGGCCAACCGAGGAGCAGGCCCAGTCTTTCTCCTCTCTCCCGCTCAGCTCACCTCGCCCCTTGGCCTAGCTAGCCACCAGCCCAGCTCCCCACCGCCTCCCATTTCTCTCCCACTGCACAGCGGCCCCACCTGTCGACGCCGAGTCAAGGAACCGCACTCACACACTCCCTTCTCCTCCTCCCTCTCAGTCAATGCACTGTGGGCCCGCGTTGTCGGCGCCTAGACCTCATCTCCCGTACCCTCTCTCCCTTTCACTCTCTGACCAGCGGGCTCGCCCTGTTGGCGCCAACACTCACACCAGCTCCTCCTCTCTCCCTCATTGTCCCATGGGACTAGGCTGTTGGCGCCGAGTAGATCAGCACCGCACTCACCTCTTTCTCTCTCTATTCCCTGGCCCCACATGTCACCCCCTTCCTCCCTTGTTCCTCATCACGCAGCGGATGCCGGCGGCATTCATGGTGTTTCCCCCTTCAATCCGGGATTAGGGCCCATCAATCGGCCTTGAAGGAGGCCTTCACTGTCGCCACGCCTTGCCGCCCTCCTCTGCCTATAAAGCACCCCGCAGAGCCCTCCCTTCCTCCCTGCTACCTCTCTGTTCACGCACTGCCAGCCACTGCTGCCCACGTTCATGCCGTCACGGAGCTCCAACGCCGCCGAAGAGCATGCCCAGATATCCGCCTGGAACCCCGTAACCGTAACGCATCTCGTTGCAAGTTCTCACCCTATGCTACGTCGTACCCATGCTCACCGGCGTTCTCTCTCTATCACAGATCGCCACCAAACGACACCGGGGCCCATGGTAGCACATCGGACCCTGCGAACCATCAACACTCTGCTGGTAACTCCCTCTTCCTCCCCATCCCTTCCTCTCGGTCGAATTGGCACCATAATCGTGTAATCGAAGCACACCGTGGCCGGCGGCCATGGCGCCACCGTGGCCAACCGCTACGACGAGCCGCTGCCTCAACCGAGCACCTCACCACACACGCACTGACACGCCGAAGCTCCCGTGCTTTCAATTTGACTCCTAGGTCACTTGCCGTCGTATCCGCGTATCACCGAACACCCCGGCAATGGCACCGCCGCGGACAGTCCGCTTCGGCTAGCCAACGCTCCACCCAACCCCCCCCCCCCTTTGCCCTTGCGTGAGCTCGCTGTTTCTCCCGGTGTGCTTGGTTGAAGCCAAGGCGCTCGGGAGCGCTTTCGCCGCATTCGCGGCGAACTCCGGTCGTTGGAGTCCATGGCACTGTCGTGAACCCTCTGTGCCGCAACGGGAGGTTTTCCCCCTTTGTTCTTCGCCCTCAGATCCGATCTGGAGTGGCTCAGATTAGAGCATTTCGGTTCGGTATGACTCCGGTGCACCGTGAACCCATGGACTGAACGGTCCCACGCGGAGTCAGCAGGTGCACGCGCTGGGCTATGCACCGCACCACTCACAGCAGGCCACTGGCGCCCGCGTTAGTGGCGACACGGTCAGCGCCGACCAGCTCAGCACCTTTTGCACAAAATACCCTCTGTTTTCCTCAAATAAACCCGCACTCTATCCTAGTTCTATTTCATATAAATCTGGCCATGTTTTCTTCTGTTCTAGCCCCTGACCTTTGTGTATAATTGTACCCGCCCCACCAGAGCCTTTTCTTTTTCTGTTTTATTTATTTAAAATCTAAATGAGTTTCTTTTATTTAAGTTTTGCCACTCAACTTCAAAGGCTTTAACTTCTTTGTTTTAACTCCGTTTTAACCCGTTCAAGTTGCATTAGATTTCTAAAAACCATAATCAGTTTAGTATCCTTTAATACTATGTTAATAGCTCCCTATTTTCATGGTTAATCTCTAACTTGATTAAATACAATGCAATTTGCTTTATAAATAAAATGTGAGTAGTTCAACTTTACTTTTCGGGAGCTTTGCAAAGATGATCAAAAGGAAAGTTGGAAAGCTTAGAAAGCATATGGAAGGAAAGTATAGTATGGGACTCTCCTTGTTACCTATATAATTTAATGCCACTTAATTCATATGCATGTGTCTACCTTGTTACCCTAAGGATTTATCCTGATATTTGTTATCATGTACCTTGTCACCTTGTGGGTTGCATTGGGTAGATCAAAGCTAGTGCTCCTAAAGAATAACCATGATCTTGTAACTTGATTAATGATATAGCAATGATGATAAAATATGACTTTTTAGCAACGGGGACTATAGGTGGAACATCAGGAACTCACACCTATGTTCTCACTCATAGGGTATCTCTGGAAGCGGCCACCCAGGAAAACCGTGCTACCCCGAGTGTTATATGGCTCTGACTTTAATTCAGTACCTAGTATGCTCTAGCTTGTTAAAGGTTACCATTTATTGGTGCATGAGGGGAGGGTCGAGTGATGTTTGGCACTTTTCCTGTCTTGGAGCGCGAGCATGGTACTCGATGCCCACCTTTGATGCCACTTGAAGGAGAATAACCATTCATATTTGACATTAGCCTCGCGGCCCTAACTTGTTAGAGTATGCTGGCGAAAGGTCATGTAGTGAAACCCTGCCACACCTCCTAGGTAGAGGTATTGTGGGCTTTGCAAACCCCGGCAAATGGGAATCACGGCTTGGGGGTAAAGATGTACAACCTCTGCAAGTAAAACTATCATGATAGCCGTGCTTGCGGTTACAAGCGGTCTGGATCCTTAACATTGTTATATCCTTATGTCATAGCTCATCAGATGTTATTTTTGTCATTGATTATTATTAATTGTTCATATACACATTATATCTTGTTCACTTGATCATGTGGTTATTGGGCTTATGAAGATCTTGGTGCTACTCAATTGATAAAATTATGACTTACTTAAAAGCAAACGCAGTTAAACTCGTGTCTATCCTTTTGAGCCTCATAAACCCCATAGTTATACTTGCTGAGCATGGTGAGCTAACGCTTGTTGTCATCACCTTTACATAAAAATCCCGGATGGGTACTAGATGGTGGAGCAAGTGATGTGTTACCAAAGGAGTACTAGGTGAGTGTACCCCAGTCAACTGTCCCTGTGGAGTATGGAGACCCGAAGACTAGAGTTATGGACTACCTTCCGCGATGATTTGTTATAGATGTAAGTCTTGTTGTAACTAAGTTTCGATATATAATAAAGCATTGCCTTGATAATCTCCATATTTGTATATATGTTTTGTGTGTACATCTTGGGCACACATAACATCGTATTCGGTATTCTTCAGTAAACGGGTGCTACACTACGATTCAGAGATTTAGGTTCGTTGAACTGGACCTCTCTTCTGGTTCAAATGTCTTAAGGAGCATGGTGCACTCCTGATGAATACTTGGATGTTTGCTCTTCTTGTGTTGGTGTTTCCGATGAAGTCTCTTTCCTCTTCCACACTTGCTCAATCTAAGGTTCTGCTTCTTCTTTCCTTTGTAGCAGGTGATACATCCTTTGTTGATGGTATGACTTCTTTCTCAAGAGAACTCTTATCTTTATTATTGAATTGATGTTCATATCTTGTTAATTCTCCCAGGTAGACTGTCCATCCATCCTTGGTGGCTTGTTTCTTCTCTTCAAGAAATTGGAAGTGGAGTTTGATTTCATGGAGATGATTGTGCTAGTGGTGTTGAGGAACGATCTTCCTGGAATGAGGTGGACTTCATCTTCATCTCCCATATCTTGAACCATGAAGGAGGTCAGAACATAGTGATCATGTTGACCATGACATCCTTGGCTATTCCCTCTAGAAATCGGAAAGATTGGTCCGCCAACTGAAACTGCACATATGTCTGGTACAAAGGGGGTTTTTTTCCATATAAATGTTCATATGTTACCTCAGACATTATGTTGAAGCTTGATCTAATATTGCAGAATATATTGTAGAATGCACTTTCCTTGATCTTGCAATTAATGGTAGGTACTCTTGGATCATCTAGCTTAGCGAGGTGATGGAAGGAGGTGATCAAACCCTAAATCGACAGTGTTGACCATCCATTCGGAGTCTTCTCTTGGTTGTTGATATTTATTCTTCCTCCTTCTATTGTTGATGTTGTTCTTCCTTGTAGCTACAGTTGTACCCTTGTAGGTGTACGGCGTCTGAGGGTGAGTAGGAATCTTGAGTGTAGGTTTCTCGGGAGTGAACTTCTCATTCCCATCCTTAATTGTGAAACATATCTTGGCACTCCACCTGTTTCTTCAACCCCAAAGTCTGCCGATACAAACGAGTGTCCAACTCCTATAAAACTATCTTCAAGAACTCCCTTGGGATAGCATAGTGTCTGATTGCAAGTTGGCATGATGTTGACACTTGCACCAAGGTCACAGACCACTTCTTCAAAAGTGTAAGCTCCAATGGAGATTGGAATGACAGTCTCCCTGGATCTCCTTTCTTCATTGGTAGGGTGTCATCCACCCATGCTCTTCATCGCATGGTAAAGAAGTGTCCTGCTCATAGAAACAAGGCAGAGATCAAGTGCATGGGCTCTACTGGTGGAAAAACACCAATAGAACCAAAATTTATTCGTTCATCTCTAACCTAAATATATTTGAGCAAGAATGAGTTGTATTTTATTTAGCCATGACATGAGTGATCAGTCTAGAGGATGAGCATGAATGTAGCATTTCATAAACACTTGGCATATTAGATTGCTTTAACACATGGAAAGATTATCTAATTTATTTTTACATCATTGAGATTATCATCTAATTTTTTTTACCATTGAGATTATCAACATATTAGATTGGCAACATTTTTAGATGGTTAATACTGTGAGATTAAGAAGTGGTACTAGGATCAAACTTTAAAGAATAAATGTTGGAAAATTAGGTGGTCAATAAATTGCAGCTCAAAATTTTTTGTCTTTTTTTGGGAAAAAAACCTTTTAAAAAAAAAAGGGGTTTTTGGTTGGTTACTTCCCTTCCTTTTTTTGGGGGAAGGGCATCGATTTTAGGGAAAAAAACTTCCCTTTTTAAAAGGGTTTGTTTAAAAAGCTTTTTCTTCTTTTTCCCTTCTCTTCATCCCCATTTTCCCCATTTTTAAATTTTTTTTGATTTTCTTAAAGTTTTGTTCTTTCCCTTCCATGGTTTTGGGGGTTGGTTTGTCCTTTGTCACTCGCCTTTCCTTGCTCCACGGGAATTATCATGATGAATACACCTCTCTTTTGGGAAGGTTTTTGGGGAATTCATGCGTCTTTTTCTTTAGGTAGTTTTTCTAGGTTTCCCAAAAATTTATTTTTAAAAAATTTTCCTGAGGGGTTGTCTAAAAAAAATTCAATTTCTACTCATATAAATCGGTTTAAAAATCAACCAAAACGCCAGTTAATTTTTTTAGGGGACATTTTAAAAAACATTTAAAATTAAAAAGTTAAAAGTAATACCAAACCCCTTTAAAAACTAACCCCCTGCATAATTTAAAAGGGTAGAATATACATAAAAAACCTAAAAAAATTACTATACAAAAAAGGACAGAAATTTTATGATTTACTCAAATGACGATGAAAGAGCATGTTAAAATTTATTTTTTTAGCATGCCTTTAAAAATGGACAAAAAAATGATTAGAAACATGGCAAAATTTTTTTACATGGTTTCCCCTAACTTAATTTTAAAAAAAAAAAGTTGGAGAATAAATTAATGTTGCATAATAATTTGGGGTTGGGCAAACCTTAAAGCTTTCCCTTTCATTTTTGCCAATTTAAATTTGAAAAAAATCCCAAGGAAATAACAATTTCATGCCAATTTAAAAGGGGTAGAACCCCAAAAGGGAAACCTTATTTAGGCTGAGAGGTGCTTTTTTAAGACCAAAGGGTTTCTTAGGGAAACCTTTTAAATGTGCTTTTGAAAAATGGTTTCCCCTTATTTCCATTAAAATTTTTCAAAAACGAATCTACAATTTATAAAAATACATCGAAAAACCCCCTTTTCAATATTTTAAAAAAGGGTGGGGGGTTTTAAAGTTTCAGTGTGATAAAAAAAGCCCCAAAGGGTTGGGAAGTCTAAAAGAAAAGATTTTTAAAAGGGATGGGTAATCCCTCTATAAGTCATTTCCTCTCCAAATTTTTGGTTAATTTGAGGTTTTGGGGGGCCCCCAAATTGGCTTTTTTGGGGGGCCCCCTTTACATTGGGTATTAAAATTTAGAGGATTAAAAAAAATAAACCAACCTAGAAAATTTTTGTCCCAAATATGGTTTTAAAAGCAGGGCAAAGCCAACCTTTTTTAAAAGAGGGGGAAAAAATTTTGGGCCCCCAAAAGTACCCTTTGGATAAGTTTTTTTGTGAAAAAGGTTAAAGGTCAAGATGCCAAAGGGGGTAATTGGGTTATTTCAAATTTCAAAAGCAAAGAAATACTAAATCCCAAAATTCCCCCTACATACCCAATTTTCCAGCTAGAAAGGGGGAGCAAGTCAAAAAAGGGGGGCAATGGGAAATAATTCATAAAAGAGCTAGGGAAAGAGAATTGACACGGCGAGTTTTCCCCAGTTGAGGGTTTTACCCCCCCCCACCCCTTTTAGCACCTCGAAAAGGATTGCCCCCCCCTCATCCCCCACAAGGGGATGCTCCTTATAGGTAGTTCTTTGCCCCTTGGTAATTCCCACAACCAACAATAGGGAAGGCCCCCAACCCCCCGGGGATCCCCTTTCCCTTTTAACAAAATGGACCTCTGGTATGTACACAAAATAAAAGCCTTGATCTTCCTGCCCAACAACCTCACAAAAGTGGTTCCACTTAACTCTTGGAGAACAAGAAGAGGGGGATGGTTCGCAAATCCCCCTCTCTCTCTGGGTCTTTCTCCTTCCCAACCCTTTCAACAACCAACAACTGAAATGGCAAAGGGAAGGGGAAGGGAAAAGGGTGGGCTTTTACACACTCAGCCCCCAAAGGCTGAAAAAAAGGGATTTTAAATTGGGACGGAGCCCTGCTAGCCCCAACGGTTGTTTTGTTACTTATAGGCAGGGCCCCCGACGCTTGGGACAGACGCTGCCCCCACCCCCGGGGCAAATGGTGCTCCGGGTTTTAGGAAAAAAATTCCCCGCCCCTCGGTAGGTCCCGCCCTTTGAATGCCCCTCTAGAACTTCTATTATCAGCCCAAAGCTCATGGTGCATACCCTAGCGTCCGACGCCAGCGTCTGGCACGACGGACAGCTTCCGTCGCCTCTACACTCAGCATCCGACGCCTAGAGAAGGGATCTCTCAACTTCGGTTTTCGTCGCGATGAATATGGAAGTTTGTCGGATACCTAAGAATAGGGTACCCTAACAACACGCTTCAAAAAACAAAATCATCCCCGGGGGTCCTCCGCATCACCCGAGCCCGGGTGACGTCAGTACCCTCGGGGGCTTTCTTCCCAAGCCGGCTAAGGCAGCGGCACTCCCTCGGAGGGCACTCCGCCTCGTCCGAGATAGGGTGACGTCATCCGTGTAACACCTCAAGTGTTAAGCATAATTAAGCTTTTCCTAATTAAAACCTAAATCATTCATCACATGAAGCATTCATGCATAGCATCATCATTTCATGTGTAATTTCTTTTGCTATGATCTTTGATTGTTTAATATGTTTAACCTTGAATAACCAGTCAAAGGCAATCTTTAGTTAATGATTTAATTATGTTTTGAAAGTAGGTTTAATTTCCTGAAATTTAATTGTCTTAGCAATATTTAAAAATAATGGTTGTAGGCCTTAATTTGAGTTTGATTGTCTAGTTTAAAATGTAAATCTAATTTGATCTTAATGTTTAAAGCTTTCTTGGCAATTTTTAATTCTGAGCAACTTATGTCTTTGCACCAAAACCTGAAAAGCATTTGAAATTGATCAAAATGAGTTTTGAAACAAATTTGGAAAAATAAAAATCAAAACCAAATTAGAAAAGCTTACCTGGCTTAAATGGGCCGGCGCTCCACTTTCGGCCCAGTGGCCGAAGCCAGCCCGCAGCCACGCCTGCGCCGACACCGCGCGCTCCAGCAAGCCGCGCATGCGCCGACCGCGCGCAGACGCCGCGCGCCGCGTGGCCGCCATGCCCGCCGACGATGGTCGCTGTGGACGCCGAGCTCTGGCCGAGCCGCGTCTTGGTCCGAAGCGAACGCGCCCGGTCCTCCTCCCCTTTC